>CM038559.1:36588002-37245520 GCA_021527575.1 Ensete glaucum | reverse complement strand
TGCATGAAGCCGGAATCGCTAGTAATCGCCGGTCAGCCATACGGCGGTGAATTCGTTCCGGCCTTGTACACACCGCCTCACACTATGGGAGCTGGCCATGCCCAAGTCGTTACCTTAACCGCAAGGAGGGGATGCCAAGGCGGGGCTAGTGACTGGAGTGAAGTCGTAACAAGGTAGCCGTCGAAGGTGCTGGATCACCTCCTTTCGTGGAGAGCTAATGCTTATGCTTGTTGGGTATTTTGGTTTGACACTGCTTCACACCCAAAAAGAAGCGAGCTACGTCTGAGCTAAGCTTGGATATGGAAGTCTTCTTTCGTTTCTCGACGGTGAAGTAAGACCAAGCTCATGAGCTTATTATCCTAGGTCGGAACAAGTTAGTTGATAGGATCCCCTTTTTTACGTCCCCATGTCCCTCCCGTGTGGCGACATGGGGACGTAAAAAGGAAAGAGAGGGACGGGTTTTTCTCGCTTTTGGCATAGCAGGCCTCCCACACATATATGCATTGAGGCAAGACAATATGCATGTGTCCATTACGCCATATGATAGGCAAATTCAATATTCACTGAAGAAATGGTGTTTTACCAACATTATGAACTGTGACTTTTTATCATTCATTAAGCAATTAAAAACAGATATTTTTATTTTTATTTTAGTCACTTCCAATTTCATAATTTGTGAAATATGCCAGCTCTCCAAAACTTCTAGTTTAGTGGTGTGGTTCACAAGCATGATCTTTATAATAAAGTTAAAAGTTAATTTCACAGTAATCCACAGGTTAGCCTAGTTCTTGACCATAGAACCAGATCCATTCTTTGCAAAAAGATAGATGATACATGTTGTTAACACAGCCTGCTGTCTGCCATGCAAAAGCATGTACCACTGGGAGAAAGAAGATCAAAATAATTAGAAAGAGAGAAAGGTAGGAAGAAAGAAAAAAAAAACACATGCATACAGCAGATATCCCAACCTTGACACCAACACCAGACATCATCAATGCCAGTGATTCATAGGTGCAGACACCATGTTTGATATTCGCATGCTCAACTCTCTCTCCCTTTCCATAATGTCAAGGAGAGGAGAAGGGGAACCTCAGAGGTGCCCTAATTGAAGTGAACTGGTACTTCTTCTTAGTTGGTTCATTAATAAAAGGTCCAAATTCATTAATCAAAGAGGTCCAACTAAAAAAATGAACCAAAGGGTATGAACAATACTAGGTTGGTATCCCCATACCATGACTCTATTGGAAGGCAGCCAATACACTAAAGAATTTTCATCCTTGTTCTGAATCATAAACCTTTTCTCTTGCTCCTCTTTATTTTAATTTGTCAACAGAGGTGGCTGCAGGTTCTACCTGGTATTCGCACCAAAGCTTGATGGTGGTCTGCATCAATTTAAAAAGAATGATCATACTATAACAGTCCAGGCACTGGATGATCTAATCAGCTCCTTGAACAACTTATTATGCAATTGATTTTTCAAACATAACCTTTGAAACTCGTAGGCATTTTTCATTCTAGCAAGGAATGAAACTGCACAATTTGGGATCATTTTCAACAGGTTGTAAATTCTTGCATGAACAGGTAACTCTGATGATCCTAACCAGAGACCCTACCAGAAAATGGACAATTCAAAGAAACATCGACATTAGGGAGTGACCTAACCCATGCACCATATTAAAGGAATTAGGGATTTCCGATGTACTAAAATATGCCAGCATATAGCACCAACTGCTTGTAAAGTAGTCCAAAATTTAACATGCATTGCAAGCCCAAAATGCCAGCGCACTTACATAAGTCCAGTAACAGATCTAGAAAGTTGTACGATATCATTAATTGCGATACAAGAAACTCTCTATCTTGGTAATCATTTAATAATCAGGGAAAGTTCCAATTTCGATTTTATCCAACCATTCACAGAAGTGAATGCAGTTTACTTTCATATTTGATGTCATCCAACCTCGCCGCAAAGCCTAGTGCAGTGACTAGACCCTCAAAACTATCCAATGTTCTCAGCGATTCACCGGGCCTTGAGAGAAAAGAGGTGGAACCGCACCAGCTTGGTATTTTTTTCAAATTTGAGACAAGAAAGCCTCAAGAGACAAAGCTGCGACTAGGGATCAAGAAAGGGAAAAAGGAACCCAAGTAATCCTCAAGAAATTGTGCGACGTTCGTTAAACACCATCAGGAACACAGAATTATTTATTCTCCAAATACGGAAACGATGATCAAAGGGCAGAGCAGACAACGATAACACCGGTAAAGAAACGAAATGAACAAGTCGTATACCACATGCCGGTCCCGTGACGCCGAGTGTAGGTTCTTCCTTGAGCCCTGACCTCGGGGTTTCTTCCTCGCCGCCGACGCGGAACTCGATACTCGCCTTGAGGAACAGCGGCTGCCGGAGGTAGCGCAGCCTCGGACCCCATCGCCCTCCTCGTCCGAGGAGGAGAGCACCAGCACGGGATTCCTCTTTCGCATCGAAAACCCTAATCGGAGAAGAGGGTTTGGCGGGGCTGGGGAATTGGGAGGGAAAGCAGATAGAAAGAGGCTTCTCCGGGAAGACATCGGAAGAGAGACGCGCATCGAATTTTAAAAAGGACACGTTTGGTTTAGCCAGGATTAGGGGAAGAAGGCCTATGAAATATTGGGCCATCTCCGAACCCAAGTCCGGCCCATGGGATACAGATCCGATACAGTAAAGAAAACATAGGGCTCCAACCGTTCTGCCCGACGGGTTAAACACCCAAACGTCTGACCCATAACCTCCTTTTGGTTTTTGGTTTTTGGTTTTTGTTTTTTTTTCTTTTAATGCTTGATATTATTTTCTAATAGATTATTTGAGCTTTTACAAATCAATTTAATTATTTGTCTCTCCACTTCCCGGTAATAATATATAATGCTTCAAGCATCGAAGAAAAAAGAAATCCAGTATATTTATGAGTAGAGTTACCGATTTATTTATGTGGGAGCATCTGCAAGTGATGGCAGAGTAGGGTAAGTATATTAAGGAGCTGCCGCTGGCCGCTGTAATCAGGTGTGGTGACTAAATCTAATTGTCTCCTTCCACACACAGTACACATGTTCTTCTTCCCGAGACAGCCAGTAATTAATTAATATTCGCCCACCGAGCATAAGATCCACCAAAACAGCCGATGGGCGACAGAAGACAACCAGCACCGACACCGGCTGTGGCCGACGGGAGATCCACCGCCATAGATTCTAGTAAATGTAGCTTAATGACTGCAGCGTGATTCCAGTGAATCCGTGGTGAGATTTGTGCAGGCAGCATGTCACGTTAGGTGTCATTGGCGCATCATTTTGCCATCTCTTAGTCGTTCCGGAATAATAATAATATTTGCATGGACTTGGGAAGTTCTTGCATCCATACTGTGATGATCTCCCACTGGGGGTAGAGAGATGCAAAGGCACATTTCCTCGGAGCATGTTTCGTTGAAGCAGCTTATTGTTTTACTTTTTAAGAGTCGTGAGAAGATTGCTGGTAGATCATATCATCCGAGTCGATTATTATTTGTTAAACTTGATAATTATCATCATATCATTCAGCAGCAAAACTACGATTGGGGGGTGAATTCTCCTCCTGCCAAATAAAAAATAAAAAAAACAAAAATAAATTAAATTAAATTAAATATTGTATATGATGCTTATATGATGATTCGAACCTAAAACTTATCATCTATTTAATAATGCATTAGCCAATTAGATATCTCAATAAAGGTCAATATAAAAATCATTAGTTATTACTCATTGTGTATTTTTTATATCAGAGTCAGAATGGTCAACCGATGAAAGAGGAGGTACTTTCAGAGATGAATTTATTAGCAGTAATTTTAATTTTAAGTGAGAGCAAAAGTCAAAAATAATAATTATTTGATATAAGATAATGGTGATTTTTTTTTTTGTTGTCAGATGAAAAAGTCATCCGCTGGCTTCATAAATTTGCAAATTCTTATGGAATGATTAAGATCTAAAGCTCCAACAACTTTCTTTGGATGGTATTCGAACGAAATATAACCATTTTATATGTTATAGAGAGATTGTTTTGAGGGTGAAAAATGTTTTCTAAGAAGAATGCAATCGTCATTTTGATTGAAACTTAATTTGATATGAAATTCTATGTTAGGTAAGAAAATATAGTATGCAATTTCATATAACTTTCATGAATACCATCCACGTGGAAAACTTCATTAACTTTCCAACTTTTGACCATTCCGGTGGACCATCCAAAAAAAAAAAAAAAAACATGGCATGGACGACGACTTCAAAGCCATCCCCCGATTCCAATGTCAGATACAGTCGTCGGTAACTCGAGCCCCTTGGGCCACAAAAAAAAAAAAGGGTGTGGTGTCAGTCGATGTCATGTTGCTTGCGATGCAATCCATGGCCGAAAAATATCTCGTCTTCGGAGGTTGATCCCACGTGAAATTTATATTCGGATCGATGTAGATGGGGGTGTGGCGGCACTTACACATCATCTTGGGTCCCAGTCAGTCATCACACATTTGTTTCGCCTCTCCACCTGCCCATCTGTGAATTGCCTGCTATCTTACCACAATTTATTTCCAACATCAATCCACTATGTGTACTTTTTTTTTATTTCCAACCTAACATCATTCTGCTCTATTTCTATGTTCCGTGGGGAGTCCAACCGTAATCCACTACGATAAGTGGACACAGACAAACCGGGGTGTTTTATGTCAGATGTGTACTTGGTTGCCCTAAAGAATGCTACAGCGCATACATATCGGAAAGGTAGGTGGGTGGATGGCTCCCTCATGCGAGGGAAACCGGCTGATCCTTCCTTACACATTGATCGGAGGTTTTGGCATCCACATGCGAGGAATCCATGCATCCAATCCGACTCGTGTTAATCGTGCCCTTCCAATGCCACATGTTTTGCATATATGGGGGGGGGGACCTTTTCAAAACAATTCCTTCAAGGAAGGGGAAGGTGAAATTGTTTCAGTCAGCTCTTCCGGTGACGACGACATACCGACGGATTCGATGCCTTGGTTCGTATGACGGACTCGTTGCAGCGGGTCTAAGCAAGCGAGTGAAGTTGGCGCCGGGATCCCCACCCGCCACAGCCGGCCACCGAGTCATTACCCGTTGTGTCGGTCGACTGTGGTGACCAGTTATCTCGCTTTCCCGCGAAAAAGGTGGCGTCTATTTTTAACCGCAGGCATCAACTACTCTCTACTTTGGTGCTTCGCCCTTGAATCCCGCTACGACTCCTCCTCCTCCTCCTCCGTCTCTCTTCTTCCTCGATTCCATCTGTCTCTTCTTCTTCTTCTTCTTCTTCTTCCTTTCCCGTATAAGAAAACCGTTGCCTAACTAAGAAGCCCTGCCTATGGACTAATTTTTTATCGAAGGGATCATGATGGAGTGGTTGGGCTGTTACTCATCTGATGCCTCTTGCACCAAAATGTCTCGCTGGAATGCGACAAACGAACAAGATTTAGGTTGGTTTAGGCGGACGGGTGGCCTGTGTTCTTTCCTTTCACCTTTGTTGTTGGATTTATGGGACCGTTTCGGCTCTTCTATTTGTTGGGATCCCCTCCTCAGCTCCTCCTCAGCTTTGCTTTGTCTCACAGGGAAAGAGCGGTGCATGCCCTGCCGTGGGGTTAACTCTGAGCATGCAAATGCTGAGTTGATCTAGTGGATGGATTCTTTATGTTCCTAGCGTTCTGTTTCATTCATCCCCAGTCGCAACTGGCGCAGGATATAGATAGAGACTGACCAATTGATCCACCAGGAAGAGGTGCTTGGAGATCCCAGAAGACTGGTATGGTTATGATTATGGAGAAGGAAGCCATGGGTCAGGAGAAGGGCAGAGAAAGGTGTGTACTGGTGGGGCTTCAGATGAATGCCAATGGAAGGGAATTGCTCGACTGGGCCATCAGCAGAGTAGCAGAGGAAGGCAACCGTGTTGTGGCAGTTCATGTCTGCCGCGATTCAGGTACTTTCTTATTCTACTTCAACATGGTTTCGAGCTTTGTTAAGCTTTTTCTGACGATCGACTCTTGTTTCAGACCTCAAGACCACCACCACCCTATCTCTGATCGAAATGTTAGATGACTACCTGGCAGCGTATGAAGGCTTCTGCAATCTTAAGCGAGTGTGTCATCTTTGTTCATCTGCTGAGTAGTTCTATGATATGACTTCCTTGCTGCTCCTGATTCGTAGCTTCTAGGTTGTGTTAGTGGGCCGGGTGTCGCGGGGGAACTCAATTCGGAAGATCTTGGTGAAGGAAGCCAAGCACTGTGATGCCGTCGAAGTCGTCGTCGGAGTACACAAGCACTACTCATTTGGGTAGGTGTTCGACTCAATCTTTTCTTCCTTCCTTCTTCTCCTTCTTGTACAAGACTGACGGTATCGATTGTTCAGCGGCTCGGCTTCACTAGCCAAGTATTGCGCCAAGAAGCTCCCTCCTACCACCTCTGTAATCGCAGTTCAGAATGGAAAAGTCATCTTCGAAAGTGTGATCGCCAAGCCATCACCAGGTGAAATCTATTGTCAATGTAACCTTCCCATATTTCAACATGAAGGTATCAGCTTCTTCACATTTGATTGGTTTCTTCCACTGGTTCAGGAGGAGAACCAAAAAACCCCATGGAAAAGGCCGATATTTCAACCCCCAGGTTGCATAATGTCGAAGCAGGAATCGATCAAAAGGAAGAGGCCAAAGACGACGACAGTCACAGAGGATCTGTCACGGTCGCTGTGCAGAAGCCGGTAAAACCAAGTCTCGGTTGGCCCCTGCTTCGGAGAAGGGATGATGCCCGGGAGCTGTCAGTCGTGCAATGGGTCATGAACCTCCCAAATAGATCTTTATCGTTCACTAGGCTGCAGCTGGACCTAATCAAGGAGTTGAAGAGTGTCCTCAGTAACAATTGCTCCAACTGCACATGGTTTCGATACGATGAACTGCATCGTTCAACCAATCAGTTTTGTTCAGGTTCACCTCTCAGTCACTGGATATCTTCTTAGACATGGCGCCGCAGGTCCTTTTACCATCGTATCGATTCTGTAACAGGGAACATGATTGGGAAAGGAGGGAACAGCCAAGTTTACAGAGGATGCCTTGCAAATGGCCAACAGGTTGCCATAAAATCGTCAAAGCTTTCTGAAGAAGCATCAAGGAATTTTCTTATGGAGGTTGATATCATCACCAAGCTGGTGGACCACAGGCTCATCGTTCCATTGATCGGCTTCTGCATCGAGGAGAACACTCTCATTTCAGTTTACGATTACTTTCCCAAGGGAAGCTTAGAACAAAACCTCCGTGGTGAGATCCTCCTACTTTCACATCATCATGCAATCTCACTAAGTTCGTGTCGTATCTACTCTGCTTCTGATAAATGTGCCTGGAATATAGGTGATAATGCTAAGAGTCCACTCCCTTGGGACGTGAGATTTAAGGTGGCAATTGGGGTTGCTGAGGCTCTCAGTTATCTCCACAGTGGCTGCTCTAAACCAGTGATTCACAGAGACGTGAAGTCTTCAAACATTCTTCTCACCGATGAATTTGAGCCTCGGGTAACATCTACAAACCATTGATGAGCATTTAGAACTGATCAACATATCTGACATAAAGTTGAGCCCATTCTACAGGTATCTGATCTTGGATTAGCCATATGGGCACCTACGAATTCAACCCATCTGACACACAACGATGTGGTTGGAACTTTCGGGTACGTAACCCATGCACAATTACTGATGACTAATCTCAGCCCCAGCAGCAAACTCTGAACTGAGATGAATGCTATGAACAGATACCTTGCTCCAGAGTACTTCATGTATGGTAAGGTCAGCGACAAGATGGATGTGTTTGCCTTGGGTGTTGTGCTACTTGAGCTGCTTACGGGAAGGAAACCGATCGATGATGAAAACCCCAAGGGCCAAGAGAGCTTGGTGATGTGGGTAAGAAACCAACCAATCGATTAGTTGGTTGCACTGCGAGTTCTTGTGGCGATACAAGAGCGTGCCCTAACTCGCTTAACGTTGACCGTAGGCATCACCGATACTAGAAAGGGGGGATTTCATGGAGCTGTTGGATCCCGATCTCAATGAGAATTATGATGAGGTCGAAATGAGAAGAATGGTTGCGGCTGCATCTCTTTGCATTACAAGGAGGGCTCGCCTGCGACCTCAAATGAGGGAGGTGAGTACCGGGCACAAACCTGTTCGACGATATGACAGTTTAGTTTAATTCCCTTGCGTTTATTCTCATCGTGCCTTGATACAGATACTTACCCTTCTGCAAGGGGAGGAGGACATGGAGGCACGGATGAGCGGCCACGTTGATGCCAGCTCAGACACGTTGGATTGCGAGGACGATGAAGCGTATCCATGTTCGAGCATCAGGTCTCATGTAGGCCTGGCGTTGCTCGACGTCGAAGACGATGCATCGTTGGCTAGCTTTGAGCAGACCAACCTTGGTTCTTTGGATGAATACCTAAGAGACCGGTGGAGCCGTTCTTCAAGCTTTGAGTAGCTCCCATGGACTGTCTTTTTCTTCTTCTTTTTTCTTCGATTCTTCTTCGAATTTCTACCTGAGTGGTGCTTTGTGGCATGACTGCGGTTTGCGGTCTCAACATGAGAGAAAGGATGCAGCAATGGATTGCTCTGTCAGTGGCGGGGTTTTCTTCAGATGAGAGAGAGCTAGACAGAGAGAGAGAGAGAGAGAGAGAGAGAGAGAAAGAGAGAGACGAGAGATTTGTACAGTGTGGATGTGCTTGATCAGAGTTCAAATGTATTTGGAAATGACGCAATGTCTCTTGGGATAATGCCACTAAAGGGTTGCACAAAATCTTCGTTTTTGAATGATTCTGCTGCAAAAACAAGTGTTTCAAGCAAATTGGATCTGATAGAGTACAATGGAAAAGAAATCAAATTTGCGGATGTCTTCCCTCCGGATTAACTTCTTGAGAGAGGAAATCACGGTTAAGGATTACCCTCAATGCTTATAGGAACCTGATAGGGTATGGTAATCCGACAAATTTGCCGTCATAAATGGGTCGATCCACGTCACAACAACACAACCCACGAAGCCACGATAAAAAAAGAAGGGAAAGGGCAGAGAGAGACTAACGCGTGCAGGAGTCCTGGAGATATTGCGCAAAAGATTCAACACGGTTGATGTCATGGTAGATTAGCGACACCAGAGTCGAGAACAGAAGAGAGAAGAAAACAGACGTCATGCCAGCAACACTCCGATGCTGCCTCTCTTTACGGAGCCGCAAAACGGGCACGCTTCGAGCAAAGCCGCGCAGGGCTCGCAGCAGCAGAGGTGGTTGCAGGGAAGCAGCACCATGCACGCATCACGACCCAGGCATAGCCTGCACCGTCTCAGCGTCGAGCCCATCCCAGCTGTTGGTTCATTGGCTGCGCCACTCGCCGCCGACTCGGTCGGTCCGCTGTCATTGGAGGAGTGGCAGAAGTCTCGTACTTGCTCGAGAGCATTACTGAGAGAAATAGCCATGGCCTCCTTTGCCATGGCCACCCCGTGCCACTTTGCCCTCTCCTCCTCCGCGCTCTTCAGGCGCAACTCCAGTTCCCGATTCATCATGTTCGCTTTCGTCAACACTTGTTCCCGTTGTCTCAAAAGGGAGGAAGCTTTGGACTCGAGACTCCGTATGATGGCGGCCGTATGCCGATTCGTCTGTTGCCGAAGCCCCGCCGCCAACAGATCACTCTGTTCCAGAATCAAAAGGATATCAACCTTAAATTAGAAGCTTTGACCTTCAGAGATAGCATGTTCTAGCATTGCTCTCTATTATAAGGAATTCGACGCTACCTGTTGCCTGAGGAATTGATCCGTCTCATTCCTCTGTTGCTCCATAAGGCCTCCTAGTATGAGGTGATCAGAGAGATCCATCGTCGCACTAGAAACTGAACTCGACGAGGAAGGCAAAGGAATGCCTCCTATCATCGACGTCCCCAGAGGAGGAGGAGGAGGAGGAGGAGGAGGCGGAGGACGAAGAACCCAAGGCACCGTGACCATCTGTTGCTGCTGAAAATACTGACAGGGGTCACCAGGCAATGCTCCGCCGCCGTCCATCGCGTCCAAACTGTTCCTGTTGCGGTAGATGAACGGAACCGGCTCTTGGATGGCCATTAAAAGAGCAAGGGAGAAACCTTAACTGGATCAGAGGGGACGCACGAGTTCGGTGGGGGGGCGGGGTGAGTGGATTCGACTTTTATGCAGATCCTACTCCGATACACTGATCCTTCCCGTCAAGATCATATGTAAAACAGGATGCCCGGTGGGAGAGGGGGGGAGGAGGGGAGTGGTAGAGGAACAAGTCCGGTCTCTCCAACCCACAGCACGCGTCGACGGGATGGGGTTTCATCCATCTCTCAAACCCCGCGATCTTTTTGTTGCTCGTTTGGTTCACGGTACGCTGCCATTCACCTCAATTCACCTTTTCCCTCACACCGGACTGGATCTCGCAGATATGGATATCACGATGGTGGAAGAAACATGAAATATATCGATCGACTTGGAATATAATAAATATACACGAATTATGGCAAGATTTATATGGGGAAAGGTCACAAGGAGTGGAGCGTCGGTGAGCGTGGGTTTCTCCTCCGGATTAGCTCGCCCTCGCTGACTTCAATGCAGGCAGCGCTCACCGTACATGAAGAGTCCCAGATCTCTCAACCTACACGCATAGTAAATGGGCGCATTCAATGGATTGTGGGAGGAGGCTTCCTTTTTTTTTTTTCTTCTTCTTCTTCTTTCTTCTGTCTTTTCCTTTTATAGCTCTCCACGTCCCACGTGAAGCAGTGGGTACGCGTATGCCGGTATGCATGCAGAAAAGCGGGGAAACATCAAACGTGGGGTGTCAAAACTTTGGCTAGCGAAAGGTAATGGGTTTCTGTGTTCGTCGACTTTGCTTCATATGCGTGGTTTACATAATTCGTGTTTATCGCAGATGCATTATGTTCCCTTTTTCCTTCGAATCAAGTCACTCATGCATGTGTTTGAAGCATATTTTGGATGCGTTTTCTCTTGTTATTGTCTTTATCAAATTACCCGTACCATTTACCAAAGCAATGGCTTCCGGTCTCACGTCTGAACATATATGTACCTGTTGTTTATAAGGCGAGCTGCAGCCTAGACGTGTAGAAACTAAGTCAACATTGTTATCTCATTTGACTTGATGTTAGAAGACCAACTACTGTTTTATGGCTCCAACATGAGACAAAGAAAAAGTTAATAATCACATTAGATCAACGTCATTCACGAGAGAAAGCTAGAGAACACTCACCATGTGAGCAGGCTGAGATCTAACTCCTCTTGCGGAAGCGCTATTAGCCAGCCTTGCCAAACTCGCACGTATAATTTCTGTACCTTGTACTCGGTTTTAAATGTAGTCAACGTTATCTGAGACTTGGGAGGGTAGGAGGCCATGTGAAGTCGAGGGAGAGTATATATACTCTTTGCTCTTTCTTCTTCCCAACTTGGCTCGATCGGTGGCATGCAGTGGGGGGTTTTAAGTACCTCAGATGATGATGCTTGGGGGTTGTACCAGTGGCTTTCCCTCAGCATACCAACAAATGTGTCCCCACTGACCACTCCAGCTTTTCAACGGGAAGGGAGAAGTCCATCATCTTTGGCAAGCCACCTTATTAGGCTGAAGAGATTCCCCCACTTGTGAACAGTAATCTACTGGAAACTGCAGCGGGAGGATACATTTGTTTTTGCCTTCTTTCTTCTTTCCTGGGAAGGTTCAGGCAACTTTTCTGTGGCTGAGAGCCAGCCGACGGTCGTCGGTCGCCTCTTCGGTTCTTGTTGTTACTCTCATAACACACACAGTAACCAACTGTAACAACAGATGTAATCCAGGGAAAAGAGAGTCAAATCCCATCCTCTCCGAGCGGCGACCACAGCTGACATGAAACCCATGCATGAATTAAATTCGTTTCCTTCTATTCCTCCTTTCTGGGGTACACTACTGCTGTAGACCATTTATAGGGTGACGAAACGCCAAGTGTTATAAGTTGGATAAAGATGCGTAAAATTCTTTCGATAACGGTGATGCGGAGGGACTCCATATGCCACGCGTGGAAGAGACAGGGCGTGCATGACATTGGGCGCCGTTGTCGATAAGGTGGCAGTACATGTGGCAGCTCCATTATGGATGACCTTGTTAATTTAAAGATATGGAAGAGTCCAGACTGATGTAGTCGCTGCTCGGTCGCCCATCCGCTCTCCGACGCCGAAAGCATCGTTTCCGTGGCCTGCAGAGAGCAGGGAGAATGGGCCTTTTGGAACAGGTATCTGAGCTTTGCTCCGGCTCCAGAAGGCGCAATAAGCTTAAGAAGAAGAAGCAGCGATTGCAGGTGAGCATCGTAACGACTCTAAGACTCTTTTTTTTTCCTCTCTTGTTGTTGATTCATGTGAAGTGCTAACAGCATGGATTGAATTATTGACCGACTCAAGACGGTAGAGTTGAAGGTGAGAATGGACTGCGAAGGGTGCGAGGGGAGAGTCAGGAAAGCCGTCCAAGGCATGAAAGGTCTCGTCTTTCCTGTTTGTACTATGTAGTATTTCCGAGCGCGTCGTTCGGAGGGATTGATGCTTGGCGTCGATTAAACAAACAGGAGTGAGCAGCGTAGAGGTGGAGCCGAAGCAGAAAAAGGTAACGGTGATAGGGTACGTGGACCCGAAGAAAGTGATGAAGAGGGTGGAACGGAAGACGGGGAAGAAGGCGGAGCCGTGGCCGTACGTGCCGTACGACGTCGTGCCCCACCCTTACGCGCCGGGGGCCTATGACAAGAAGGCGCCGCCCGGGTACGTGCGGAACGTGGTGGACGACCCCGACGCGGCGCCGCTCGCCCGCGCAAGCTCCACCGAGGTGAAGTACACGACGGCGTTCAGCGACGACAACCCCAACTCCTGTACTATTATGTGAGGTCTCTGCTACTCCCAATGGAAGAAGAGGGGAGAGAATTTGTAGAATGCTGCCGTTGGGACGCATGTAGATACTGGGTAGAGAGATGCGTATGAGGATTGTCCGGGGACGGAGTTTGTTGAATGGATGGAGTTGGGTGGGTGTTGGTAGTGAGTTTAAAGAGTATATATAAGGAGGAACAGTTTTGGTAATGTGAATTGGGTATGTTGATTCAGAGAGCTCGAGTTGGTGTATCTGAACGACGACTTTGGGGTCTTCTGAAAAGTCCGTATTGTGCTTTCACTGGATTGGATTGACCACACGAGTATCAATTGTCGATCAATCTCACTATCAATTTTTTTTCTTTTTTGAAAATATAAAAAAACAATGTATTGCTCGTGCAAATTCCCAAAATGAAATTAGAGCCCTCTAGCCAAAAAAAAAAAAAGGACCAACCTAATGATTCTGTCAAATTTGGTTAGTCAATCTACCATCTTATTTCCTCCTCTAAAGACATGATTAATGCAGAAAGGAATTCAAAATACAAAGAAAATTACCTATAATAAAATGTGGGTAAGGATGGAAGAATCAGACTCGATTAACCCAACCATGTTTTTATTCCTCCATCTTGACAGCTGGACGGGGCACCATTTTGACTCCTCCATCGTGGCATATAAAAATATCCCCCTCCTATCTAATAATGAATTCCATGTCCTCATTATTATTAGTCTTTTTACCCTAACTAACGATGCATCACATCCGATCCTCGGGTTTTTCCCGTCTCGTTGCCAATGCTCGTGGTCGCGCATGGAAGACTTCCATGAACCGGCTAAAATAAAGGCCTGGTTCACCCTCGTCTCGAGCCGACATTTTGTAGCCCATGGTCTAGCTAGACCGGTCCCTGCCTTAGGCCTGCAAGCCCATTCGCTATGTTGCAGAAATTTGGTCCGGTTTAATGATACATTTGCCCGGTCCAATGGGTTTGATACTAAATTTTTTCATACATACATATATACATATGTCTAATTCGTAGGATGGCAATGCCCAACACATCACAACGAATTGTGGATGGAGAGTGTGTAACAGTTTCATATTGAAAAGGAATAATAATGAGATTGACCTACCAGTATACTACTATACTAACTTCAACCTAAGTATTTTAATTAGTAATTTAGCTCAAACGAAATTTGATAGATTAATTAGTCTACTAAACTCAGATTGTGAATTAAGATTTAAACTAATATTTAGATGTGATAAACATTAATAGTGAATAAAATAAAAAAGGACTCGTTAGTGGAGCCATTAATTAATAGACTATGCGGATTTGATATGAGTTAAGTCGGGATCGATGGGCCACACAGCTCACCGTATTCTTATCTCATTCTTATGAGAATTGATTTAATTCTCAGACATATCGTCGTAGTAATTATCCGAGCGATATCATCTCTGTATTCTTTTCTCTCCTGCTGTGGTCCAACTCCCTTTTCCTACACAGCAATACGCCATTCTGTCGATATCATGGAATTGGACGGCCTTTCTGCTTAGTGGTATTCTGATGCAAGTCCTCCCATCAGTTCAGAAATGATAGTAATAATATCAGTAATATAGCACGATTTCAATGGGTTATTCTGAAAGAGATAGTTGTTTTATGTGGACGACTTCAGCTACAAACTCAATAATTAATTAATTCAAATTCTAACATACTGTGAAAATAAAATAAAATAAAATTTGAAACATTCAGGTGGAGACCACTAAATGCTCCATCATTTTCACTAATTATGTGAATCTTGGTGAACCCCTCACAAACATGTATCCTTTGATGATCATTTTGTACCCTTTGTTGTTGAACTTTCGGGATCGTGCTGATGTGTCAGCCCGACCTGGTTCCAACCGAGTACGTAAGCTCGTCTGCATTGATTGAAATTGGGATCTCCGACTCGGGTTGGGACCATCCCTCGAAAGTCAGTGCCCTGGAGTCAGCTCGGTCATCTGCTCGCCTGCTCCGCTCCACGTCCGCACC
Organism: Ensete glaucum; assembly: GCA_021527575.1. Lineage (NCBI taxonomy): Eukaryota > Viridiplantae > Streptophyta > Magnoliopsida > Zingiberales > Musaceae > Ensete > Ensete glaucum. The sequence continues at coordinate 37,230,577 of CM038559.1, read as the reverse complement.
ATGGATTTGCATAAAGGTCTCGTCGGGGGTGGGGGTGTCCAACGAGACCCCTCGACGCTTGAGTCAGTTGATTTTCCGAAAAAGGGAGCCCCCCCCCCAATTGGTGTTGCCAAAAGAGGATTTTATACTTACCGGAGGGGAGGTTGCCCGTCGTTCGGCCTTATCTCTATCGTCACCTCATGCACGCTTGAGTCATAATATGGTGGGCCAGTTGGTGCAGTGGTGTGGAGCGAGGATATGATGCACAATGTGGTATTCATGGCGTGGAGGGGAGCCGATGGCACGTTCACCCTCCCCTCGGATATTGACATCGCCGATCCGCCCTGTCGAACGAACGCGACTTCACCTCAGATGCTGATGTGGCCGTTGACCCGGTACGAGCCCGGGTGAGTTGGGTCGGCCCATTATTTACCCTATCATTCTTTTCCCTCCTCCCGAAAGGGGTCTTGCCGAGGCACTCTGCAGACTGAAGGTAAGATCCCGAAAAGGACCGACCGGGCCTCGTCAAAGGACTGATGATGACTTACTCAAGGTCCGGGCGAGGACTAAAGACCGCCGAGGTACATAACTCTTGTGTTTCGATTGTGTAGGGGTCAAGGGGTTGCTACTTGACCTCAGTGTTTTGGTCGGGCTTCCAACAACAAGAGGTCGAGACCCACCCTATCAGCAATGTCCCTCTGAACCTTTTTGATGAGGAGATGAATCTAATCGGGCGATTGAAGGGCATCTTGTCCATGTCTCGAGCCATTAGGAGCCTAATCGAGGAGTGATTGGTCGAGGTGGGCCTCAATCCATCTTCTCGTGGTACGCCTTGTTTTCCTTGCTTATGAGTTTTGTTGCTTAATCTCCCGACTTATGATGGACTTTACAGAGATGGTGAGCATGAGCATGATGCATGATAATCCCCGAACTTTGGGGGGGCGGGGTGGTTGGGGTTTGGGCATGCAGGAGCTGCTTCCTCGATCCAGGCTTCAGCCCCGCCACCACCGCCAGCACAGTGCGCCGAATCCAGTTTGACATTTGAGGTGCAAGAGATTCCCATCGAAGAGGTAAGGGGAGCACCCAAGATCTCCCGTAAGCGACGGGGCGAGGATCCGACCGGCCAGAGAAAGAGAGACCGGCGCAAGTCACGCCACAAGGTCGATAGGGCCGCGACAAAGGGCAAAGGGCCGACAAACACCACCGAAGAACCCCCGGCTCCGAGATGAAAACCAAAGACTGTGAGGGAGCTTTGCAGCGCCATTGCTGGGTGGATGGTCGGGACTAACATGCCATTCGGATGTGCAACCTACCGGAGCAGGCTCTCGACGCGCCCCTTGATGTTGACCTGAGGCCACTAGCTTACAAGATGCTTGTATGGCAAGATGGGGAGGCCTCGGCTAAGTATATCCAAGGCACGCTGATCTCGCGGCCTACCGTCCGAGGTGCTAATGGATGGGGCTGCGAAGGCCATTGTGCTGGTAGGTTTCGTGTCGGTCCTCTTCTATTTTTCCTTCGCTAGGTATCCGACCTTCTCCTTGCAGAATCAATAGTACTAGGCAGCCCTATTTGATCGTGTTCATGACGCGGGCTGGGTCATCACTTCCCTGGACAGTAAAGTGAAACTCCTGTGCTAAGAAGTGCAAAGGTTGAAGGAGGGTGGAGATCCGGATGCAATGGCCACGACAGAAGCTCGGGCATCAGAGGCCCAATCTCTGGCTAAGCATCTTCAGGTTGACTTGATGAGCGAACAAGCATCAAGAGTCGACAGAGGCAAAGCTAGAGGGAGCTTAGACACAATCGGCCAACTTGCGGAGACAACTCACCGACTAGCGAGGGCAGCTCGACGACACTGAGAGCCAACTTTGAAGTGCTACGACCCAAGTCCGCCAGATGGATACTGAGCTACTGGAGCTGACTCGGTCCAAGGACGCTCTTCGGGTGGATCTGCCGAGGAGAGCAATCGAGGACTACAAGATGTCACCCGGGTTCGAGATGGGCCTCGTACGAATGGGATGTGTGTCGCTAGAGTATGGGTACTAGTTGGCGCTAGCTCGACTTTGGGCCCGACACTCGGGGGTGGAGATCGAACTGGATCCCTTTACTTCTCTTATCGAGGATGATGACATGCCGATGACCGACAAACAACCCTTCGATGATTCCCTTCCACTGCCCGAGGAATAAAAATCCTTGTAGATCCTATTACTGTTTGTTTTTTGTCGTCGGGGGTCTCCTTTTCTTTTTATGCTGACTCCCGACCGATGGTTATAATCCTTTCTAATTAATGTAAGTACTCTTTTTCATGAAATTACTCGGGTCTTACTACACATAGAATTTTTGTAAATTTGAAATATACCAAGTCCTTGGTAGTCTTTTTCCTTCCATTGTGGCCAGGGTAAAAGTGCCTTCTCGGGGCGAGCTTTCCACTTGGTATGGCCCCTCCCAATTTGCGACTAGCTTGCCTCGGGACCGAGTAGGGTCATTGACCTCAGCCTTTCACAGCACTAGGTCGCCCACTTTGACTTGCCGAGGGCGCATTATGCGGTTGTAGAGCCTCGCTATTGCCTTCTTGTAGTCGATGGTTTATAGGTGCAGCAGCCCTTCGTTCTTCGAGAAGATCGAGATTTTCCCTTGGTTGGTCAGTTGAAGAGGAATCTTCATAGAGCTCGACCCACAGGGTCGGGTAGACAACCTTGGGAGGGAGGACCGCTTTGGTCCTGAAGGTCAGGCTGAACGGTGACTCCCTCGTCGAACATTTCGAGGTTGTCCGGGATGCCCACACGATGCTCGGGTGCTCATCCACCCAAGTCCTGCACGCACCTTGGACCCTCTTTTTTAATCCATCGAGGATGGCTCAATTTATGACCTCAGCCAATTTGTTGGCTTGAGGGTGGGCGACCGAACTGAACCTTCGTTGGATCTTATAGCTTTCATAAAATATTTTAAATTTTGGATTATTGAACTCAGTCCCATTGTCGGTGATGATCGCCCTCGAGATGTCAAATCTTGTGATGATGTTTCTCTAAATGAACCCCTTGACTTGTTCCTTGGTGATAGATGCAAGTGGTTCAGCCTCGACCCATTTGGAGAAGTAGTCAATGCCGACTATGAGGAACCTTCGCTCTCTCGATGCCGGGGGGAATGGACTGAGCAGGTCCATTCCCCACTGGGCGAACGACCATGCGTAGTCTAAAATGGATATGGGGATCGTCGGTTGGTGCTGGATTCTAGCGTGCCTCTGACACTGTTCACACTTCTGCACGTAGGCCTGAGTGTCTCGATGCATGGTTGACTAGTAATACCCCTGCCTGAGTATCTTATGGGCCAGGGTTCGAGCACTGATATGTTCACCACAGATCCCTTTGTGGACCTTGACCAATGTGGTTTATGCCTCTAGCGGGCATAAGCATCGGAGCAATGGTTGCATGAATCCTCGTCGATATAGGTGCCCGTTGAGGATGCAATACCTCGGGCTCACCCTCTTCACACGTTGAGCTATGTTGCAGTCTTGGGGTAGCAGGTCATCGTCCTTGAACCTGAGCATCTCTTCGACCTAGTCGTGGTCTCCTTCAGTCACAACTACCTCGACAGATATTGAGGACTTTAGGATCTTGGCCATCCATGTCAGGCATTCTATTGGTTCACGTGTGGAGGCTAGTTTTGCTAAGGCGTCGGCTTGCATGTTGTCAGACCGAGATATTTTGGTGATGGCAAAGTGACTGAATCATTAGGCGCGACATCGTACCTCAACCAGGTAGTGGACCATCGATTGGTCTCGAGCTTCGAATTCTTAATTAACCTATCCGACAACGAGCTAGGGGTCGGTGAAGACCTCAATGTCTTCAACATACAACTTGTTGGCGAGCTTTAGACCGAACAACAATACTTTGTAATTGGTTTCGTTGTTAGTGGCCTTGAATTCAAGTTGAAGAGCGTGCTTGAAAGCTTGGTTGGCGGGGCCTTTAAGGATGAGCTCAGCTCCTCCCCACTTCGAATTGGTGGAACCATCCATGTATAAGGTCCACCTCAGAGTTGGTGGTGGACTCTCGGGGCTCGTTGATTCTGATATGAAGTCGGCTAGAGCCTGGGCCTTTATTGCAGTCCTTGGAACGTATTCGAGATCGAATTCCCCTAGCTCGACCGACCATTTTAGCATCCAACCTGCAACATCAAATTTTGAAAGTATTTGACGTAAAGGTTGGTTGGTGATCACCTTAATGGGGTGAGCTTGGAAGTAGGGCCTCAGTTTTGTTGATGCCAAGATTAGCGCGAAGGCAAGTCTTTCAATCAATGGGTATCGCTCCTTGGGGCTACTCAAGACATGACTACAGTAGTATACCAGTCTCTGTCCATCCTTTATGAGGCTGACTAACACCAAGCTGACCGCCGCCTTCCAAGGTCGCCAAATAAATCCCGAGGGGCTCCCCGGGAGTGGTCGAGGTGAGGCGCAGAAGGTGGGCGACATGTGCCTTTAGTTGCTGGAATGTCTCTTTGTATTGGGGGCCCCACTCAAAGTCCTTTGCTCATTTTATGGCTCGGAAGAAGGGAAAACTCTTATCTTCGACTCGGGAGATGAATCGACTCAGTGCTGCCAGTCTTCTGGTGAGTCGCTGGACATCCTTCACTGTCCAAGGAGATTGCATCCATTTTTTTTTGGGTTCACATCAATCCCTCTCTGGTGGATGACGAACCCAAGGAACTTCTCAGATCTGACACTGAATATGCACTTGGTTAGGTTAAGCTGCATCTTATATTGCCTTAACGACGTTTGGAACGTTTCGGCTAAATCTATGAAGTGAGTAATTGCCTCCCAACTTTTTACTATCATGTCATCGATATATATTTTCATGTTACGCCCGATTTGGTTTTAAAACAGGTGATTAACCATCCTTTGGTAGGTTGCTCTAGCATTCTTTAGCCCGAATGGCATGGCTTGATAGTAGTAGGTGTCGTGGTGTGTGATGAAGGTCGTGCTTTCCCGATCTTTCAGTGCCATCTAAATCTGATTATATCCCGAGAAGGCATCCATGAACGAGAGTAGCTCGTAACCTGAAGTTGCGTTGACCAGATGGTTAATCCTTGGGAAGGGGTAGCAATCCTTCGGGCAAGCTCGATTGAGGCTGGTGTAATCAATGCATATCCTCTAGGTTCCATTAGATTTTTTTGACTAATACAACATTGGATAACCAAGTTGGGTACTTTACTTCTGTAATGAGCCCTGCCTCTAGCAAGCGGGCGACTTCCTCCTCAATGGCTTTTTGTCAGTTAGGGGCGAGCTTCCTTGGTCGTTGCTTCACGGGTCGGGTAGCGGGTTCTATGTTGAGATGGTGTTTAGCCACTTCGAGATCAATGCTAGGCATGTCCTTTAGGGACCAGTCGAGGATGTCGACATTTTTGCTAAGAAATTCCACCAACTGGACCCGTTGTTCCTCCGAAAGCATCGATCTGACCTTGATGGTTCTGTCAGGGATCCTTGGGTCGAGGGGGACCTCGACCACTTTCTCCGCTGGTTCGGTCTTTGGCGGCATTTTGTTTGCGTCTCGGGCGTCGAGGGTAGGGGCTGAGGATTTGAGTTTCTTGGGCATCGTTGTCACCGTGAGGTAGCACTACCTTGACTCCCGAGGGTTGATTCTTACTTCTCCGACCCCAGCTCTAGTCAGGAACTTCATGACTCGGTGATATATTGAGACGACCGCTTTGAGTTTGTTAAGCATTGACCTACTGATGATGTGGTTATATGCCGAGAGGAGTGTGACCACAATGAATGACACCATCAATGTCTTTGACCTCGGCTCTTCTCCAATGGTGACTGGATGGGTCGTCGTTCAGGCAGGGGAGACCGAGTCTCCAGTGAATCCTATCAACGTCAATGTCATAGGAAGCAAATCTTTATTAGTCAGCTCGAGTTTTTGAAAAGTATCAAAATATAAAATGTCAGCTGAACTTCTCATGTCAACCATGATTCTTTTGACTCAGGTGTTGGCGACCTGGGCCGAGATTACTAGCGCATCGTCGTGGTTCGGGTACACCTCACTCCTCGACTCAAAGGTGATCTCGAGGTCCCAATCGCTCCTTGGCCTTTTTTCAACCATGGATCAGACATAAGCTTTTCTAGCTGAGGAACTGACCCCCCCAGAAGCTGGTCCACTGACAATGACGTCTATTTTCTTTTTAATCAATCGCTCCGGTTGGGGTAAGGATTCTCTTTCTCGGCGAGGACCCTTGTTGGTAAGTGCTTGTCAGTCTCGGACAAACCGATGAAGGTGCCCTCAATGAATTAAGTCATCGATCTGGTTCTTGAGGTCGTTGCTGTGTCGTACCCATAGTCTAGGTGAAAAAGATAATACCTTCTTTTATCGCATCCTCCGATCTTTATCCTGATCGGGTTGGGGGTCCTGAGGAGTCCTTTGTCTTGGATTTGGAGGAAAACCTCCGTCTGGGTTGAGTTGAGCGGGATCGGGAGAGGCCTGGGCATGGGTAGCTCTGGTTTATCCCTTCTTCTGGAGGTTCCCGAGTGTTGTCCTTAGGGTTTGTCATTTCGCGACCTCTTATGATCCTCGCATTTTCCAGCCACCAGCATTTCGGCAGCCACATATTGGTTTGCCCATTGCAACATCTCCGATACTGTTGACGGCGATCGCTTGATCAGAGACCAGAAGAATCAAGAGGGACAGAGCCCCATTAGGAATGCCTGGATTGCTAGTGAAGATGTGCATCGGGCATCCTTTAGACCTCTGCCGCAATCTGCTGACGAATTGAGCGAGTGGTTTGTCATTTCCCTACGCAAGGTTGAGTAGTGAGGCGATTGTCGGCCTTGGGCGGGAGCTCATCATGAGTTGAGCTCAAATTCTTTAGCAAGTTGGATAAAGGATGAGATAGAAGATGACTTCAGTCGGCTGTACCACATCTGAGCTGGCCCCCTGAGGGTCGTTAGAAAGGTATGACACATTAAAGCCTTAGAGGTGTTGTATAGAGCCGTCTAAGCTCTAAATGTCGCGATGTGCTTTGATGGGTTAGTGCTTCCGTCGTGGGTCTCCAGGATCGGGAGTCGAAAGCTAGGTGAGACCAGTTTGTCTTGAATCTCAGGGACAAACGGGGACCCCCCTTTTGAGATCTTACCGACCTCCTCCTTTGACTTGACGAACTCCATCTGAACCTCATTTAGCCTTTGATTGACTTGGCAAAGTTATTCCCTTACCGAGTCGGTTGAGTCCGAGGAGACAACATCTGGCTCATATAGGATATGTACGACGTTCCGAGAACAGATTGTTGGCTGAATTACCAAGGCGTTCGGGTTTTCGACCATAACTTCGTTTGGGAGGCGACGTGGTACCTCATTGTCGGGATGCTCCTCTAGGGTCGGTGTTGATTAAAATACTCCTTGTTGCAGCGTTTGCCGAGGAGCGTCCGGGTGTTGGTGCACCAGTACTTGTGCCAATTGGGGTATGTAGGGAATGATGGCTTGCATCATCCCGACTAACGTCTTGACCTGCTGGGTGAGGCCAAGGAATGCCTCGGTCGAAACAAGAGGAGGCCCGAGGTTCGATGCTAGAGGAGTGAATCCCGGGCCGTTAAACAATCTCCAGTAGCGATTCTGTGTGGGCGCCGCCATGTTTTGCTCCTCCGCGGGGAAGCGGGGAGTTTGTCCGACCGCTTGCAAGGTTGGTGGGAGAATATGGGTGAATCCGTCGGGGGGCTTTGAGCTTGGCTTACTTGTTAGGCGTTCTTGCGATATCGACCCTTCTTCTAGTGCCAAAAATATTGTTGAACTTTCAGGGTCGTGTTGAGGTGTCAGCCCGACCTGGTTCCAACCGAGTACGTAAGCTCGCCCACGTCGGTTGGAATTGGGATCTCTGACTTGGGTTGGGATCATCCGTTGAAAGTCAGCACCCTAGCGTCAGCTCGATCGTCTGCTCGCCTGCTCCGCTCTGCGTCTGCATTGTGGATCCTACACAAAGGTCTTGTCGGGGGGAGGGGGGACATGGAGGTGTTCGATGAGACTCCTCCGACGCCCGAGTCAGTTGGTTTCTCGGAAAAGGGAGGCGAGTTGTCTTTCTTTTTGGAGAGTCGAGAGATCCCCCCCCCCCCCCCCCATTGGTGTTGCCAAAAGAGGATTTTATACTTACCGGATGGGAGGTCACTCGTACGTTCGGCCTTACCTCTACCGTCACCTCGGGCATGATCGAGTCATACGATGGGCTAGTTAGTGTAGTGATGTGGGGCGAGGATATGGTGCGCCATGCGGCATTCATGGCGCGTGGAGGGGGAGTCGGGATGGCATAGCGTCCAGACCCCTCCACCTCGGATGGTGACATCACCGTCGACCTAGTCGCCAAGTTGGAACGAACGTGATTCCACCTCAGACACTGACATGATAGTTGACCTGGCACAGACATGATAATTGACCTGGCATAGATCCGAATGAATTGGATGGACACATTGTTTATCCTATCTCCCTTCCACAAACAAACATATAAGGACGCACCATTGCGAGCACAAGTTTCAGGCCAAAACCACAATGAAACACTAACGAGGGGGTCGAAGCAGAGGAATTACAATAAGGCAGGCGAATAGAAGAGGAGCAGTCCTGTCCTGATTTCCTGGTTCCTGCGATAAGAACATCCTTTGGAGCAGCACTCGACATCCTTGATTACGATTGATAACCCAACGCGAAACAAATAACGGGATATCCTTGGGATATTAGCAGCAAGTTCTCAATCAAATCACATCACAATGCAGCAATATCAGAGGCGGCCTAGGACCATCATAAGATTGCTGGCTAATTAAGTTAAAGCCACAGATATTGCTGAATGATATGGCTTAGCATTGGTGTGGGACACTAAGCTTTTCTTCTGAAAAGAAAGCAGGCTGGTGGTGCTACCGCCATAGAGAGAGAGAGAGAGAGAGCGAGAAAAGATGGGCTCCTTGACGTCTCTTTTTTTCTCCATCGTGTGTTCAGTGAGATGATTTGTTTATTGGCGGCCTGCCGACCACATACATCTATCTGTGTTACCTTCTTCTGGCTTCCAATGATTGAGGCCCCAATGCTCCGCTGGTTGTTTCACAATACCGCTAAACATTGGATGAAGTCGGTATATTCCTCCTCCCAGCAAACAGATAGAGGAAGCGCTGCCTGACCAGAACAGCTTCACCGTCTTCTATCTCGAGACATACCGACGCACTTCTTCCCTCTCAAAGGAACAAAAAAAAAAAAAAAGAAAAGAAAAAGAAAGGAGATCCTGATGCGGCAGAGAGCATGCATGGAAGCCGACCATCGTTTGTTGCTTGCTGAATGAATCAAACTATACATACATTTCGAACATCCCAACTAGTAGACTATTTAATCTCTCGTAGAATGAGGATGAAGTCTATCCCTTTATTTTGTAGTTTTTGTACTATTTAATCTCGTTTCCATTGACAGATCACCGAGAGTACATCTTCGGAATTCTTTAGTCCTTTTTTGTGTGTTCCTCGTGGGCCAAGCGACATAATTGTTGAGAGGAGAAGCTTTTTACAGGGTGGCAGCTTGCTCGGATGGAGTCGGAACCACACTTTGCCTCCCTGGAAGTGGGGGAAGAGGAGCGGCAATCTTTTATCCCTTGTTTGGCAGTAAAAGTAGCACTACTGCCTTTGTCACGGCTCCAAAACACTTGCCTAATTTTAGCTTATCCTCTTTTAAGTCGTAACTTGAAAGCATTCATTTAATTTATTATGTGGAGCAGGGGTGACACGAGGATAACGTGATGATGATGTGAAAGATACGTGCTGCGAGGTTGGGACCATTTGATGTGGGAAGGAAATTATGATCGAGTTGTAGGTATGTGTGAGATGGCTACGAGAATTTGTCTACAATTTTTTTTTTTTAGCTCTATTAGTATTATTTATTTTATTATTATTATTATTATTATTATTATTTATTATTATTCCGTGGTTAACCTAATAACTCTATTTCATGAATAATATATATATACACGATGGTTCACGTTGCGTCATAGAGGCCTATGACAACAACTCCATCGTTGAATTTTACGATAATAAACTATTTATTGGATTAAATAAATCAAACAATATCCTATGATGATCGTTATCGTTATTGATCGTATGATTGATTCCGGTGGTGGTGATTAATGTTTATCCATATGCATGCTTGATTTGGTGACACGGCAGTCTTGCAATTATTATGGTGCCCAACCTTATCATCATGATGGATTCAACGCATGTCGGTTGGTTGTTCTCGTCGCTGCTCGGTACAGTTGGGAGAATCCTATGGTCAGATAATTAAAGAGTGTTTCGTGTTATAGTTTGAACAGCCTGTTGTGGCGTTGCGGGGGAAGGGAAACCGGCGTGGCGAAATTTCAATCGGGATCCGCTTAGGGAAACGCGTATCATCATCCCGTTGTGATGGATGTTTTGGGGAAACCGGAAGAATCCCAAGCTTTTCCTGCTCCCGGCCGCAACTTGCCTCACAGCCATGGCCCCAATGATATGGGTCCCGCTTGATCTTTGCCTTGCTACTTGATGCTGCTTGCGTTTTGGTGGTACAGACGACACAGCCGAATCGTGGACCGTTGCCATTGGTCCGGACGAGAGAAGATGGACGCGTGTTATCCCATGACCGAACTGGTCCGACGGTGTCTGGTGTTGGGCATTGAGCAGCGAGGGGTCGCAGTCATGTCAGGCCTCGGGAGCAGACGGCGACCGCCCCAGCGGGGCACGGCTAAAATCCACGAGGCCCGAGCCAGGGCCCCTCTCCCTCTCCTCCGCGTGGCATCACCTGGATCACATGTTCGAGGGAGCCAAACGGGGGAGGGCAGGGCCCATGTCTCGATAAGACAGGCCTTCCTTTTTCTCCTTTTCTATGCCTTTTTTTTTTTATATATAAAATTTTTCGTTGGATGGTACTCGGGTGTCGATGCGTACCGTAGGTCGCAGATCTTGAAGGAGGGGGAGGAAGCCAGCATCGCCGTTGGCTTGCATTTGGACGATGGATGGAGGGCAAGGTGCAGAACCGGGGAACAGAAGGAGACTTCTCGATCATCTGAGAGGTGTATCGGCGCGGCACTGTTGTTTCGTGCCGGACCACGTTGGAGCGCAGCAATAATTAGAATAATCCAACCACGAGGACCGACGGGCATTTGACTCATATTTCACGTCCATCAGGCTCAATCAACCACTTGATCATTCATGAGAGAAGTTATACCGAACCCAACAAAGGCCACATCTATAATGGACGTCACAACAATTTGTGATCGTATATTTTGGAAGAGCCGTTGGATGCCAGGCTGACCCTCGTGTGCGAAGACGCATCCAACCCACCCCACCCCACCCCGCCTCGTGTATTTAAAAACCACCCCGGGATGAACAGAGAAGAAGATGATGATGAGCTCACATGGTCTGGTTGTCACCGGGACCCACCTGGACCACCTTTCAACTCCTCCCCCCTCTTTATCTCTTCATATAATCCAACGGCACTTCCCGATTACCATTCACGTGAAGCTTCCTTACCGAATGCTATGAAATTAAATATGGCTTTTCTTTTGTTATCATCATCATCATCATCATCATCGTTATTATTAATTTTGTTTTCTCGCTGTCAAGGGAAGCCACCAACCTCTGTAGCCCACAAGTTATCCATAAAACCCCCCCCTGCCCTCACCCTCATTCCATAAGAGGGTGAGCCCAAGCAGAGAGAAGAACAGAGAGAGAGAGTGTGAGAAAGAGGCTCATCATGTCGAAGGAGGTGAGCGTGGAGGCGGAGCAGCCACCGGCGAAGGACTACAGTGACCCGCCGCCGGCGCCGCTGCTTGACTTTGGTGAGGTCCGCCTCTGGTCCTTCTATCGAGCCCTCATTGCCGAGTTCGTCGCCACCCTGCTCTTCCTCTACGTCAGCATCGCCACCGTCATCGGCCACAAGGAGCAGAACGCGGCCGACCAGTGCAGCGGTGTAGGCCTCCTCGGCATCGCTTGGGCCTTCGGCGGCATGATCTTCATCCTCGTCTACTGCACCGCCGGCATCTCAGGTACTTGGTTCATCCACCTCTCCTGCTTTGACCCCTTCCTAAACTGATATGCTCGTATGCTCATAACTTGCTTGGGTTTTCAGGAGGACACATCAACCCGGCGGTGACGTTCGGGCTATTCCTAGCGAGGAAGGTGTCGCTGATAAGGGCGGTGCTGTATATCGTGGCTCAGTGCTTGGGAGGCATCGTCGGGGTGGGCATCGTGAAAGGGATCATGAAACACCAGTACAACTCCCTCGGCGGCGGGGCCAACGTGGTCGCAGCCGGCTACTCCAAGGGCACTGCCCTCGGGGCGGAGATCATCGGCACCTTCGTCCTCGTCTACACAGTCTTCTCCGCCACCGACCCCAAGCGCAGCGCCCGCGACTCTCACGTCCCCGTACGTACCAAGAACATCTCATGCACATGAGCTCATCCGCATCTGTCACTAAATTTCTGGTCTTTGAGCTCTTTGTACAGAGGATGTTCATATTCGAGGTCATTGCTTGCAGGTGTTGGCACCACTTCCCATCGGGTTCGCGGTGTTCATGGTACACCTCGCCACCATTCCCATCACCGGGACTGGCATCAACCCGGCTCGGAGCCTCGGCGCTGCAGTCATCTACAACCAGGACAAGGCCTGGGATGACCATGTGAGTTTACAAATCGACGGATTACATGAATTCCTCCATCTTTGTGGTTGTTTTGGACGTAGGATGACTGTGTTCTTATTGATGGTTCATTCAGTGGATCTTCTGGGTGGGTCCGTTGATCGGAGCGTTGGCCGCCGCGGCGTACCACCAGTACATCCTGAGAGCAGCCGCCATCAAGGCTCTGGGCTCCTTCAGGAGCAACCCCAGCAACTGAGCTCTCTCATAACCGCATGCAGCGGCCGGAGCCCCCGCTACCCCTCTTTGGTTTCCGGTTTCATTTGTGCGTACGACGACTATATATACGTGAGGAAGTGGAGAGCAAAAGGGCCTGTGGGGGGGGGGGGGCGGTTGATTCTGATTTCCCTTCGTTATTTCCTTTGTTTCTTCTTACTCGCTCATCTTTCTTCTTCTTCTTCTTCTTCTTCGTCTTGTGTAATGTATGGGGGATGTGTGGTACTTTGTTTAATTCAAGTTCTGGAAATTTATGTTATATTCTAGTCTTGTTGTCTCTTATCTTAATCATCATATGTCTGTAATCTGCTCATAATTGGTTTAATTATTATTAACGGAGGAATTGATCTCCAGAACATTCCCCACTCGACCCACCGACCGTGTCTTATCCTTCTTCGTGTGGTCCTCCAATTGCATTTTACTGTATACTCCCCGACAAATGTAATCTCTCACTCGCTTTACGCAAAGGAAGACGAGTAAAAGCGAAAAAAGAAATATTAAATCAGAAATAGTTTGCCTCGAACTAAGTTGAAAGGGTATTCACTTCCCCCAACGACCGTGCCACACACACAAACTGTACTCGGTCATTAAAAAGGTCACGCTGTAAGTAGCGGAGGCGGCAGCTCTGTAAAGCTACCCAACGCGTGCTGCACTTGGCCTGCAGCTTTGGGAGGAAAGAAAAAAAAAAGAGAGGGTGGAAGGCGATAACCAGGACAAGCTCGTTGGCTTCCTCCTCCGGCGCTGGTGAGGAAGGTATCCCTGATGGCACAGAGGGTCGTCCTTGGAGGCATGGTGGGCATTATATGTTGGATTTGCCATCGGAAGCATTTGCCCAAAGGTCACATCCATTTGTCTGTCTCCTTATCCCCACCGGTGGTGGTGGTGGTGGCGGCGCTTGCAACATGGCCACATCATTCCAGAGTGCGGTGTCCTCCCACTGTTCCTTCAGAATTGATGACCACTGTTGTTTCTTGGTGAGGCTCCTCGCAGTAGTGCAGTAAACATCAAACAATTGACCGTGACCCCATTGCCAACCGATGACCACCATTAAAGATAACTCTCACTCGTACGCCCCAAAAGTTGTACGTTTCATGCCCAGCAGAACGCATCAATCAACCTGTGGAGTGGAATATTAGTGCACTTGGTGAAGTATATTTAGTCCAGAGTTGCCGTGGAATGGAGCTGTTTAATTTTATACCGAATAAGATTCTGATGACGATGATTCCATAAAGAGTCCAAGATGATCAACTGATGTTCCCAATCAGCTGTTTATGTCACCAAATTTGTCATGTTTTTCTACCTAGACAATGTTTTAAACAATGTTTATGTCAGCTGTGACAAATAACATGAAATAGTCCGGTGACATAAAATAGAGCAAAATGAAAATGAAAAATAATAATCTTCAACCGATGCTCGTGGCTGCTACACAAAGTTTTTTTGTTCTTTTATCCAAACCAAATCTAGATACTTTAGTGTGACATAAACCTCTTTTTCAATCGAGGTTTTTGTTCTTGTTCTAATCGTCTTTATTTATGGGCTTGAGCCATATGGAGAAGCATAGGATACAAAGTGAGAGACACTTGGGATGGACATGCAATTTGATTTAGTCATGCCGAACAAGCTTTGCACAAATAAATAGGAGACTGTTTGTGATTGATACAAAAAAAAAAAAGCACATATTTTCTAGTAAACTTAGCTCAAGTGAATAGGAGCTTAAATTTGATACACTTACAGATGCCAAAGTATTCTTACAACTCGACGGATTTCTCATGTGACAGTAACTCGTTGATTCAACCTTGTTGATACTAGTCATTCCACAGGTGTGACACAGACTGATCTGAAGCACACCCAAAAACTAGTTTATGTTTAATGGCTGAAGTTGTTGTCAAAAAGTTACTCTCGGTAAAATGCATCAACCATAAATTACAAGCGACACTTGTGAGATTTACTTATCCGAGCGCTTGATTAGATTCTACCAAGATTGATCTAATCCTAAATCCTTGCTTAAATAGGAGTTCATATTAGTTATAACATCAAATCAGCAAAATCTTTTAGATTATGAATCAGACTTAGTATATATAGAGATTTATGATTATCCTTTCAATTCATCTTTTTTTTTATATATAAAAAAAAATCTCATATGCATAAATATGTCAAACAATTTCCCCTATTTATATGTGAGTTGATAGTTTTTCCTTTACTTTTAATGATTTAAATGATTTTATTTGTATCTTCTTTTGATGCTTTGTTATGCTTCACCCATCCATATCTAATTGTGGTGAGATATTAGTAGTCATTGAGATCAAATTTTGTCCACATAGGTTTTGGTATTATATTAAAATCTAGTAATGATAAGTAAGCATGAGTCAATCCGATCATGTATCATATATATATATATATATATATATAATCTCACATGCATATGCATATATAGATACATACGAAGGGTCTCTGTATCAAAAGGTTTGATGTCGAACCAATGTGGATGAGGGATCGGTTGGGAACATGGTTCCTCGCCGTCCTATCTAAGTTGTCCTCGTTGATGTACTCCGGTGTTACGAGCTCGCTCCATTTCGCAAGTGGTGTCGTGCTTCCCGCACAGCTCCATCATCTACTGCGTCCTCTTTACCTAAGAGATAACATGGCAATCGAACAATTAATTTAACTTTTTAAGAATGCGCAGCAGCACAGATGAGCCATGTTTACGCAAAATTGGCATCTACAGGTCTGCAGCAGGCTAAGAAGCAATTGGCGGACCTCTTTTAGGCCTCGACTTGGCTTTTGGTTTACGGGCCGAAAGATCAAATTGGGGTGAGGTGGGGTGGGGTGCCATACTCCCATACCACCGTTGCTAGCACAAGTGGAAGGATACGGCGGACGGAAGCACTGCAGCTCTATGGGGAAACACAGCTTTGTTGCAAACATGGCGTCTGCTTCGCTCGCTCTTGGAGAGGGCGTTCTCGAGGAGGATGGTGATGTGCAAAACATGCGTATGCTCGAGCCATCTCTGATGCCACGCCATCAAGGTTGGAGGGTGTGCAATGGATGGGATGCAATCGGGTAGGTTGCTTTCCTTTCCTTTCCTTTCCTTTCCACGCAACACCAAGTCCAGGCAGGCCTGCCCATAAGGCGTTAATAAGGTGTTCGCTTTAATGTCTGCTATTGGGATCCTCATATGCGAAGTCCATGCCTATAAGGTGTTCGCTTTAACATCTGCTTGTGTGTGCGTTCTCGTGTTCAGTGCTCGATGCAGCGAAAGCATTATTCATTAGATATGTCACTGCCGAAATGGAGGGGAAGCATTGTTCTTGGTCATGCAAGAGGGCTTTGATGTGGCGGCACATGATCGATCATATAAGAATGATGCAAACTGAGCCAGCCAGATTCCAAAAATCTTGAAGAAAGTTTTCTTCGATAACTCATGCTCGATAATAAGCCTCGATGTCGCCGATGGTTTCTGTGGCCTTCGTCGTGAACGAAGCCCTAATTTTTTAGCTGCACGCATCCTCGATCAAAAGCCTACTGAAGCAGTAGTGAGCAAACCAAAAAAAATAAAATAAAATACAACACTATTATTCCAAACATCCTCACCCAGATTGGTGGTTTTGCACTTGCGAGCAGGCCAAAGATGTGACCCACTCCATCGCCTTCCTCATGTTTCAGTCAGTGCCTGGCGTACAGCCGATGCCCCCAAAATTGAGCAACCATGGACGACGCACACTAAGCCATCTTTCTCAACTCGAACCAGATCTCGTAATGGTTGAACAGCAAGCTGTCGTGCGTGTGCTTCCCTACATACTCCAACCCCAACTTCGAGAGCCTCTCGGTGCACGCGTCGCCGCCCAGTCGTGAACAGAACTTGATGTTGTGAGACACAAAGATTCCACCTTTCTCCGCCTTCAGCCTCCCCGACAACCTCTCCAGCCCCTCCCACACCAGCGCGTCGGGCATGTGGAGGAACACCGCGCTTGCATATATGAGATCGTACACAACATCTGATCCGAATCGATCCAACTCCATGTCCTCCCCTCGGAGAATGAGAGGCCGCTTGTGGAGGAGGCCCTGGGAAGGGAGCTCGTAGCGGAGCGCGGCCATGAGGGAGAGCTCGTCTCGCTCGAGGCAGTGGAACCTGGCGGCGTCGAGGTACCGGATGAAGTGGAGGCCGACCCGGAGCGTGCCGCACCCGATCTCGAGCACATGGTCGGCGGGCGCGAGCCTGGCAGCGGCAGCGAGGAACTCGAAGACGTCGCGGCCGCCGGCCCACGGCTCGCCGTAATTACTGTGGTGCTCCTCCACCAGAAGCTCCCCAGGGCATGAGACGGCCGTGTGGTTGCCGGCATCGTCACCCTCGTAGTGAGAGATGCCCTTGAACCTGCACAAAACCAATCAAGCTCAGATTTTCCAAAAACGACTGGAATCGAAGTGAGGGATTGGATCGAGCGACGGGGAGAGGAATCGACCGGCGTAGGTCTTCGAGCTGCTGGGCGCGGGTGCGGGGGTTGATGCCCTTGCGGAGAGAGTGCCAGGCGGCGGCGGGGGAGGACGGGGGTTCTTGGATGGAGTTGCGGGCGAGTTGAGATTTGAGCCAGGCGATGTCGTCGGGCGTGGGGGAGATTGGATCTGGAGGCCTTGTGGTCGCTGCGACGGCGGCGGCGGCGGCGGTGGGGCAAGAGAGGGAGGGAGCACTGGAGGAAGAAGGGGAGAGGGAGGGGAGGAGGAGAAAGAGGAGGAAGGCGGCGGCAGCGGTGAGGAGGAGGAGAGAGGCGGGAACGGTGATGCCCTTGGAGGGGGCAGTCGCCATCGGATCTAGTTTGGCTGCACGAGACGCGGCACCGACACGCAACAGGGAGCGGTGAGAACGGGGCTGGCGGGCTATATACGACGCATGATGTGTGGATGAAAAGTCACGCGAGCGCCTATGTTAGACTTTGGAGGAAAGAAGCGTAGTGCATGCAGTATGTCTGCTAAGAAGATTCCAACAAGTGATACCGCAAACATCTCTACAAGAAAGAAGTTGCGAAGAAAAATATTTATACGCCCTGATAACATCAAAGTAAACTATTTATGCGCGTCATAACAGCAGTGTATCAAATGGGAGTCCATTTCTTTGATCTCTCAACAACCTCACCGAGTATTGAGAGAAAGCTTCACTTCGTATGACAAACTGAAAGTGTCGTGACAACAACTTGTCATAATTGAGAGCATCAAAACAAAAAAAAAAAAAAAAATCTCTGTACATAATGGAGGATGGAGGAAAGTCACCGACCGTCGTCTTCCTTCACCAAGGAAGGGAGGGAGATAGTAGTGAAGGCCTGGCTTCATACCATACCATGTTAGAATGAAAGGAGAAGGATTTTCTTTTATTAATTATATATTTTATGTATATCATAATCTTATTTATAATGTGAAAGACGATCAAACCAATCCTATAAACTTCGGAATAAAGGGATATCAAATCCTTCTTGCATGGTAGAAAGAAATCATGTAAAATATATAGCATATCTCTTTTATATATATATATATATATATATATATATATAGTATTAGAGTTAAGAGTGATGTGACTTACCTATTAGTTTCCTCGTCACATGATCAAACTAAGTTAAATAGGTGGAATAATTTGATATCACTAGATGACAGTTCTAATCGATCGATGTCAATTCCAACCAATGATAATTTCAATCGATGTAAACCTCTCAAATCAAAATAGTTCAAGTCCGGTGACCCCAAATGATCCCTAACCAAATCCCTCGATCCCAATAATCCAAAATACGAGAATATCAAGGGTATTGGTCGGTCCAAATCTGTTTTCTATCTCCGACCTGAATATCTTTTAATGACTTTTTTTTCAAGATTCGACCTTTTGACTAGCTATCCCCAACAGCACTGACAATCATGACAATTCCTATAGAGACCTTTCACATCCTAATCCGGCAAATATAGGCCTTCACTAAGATAGTTCAAATAGTTGTTTATATCTACCATAACTTTGTTAGATTACTAATCAAATCGCACATGTATTCATCATGTCAATCCCAACCCCGGCTAGTGGTTATTCGTAGTCTAGTGGATGTCCAGCTCAAGCTCAAGTATTACCCAAGGTACCTCTACCACCCTTGGTTCAAAACCCTATTCATCTAATAGAGTTAAAATTATTGAATGAGTTGGTCACCCAATCAATTTACCTCCTGACCATAGTTCAAGATCATCTTGATAAGATTGATCGACAATTAAAGGATATTTATAAAGAAATTAAGTAATACAAACAACCTAAGGTATAGTCATACTTACGATCTCGTTTTACAAAGCACATGAGTAATAAACCAATTCCTCAATGCTTCAGGCTTTCTATGCTTGACTTATACGAAAGTAAATTGGATCCATTAGAGCATGTTACAACATTTACCTCACAAATGACCCTCTATGACACTGTTGACCCTCTTACTTTTTCTAATATTTTAAGAGAAGCAACGAGAAAATGGTTTGCCAAACTTCCGTCGGAGTCCATATCCTCTTTCGGATAGTTGACAAATGATTCAAACTTAGCTTTGTTAGTTATAAACTCCCAAAAAAGCCTACCACCTCCCTTATAACTATACTCTAAGAAGAGAAAAAATCACTAAAAAACTATAGGAGGAGATTTAACAACAGTGTCCGTCTAGAAGCAGATCAAACATATTCCGTCCTTATCAACGCATGTATGGCTTTAGCCTATATGGTTCTTTTTCAAAGTCATTACCTAACTTCTGAGAACTTTCTGGAACCTTTTGCAAGAGGTTAACTGCAAAATTACTGTGGAATTAGCACTTACTTGGAAGAGGAAGGGTGAGCCTTAAAAAGTCATAAAAGAAGAGAAGGCTCAACATCCAAGTCCTATGGAGACTATATATACATACCAAAAGGAGCTCAGGTACTATCTTGATGAGACTTCACACTATACAAATGTGTTTCATGTAGATCTAAGGTAAGAGACTTTTACAAATCCTCCAACCTTTAATAGCTCTATCAATAAGAAGGGATATTACTAAATATTATTATTTTCATTAAGATCATGGGCATAATACAGAGAACTATCATGCCCTGAAGGAGTAGAAAAGACTCGCTGCAAAGAAGGCACATTGATAAGTTCTGTCCTTGAGTTCAGGAAGGCTCATCGAAACTTAGAGGTTTGATCGAATGGTCGGTAGACGTAATTGTTGAAGGGGAGGTGGTAGTCAATATGCTTAGAAATCATACTTTAGGGAACCATAGTCAAAGAGGTTTCATCTTGATGGTGACCAACTAATCACCTTTAGGGAGGACAAAGTTGAGCATCTAGATCTTGAACATGATTATATGCCCGTGGTCTCCCTAGGATTGCGAATGGTTTAGTACAAAAATTTCTCATCAACATTGATAGTTTCATAAAAAATATTATATTATGATGCCTTCCAAAAATTAACCTAACTGTCAAGGACTTGCAACCTATATTGTCCACCCTCACAAGGTTTATAGGTGCTAGCTATAGGTGTCCTACAGGCCAATTACGTAAGTGATAACACCTGTAACATACTGTAGTAATCTCTTTGCTTATTATTACTAGTATTTTCTTACATTATATATTTTTATGGATGTATATTGTGATGTTCTTAGATCTATACAATGAGAATTAGATCATGATGAGACCATAATACTGAGACTGATTCACCTTTAAACATAGATCTTAAATCATCCTAGTCATAGGTTACTCAAGAAGGACATCGAGATAACCAGATAGATCAATGTATCATATACTCGTTCATATAATGGAGGTGGCTGATCTCATAGCCGCTTGTGTAGGGACACTAGAGGTATAGTGCAAGTGCTCATTAGAGAATGAGTTTACTGATTGATTCGTTAACTGAATACTAGATGAATAATGATACATAATGTCAGACAACAATTCGTAGTCCAAGTTGTGTGTCTAGTCCTTAGACTTGAGACACCAAGGATGTCTTATATGAGTACTTCTTTCTTTGACGTTGGATTTACAGGTATAAAATATTTCATATCTGGTATAATCGATTGTCGGGATTGGTAGTCAACTATTTGAAGACAATTGAGTATCAATAAAGGATCATCCACTCTCGGTATCATGAGAAAAATATATCATATGTGCTTGCTCAAACAAAATCTCTAGCCAGGGTCATTCAAATTGAGAGAGAAAGAGTTCTCTAGGAAAATCTGATTAGAACGAGACTCAAATGAATTCCGTATGAGGCTTGAGAATATCCATATGCAATATACAATCTCTCTTGGAGAATCTATGAATGCTTTATTTTATGCTTTATATAAAAATAAATTTAATCAGATTTTTGCTTGTGATTCATCTTTTGATATATGCCACACATTACAAAATCACATATGAAAGCACAATTGAATTAAAGGAATCTATAAGTGAAATGACTTACAAAAATGAACAAGAACACTTTCCAAAGAATATGAAGGATACTGAATTGAGAATATAAGAACGACACCTTCCAAAGAATACGAAAAAAATTGAATTGAGAATGATAGATGACTCCTTGAGTGAAACCTCGAGTGATGAGGACTATGATATTGAAGTCATGACAAAAGAATAAAAAAGATTAATTCTATTTTTATTATTCTTCTTATTTTACTAGGGGGAGAAATGAACTAAATTCTTTCTTTATGTACTAAATATCGTGATAAATATTTAAGAATATTTAAATATAAATTGAGCATTTCTCCTTTTTGTTAATCACAAAGGGAGAGAAATGACATAATTGATGACATAAGAAATATTTTGAGATATTTGAAATGGTTTAAATTATTTATCATGTGATACCAAGAAGGTGAATGCTTTAAAAATTTTATCAAGTATGGTATCATGAATAGTTAATTATGAAAATTTTAATATTGTCAAAATGATATACTTGAATTCAAAAGTAATAGGTTCTTTTGAATTCAAAAGGAGTAGTTAAAGTTAATTCCTGTCATCAATTGATTATCATTATAAAAAATAAAAGATTATTAAATCTCATATTTTGATATTAAAATCAATTGATAGGTTTTATGATCTAATCAGTGTTAGAGATAAGTGTGCTGGTTAGTGGTGCCATGCAAGCTAATCACGTGAGTGATGGCAAGTGTGCACGCTGCGTGATCTTTTTTGCTTATGATTATTATTGGTATATTCTCATATTATATTATCTGTTACATATATATTGTGATATCCTTGGTTCTATGCAATGAGAATCAGATTGTAATAAGATCACGATAATAAGATCGATTCACATTTAAATACAGATCCTAACTAATCCCGATCATATGTTACTTGAGAGAGACAGCAAGATAACCGGACAGACCGGTGTACTATATACTCGTCGATATGATGGAGGTGGCTGGTCTTATAGCCACTTGTGCGGAGACACTAAGAATATAGTACATGTGCTCATTGGAAAATGAGTTCACTAATTGATCTGCTTATGGAATGTTGTATGATTAATGATATCTAATGTCATATAGTGATTCTATAGTCTCAGTTGTGTATCTGGTCCTTAGACTTGAGACACCAATAATATCTTATATGAGTACTCATTTCTTTGACGTTGGACTTACAGGTTTAGAAAGTTTCATATCTGGTATAATCGGTTATCGGGATTGGTAGTTAACTTTATAAAGGCAATTGAGTGTTAATAAAGGATCATCCACTCTTGGTATCATGAGAAAAATATCCCATATGTGCTTGCTCAGATAAATCCCTAGCTACGATCATTCAGATTAAGAGAGAAGTTCTCTAGTAGAATCCAATTAGAGCGAGTCTCAGACAGATTTCGTATGTGACCTGACAGTACCATGTCCAATATATGATCTTTAGGATATTAGTTAAATGAGAGATTATAGATACACGATAACTATGAATAGACATGACCAATGAATTTAATCCTCCTGTATCATCTCGAGACTATGGTGTAGTGGCCTAGTACGTTCATAATCGGTGAGTTAAGTGAATTATTATGGGGATAATAATTCACTATATTAGAAGAAGTTCTGATGGGAGCGACTCACTGCCAGCTCGGTATCAGGCCTAGAAGGTCACACGTATATGGTGGCTGCTTTAGCGAATAGAGGATTGGATGAAAATTCAATTAGCCCCTCGGAGATTATTGGATAGAGATTTAATAATGCAAGGTTAGTAGGCAATTGAATAAAGATCTAATATCCACTAAGGTTGGAACCCTAGGATTTTTGGTGGCTCTCAATAAATAGGAGGGAGGTTCATCGTTGATAGGCTACAGCCTTGGCCACCCCCTCCTATTCTCCTCCCTCACTTTGTGCAAGAGTTACGAGATATGATACAAGGAGTTTTACTGTAGAGATCCATCCTCTCCATTTGGATCTGGCAAAATAGGGATATATGATCTCCCTAGGTAATCAATCTCTCACGTATTATGATTTTTTTGGTTTTTATGACTTTCTCGTGATCCAATCTTTTGTACGACGATTTGATCTGCGTGAGAAATATGTTATTGTTTTGATCTATGCATATGATGCTCCCACTGAGGTTTCCCAATAGAGTGATGCAGGATTAACTACGACAGTGAAAAGATAATACAATCTAATGTTGGGTTGGTGTCAAGTTTGTGTATCAGGTCGAGGTTCGGACGATGTAGTGGGAATTCATCGGGAGATCGCCGAAAGGTCACCAAAGGTGATCGAGGGTTTGCTGAGAGTTTGTTAGGAGCTTGCTGAAGGTGATCAGGAGCTTGCTGGGAGTGCGTCGGGAGTTGGCTGGAAGAGGATTGAGAGACTCATCGGGAGTTTATTGGGAAGTTCATCAGGAGTTTGGAAGATTGATTGATATACCAGACAAAAAGAATGATTGCAATTGTGTCATAATTGAGTTAGATTTAGATAAATCCATATTAACTCAATGAGAGATAGCTAAGTCCATTTTGGGTTGGATTTGAGCTCAGGTTAAACTTGTTTCATTGATTAAAAAATATGAGGTACTACTCAAAAAAGGACATAAAGTATCATTTTTTAAAAATTCTGATGATAGTACTACCAGTGGGTGATGGTAGTACCACCCAAGCTACCATTGCTGCCCAAGAGTCCTAGGTGCTTTTGCCAGTAGTACAATTAATGCCGATAATAGCACCGCCCATTACCCTAAATGTCGAGGACTTTTGAGCTTTGGCTTCAAATTTTGAAGCCAAATTGGAGTCTATAAATGCCCTAAGTTTTCTTGCATTGGAGAGTAAGAAAGTGCAATAAAAGTGGTCATAATCTTAATTAAAATTATGTAAAATTTGAGAGCTTCTCTTATGTGCTTTAAGTGTAAAGTGAGGTTAAGGGAAGAGTGGAAGGTTGTAAATGTTTCTCTCCTAAACATGTGAAAAGGAGAGTGTCAAGGTTCTTCTCTTGAGTTAGGAAAAAGGAGAAAGGTGTAAAGGGTTTTGATCTTCATCTGGGAGAAAAATTATTAATGGACACCAGTGGGCCTCGACGAAGGAGGACTCAGGAAGTGGATGTAGGTCAAGTTGGTGACCGAACCTCTATAAATTTGTGAGCCTTCTTTACTTGCTTTTTATTTTAACATTCCGTAGCTAAATCAAGATTCTTCATTCAGTCTTAAGTTTAATCACTCTCTAACTTAATTTTGATGAAAAATGCTTTTAGTTTTGATTTTTTACTTAAATCATATTTTTCAAACTGAGTACTCTTTGCACTTGCACTAATTCACCCCCCCCCGCTCTTAGTGCCAACTTGGTCATAACAGATATAGCCAAAGGGATTTATATCCAGAGAGAGGCCAAATAAAGTGTGCAAGTTGTTCAGATACATTTATGGATTGAAGCAAGCTTCCCAAAGTTGAAGCATAAGATTTGATGAGGCGATCAGATCTTATGGCTTCGTTAAGAACGAAGATGAGCCTTGTGTGAACAAGAAGGTAAGTGGGAGCGCTATCACCTTCTTGATACCATATGCGGATGACATCCTAATAATTGAAAATGATGTAAAAATGCTCTTCAAAGTTAAAACTTGACTATCTAGAAACTTCTCTGTGAAGAACTTCGGGGAAGCATCCTATATTTTGGGGATTCAAATATATAGAGATAAATCTAAGTGGATGCTTGGCTTGTCCCAATCTAGGTATATAGATATCAACATCAAAATGTTTAACATGAAAAATTCTACGAGAGATCTTATACCGATGAGACATGGAACATCACTTTCTAGAAGTATGTCTCCAAAGTCCTAAAAAAAGGGCATACATTGATATGATACACTATGTCTTAGTGATAAGATCTATTATGTATGTCATGCTATGTACCAAACTTGGTATAGTATATACTCTGCGTATCATGAGCATGTATCAAGCAGATCTAGGTTTAGAACACTAGAAGACAGTAAAGTATATCCTTAAGTACTTGAGAAGAACTAAGGATATTTTACTAGTATATAGAGGAGGTAGCTTACAGGTTGAGGGCTACACAAACTCGAGTTTTTAGTTCGACATTGATGATAGTAAGTCGAACTCAAGGTATGTCTTTACCTTGAATGGAGGAGTAGTAAGCTGAAAGAGTTCTATGCAAGATATTACTGCTGACTCGACCATAGAAGAAAAGTACATTGCTATAGTAGAAGCAACAAATGAAGGGGTGTAGATGAAGAGGTTCATCAGGGATTTGAGAGTCGTACCGAGCAGCGTGGAGTCGATTCCCATATACTGCAACAACAATGAGGCGATCACTCAAGAAAATGAACCTAAGTCTCATCAGAAGTCCAAGTATATTATGAGAAGGTTCTACCTAATAAGAGAGATCATAGCCCAAACAAATATAGCAATGAAAAGAGTTTCATCTAAAGATAGCACTATAGTGGACCACTAACAAAGCCAGTGGCTTAGACGGTCTTTGAGCATCACAGGGGTTTGATAAGGATCAGACACATAAATAATTGGCTTTAGATCAATTAGGAGATTACTGGTTACATGTGCCCTATAAGCCAATCATATGAGTGATGACACATGTGACACGCTATACAGTCTTTTTATATTATTTTTATTGGCATATTCTTATATTATACTGTTTGTTATATATATATTGTGATGCCCTCGGTTCTGTACAATGAGAATCAGATCATGATGAGATCATGATAATAAGACCAATTCATATTTAAACATAGATTCTAAATAATCTCAGTCATATATTACTCAAGAGTGATATCAATATAACCAGATAGACCGATGTACTATATACATGTCCATATGAGGGAGGCATCTGGTTTCATAGCCACTTTTATGGGGATACTAAGGATACAATACATGTGCTCATTGAAGAATAAGTTCACTGATTGATCCGCTTGCATAATGCTAGATGGTTAATGATACTTAATATCAGACAGTGATTCCGTAATCCCAGTTATGTGTCTAGTCCTTAGACTTGAGACACCAAGGATGCTTTATTTAAGTACTCATTTCTTTAACGCCAAACTTATAGGTCTTAAAAGTTCTAAATCTGGTACTACCGATTATTAGAATTGATAGCCAACCTTATAAAGATAATTGAGTATCAATAAAGGATCATTTATTCTTAATGTCATGAGAGGAATATTCCATGTGTTATCACTCAGACAAATCCCTAATCGAGGTCATTCAAATTGAGAGAGAAGTTCTCCGAAAGATTTTGATTAGAGCGAGACTCAGATCGATTTCATATGTGGCCTAACAATACCCCATACATAATATACGATCTCTAAGATATTAGATGGATAAGGACTATATATACATGGTAATTAAGGACAGACAAGTTCAATGGATTATATTCACTATATCGTCTCAGGACCATGGTTCAGTGGCTTAGTACGCCCATAGTTGATGAGTCGAGTGAATTGTTATGAGATAATAATTCATTGAGTCAAAATAAGTTTTAACAGGTAGGACTCACGGTCAGTTTGGTATTTGGCCTAAAGGGTCATACACATATAGTAATGTTTCATTAAGAAGAGGATTAAATATGAGTTATCCGATTAACCCTTGTTCTCATTAGATGGGACCTAACATTGATGGATCTCTTGCATGAGGCCCAATTATAGGCCAATTGAGATTATTGGATAGAGATAATCCTATGAGTAAAGGTCGTTGAATAGAGATCTAATATATACTAAGGTAGGATTCACTAGGGTTTTTTGGTGGCTCTCTATAAAATGGAGACATGGGTGGCACAACAGTGATAGACTATACTTTTGACCGCCCCCTCCTATTCTCTTCCCTCCCTCATCTTCTTAGTCGACCAGTCCCTCCCTACTACGAGAGGGCAGCGAAGAAGATAACAAATCTTTTTCCACGAGTACTATGAGAATGTGCACAAGAGTTATGAGTTTTTGGGCTGCAATTGGAGGAGCATCACCACAATAATCCATCATGTGGATATCACTAGAGAGGAGGATATTTGACCTCCTTTATCCTCTCCATCTGGATTTAGAATTTTAGGGATATACAATCTTCCTAGATAATCAATCTCTCACATATCATAGTTTTTAGTTTTGCAGTTTTTTCATACACCAATCTTTGCATGATGACCTGATACATATGAGAAACCTATTTTATTTTTCTTTCTTCTGCTACACATGTGATGCTCTGATGGTTTCCCAATAAAGACCACATACATTAGTATATATGAGTTCTAGTAACTCAGTGGCTCTCTAGTTCCTCTAAATAGAGAATTGGCTAATTTTCCTTGAAGGTGAGACCCATAGGTTACATATAATTAATAATCAAATAGATATAAATATCCATTCTTTAGCAACCTTTAAATTCTACCTTTATGAATATGATACAGCTTACAATGCCATAGGTATCTGTCATTCATCTCATATCACTTCCTCTTAGATACACCAACATTCATGACATATGAAGCAACATCTAACATAAATAAACCATTGTTTAAGATTCTCCTACTGATGATCTTATCATTCAAAATTAGTGAACCATTATTCTTAAAAATAAACTTGTATCCATTGTTTATCAAATAAAAAATAAAAATATTTTTGATAATTGAAGGAACAAAGTAGCATGCATCTAATACAAGAACAACTCCACTAAGCAAATGCAGTGTCACCTTGCCAATGACAACAATAGCAACCTTTGTACCATTCCCCATTCCCATCTCATCTCTTGCCAATCTCCAGGCCTTGTTAGAATCTATAAAGAATTACAGATATGAGATGCACTATCCGTATCTAATACCCATATATTATAATAACTTTCTGATTAATGAAGATCAATCATGAATGTATCGAAGCTTCTCCAAGCTTCTACTTCGCCTTTTCTATAAAGTATTTTTTATAGTTCCTCTTCCAATATCAGTCTTTCCCACAGTAGAAGCACCGACCTTTGTCCTTCTCTAGGTCCCTTTTAGCAACCTTTGCCTTGTCCCAGTTTGCCTTTGCCCTTGTTAAGGGACTTCTTTACCTTCCTTTTTATTCTGGTCTCACCAATGTGGAGAACTTACTTCTCATTCTTGATGGAGCTCTTAGCCTACGACAACATATTCAGGAGCTCAGGGAGAGTCATCTCAAGCTTATTCATATTAAAATTTGTTATGAACTGGAAAAAGAAATCTACGAGTGATTGAAGTATGAGATCTACATATAGGTTATCCTCTAGGAACAATTATAGATCAATGAGCTTCTCAATTCACTCAATCATTTTAAGGACATGGTTCTGAACCGATGTCTCTTTACCCATCCTTGCATGAAAGAGACTCTTGAATATCTCATATCTCTAAGTCATTCCCTCTTTCTCAAATAAGATAGATCTAACATCTATCTTTTTATGTTGTCTTTGCAAATCAGGAGTCATAGAGGCCAACATATAATATCGAGCTGGAGCAAAATCATCTACATACTTCATATATCGAGCAATTACTTCCTCACTCTCCCCTTCCCCAAGTGATATAGCATATTTTGGCTTCCACTCTGCGGGGCTCTTGGATCACCATGACGGAGCTGATTTGGCACGCCGAGCCAGCTTGTCACCCACGCTAGCAGCCCCCTATGTAATTTTTACTCGAGGATATATGAGTGGTTGCAGCCTTGCATCCAGTCACTAGGGAAGTGAGGAGCATCGTCGAATAATCCAGGTGGCATCTATGCCTAGTGTATGGGCCAACTATTTAAGGCTCCAATAAACATTAAATGCTTGCGTATGCTGATACCAATGATCATTAACCACCATATATGTCAACCCAAGACAACAGGTATAAAACTCACCGTCCGAAAAAGTACTGGGGGTTGGACCTTTCACACTTATACGCTATAGCTTTCTCTCTCTCTTTACCAACTCTAGCTCTTACTAACTTAAGCATTGGAGGAGTCGAGTCAGGAGACCACCCTGCCTGACTCTAACCTTTATGCAGGTTCCCAATGGCTAAGAGGAAGGAGCGACTTCGAGCCATGTCCCGGGAAGGAGATCAAGCGACCTTCTAGTTAGGCATTCCATCAACTCTCCTTGGCTCGGGTGTAGTATTGAGAATCTTATGCACTCGGATCAAACCAAGCCGTGCTGGCACTTCAGTTATGACACAAAAAATAATACATCAGGCTCGAACGTTATCTCTTCAAGGATATACACGATTTTTTCTACCGTAAGAATAATTCTCAGGTTGAGGAGCCAATCCACATAGTTCAGAACAATGAGACAGTTGATATTAAGTATGCCATGTATGGGGTTTGTAAGCAATATTTTTCTGAAAATAAATATGTAGCAGAAAAATAATAACATATAGACTTTTAGATTTTTAAAGTAAATTAAGATATAAACTTTTATCTTAATAAACTCCTACTATTTTCTCACGAAATACACGACTCTCTCTGACATGTGAATAAAAAATCTTTGATAGATTTCTAGTGGGGATCAAAATCCAATTGACATCTTATCATAACATCGAGGGACTCAACCAATCTTACTAAAC
Organism: Ensete glaucum; assembly: GCA_021527575.1. NCBI lineage: Eukaryota > Viridiplantae > Streptophyta > Magnoliopsida > Zingiberales > Musaceae > Ensete > Ensete glaucum. The sequence goes on along the minus strand of CM038559.1, from coordinate 37,200,754 downwards.
CCACAGGGTAGACAACTCTTATCTATCACAATTCCTTATGATTTTTGTCCTGTTTGGCCTCCAATCCATCATAGTCTCAAGGAACTTGATCAATTATGATATTCGATTAAGTCAATACCATCATTACAAGATGAGTTTAATTTGATGATATACCCTCAAGAGACTCTACTAAGTATACTATATTCTTAAGTCACCAGTAAAATTTCTGTTTTGTAGGCAAGATCTTAAATCCCAAAAGAGACGAGCCACAAGGGACTCAACCAACTCAATTCATATTGAAAAATAATTTATACCAATAATGATCGAGGCCGTGTGAGTCAATCTCATTGCCCTATGCTTACCGACTTAATATTATTATTAGAGTGATTTTCAAATTGATTTGGTCTCATACCTAAATATAACATGTCACACATATATATTTAGCATATATTTGTATCACATACAAATATATACCTAGTAGGTGCATAAACGTGTATATATATATATATATATATATATATATATATATATATATATATATATATATATATATATATATATATATATATATAAGACAAATTAGGTGATAATTAATTAATTAATTGATTGATTTTATATTAACTATTAATCCCCTTTGGGAAACCCTAGTGACCATAGTGATTGTCACGGGAAACCTCGACTGCTAGACAGCAAGCCAGGAACACTTCCTATTAGCTTAAGCTTGTGCTACTATGACCATCCTTGCAACACTCGGCTTGGTTGTTAGGACCATCCTGACTCTAAGACTTCATGCCATCAATCTAAACATTTTAGATGCCAAAATTGTATGCTGCCCAAACTTGAAATCTATGAAAAACATAACTTGTCTATGTAAAACTGATCCTATACAACATGGGATTAATATTGGTCATCACCCTAGGGAACATAGCTCAAATACCACTATTTTAAAATGATATGGACATCACATGTGTAGTAACAAATTAAAAAAAATAAATGTTTCCACCTTGGGGTAGGAACTTAAAAACCTCATCTAAGGGGTGAGTTGTTATCACCTTGGGGAACACGTATATCTCCAGACATGCAGATCTTGGTCCACCATATGAAAAAATTCTCAAGCTTCTCTCTAGCATAAGTCCACATGGTAGACGGTAGCAACAATTCTCCTCGTCAGGACAGACTCTCTCCTCATGATGGCACTCCCTCAACAGCAAGCGACAATAATAGTGAGCAAGGAAGGGGGTGGCCCTCTTGCTCTCCTCTGATACAAGAGAGGCTAAAGGAGAGAGATGGGAAGGAGGAGATGGGTGGTTGGCTTCTCCGAGGGTCTAGCTTATGACCCTTGGAGAACTACTCCCATTTTTAGAGAGCTCCTCTATGTAACCCTAATGGATAATATGTAAAGGCTTAATGGGTATGGGATCCTAATCCAATAACCACTCTAAACTCTATGCTCCATTGGATCTCACCCAACAAATCCATTAAAAGGTTAAAGGAGGCTTATTGGATATCTCATATCCAATCCTCGATTCATCACATCGTCCACCTTATGTGTGTGACTCTCTAGGTCTAATACTAAAGTGATAGTGGGTTGCATCTGTTAGAACCCCTTCTAACTCAGAACTCATTCTGACTTAGTGAATTATTATCTCTATAATAATTCACTCAGCTCATCGACTATAGATGTATTAGACAACTATATGCTCTCATTTATCGTATATCTATATTCCTTCATTCATCTAATATCCTAGAGTGATATATTGGGTATGATGTCATCAGGCCCATATAGAATACATCTGAGTCTCACTCTTATCAAATTCTCCTAAAGAACTTCTTCTCTCTCAAACCATTTGACCATAGTCGGGGATTTGTCTGAGTGAGAGCACACGAGATATTCTTCTCATGATACCGAGAGTAGATGATCATTTATTTACATATAATTACCTTCGTAAGGTTGAGTACCACTCCCAATGACCTACTGTATTAGATTTGAACTTTCAAACATATATATCTAGTATCAAAGATGGAGCATTCAAATAAGGTATCCTTAGTATCTCAAGTCCAAGGAGTAGATGCACAATTGAAACTACAAAATTATTGTCTAACAATGATGTATTAACCATCTAACATGCCATAAGCAGATTATTTAGTGAACTCATTCTCTAATGAATATCTGCACTATATCCTTAATATGCTATAAGACCAGTTGTCTCTATCATATGAACAAATATATAAAACATCGATTTGTTAGATTATCTTGATGTCATTCTCGAGTAATCTATGACTCAAATATTTAAGATCTGTGTTTAAAGAGAATTAGTTTCATTATCATGATCTCATCATGATCCAATTCTTATTGTATAGATTCAAGGATATTATAGTATATATTTATTATGTAATATAGAGTGAGAAAATATTATTATTATTAAAAAAGATTATAGAAAATTATAAGTGTTATCACTCATGTAATTGGCTTGTAGGGTAATTATAACTAATATAATAAACATAGCCTAAAATATTTTTAGGCTGAAGCTATTAACACGATATACTATGTCATGAATATAGTTCTTATAAGATATTATCTATTTAGAACTCCTTATGAATTATGAAATAATAAAAGATCTAATATTTTATATTTTAAAATTTTTAGTTATGAATATTTTATTTTAAATAATAAAGATACTTAAGAAAATTTTGATGTAAAATCAAATGAATGTATTTTTCTTAGATATTCTTCAACCTTTAAAGCTTATTGAGTTTTCAATAAAAGATTCTTAGTTATTGAAGAATTTATTCATGTTATTTTTGATGAATCTCCAAAGCTAAGAAAATTAATTTTGATGATTGTTGTACATTTTACGTACCGAGGTTGAGGTGTTGCCTCGGCTTGGTGGTGCCCGCGTACACATGGACGCTCAGGGATTCTTCATTGGCACCCAAGGGATGTGTTAGCTTCTTGGGACTTTGGCTAGTAGCTCGAGAACCTGGGCGATCACCTCGTTTCACAAACTTAGCTGGTTTTGCCTAAGTCGTGTGGCACCCTTGCGTGTCCGTCCATAAATGTCAACCTCTCCGAAACCTCCTAGGGTCCCTTAGGACCTATAAAAGAGAAAATGGGTTAGAGAAAGTATTTTGCACAGGATCCACAAGCAATCACTTTAGCAAACACTTTATATAGCCAATACAAATTATATCTATGGACTTTACAGGCTCTGAATGGTTGTACACAAAAGATCAATGTCTATTACAGACCGAAATTCGCACAAATGTGTACATGACACAACTCTCATTTACAATCCAAAATCAACCATGAAAGCTAACCAAACAAGGGTTGTCAAACCTACTGCAAGCTCGCTACTTGCTGTACAAAGCATGTACAAAAATCTAAAAAAACGGACATATATGAGCATTACATCGATCACCCTCTTTATATTTTTATTTGTGACATCGTGCTGGAGTCGACTTCTAGTCCTTAGTTGAGCTGTAGCCACTTGGAGTCCATTGCATATTTCGAGGGGAGTTGCTTATCTTTGGTCAGGGAACATTGTTTAGTTAGCCTCCATGGGCAAAGCTTCTCTCTTTGCGAGTGCATCCTTTCATTCCTCAATTGGCTCTCTGGTCATCAATGCCTGCACCAAGGCTGTGGTCGAGGGGGTGATGTGCCGCCCCGACTCTGCCCCTCCAACGATCAAGTCAGCTAGGTGAATTGTTTTGTAGAGTATGCCTAGTGTTGAAGAAGGCCCCCTTGCTTATTTGTCTATGCACCTTTTATACTACTTGGGGAGGAAAAAGTCGTAAGAAGTAGGTTAATGCACGTGCGTGGTAGGTTGACGTTATACGATAGTCGGTGGCTGAACCCCTGACCTATCTACTAATTCTAATTATTGTGTTGATTACTTTTATTGCATATCTACAGTAGACACGATCCTTCCATAGACCGTTGTCTGGGTTTAAACAGGTCCTTCCATTATGTAGGGGATGTACAGAAGGAAACCTTGCAGTGGAGGCAGGGGCTAGCCCCTTGAGCGGTGGTCCGGGGCAGCACTTCTTCCCGAGACCTTGATCTAAGTTAAGTCAGTTGTGTCTACTTGGCTTTTGGAAGGTGATATTGAAGTATATGTTGGACGGGCCAAAATATGCCCTATTAATGATAATTTTAAATTTGATAAAGTAAATTTAAATGAGGATTCAATTCCTCAAAGTATGCATATACTTTTAAAGAAATATTATCTAAAATTATATACAGATGTTCATCCTAAGGAACTAATTATTAGAGATACATCAAAAGGTATTCAAACTCATTCTTCTTTGAAAAATATTTATGTAAATACTATATTTTTATCTTAAATTTAGCTTAAATGTATTGTTGATACTCTTAAAGATGACTCATGGATCTCGGTAATGTATCAAGAGCTAAATCAATTTAAAAGAAATAAAGTTTAGAAGTTTGTTCTTAGACCTAGTGATCATCTTTTAATTGATACAAGGTATCATTGTTTAAAATAAGATTAGATTACCAGCCAAAGGTATCAATTAAGAAGAAGGTATAGATTATGAAAAACTTTTATTCCTATAGCTAGACTTGAAGCTATAAGGATACTCATTATGTATTTTTTAAAATAAATTAGTTTAAATGAAAGTTAAAGTCTTTTTCTTAATAATTTTATTCTCGAAGAATTTTATGTTGAACAACTACCTAGATTTTAAAATAGTATAGGACTCTCTATAGATTGCAACAATTACTCTAATTTTTAAATCATGTTTATAAATTATCTAAGACTCTTTATAGGTTAAAACAAACCCTTAGGGCTTGGTATGAGAGACTTAACTTTTTTCTTATTTAAAATAAAATTTTAAAAGATAACGTTGACATCATATTATTTATTAAATATTTTTAAAAATAATTTTATTATTATTTAAATTTATATTGATGATATGATTCTTGGTTCTACTAATGAATCTTTATGTAAATCATTTATTAAGAGTATGAGTTGAAAATTTGAAATGAATTTAATGGTTGAATTAATATTTTTTTATAGGATTACAAATTAAGTAACTAAATGATGAGATTTTCATTAGTCAAACCAACTATACTCTTGATCTACTAAAATAGTTATACATAGATAATGATAAGGCTATTAATACACCAATAAACATCTTTGCGAAATTAGATATAGATAACGAAGTAGAATGCCTCGATCAAAAGACTTATAGAAGCTTGATAGATAGTTTATTACCCTACTATAGTTAGATGTGGTATAATATTTAGTGTTAAATTTTATATAAGGTTTCATTCTATCCTAAACAATCTAACTATAAATTAGTTAAAAGAATTTTTAGATACTTATAAGAAACTTCTAATATGGGATTATAATATCTTAAATCTAAAAATTTTAATTTTATTATTTAAAAATTTGATTATTTATGCTAATGCTGAGTTTGTAGGATGTAAAATAGATAGAAAAAGTATATCTTGACTTTGTTGGTTCCTATAGTTAAAGTTAAATATATTGCATAGGTGCATATTATGCATACATAATCTCTATAAAAAATACTTAGAAGACTATGAACTATATTTAAAAGCATCTTATAAAGTTTGGCAATCCCAATGTAATTTATTTGTAAAATAATCCTATTTAATATTTTTAACTAAGTATATTAATATTAGATATTATTTTATTAGGAATCATATAAGGAATCATAATATATCTTTGGATTTTATTATCACAAAATATCAATTAACAGATATTTTTACTAAATCAAGAAATGATTTAATTTTATTAGAAGGGGATTTAGCATATTAAACCTGAATGAATAATTTTTAATATCATTCTGTGTGAAGGGTTTAAAAAAGAGAATAAGGCCAAGCTAACAGTACTAACACCAATAACCTAACGCAAGCCCTTAAGTCTAAGGTTGACAGTAGGACGACCCTAAACCCCTCTTAACACCTCACCCAAACCCTCTTCTTTCCCCTATCAGACCTCTCCCTCCTCTAACCCTCTTCTTCTCCCCCCTAAACCTCATGGACAACCCTCTTTTACCTTCTTTCTCCTAACCGCTCCTCAACTTCTCTTTTTTCTCCTCACTCTTACAAAGCCTTATTAGTGAACCTTAATCAAAATATTTTATAATAATTTACATGTAGATAAAAATGATAAATCGTTTACTTATATTCTAAGACGTCATATATCTATTACAGATGAAATAATGTATGACATAGTAGATCTTATCATGAGGCCATTGTCGCTACTTTTTGAAACCTCAACCTAACTACTATCCCTAAGAGTTATGAGTATACTTACCGTTTAACATAAAATTATTACATCATATTTTGATTAATATTTTGCTTCCTAAATAACATCATCTTGATGAAGTTGATACCCTGAAAATATGCATCATGTATCAAATTGTGACATGACATGATTATTGTTTTCATTACCTCTTACACCAAAACATGATTGACATATCTGAGAAGTAAATGATGCTTCCATATAGAAGCTTGATTATCAAACTTTTTCATACACATGATAGCCATCTCACCAAACGAAAAAAATCATAAAACTAGATAGATTTAATATCATCAATACAAACTTATTAAATAAGGTTAAGTTGCACTATAATGAAATATGGACTAGACTACGTATATGCATACAAGTAGTCATTCTTGTCCTACTAGTAGTTCCTTTGAGGCTAGATCTCTAGTAGATCCAACACCTTCTTCATCTTTTGATTCTATAGCAGCTCAATTGGATCGTCTTGAACTTTGTTAGGACTAGATTTTGATTAAGATGCAACATATTCATTAATGTCTTAATACTTTTGATAGACACTTTCACATGTATTTTGGATTGTCATCACTCATGCATCTTGCATATTCTTACTTTGCGTTGATGACAAAGAGGGATAAGTAGTGACTATACCTATATTTTATCTTTTGAAGAAGTACTAATTATGCATATCTTTTTCTTTTGATGCTGACTAGGAAATATTATGTTATAGTATTTTTTTTTTAACTTATGATGGTGCATTTCATGCTTTTTAACTAAAATTATATATCTGATTATAAAGATTACTATTGAAAATCACTAGAATTTATAATCAACATTGAAAGATTACTATTTTGAGTTCAAGTTTATCATATTTTTAAGATGACATATAGATAGAAGGAACATGGTTAAGACTATATCATTAATTGGTTGTCATCATAAAAAAAAGAAGAGATTGTTGAATCTCAAATATTAAAAATAAAATCAATTAATGATTTTATTAGACTACTATGCTTTTAAGATAAGTGATATAGAAAATACTTCGATCACAGACTCGAACCACCAAATAGCTAACTATTAAGCAAGAGAGTCAAACATTATGCTGAAAAATTATCATGTCAAAAATTGGACATCGAGTTGGAGGATTGGTCAATATATCAGAGATCAAACTTCGTGCTAAAGGTTTGGAAATCGTGCGAGAAGGATAAGATATTATGTTGTAATATTAAATGTCATGAGAAAATCAACATGTTAGTGGAATAAACGATATGCCGGAGGAAAGGGTGATATGCTGAAAATTCAAACAAAGTGCTAGAAGATCAAAAGATATGTCAGAAGAGCATATAACATGTTGAAAGCTTCAAAAATATGTTGGATGTATGCTTGTTTTATCAAGGTCTTAATTAAGGTCATTTGGATCAATTTAAGCTAGTATTGGGCTGAAACAAAGTCCACTTGTTAAGAAAGCCATTGAGCTTGAAGTTGAATCAAATTGAGCTCGTTAAAAGGTCTAATTGATGGCTTAAACTAGGCCTGGGTAGTGATACTGTCAGGCCCAAGTGGTAGTATTGCCCAAGTTGATCGACAAGCACTATTTGTGCTTTGTCAGCTTTTTTGGTGGTGTTACCATCTATGGTAGTGACAATACCATCTAAAGTGATGATAGTATTAACTAAAATTCAAAAATCAAAGTGATAGCACCGTTAGAGTCCAAAATTATGGTTATGTCAAAAGTTTTGATAGTAGTACCACCCAATATCGGTGATAGTATCACTTATATCCTAAAATTTTAAGGATTTAAAATTTTGACTTAATTCTTGAAACATTTTGGTGCATATAAATACCTCCCTTAACATTGGTTGATAGAACATCCATTTCTAAGCTAGTAAAGTATTATAACATTTTATTTGGGGCATAGTTTGAGTCTTCTCTTCCTTTTGAGTTTAGTAAAAATTTTAAGTTATAGGAGGTTAGAGATCTATTGTAAAAAGAGCATATGAATGTTGTCTCCTAGTCTTGAAAAATAAAAGAGTTATAATAAGGATAATTGATGTTCGTCTATTGTAAAAAAAAATTAATAATAAAAGTAGATGCTGTTGAGAAAAGATGAATCAAGAGTGGATGTAAGTCAGGAAAAATGAATCACTATAAATTGGTTTACGTCTCTTAACTTGTCCTATACTTGTGACTTATGACTTAATTTTATTCTCTTGCAACTTTAATTTGATCAACTGAGTTTTTAAAATGTGTTGATTTATCCATTGAGTTTTAAAATTAATTAAAAATACTATTATATTAATTTGCCCTCTAGTGTTATTAAGATCCTAATAGCTATCATATGTCCCAACCCTACAATGCTATCATCCTTTCAAGGGTCCATTTTTTTGTGTTCGATCGCCAATGGCTGCATCTAGTTTGCCTCCCCCTTTTCCACTTCCAAAGCTAATTACAGATTAGACCATGTAGTTAGACTTTTTTCTTATCTTGGCCTCTAGATCTAAAAAATTTATCTTGGAATTTCTATAGTTATGAAAGTAAGACATCAACATGTGCATGAACGATTCAAAAATAATAGATAAAAATATAATTTTAACATCTCTAATAAGGCACGTCAACGTCGTTGTGTCGACGAAAGGTAAGATAAAGGCCTTATGTCCTATGAATGTAGATTAGATGTAGAGTGATACTGTACCGACACAGCTATCTTATCTCTATGTAAAGGGACAGATGCAGATATAATATTTTTGTGTTTCATTTCCCTACCTATTGATCCGAATGTCTCTTTCAAATAAAGTTGCCCAATATAGTTTAAACTACAGTGTGCTCACGATGTGGATATCTTACATTGTTTCATGATGCTTTGTGACTAAAATGAGTGCTCTATCGAATTGATCCTAACCATTTCCATATAGAAATTATAGGCTACTTGGAAATACGGTGGGTTTTAGTGAATAACATTAAGATGTTGATTCAAGTTTGCCAATAATTCAAATATAAAATGTTAAAAAGAAAAAAACCACTGTTGTTTAGTCTCTCCATCGTGTTATTCCAAGTCGATTAACTTGGGTGACCAAGGATGCAGTGCAGCCAACAGATTTTTGTTAATACATGTTTTCTGTCAATTACAAGTATGAACAAACATTTACGTTGCACCGTAATGTTAAGACAATTATATGCTCATCATAATGATCTGCTTACAAATTAATTATAGGTGTTGTGGATCTTGTAAAGTAATGTCATCCCCCTTGCTCTGGCGCCTAAGAAATGATCCAAGGAGAGAGAAGTTGTGAGTAGCTACAGAAATGGAAAGAAGAAATCGATGTGCTTGCGCACAAGCAAGTCGAACGCTACCTTCGATCAAGGTTAAAGAGTATTTGATTGTTTAGATTGGTCTTTCGGCTCACATTCTAGGAGTTCTCGTGAGATACATCTGAGATCGTCTTCTTCATCACCATGGCTGGCCTTCTTGTTGGATACTGATACTTGCTTTTCACATTAAAAGATTCAACGTACCAAGACCCTTTTTTTCTAGAGACAAAAAAAAAAAAAAAACTATTTCAGAAGCATAATTTTTTCATGAAAAGATATATGAAACCGTAGAAATATTGCAAAAGCTTGTAGAACAAAATAGTTATGACAGAGAATTCAATTGAGATAAATTTCTCTCATTATTCATATATTTAATCTAATAGTAAAGAACTTTTTTAATTTCACAGTGCTCTTCAGGCTATAATGTCAAAATATTCATTCTTTTTAAGACTGCTATCCTCTTGAGCACATGATACAATTGTATGCAAATAAGAATTATATTTCTATTCGCCTATCGTGATTATCTTATGAATAAATCGTGATCAATTATCCATTAGATTCTATTCATGTCTCTTTGTTAATTGGTTATAATTATAATAAGCTCCATATTGGATTGTTTTTTTTTTTGGACATTCCCTTGATATGATCGTTATATACTTCTCCTTATTCAGACAATATCATCATAAATTTATAAAATTAATTTAATTCATTTTTTTTTATCTTAGGAATAAGGTTATACAATCAATAAAACAAAATTTCTATTTTTTTTTTCTCCTTTCATTCTAACATGGTATCAGATAATTTGGACCACAGCAGAGGAACTTGTAGTTAGCTGAATGTGTTATGGTCTCATTGTGGCCATACAGAAGTAGCCACATGAATACATAAATGCAATCACCGTTTCACCACAGATTTTGAACACGTCATACAGCTCCTCACGACCATTAAATTTCGAACTTTACCCTATCACAGGCCGCGCCAACAAAAAAGACAAAAAAAAAAAAAAAAAAAAAAACATGGATGCTATACAAGTAGTAAATAAAAGGAAGCTCATGACACACGCAACGATATTATGATGAACCACACAACACAAACATCTAAACATTACCAAAGGCCTGTTGCAAAGCAGCATTAACAGCACAAAGTAGTATGGAACTCAAAAACTTATGATCATGATTGATAGATATCCCACTCGATGTCAATGTTGGAGAAAACCTCATAGTCAGTTGGTCCATCCACAAAGCTACCGGCGGTCTGAATTCCTTCCAACAAAGATGGCTGAAAACTATCAGTTCTTGTGGGGAGCATTTTGTAGAACAACACCAATCCTAGAGTAAAGATGGCCTGCAGCTTTGTGGAGTCACCATGGATCGAGAAGAAAAGCAACATCGACAGAAGAAACAAGACTACACAAAAATGCATAATGCATAAGACCCTGTCCATCAGTTTCCCGTCGTTACCAGCTGGGAATCCCTGAACTCTGTACACAAACAAGAAGTTATACTTGTCCACTATGTATCGGTAGCCAAAGTAGATGGCACCCACAGGAACGACGAGCGGAGCAAACAAGGAATAGATCATGGTGAGCGCAAAAATTGTGAGATTAAAAGCATAGTACTGTGCAAAGTCAAATGTCTGCTTTGGGGTGTGGAAGCTCCTGTCTATAGGATACACCGAAAGATCATGTACTTGGGCACCATTCAAATCCAGACCGTCAACCGTATCAGAAACTAGAGGCATCCGCAAATTGCTTTCTTCATTGTCCTGCCCTACTGAGTAGTCCACATTTTGTTCCGGAACTAGTTGTAGCATGTCATTCTTCTGGAATTTCTTCAAAATGTTCTTTATCCAAGGCATTGGAGCCAACAAATCAAAGGATATCCCAAGAAAGGTGCTCGTGATGAGAAAAGCAAGGGTGGAGAGACAGGACCTCGACAGGAATGAAGCACTCATGTACTGTTCGATTTGTTTGCAGTCTTGCCCATCCATGTAACACCTCCCCATTCCAAGTATCGCACTCTCAAGTGATGACTCCACCATTGCACGCAAGAGAATGAGATTGACCAAGAAGAAGCAAACCATCTTTAGCAATGCAGCTCTCTGCTCTCCAGAAACAGTGAGATGGCACTCGAACTCGGAAAGATGGGACAGTGCAGACGGGATGATTATGTACATGCTCACGAATATGAGGACATTAGGCAAGAACTGGAGAACGAGAGCCCCAAACCAGCTCGACCCCTCAAGCCAAGTTAACCATGACTGAGCATGATCGACGGCCTCTGCATTAATTATCCTTGCAGCACTCTTCATTGCGCTGATGATTGCTAGAGGTGAACTGCAAAACAGTAGCATCAGAAGGAGGCAAGTGTTCACAGCGATCTTCCGCAATCTCAATGAGAGCTTGCTCAAGCCCAAGTGGTTCCAGTAGATGTCCTCGGGCGGCGGAGCCCTCTCGACCCTCCACCGGCTCCGCTCGAGCTGGAGCTCCATCACAGGGAAGAACCGCCCGATGGGGCTCTTCTTCCTCTCCGACCTGAAATCCCTCACGGCCTTGTTGGCAGTGTAAACGTCTTTAAAGATCACGAATGCAATTCCGGCGCCAGGCGCCCGTCCATCATGGTAGTCCAAAAGTTTGCTTTGCAGTACCAACCTCAAATTATGCAGCTTTCTCAGCCTTTCTTCCTCGGTGAAGCCCAACTTCGCAGCGACCATCGCCCAGAATTCTTTGGACTTCCTCAACCACAGATGCTCATCAATCTGGATACTTTCGTCACCATCGTTCGATAGGGATCGGGCGTTCAGGCGAGCTTCGAGCCAAGAGATGTCGTTCTGGACCTTGGTCAACTTCGAGGCGAGGTACTCCAGGGTGCATAAATCAAAGGGCACGACAACGCGGTAGACCTTTCCAGGATATCGATGCTGAAGGTACTCCTCGAGCGGGGCCTTGTCGGCAGCTAGGGCTTTGGGGATGCCCTGCACCATGATGGCGAAGATGGCGATGGAGCTCGAATTGGGGTCACTGGGATTGCCGTTGCCGTCGCGGAATCGGGTAATCCGGAGGTCGTCTTCCATCCGAGTTATGCCGATGTGGGCGACGGCGACGACGAGGGCAACGAGAAGGAGGTGGAGCCAGATGAGGGGGGAGCCAGGGCGGAGGTGGGAGATGGTGGTGCGGGCGAAGGGGTCCGCGAGGGGGACGAAGCCGGCGCAGAGGTTGAGGGGCAGGGCAGCGATGAGAGCGAGGAGGGCGACGGCGAGGAGGACGAAGAAACTGGCGCGCTCGATGAGGAGGAACTGGGCCGCGTCAGCGCCGCAGTGGAGGGCGATCTGGGCGGGGGTGGCGTGGTAGACGGCGAGGAGCTTAGCGGCAAGGGCGGATGGACCGGGGAAGCGGCGGTGGTCGGACCGGAGCTTGACGAGGAGGAAAAGGAGGAGGCAGGAGGCGGCGCCGGCGGCGGAGATGTTGAGGAGGTACTGGATGTTGCCGTACCACGCGGCGGCGGGGTAGTCGGGGTCCGCAGACGGCGGGACCGCGGCGGCGCCGGCCATGGACGGTGCGATCGAGAGCGCGCTCATGGGTATTTCTCCCTCATAGAGGGATGAGAGAAACCCCAACCCTAATCGAGAGACACCCGGTTATGAATCGATGCCGGTGGGCTTATTTTAGAATAACCAGAAAATTATAGCGGCAGCCTCTAAATCAAACTCCACCACCGTCCGATATCCTCCACAACTATCGGGGGGTGATATGTCAATCTATCTAATATAAATGTAAATGCTAATGAAATTCCAAGTTTAATTAAATCTTAAGGATAACAAATAATTATGTCGACACTCTAATCTCATCCCATTATACTTGTAATAATTTTGGGAGGGAGATGAGGATTTGGCTTGTGTTTGTTTTAATGCAGAAAACCAACAAATACAGAAAACAAAAGGGGAAAAAAAGTTGTCCACGAATAATATGCCTTGTGTTGGCCCCCTCATCAGTTCATGACCTTGTCCACGTCCGCTAAGATAAAACCTCTCGCTCGGTTGTAAAGCCGCCCTGTGGAGCCAACACATCGTAAACAATTTGTTACATAAATGTTCTATCTTGTGCTAGCCAAGTCAGCGTCAGAAGGTTAGGGCCGACCAATAACAGAGACATCGATCCCATATAAAATATTTCACTCATAAAAAAATCAATCGTATCAATTCGATCATAAAATATTATTTTTTTAATTGAATCAATCATAAAAGCCTTATCCGATCATAGTATATTCCACGTCAAGAATCCCATATGACTTCGGTCTATATATAATTTGATATTAGATTGAGCATTCGAGACGTCCTCAATAGTTCTCCAAGTTTCTTGACATATACAACACAAATCGAGCTAATTTAGTTTTCACCTATATCATCCTAATATTTTATAAGAGATTGATGAGTTTAAGGAAGTCATTACAACACAAATCGAGCTAATTTAGTTTTCACCTATATCATCCTAATATTTTATAAGAGATTGATGAGTTTAAGGAAGTCATTAGGATGAACCTTTAGGAGGATTGGCAATATCTCACTACCACTCACTCACTGTAACCTTTTTTTTTTTTTATTTTTATATTTCTAATGGAAGCTTCTGAAGAGAGTATACAAGAAAAAATAGGCTATATACTCAAAGAAAGAGCCAACCACGAATGCAAATCAAATCGAACACTTAGTGACAATGGGAGTATTGTAATATTATGTGATTCTTTATTAATTGAATAAGATATATTATGAATTATTTAGATTATGATAAAAGATATTAATTAATATTAAATAAAGTTTATATTATATTGGGATATTTTAGGGGATGCCCTTGATGGAAGTAACTCTCCTAATAACTTATCTTAGACCCTCTGCTCCCACCTAAGGTAGCAAAAATATATTATATTGGGATATTGTATACCCAAAGGTAGCAAAAATATTCCACAAGGATGGTATCAGTCCTCAATAAATGATCTTGTGTGAATATTAGATATGTCAATATTTTTATCCAAAGGTTAAATATTGATGATATCAATAGTTCATCATATTTTGATAAAACTCAAAGCATTAATGTTATTTTACTGCAATGGTATTCCTATTCATGCATTCTCATACTTCTAGTGTCCCTGTACTCTCTGGATCAAATTATCCAGAATGGTTAGAGTATCTGCAATTTACATTGAGTGTATTAGATCTTGATTTGACATTGCTTGTTGAAAAGCTCGCAGAATTAACTGATAAAAGTATTATGAAACAAGTCAATGAAATAAAAGCTTGGGAAAGATCTGATAGGCTAAGTTTAATGTTCATAAGGATGACAATTGTAAATAATATAAAGACTTTATTACTAGTCGCATCTAGTGCACGTGAATATTTAAAGGTTATTGAAGACAGATTTAAATCTGCTGATTAGTCATTGGCTGACACATTAATGAAAGAACTAACTACAGCTCAGTATGATGGTACTTGAGAAATTCAGGATCACATCCTTAATATGGCTGACAAAGCTGCAAAACTTAAGGTGTTTGGAATGAATGTTGATGAATCTTTCTTTGTACAATTCATTCTTAATTCTCTTCCTTCTTAGTTTGGCTCATTCAAGATTTACTACAATACAAATAAAGATAAGTGAGACTTGAATGAGTTAACTAGTATGTGTGTTCAGGAAGAATTAAGATTAAGACAGGAAAGTTCATATAATATACTGACTACTACTTAAGGAGTTAGTAACAAGAAAAGAAAATCGAAGTATCATCCATCAAAGAAATTTACCGGGTTTGAAAGTGTTAGACAAACTATTGAAAAGAAAGCTATTACAGTAAAGTGATTCTTTTGTGGCAAGAAAGGACATATAAAGAAGGATTACATGAAATGTATGACTTGGTTCGAAAAGAAAGGTATAAACTCAACCTTTGTATGTTTTGAATCAAACATTATATAAGTTTCTTCTAATATATTATGGATTGATTCTGGTACTTCAACTCATGTTACTAATAATATGTAGGGATTCCTTTCAATTTGGAAACCAAAAGAACATGAAAGATTCATAATTATGAGAAATTGTCTCAAAGCAAAAATGGTATCAGCAGAGACTTATCGCTTACGCCTAGAGATGGGTCATCTGATGGATCTGAAAGACATATGTTTTGTTACTACAATTCTAGAAATTTAATTTCTATGTCTAGAATTGATGAGTTAGGATACTGTGTTTCTTTTGGTAATGGTAAACTTAACATATTTTATGATTCAATAAAAGTTAGTTCTGGAATTCTATGTGATGGTTTGTACATAATTAATTTGAATCTTGAATTTATAAATACATTATTGACCTTGCAATCAAGTATTGGAATGAAATGCAATTCTACTGATGAAAGATCTTCTATATTGTGGCATAGATGTTTTGGGCATATCTCCAAGGAAAGAATTGAAAGATTAGTGAAGGATAATATTTTGAAAAATGTATACTTCACTGATTTTGATGTTTGCATAGATTGCATTAAAGGAAATCAAACTAAGCATACAAAGAAAAATGCCACAAGAAGTAAAGAACTTCTTGAAATTATTCATACTGATATCTGTGGACCACTCCATATTCATTGTTTTAGTGGAGAAAGATATTTTATCACATTTATAGATGACCTGTCCAGATATGACTATGTTTATCTAATACATGAAAAGTCTCAGTCGTTAACATTCTTGAAGTGTACATAAATGAGGTCGAGAGACAATTAGATAGAAAAGTTAAAATTGTCAGATATGACAGTGGTGGTGAATTTTATGACAGATATAATGAATTCGGTCAGAATATTGGTCCTTTTGCTAGATTCCTAGAACAATGGGGTATTTATACTCAGTATGCATTACCAAGTGTGCCACAATAGAACAGTATTGCTAAAAGACGAAATCATACTCTTATGGATATGGTTAGGAGCATGATGAGTTATTCTTCTGTACCTGAGTCAATATGAGGTGATGCTTTTAGGACAACTATGTATATCGTGAATAGAGTTCCTAGTAAATCAGTTCTATTAACTTAATTTGAGTTATGGACTAGTGGGAAACCCAATTTGAGATATTTACATATTTGGGGGTGTTATGTAGAGACAAGAGTATTCAATCCACATGAAAAGAAATTGGATCCAAGAATAATTTTTGGACATTTTATTGTTACTTAGAAAGATCCAAGAGATATAGATTTTATTGCCTAATCATAATATGAGGATAGTAGAATCTGATAATGTAAAATTCCTAAAAAATGGTAAAATCAATATGAGTCAAAAGCATCGAAGGATTAATTTTGATATTGAGGAGATTCAGGCTTCTCCTATATTATCCCTAATTCGAGAAATTGTTGTTCCTCAAATCAATGAGAGAATTGATGAGGGTGAACAATAAAATAACATTAATGAATTCTCACATGATATTGATGTCGCCGCTGATAGTCTTATAGAACAATCACAATTGGCAGATTTGAGAAGATCTCAAATAAAAAGAAAACATATCATTTCTGATGATTATGTGGTATATCTACAAGAATCATATTTTGATATAGGAATGAAAAGAGACCCCTTATCATTTTCACAAGTCATAGAAAGTAATAATTCTGAAAAATTATATGATGCAATGAAAGACGAGTTAAAATCAATGGACCAGAATGGTGTCTGGGAACTCGTTGAATTGCCCAATAATTATAAAAGAGTCGGTTGTAAATGGGTCCTTAAGACTAAACTTGACACGGTGGGTAATATCGAACGATATAAAGCTAGACTTGTGGCCAAAAGTTTTTCTCAGAAAGAAGACATTGACTACCATGAGACCTGTTCTTCAGTTTCTCAAAAGGACTCATTGAGAATCATCATGACATTAATAGCTCATTATGATCTTGAGTTACATCAGATAGATGTGAAAACAATATTTCTGAATGAGAATCTAGATGAGGAAATCTATATGGAACAACCTAAAGGATTCATAGAAAAGGGAAAGGAAAGTTGGGCTTACAAACTTAAGAAATCTATTTATGGCTTTAAACAAGCTTCCACACAATGATATATAAAGTTTAATGATATCATTACTTCCTTTGGATTTAAGAAAAATACTATTGATCAGTGTATATATTTGAAGGTTAGTGGGAGTAAGTTTATTATACTGGTCTTATATGTGGATGATATATTACTTGCCAGTAGTGATTTTGGTTTATTGCACGAAACTAAGATATTTCTCAATAAGAACTTTAAGATGGTTGATATAAATGAGGCATCCTATGTTATTGGCATTGAGATATTCAGGGACATATATCAAGATTTGTTAGGATTGTCTCAGAAAAGTTATATTAATCGTATCTTGGAAAGGTTTAATATGCAGTTTTGTAAAGCCAATGATACACTTATTACTAGAGGTGAAATTGCCCGAAGAATGAGTTAGAAAGGGATCAAATGAAGAATATTCCTTATGGGTGCGCAATTGGAAGTCTATGATATGCTCAAACCTGTACAAGGCTAGATATCAGTTTTACAATGGCAATGCTAGGTAGATACCAGAGTAACCCAGGAATGAAATATTGAAAAACTGCAAAGAAAGTAATGAGATATCTGCAAGGGACAAAAGATTATATGCTCACATATAGGAAGTCAGATCAGCTTGAAGTAACGGGATATTCAGACAATGATTTTGTAAATTACCTCGATAGTAGGAAATCCACTTCAGGATTTGTGTTCATGCTGGTTGGTGGGGCAATTTCTTGGAAAAGTATAAAACAATCACTTATTGCATCATTTACGATGGAAGCTAAATTTATGGCATACTTTGAGGTCACAAATCAAGCTTTATGGCTTCAAAATTTTATCTCAGGACTTGGTGTGGTCGACTCAATTGTCAAGCCACTGAAGATATTTTGTGATAATACTGTAGCAGTTTTATTCTTTAAGAATGACAAGTACTCTAGTGGTTCCAAGCACATTGAGATAGAGTACTTAATGGTTAGAGAAAGAGTCTAGAAACAACAAGTGGCAATTAAAAATTTAAGCACTACTATGATGATTGTTAATCCATTTACTAAAGCTTTGCAGTGTAAAACATTTAAAGAACATGTTTTTAGAATGGGGCTTGTGAGCAAGTCATAAAGGATATGGTGATGCATGTTTAAGTAGATGTTATTATTGACATTTCTTTTGCATAATTAAAGTTATTTGTTTATGTTATCATGTTTGTGTTTATGTTTATGCATATTATGGTTGAATGCAAGAAATAAGATTGTCTTGACAAGATAAATCACAGGGGTCATTATAGACTATATAAGGAAAGACTAACAGTGTTGTAATACATAGAAGGAAGTGTGATATTAATAACATACAATCGTTACGACTCACATTGATAGTTGGACTGAATATAGTATTATTATGCTTATTAGACTTGTTGGCTTATCTTTAAAATCATGACCATGTATAAAATACTTTTTATACTTTTAAGAATCCAATTATATAAAATTATTTTAAAATAAATTTTATTTTATTTATTTTGATTTTATATATCTTTTATATCTTATCAATTAATGGGCCAATTAGAAGAATGTAAGATTATATGATCCTTTATTAATTGAATAAGATATATTATAGATTATTTAGATTATGATAAAAGATATTAGCTAATATTAAATAAAGTCTATAAGATATTTTAGCATTAATCGAAATAAACGTAATAAGAGTAGGTGTAGGCATAGATCAACTCGTAGATAAGGATACCTTGGCTTGGCTGAGGAGAGGGAACATAAGGCTAAAGTAAGAAAACGAAATAATAGAATAGAAGGTCGGTTAGCATGGACAAGGGAATTGAATTCATTAGTATAATAATGTAGATATAGCTTGCCTGGCAACGCTCTCGAAGTAGTAATAAAGGAGAAAACACTACTATTACTATGTAGAATTGAGCTAACTAGTAAAAGAAGCAATACGATAATCAAGAATGGAGCGGATAAAACCATAGTAGGAATGAGCCTACTAATAGGGCCCTTGATGGAAGAAACTCTCATAATAACTTACTTTAGACCCTTTGCTCTTGTCTATAAATAGACAAGACCTACTATAAACCCAAAGCATGGAAATACACGACATAACAAAGAACGATAAATGGGTGAATAGAGCAAGAGATTACGATTATTCTCTTGATCTCCCAAAATCATCAATTAAGGTGGCACTGTGAAAGGATAGGAAGAGAGGAGAAGGGGTCTGGATCTATTTTAGTTCCTCTTGCAGATCGATATTCGATATTATTCAGATCTAACTAGCGGTACTCTTGAAAATCTAATTGGATCTCAATCAGATGATATCTAAACATACACATCGTAAACAGATATAGTATTATTTGATTTCAATTCTGACATAATAATTTTGTTTCTGATAATAATTTACATGATTATAATTTTTATAACAACAATTATAACTTCCTCGCTATTTCTCCGATCTGGTAAGTCTCGAAACGTAGGCGGTGATTCAAATGTCACCGGCCAAACCAAATCTCTCTCGGACTAAGTCGAAGAATCTAACTGCAGGGAGACTGGGCAGCACCCATCCCCCTTCTCCCCTGCTGCATCCACATTGTCTTCAGTAGCAATCTTGACCATTGTACATTTTCCCAATTGCATCTATAGGCAATCCTCTGTTGCCTCCGGTCTCTCGAAGAGATCATAGACTCTACATGAACGGCAAGCTAAGAGCACTCCGCAGAGCTTGGCCAATCTAACCCAAGATTGGATATATTGCATCAAGATTTGACATGATATGCAGCTGTTAGAAAGAGAATTGAGAGCAGGAAAGTGGTTGGTAGCATTGAAAGAGGGAAGCGATGGAAGTAAAAGAAGGTAAGAGTTATTATTATTATTATTATCATTTTTTTTTTTTAGAAGCTGAAGAGATGACTCAGTGTTTGCAAAGCCAAGGCTTAAGACATTAATTCATGATTTAGAAGCTCTAATTTCAATAGAAGACAGCACTACTACAATTGATAATACGCTATAATTCTTCCAATTGGTCCTACACAAGAAATCAGCATCCTGGATTCATTTCTGAAATTTACATTTAACTGAAACATCAGTATTTGCTTAGCGGATACATACACAATGCTTTATTCATCATTTAGATCCTCTCACTTTATTTCGAGATGCATTTTATTTATATTTTTCCAAGGAAAACAAGTTACTTTTCTCCTGCTTTCTCCAGAATTATGTGTGGCCTTTTCTCATCATTGCTACAAATTCTTCATAATTGATTCTACCATCCTGTGAAGAAGCAACATATAGTTTTGCTCACGTAAGGGCACAGGTATACCTGAAGGTAGGCAGGTAGTTATGCACAAGAGGAAGACAGACAAATCACTCACTTTATCAGTATCGACATCATCAAGTACTTCATTGATGGTTGCTTCATCACCCATTCCATATTGTGACATGGCATGTTTCAGTTCATCCCTTGTAATATACCTGGTGAATAATTCAAGAAATCAGATATCAAACATTGTTACAACCTTGATTGATGAACATCTGTTTTGTTTGGTGCTATTTTGCAAAGAAGAAGAATATATATATATATATATATATATATATATATATATATATATATATATATATATATATATATATATAGATATGGTGATTGTGCTGCAGTCGATAACTGAGTTCTTACCCGCTATGATCCTTGTCGAAGTGTTCGAAGGCCTTCAACAAATGCTCTTCTTTCTCTAGTTTATGGCGATGCATCGTAGCAGTGATGAATTCGATGTAGTCTATAGTCCCATTCTTGTCTACATCTGCCTGCGACAGAAAACAAGCGTTTCAGATTGTTCTATGGTGCAGGTAGATAGGAAAAAGAGACTACAGCACCGCAGTCTTACTGCGTCCATGAGTTGCTTGATCTCATCTTCGGTCAGCTTCGATCCCAGCCTTCTCAATCCAGTCTTCAATTCTTCAAGTGTAATTGTGCCACTCTGATCGGTGTCTATGTTCTTAAACATATGTTGTAATCCCTTCAAGTCCTCTTCTGAAAGATTCTCTGCGATTACCTTGATCACTCAAGAAGGGCATCTTGTGTCAAAACCACAGTGGTTAATATAGAGAAAAACCTGTACAAAATATCCAAAAGTTACTCTACCTTCAGGGCAAGTTTCTTCAGCTTGTTCATAGCCCTGAATTGCTTCATTCTGGTAAGAACTGCACTGTCAATAGGCTTATCTGATGCTTCACCACCTTCTCTCAGCCATGGGTGCTCTGCTTTATCCAAAACAAATCCAAATTATGATGAATGCAATCAGCATAAAGATGAACTTCATCTTTGTATTATTGTCAATGTAATGATGCGAGATTCTAACCAAGGGCCTGAGCAGCAGTAATTCTCCCCTTGGGGTCTTTTGTCAACATCTTTCTGATGAGGTCCTTTGCACCACGGGATATTGTAGGCCATGGTTGACTTTCGAAATCGATGTACCCTTGTAATATTGCATCAAATATACCTTTCTCCGTTTCTGCATGAAATTTTCCCGCTTAGATTCATCAGTAAACATTGTCAAAATCAAATAATGGTCAAGTGGATCACATCAGAAGTAACTGTGGGTGATAAGATACTACCTGCCCAGAATGGTGGCACACCACTGAGGAGAATATACAGTATGACCCCAGCACTCCATACATCAATCTCCTTCCCATAGTTTTTCTGTAACACCTCTGGAGCAATATAATATGCACTTCCTACCACATCTCTGTAGACTTTACCTGGACACGCCATTTTAAATGGCTTAGAATTTAGCAGAATGTTGCAGCTGCACTATGTGTGCTGTGCTTTCTCTAACATCATATCTTTGATTTAAGTGGAGCTCACGTAATGGGTATTGTCCTATTGCTTGCCACATCACAGTTGTATCTCAGGAAAACATAAGGGGAACCAGAACCTAAGGAGAGGTAAGACTGGACTCCAATCTCGTGGATGTTGGCTAAATAGATCTCTTAGTTTGTGAAAATTTATGCATCAAGTAACATACAAGTTGATTCAAGGTTCATCTTTGTGGAAATCAGTAGCACAGGGAATAGATAGATTGAGTTCGTGCTAGATTATGGGAGAAGCAGCAAGCAGGCAAGCAAGTTGATGCCCAGCAATCGTCATCGCTCAGCAGCATTTTTGTGGTAAAGTTAGAACAGACCTTCTTCGATGAAGACGGAGAGTCCGAAGTCAGTAGCCTTGAGCTCAGCGTTTTCGTCCTTGCTCACCAGCAAGAAGTTCTCCGGCTTCAAGTCCCGGTGCATCACCCCCATGAAGTGGCACACATTCACCACGTTGACGATGTCCCTGCAAACAGCGGCCGCCTGCTTCTCCGAGTAGCTTCCCTTGGCGGTGATCCGATCGAAGAGCTCCCCGCCGGAGCAAAGCTCCATCACGAGGTGCACGCTGTCCTTGTCCTCGTATGCGCCCTTGAACTCCACGATGTTGGGCTGCCCGGTGAGGTGCTGCAGGATCATCACCTCCCTGCGCATGTCCTCCATGTCACGCTTGGTCACAAGCTTGCGTTTCGATACCGTCTTGCAAGCGTACTTCCGGCCCGTCGACTTTTCCGTGCACAGGTATGTGACCCCGAATTGGCCGCGGCCAAGCTCCTTGTCGAGCGCATAAAGGGATGTCACGTCAACCATGGGATTCCCCAGAACCGGTCCGATCTTGGCTGAGGAAGGTGCTCTGCGGACGGAGGATGGTGCTGGTTTGGGCTTCGAAGGATCACGCTTGGGAAGGGAGGCAGCGGGTGGAGGCGGAGGCGGAGGCGGAGGCGGCTGCAGAGGTGGAGGCTTGACAGGGCCAGAGGTGATGGGAATTTCGTAGGTTCTGTTGAAGCAATTCCCCATTGGCGCCCGGGATTCGTCTTCCTCTGCGACTCTCGTCTTCTTGTTTCGGCTGCCTGGGTGATTTCTAATGGGTTTTAAATAGACTTTACGAGGAGGAGGAGCTTGGTTCTGCTACCTTTCTTCTTCCTCCACCTCCGGTTTCTACTTTCCTTTCCCCCCCTTCTTTTCTTTATGCTCCTTGAGCTGTCTGTCGATCTCGACGCGGGAAAGAAGATTCAAAGTATGCTGCCGGATAACGCAAAGGAATGGATATTCTCCAGGAGACTTCGAGGAAGAGGGAGAGATCGACCAGTGAGCTTGGGAAGACATTGCTTCTTAATTGTCAGTTGGCGATTAAGGATGCGTGACACTGTTCCCGCCACACCCTAAACAATTGCTCTATATCACCACACAAGCATTGCCTCCATCTACCAATCTATGTTAAAACATTACCATAAATCCTAAAACCTCGAGAGTCCAATATATAATAAACTCTAAGGCACCCTCGCGTGCCAGTCGAATTAACAAACTGAATCCGAGTGCACAAAAATAACAAAAGTTTTGATTGGATTATTACCATTGATCCGGAAAAGAACATGTTAGAAACTATCGGTCTCAGAAAGAATCATCTTTCTTTCGGCCAGTGGCATGGAAAAAGTGGCTTAGCTTTAGAATCCAGGAAGAAAAGAAGACAAGGAAGAACCCATCAAGGAATGGTTGTTATCAGGAGATTCCTTGAAGTTGGTAACCAGATCAAGATCAAGATCAACACAACAAAAGCAATCTCATTTTGATATCCTTTCCTTTGTGCATTTCTGGTGACAAGTGTAACTCATCCTTTTTTATCACTCGGAAAAACACATTATATTTCTATTAGAAAATGAATTAGATAGTGATAATATTTGGTAACAGTCAGCTTACCCGTCACGAGTATTGATACCTAAGCAAGGCTCCATGTTATCCGTTTCAAAATAACGTTGTAAGTGCATCTCAAAGAAAACCACCAATGAATGATCATAAGCACCATATCTTATCATAAATCAGAACGATCATATTGTTAGATCAATCTTATCTCAGGCCAATCGATCTGCAGATCAAGTATAAAAGAAACCTCCTAGCTCACGTTGAAGGGGAGAATGAATACACACTACGTCACTATATACTCTCTCTCTCTCTCTCTCTCTCTCCCCACGGTTTGGCTTGTTGTATTTTTCCTCTGTTGACTTAAGCATCAGAGGAGCCATGTCGGACAACCTCGGCACCATCCTGACATGCAGGCTCGCTTGCTCCTGAGGATGTTAGAACGGTCTAACATTTGGAGGAGAAATCTATAACTCAAAGGACAACTCGAAGGACCCCCGTCCGTTTACTCAAGTTACTCCGAGTCAGATCCCCATCATGAAACGACCTCTGTTACACTACTGCACCCGTACTAAACCCTTGCGTCAGCTAGGAAGGGGCATCAGGGTGAGCTTGCTTCTTAGGTAGAGAATCAATCGAGCCAGCTCATCAATCGACGATGCGCATGACACCGTCAGATGGGAATCTCGTACAACTTTAAACAAGTTTCTTTGTGTCCCCTTGCCCTATTATAGTACCAAATTGCTTTTCAATTTGAAATCCATGGTTCAAGCTAAAGTGTATTCAGTTCTGCTAGGCGAAAACCAAAAAAATTATGGTAAGACTTTACAAATTCAAATAATTATTATCTCTAAACATTCTAGTTGGGAATGTCGATCGTAAATGAAAAATGATATTTGTAAATGGTTAAAAAGTAATTAATAATTCATTCTCATGCTTAACTTACAGTGAAAAATAAAAAAAACATAGCTTTCTTCGTTGTCCTGTTCTACAGAGCACCACATTTTGCAGGCAAAGTGCCCAGTACTCGGTAGTAAATTATAGTGCCGAACTTTACTACAGACATCACTACTAGAAAACTAATCTTTGCAAGCAACGATCATTGCCGATGTGTTGTTTCTTCAATTTCCCAGCTAGAGGCCTTATCTACTGGAGCAAGCACATCTACGGCAAATCAACAAACATCTGCGTGTGCTGACATGAGACGAGTAAAGAAGATGAATTTTCCAATATTAAGATGACATCTAGAAATAGAAATTTAAAATTACCATGGTTACACATGCATGAGAAAGCAACTGTTTTTTTTTTTTTTTTTGTTTGTCCGAGTGGATGTTGATTCAAAGTCAACCACGATCCTTTCACTCTTGTCCAGAGGTGATCGACGTTCCAACTGTCTCGAAACCTACAAAATTATATCGAGGGTGTTTTTGATAAGACCCTTAAAAGGAGTTGGGAAGATTCAAGTTAAGTTTTAGAGAGAAAAAAAAGTTCACATTCATAAAAATGCAGTTGAGGATGGGCGTTGGTTACGAAGAAGGTAACGTGTGGATAGGTGTTGGACTTAACTATGCTTAAGGGGATGTGACAACGTTTGACCTCTTTAACCGCGTGTTGAGGTGTCAGCTACGTGACGTGACATTGAGGTGTGTTGGGCACCTGATAATGAGGTATCAATCAATCATGTATATATTCTCATATGGTTGGTTAGAGTTCGATTATGAGCTGATTTGATGTTGACAGCGAATTTAGCTTTGGGTGAATTCAGTAATGCTAGATGTTGAAATGAATTATGGGCTGATTTGATTGTGTGTGTTGTTAGAATGCAATTTGGATTGATTTGATTGAGTGCATCATTGGAATACACTTTGCACATCGTAGGGATGCATTTTGGGCTGACTTAACCATGCACTGCACGTCTCGGGTTCAAATTACTGGCATATGTGAGATTCTTCGTGTTAAAGAGTTCTCCTTATATGGCATCTGCACGTGTGAGACATCAACATCGCCCTTTCCGCTAACAGACAATGTAGAAATTAGAGCGGTCGATCAAGTATGGCCCGTCTCTCTCTCTCTCTCTCTCTCTTTATATATATATATATATATAAGCAATGTAGAAATTAGTAACATATTAATATCACGTCGATGGATGGTTTAAGACTTTCTTTAACTCATCGGTTAGCCCATATGACATGCATCAACAACTCCAAAGCTAAGAAAGAGAAGAAAAGACACGTTTGAACTTTGTATATTAGGTTAGAGAAGGCATTTCACAGTTTTTTTTTCCTTCGTTGATAAAAGATAAGATTTAACTAAAATTTAGATATGATTTTTTCAACTGAATGAGAAAATCTTAGAAATTCTCCTATTTTCAAATGTATAAATAAACGGTTTCCTCGTTCCTCTATCGAGACATCCTTATACACGAGGTCATCTTCCTCATGCCCCACTACTTCCCTACCCCATTTACAGTAGATCGTAGCTTCCTCCTCCCCTGTCGGACCCACTGTTATCGACTTCTACCTCATCGCCCGATCGCCCAATCTCTCTACCCGACGAGGTCAAGCGCTGCCTCCTCTCTGCCATCAATCTTGAGAGCATGAACCCCGACCTCTCTCCCTTCTATTCCGGCCTTCTCGTCCTCACCTCCCACCACCCCCTGCGGCGGTGGCTTCTTCCTTCTCTAGGCGACAGCACCGACGCCCTCTTTCATGGTAGTCAGCTCCTCCTATCCACAGCCAGCGTCTCTCCATTATTGTCGGTTGCTGCCTTGTCTCCTATGGGCTTCTCCTTACTCCTCTACCAAGGGCTCCTCTTCCTCGCCATCTCCTATCGCAGTGAGTGACGCCACCCTCTGCTCCTCCTTTGCTGCTTTAATTACCACTGTTGTCTTTCTCCTCCTCAATCGTAGTCGCACCCTCCTTTGTTTCCATCAGTCGCACCCATCTTGCCATCGCATCTATCACCGCCGTAACCCACGT
Source organism: Ensete glaucum (assembly GCA_021527575.1). Taxonomy (NCBI): domain Eukaryota; kingdom Viridiplantae; phylum Streptophyta; class Magnoliopsida; order Zingiberales; family Musaceae; genus Ensete; species Ensete glaucum. The sequence continues at coordinate 37,173,497 of CM038559.1, read as the reverse complement.
AGCCGCCGGTTGTGTCTTTAGTTTTGTTGCAACCACCATTGCCGATCACCCCAACCGTAGCAATCATTTCCTCTCTTTACTACTAGCGCCTTCCTCACCTGCTCTCATTACTGTTGCTCCTCTGCCCACTGCCCTCGCCATAGTCGTCGTCGTTGTTGTAGCAACTGCTACCCCTCTCCGTCGGCCATCTCTATCACACTTGCTACTGAAGTAGAGGATGTCACTTCTTAAGCCTCGGATATCCTCTACTCCGAAGGCAGCTCTCACCTCCTCGATGCAGATCTCCCTCTCTAGTAAGAGACAAGCGCCCTTACCAGCCACAATCGCGACCGCAGCCCTCGCCATCCCTTATCGCTGCTGCTGCATCCTCTGCTATCCTATTTTCCGCAGCAATCTTCCAACCGCTACACTTTCTCCATCATCACTGTTGCCCAGCTGCATCGACGGTGCCCTCATCAGCCGCTAGCAGCACTTTGCCTCTCTTGCTATCTTGTTACTGTTGCTTGCTCCCCACAGCCGCTGCCTCCTCTATTGCTACCTCCTCTATCGAGAGCACCTGTAAGGGCCAGTACCCATCGTCTCTCGGTACTCTGTTGAGAGGGTGCAACAAACTCTTTCTTGCTATCAAATGATAGTAACTCCCTCAGGTCGGTGTCTCTTTTTTTCTTTCGGTGCTCTGCTCTCCCTCCCAATAGAGAGCTAGCCGTCATCGTCTCTCGCTGCTTCCTAGCCATAGCCGCGCCTCTGCCAATTGCTAAGCCCCACGTTACTACTTTCCACCCCACTGGCTACGTCGCTTCTGCGCATGCTGGACCTCTGCTTTCTGCCGTCGGATTTGATCTCCGGCCACCCGCACCTTTCCCTTGCTGAGGTAACCTCCAGCTCCTACAATCTGATGCATCCCCTCCCAGTAGCTCTCCCAGTAGTGCCCTCCTGCTGTTGCCCAACCGTCTTTACCACCGGTGCTGCCATCTTGCAACACCGCAAGTGCCACCCCACTAGCCCCTCTTCTTCTCTGCATCGCCACTGATTCCGTGGAGTCCTCTGAGCTCCACCCTCTTGCATGACGCTGAAGTGTTCCACTTTGGCAGTAGCCACTAGCTGCTGCTCTCATCTTGTGAAGCGCCCTTCCTGCACGCCCAAGTCTTGCACGCGACCTCATGCCCCTACCTCAGTGATTGCGGTCTCTACTCCTGCAACCTCTTTCGATTGTTGTATCCATCGATCAAACCTCTGATTTCTATTTGCCATCATTGTTATCTAGACACCTGCGTCTTGCTGTGAAGATTTTCCTTTGATTTCATCAGATGTGATTATTGCGGCCTTGCTGATCCAGCCAAAGCTACAACACATCAACCAGTCGCTGGCCATATCAGCTCACCTCGCGCTAGTGTTGACATCAGTTCCAGATCCGCGTCTTTCATAGGAGCTTGATCTTGCCATGCATAATAGTCTGATCTAATCGAATTGTTGAACTTGGCTCTAGCAAAATCATCTGCTCCTTCTCAGCCAGGCTGATATTGCCGCTGAGGTCAACTGCCTTCAGATCTTCATCGCGATTGACAACACAGTAGCCTCCTTCTCAGCCAGGCTAACATCGTTGCCGAAATCAACTGCCGCCAGATCTTTATTGCGTTAAAAACATAGCAGCTTCCTTCCTTTAGATTCCTTGATATCGATTCAAGATCGACATCCTTAACAGAAGCTCGATCTTGTAGGGGTATGATAAAGGATAAGATTTAGCTACGATTTAGATATGATTTCTCCAACTGAATGAGGAAATCTCATAGGTTAGTTGAGGAAAATCCTCCTATCTTCACCTGTATAAATTGATGATGAATCAATGAATGCAATTGAGTATTTCATTACTACTTTCTATTTTAATAGTTGTATTACAGATTAAGAAGTTGCCACTTGGAGATTCGTAACATAAAGAAGCTTGGTATGGCTTATACATATTAAAGGGATAAATGTTAATTTTTTGAGTTACCATCAGTAGTTGTCTCAAATGTGTAAACTACATTAGGAGGTGGTCTAAAACATAGTAGAGATGAGGAAAAGAGGAGTTTTGATCCTCAACTCCAGTGATGGGTAATGATAGGGCAAATATTAGGCTCATTGGCTCGGCCCAATCACGATAGCTCGAAGTCCATGTGGGCGGTCATCTCAGTAACCTGAGGACAACCACCTTGGCAACCCGACAGCTCGGACATGCTAGATCAAAGATCACGTCGATTACTCTAGGAGTCGTACCTATAATCGTTGGCCCCTCCGATCCAGATCGTAGGAAAGGGCTGACTAGTACTATAAGCAAAGGTAGAGAGAGCCTTTGATCGAATTTATAACTCCTCTGCTGATTTTGTGCTTTGCATTGGATTTGAGAATAATGGCTTTTGCTTGAACCATACACTAAGAGAAGGGATAAGAGATGTGCTCTTTCGAGGTTGTAAGTAAGGCCCAAGCATTTGATAGAACTGCACAATCAATCTTTCTTTTTGTTGGATTGAATTTCATCCACTAGACATGTTAGAGAGAATTTCAGGAAATGAACGACTTAACTCGGGCTCGGGGTCAGGGAAATTAGTTGACAAAACAAGTTCCGCAAAGATTGGTTCAATGTTGTTTCCTTACTTATTTCTATACTAGGTAAGAGAGACTCAATTTCATTCTTAAACTTCAACTCTACTTGTTGAATCCTAAGTTTGTGATGAGATCTAAATAAGTATAAAGATCAGAAGAAGGAATAAGTAGTTTACATTCTTGTTGAATGCGACTCGAGCATGGGAAGAATTGAACCGAGTAGTCCAAGCCTCAAGCAGTAGGATTTCCTTTTCTTTATAGGTATGTAGACTACGATGAAATATGAAACCCAAAAAACTCGACTTGAAGATGAAGACGCAACTGGAAGTGAAGAACCACTTGTTGTCCAACACTTTGATACAGACTCGCATCCAAATAAACTCCACTTTAATAACTGAAATAATAAGGCGCACATACATCCAATCCACTACATGTAATTCAACAAGCAAGTGACGGTAAGGTGAGTTACTGTCTTAAGTTCAGCGCTGACTTACCCCTTTCCCTTTCATAGACTTAGCCCTAACTCCGCATTTCCTGGATGTCATTCTTACCATCCCTTATTTGAACTCTTCTGCTGCTTACTTGAATTCTTATAGCCCTTACTGTGCTACTGCTATCAACAAAAATAGAACCAGAACCGATGTCAATAAGACTTGTTCTCATAACTAAGACAATAGCTACTGCTAACAAGCTAACAACTACTACAAGGATATAACTCGAAACCGGGAATCGGGATAAGGAAAGAAAGAATGAAGTGACCAATACAAAGAATGAGACAACCACCAATAAGAGTATAGCTGGAAATGCTGAATGAGCTATAGTAGACCAAAAGTATTACTTACTGCCCTATCGCTCTCTTGAAGATTCTCTACACTCAAAATACTCACCTTGAAATCAAGAGTATGGAATTGAATGTTAGCACCGAGGAAACGAATATGAAATTCAATCCTGACGAAGGTGTCGCTCAGTGCAGGGTTGTACCCAGGTGCAACCATAAGTGTAGAACCCATTAAACATCACGGTATCAGCCTCCTTTGCCCAACAGGTATAAATATCTTTTACTGTAGTCTAAAGGGGGATCTTTTTTTGGACTCTCGACCTTCTCCTCCTAAAAACTGCTTGGGATCTTCTGAGACCCAATCGGAATCTCTACTCCCAAATGCTAACTTAGTCATCAGAGGGGCCTAGTCGAGCACACACATCGCTGATGTAGGCTTTCTTGTAGGTCTTAAGCACCCTCTTCAAACCAACATGACCGAACCCTGCGACCCAAGGAGCTGCTACATCATGAAGCCCAACTGCCTTGCCAAGTTTCCTTGAGCCTCCGAATCCCACTAAATCAATTCTGCGCATGTAGGTCGAACCATGCCATGTTGAGTCATCGACCACGACACAACATCTAGTAACATTTTGGAACTAGAAGGAGGGCCTGATGTTACAAGAATGCTTGGCGCTCAATAGCCTAGGGGAAGATGTCTCAGTTGCCCAGCAAGCCCCCGAAGCGGCTGGACCGCCCCCATTTTCCCTTCTCGGCAAAGGGAACCCAATCACTTACACTCTGGGGTATTATTGGCACTTCTTCAATGACCCTAGATTTACCCCCCCCTATGTCCAACCCCGAGAGATTAGCGATGGCCCCCGAGGCCTTTGTTGGGCTTACCCACCAAGTTCAAGCCCTAGATGAGATGATCCAAATAATCATACCCTACATTCCTCAGCTCACACAACAGCCAAGCTCGCAACATCAAATTGCTCCCGCAGCCCCACCTGAGGCATTATCTTTGGAGGGATAACCCCCAACCATGCAACAACTCAGCGATGATTCTCCTCAGCCTCCTCCTGAACACAATCCCACTCCCACTGGGGACCCAATAGGGCAACTCATACCCATTGCTAGCACTTCAGTTTGCAACATGCCCGATCCAGATACCCTCTCCTCTGATTCTACGGACTCACTATGGGTGCAATTGCGCTTGATGAATCAATGAATAGATGATGTCTAGAAGGAGTTTGTCAGATCGAAGGAAGAACTCGGAGAAAGTTCCACTGGTGGATCCCCCTTCATACCAGAGGTACAATAGCAGTACTTTCAACTTCTGATGCTGGAGGCGCACAATGATAGCTTCGATCCAATGGAACACATAGCTGCATTCAGAGTACATATGACATTGTATGGGATGTCAGACGCCCTAATGTGCCAAGCTTTCCCGACGACCATGAGAGGGACTACCACGATGTGTACGGTTAGCTAAAACCCTCTTTGATCTTTTACTTTGACTGACTCGCCAAAGAGTTCGAGCTGAATTTCCTAGCCAGCACCTGTTTGAGGCCGATTGTTGCATCCCTCCTCAGGATAAGTCAAAAGGAGGATGAGCCATTAGCACAGTATGTCGCTTGATTCATGACCGAAATCAGGGGAATGCCCGATGCCCATCCATCCCTTATAATCTAGGCCTTCCTGATCAGGTTGCAGTCATCTCGCTTCTTCTGGTTACTGGTCAAACATCCACCCACAATAATCCCCGAGATATTACAAAGGGCTAACCAATATATTGCCACTGAAGCACTAGTGGCTGGCAAGCATGAGGACCAAAAGCGACTCCGTGCCGACTATTCCAGAGGTCCACCCCTAGGACCATCGAGAAGAAGAATGGAAAGGCATGAGCCGACTATCCCGAGGCTCCCAAACACTCCTCTCAATTCTACCTAAACTAAAATTTTTCTCCAAATCCAGAAAAAAGGTCTCCTCAAGGCACCCAATCCAGTGAAATCCCGACCTAAAAAGCGAGTGCTGGTTACAGGTGCCCTACAAGCCAATCACGTGAGTGATGGCATGTGTGATACACTGCATGATCTTTTTGCTTATAATTAATATTGACATATTCTCACATTATATTATATGTTGCATATATATATTGTGATGTTCTTGGTTTTGTACAATAAGAATCAGATCATGATTAGATCATAATAATGAGATCGATTCACCTTTAAACATATATCCTAAATATTTTAATCATAGGTTATTCGAGAGGGACATCTAGATAATCAGACAAATTGGTGTACTATATACCTGTCCATATGATGAAGGCGGTTGGTCTCATAGCCACTTATGTGGAGACATTAAGGTTATAATATAGGTGCTCATTAGAGAATGACTTTACTGATTGATCTGTTTATGAAATAGTGTATGGTTAATGATACCTAATGTCAGACAATAATTCCATAGTCCCAGTTGTGTATTTGGTCCTTAGACTTGAGACACCAAGGATGCCTTGTATGAGTACTCCTTTATTTAATGTCAGACTTAAAGGTTTGGAAAGTTCAAGATTTGGTATAGCTAGTTATCGGGATTAGTAGCCAACTTTACGAAGGTAGTTGAGTATCAATAGAGGATCATCCACTCTCAGTATCACGATAGGAATATCCTATATATGCATGCTTAGACAAATCCCTAGCCAGGGTCATTCAAATTAAAAGAGAAGAAGTTCTCCGGTAGAATCTAATTAGAGCAAGACAAACTGATTTCATATATGACCTGACAGTATCATGTCCAATACACGGTCTCTGAGATATTAGTTGGATAAGGGATTATAGATACATGGTAACTGTGTACTGATAGGTTTGATGGATTCGATCCTCCTATACCATATGGGGACTATGGCATAGTGATCAATTAGTGTAAGTGTAAATTGATCTTTTAACAAAAATTTTTGTTTGAAACAAAATAAGAAAATCAGAAGCTTTTCATTCAAGTGAGTGATTCAATCTTATAGAGAAATGCTAAGCTTCTTGCTTAAAGATGACTCAACAAAAAATAAGCAAATCTAAATAAAAAGATAAGCAACATCGTACGGGAAATGCTTGATTTCGAAGCCTTGCCAACAAAAGTAATGTCGAAAGCATCTTTTGGTATTTTGTTGAAAACAATTAAGAACCCAATTGAAAAATCATGAGGATGAGGATCGTAATTTTCTATGAACTAATTAGAAGCAATATAAAGAAGTAAATAATATAAGTAAAGAAAACTCACAACTTATAGTGGTTCGTCCTCAACCTTGGCCTATGTCCACTTCCCGAGTCATCATCCTTGAGGCACACTGGCGTCCACTACCGATCTCCTTTGGGTGAAGACCAAACTCTTACAACATTTCAACTTACAAGGGTACAAGATTACAACACTTGGATCACTCCCTTACCTCTTTTCTTTTTCTTATAATTTTCACACATAATTTAGTATAGACTTTTTAGCCCAAAATTATTATATCAAAGGGAAGAAAACTTGAGATATTTATAAGCCCTAAATGGCTTTAGAATTTAGAGTCAAAATTTTAACGTATCCGAAAAATCTGGGTACGAGCAGTTCACCAGTCGGCTCTAGCGGTGCAGCTATCGAATGTAACCCTAAAACCAGGATACGGGCGGTACAACCACCATCCTAGGTGGTTTAGTTGTCGTCAGCTGCCCGAAAACCTGGGCGATGGTGATATAACCACTGCTTACTAGTGGTTCAACCACCGAGAATCTAAAAAAAATGATTCCCTTTACTTTTCCAATCTCGACTTGAACCATCAATTGACCACTTCCCTGGTCACCTTAATGAGCTTGACCTGAGCTCAATCTAACCCCATAGTGAATATGGTTGCCTCTTTGAGTTAATTTGGATTCCTTCCAAATCACACTCAATTCGGGCTCAAACTTAACCTATGACTTTAAGGAATACAACCATACATGACCACGAAGCTTAATTAACAATTTCACTCTCGCAATCCAATATCCTCTGACATTCCTTGCAGTGAGTCTCACGGTCTTCCTCTGATGATCTCCCAGCGTGTTCCTAGTGATCTTCTTGATACCTTCGGCGAAGTCCTAGCGATCTCCCACTGCATCGTCTAAACCTTGGCCCGATGCCTACGCTTGATCCTAGGTCCATGTCTGGTCTGTAACTCCTTTTCACTATTGTGGTTAAACCTTAATGATGCTAACTATGACTTAATTAATTATAATAATGATCAACAAATCCACTTGAAAACCTTTCCAACTCTCGGCGAGCTTTTCGACTACCCTTGATAATCTTTCGACGAGTCTCGATCTTCTACCGGCGAACTCCCTTGCGCTATCTTGGCAAGCTCCCGATACCATCAGCAAGCTCCCAACGCACTCTAGGTGAGTTTCCAACCGCATCGTCCTCACTCTAACCCAATGCCTAGACTTGATTTTGGCTAATCCTTTGATTATAATCTATCATAGTTAATCCTATATCAATCAACTCTAACAACCTTGTTAGATCAATAACCCATTAATTGATTTCATCATCAAAATATGAGATTCAACACAAATTACTTTCTTTCATGGACGCATTTTCAGGTTACAATCAAATCCAGATGGCCCCACAAGATTGAGAGAAAATAATATTTATCACACATTAAGGCACATACTGCTATAAGGTGATGCCACACGGGTTAAAGAACGTCAAGGCTACATACCAAAGAATGGTCAATCAATTGTTCAAATATCAACTCAGACGGAATGTTGAAGTTTACATGGACGACATGATCGTCAAGAGCAAATTCACCTGAGCACACCTCTCGAATCTTGCCAAGACATTCCAGACCATCAAGGATAGGATGAGGCTTAACCTCGCCAAATGTGTGTTTGAGGTGGCCTTAGAAAAATTCCTCAACTTCATCATCCATCAATGAGGAATTGATATGAATCCCGAAAGGTCAAAGCAATCACAGACATGCATTCACATCAAACGATCATGGAGGTCCAACGGCTTGTTGGGAGACTGGTCGCACTAAGCCGATTTATCTCTCGAGCAGGCGATAGGAACCTACCCATCCTTCGGGCACTAAAGCAAGCAAAGGACTTCAGTTGGAGTCCTGACTATGAGTAAGCTTTCTAAGACCTCAAGAGCCACCTCGCCCGACTACCTTGACTCGCCTCGATCAGTCTGGGAGAGTCACTCGAGCTATACCTTGCCACCTCGGAGCACATGGTTAGCTCGGTCCTAGTTAAGCTCAATGAAAAAGAACAATGGCCACAGTCATGTTTTAAGCGATCTTGGAGCACACTATTCCAGTCATGTTTTAAGCGATCTCGAGGAGCGCTACATCCTGATCGAGAAGTTGGCATTCGCCCTAGTCCTAGTGATGAGGAAATTACAACCATATTTCCAAGCTCATACGATCAGGGTAATAACCGATCAACTCCTACGTCAAGTTCTTTCTAAATTTGATGTCAGAGGTCAAATGCTTAAATAGTTGGTGGAGCTCAACAAGTTTGACCTGCAATATGTCCCAAGGACAATCATCAAAGCTCAAGCAATGGCCGACTTCATCTTAGAATTAACTGCTTCCAAGTGCTCCACCTAGCTGAAGCTAACCTGGATGCTTCATGTTGACGGATCGACTAATATAGTAAGAGGAGGGGCAAGATTAGTCATAAAAGATCCCTCTAAACAAGCGTAGGAACATGCACTTTGGCTCGAGTTTAAAGCCACCAACAATGAAGTTGAATATGAAGCACTCATGTGCGGTTTGCACTTGGCGACTGACCTCCAGGTCGAGCATATTGAAGTATTTACTAATTCTCAACTAGTTGCCGACCAAGTTAGTGGGAATTTCGAAGCCTGAGAACCAAACATGGTCAAATATTTGATTGAGGCACATCGTCTCGTCGGTGCGTTCAAACACTTCGCTATCTCATAAATCTCATGTGTCAACAACTCCAAGCGAACGCACTAGTGAAGCTCGCCTTGACATGAATATCGGAAGAATGCCCACTAGAAATTGCTAGGCTCTATAAACCAACTATTCCCACGGCCGAGGTCTCTACCTTGATTGGATAGAGGAGATACTATGCTACAAAAGGGATGCAATATTATCGACTAATAAAGCGGTCACTTGATGAGTCAGGAGAATCGAAGCTTGGTATTATGAAATCAATGGGCGCCTTTACCGAAGAGCTTTCAGCCAACTGCTACTCTGCAGCATATCGACAACCGAGGCCAAGATGGTGCTGGTCGAAGGCCATGAAGGAATATATCTGGAGCACATCAAAGGTCACACCTTGGCATTCAAAATCCTTTAGCTCGGGTACTCTTGGCCGACCATACACATAGACGCCATAGCCTACAGCCAGAAATGCGAGCAATGCCAGAAACATGCGCAGATCTAACATCTGCTAGCGTTGCCTCTCTCCTCGGCTGACTGCACATGTCCCTTCACACAGTGGGGAATGGATCTCATCGATCTTTTCACTCTAGCCTTGGGATAACGAAAATTTCTAATCATCGGAGTAGATTATTCACCAAATGGGTCGAAGCTGAGTCTCTATCCTCGATCACGGAGAAGCATGTTGAAAGTTTCATTTGAAAAAATATCATCATAAGATTCGACATCTCGAGGACCATAATTATTGATAACGGGATGCAGTTTAATAACATAAATTTCAAGTCCTTCTACCAAAGCTATCAGATACAATTGAAATTTAGCTCGGTCACTCATCGTCAAGCTAACGGGTTAGCTGAGATAACCAATCGAGCCATCCTTGAGAGACTGAAGAGGAGATGAAAGGCACCTGACTGAAAAGCTCCTAAGTATACTATGGGCATTGCAAACAACTCCAAAGACGTAGATGGGAGAATCTCCCAATAGCCTAGCCTTCGGGACCGAAGCCATCCTATCGCTCAAAGTGGTCTTTCCCACTCTTCAGGTTGAATACTTTGAGCCAGAAGCATCAGGAGTAGGCCTCAGGGAGAACCTTGACCTAATCGAGAGCTAAGGGACAAGGCACATCTACGCACCCTCACATATTAGAAAGATGTAGCCTGACTCTACAACCGTCGAGTCTGATCATGGCCAGTCGGTGACACGACCATGTCCTCAGAAAAGCCGAGGTCAGTTACCCAGGGCCCACCCAAGGCAAGTTAGCCTCAAATTGGGAAGGACCATACTGTGTTATCTGCACCATCTGAGATGACACTTACGTTCTGGCCACAATGAATGACCGAGTGCTTCCTCGGATGTGGCACATTTCAAACCTGAAGAAATTCTACGTTTAAGGTGTTGGACTGAGATTTACCAAGCAGAAAACTCGACACAAGGCAAGTAGAGAAATAACTTGAAATTCTATTGCTTCAAATCGAGTTGTACAATAAGGTCGGGCGACCGACCATAAAGTGACAAGAGATACTCAGAAGCAAAAGGTAGTTTGTATTAATCTAAAAGAAATTACATAGATAGTCGAGCAACCGACAACTACCGATTACATGTGCCCTACAAGCCAATCATGTGAGTGATGGTACATGTGACTCGTTGCATGATCTTTTTGTTTATGATTATTATTGACATATTCTCACATTATATTATCTGTTGTATATATATATATATATATATATATATATATATATATATATATATATATATATATATATATATATATATATCTGCACAATGGGAATCAGATCGTGATGAGATCATGATAATGAGATTGATTCACCTTTAAACATAGATCCTAAATAATCTCGGTCATACGTTACTCAAGAGGGACATCGAGATAATCGGACAAAACGGTATACTATATACCCATCCATATGATGGAGGTGACTGGTCTCATAGACACTTGTGTGGAGATACTAAAGATATAGTACAAGTGCTCATTAGACAATGGTTTACTGATTGATCCACTTATGGAATGATACATGATTAATGATATCTAATGTTAGATAGTGAAACCATAGTCCTAGTTATGCATCTGGTCCTTAGACTTGAGATACCAATGATACCTTATGTGAGTACTCATTTCTTTGACGTTAGACTTACAGGTTTATAAACTTCCAGATCTCGTACAATCGGTTATCGAGATTGGTAGCTAACCTTATGAAGGCAATTGAGTGTTAATAAAGGATCATCCACTCTTAGTATCACTAGAGGAATATCTCATATGTACTTGCTCAGACAAATCCCTGACCAGGGTACTTCAGATTTAGAGAGAAGAAGTTCTCTGGGAGAATCCTGACCAGTTTGGACTCTTCATCCAGAAGACTAAGGACAATGTGGCTCACCGGTCGAGCAATCAACCTAGGCTGAAAGACCCACCCCGACTACAAGAAATGAAAAAGAATTAGGCTTTCTAACCTTTGTTGCTAAAGGGAGCCCCTGTTGGGAAACCTCAGCGGGAGCATCACATGTGTCGAAAAATCACGATGTGTGAGAGGTTGATTTTACCTAGGGAGATCGTATATCCTTATATTCTAGATCCGGATGAAGAAGATAAAGGAGGTCAAGCATCCTCCTCTTTAGCAGTATCTATATGATAAATCTCTGCAACGAAACTCCTCCAATTTGATCTCGCAACTCTTGCACAGAGGGAGAGAGGAGAATAGGAGGGGGAGGCCAAAGCTGCAGCCTATCAACCATGAGTCTCATCTCCTATTTATAGAGAGCCACTAAATCCCTAGGGCTCCTGCCTTATTGGGTATTGGATCTCTATCCAATAATCTTCTTAGGCCTCTAACTGGGCCTTAATCAATGAGTCCATCAGCATATGGTCTCATCTAATGAGAATAGGAGCTAATTGGATCTCCATCCAATCCTCTATTTGCTGAAGCATCTACCATATATATGTGACTCTATAGGCCTGATACCGAGCTTGCCGTAAGTCACTACCATTAGAACTCCTTCTAATATAGTGAATTATTATCCCCATAATAATTCACTCGACTCACCGACTATGGACGTACCAGGCCACTATGCCATAATCCCCAGACGGTATAGCGGGATCGAATCTATCAGACCTACCTATCCATAGTTATCATATATCTATAATCTCTTATCTAACTAATATCCCAAAGACCGTATATTGGACATGGTACTGTCAGGTCATATATGAAATCCGTCATAGTCTCGCTCTAATCAGATTCTCCCGGAGAACTCTTTCTCTCTAAATTCGAATTACCTTGGCCAGGGATTTATCTAAACAAGCATATATGAGATATTCCTCTCATGATACCGAGAGTGGATGATCCTCTATTGACACTCAATTTTCTTTGTAAGATTCGCTACCAATCCCGATAACCAATTGTACCAGATCTGGAACTTTCCAAACCTGTAAGTCTGGTATCAAAGAAAGGAGTACTCATACAAGACATCCTTGGTGTCTCAAGTCTAAGCACCAGATACACAACTGGGATTATGGAATCGCTGTCTGACATTAGGTATCATTAACCATATAATCCTCTATTGACACTCAACTGAGATACCGAGAGTGGATAATCCTCTATTGACACTCAATTTTCTTTGTAAGATTCGCTACCAATCCCGATAACCAATTGTACCAGATCTGGAACTTTCCAAACCTGTAAGTCGGTATCAAAGAAAGGTGTCTCAAGTCTAAGCACCAGATACACAACTGGGATTATGGAATCGCTGTCGACATTAGGTATCATTAACCATATAATATTCAATAAGCGGATCAATCAGTGAACATATTCTCTAATTAACACCTATACTATATCCTTAGTGTCTCCATACAAGTGGCTATACATATAGTACATCGGTCTGTCCAGTTATCTCGATGTTCCTCGCGAGTAACTTATGACTGGGATTATTTAGGATATGTGTTTAAAAGTGAATCAATCTCATTATCGTTATCTCATCATGATTTGATTCTCATTATACAAAACCAAGCACATTACATTAAATATGCTACAGATAATGTCACGCCTCCCGAATTAATGTGAGAATATGCCAATATTAATCATAAGCAAAGAGATAACACAGCATGTCATATGTGTCATCACTCATGTGATTGGCTTACAGGGCACTTGTAACTAGCAGCCCCACTCATCTGAAACCCCCTTTGGGTGGTCAAATAATACATAGCTTGCCCTAACATAGGTGGAAGTGTGCCATGAATAAGTCCCAGGTCAGAACAATGCCCTACCCATGGCATTCCTAAGGAATGGCATAATATAACACTACAAGTGAGGCGCCATCCATGAAAGTGAGATTCACCACCTGTTGAGGCATGCGTCGATCATAGGATGAAGAGGGAACTGAAGTCCCACCTTGAGAATGTCGACTGATAGCCCCAAGTCATCTTGGAAGGCATCATAAGGGTGCTGCTCGGGCAAAGGAACATAAAGTTCATACTCTGCGGGGATACAGAAGCGCTCCCGCACCTCAGCCAATCGATGAACCATCATGGTTAAGTCACTATTGTAACACAACTGCATGATCATTAAGGCCTCCAGGACCTTGGAGTTGGTCGGGTTGCTCCCCAAGATGATGAACTATCTCCACCCTAGGACTACATGAGGTATTGCTAGTTACAGGTGCCCTACAAGCCAATCACGTGAGTGATGGCACATGTGACACACTGCATAATCTTTTTACTTATGATTAATATTGACATATTCTCATATTATATTATATATAGCATATATATTGTAATGTCTTTGGTTCTGTACAATGGGAATCAGATCATTATGAGATTATGATAATGAGATCAATTTATCTTTGCACACTGATCCTAAATAATCCCGATCATAGGTTACTCGAGAGAGATATCGAGATAACTGGATAGACCGGTGTACTATATACTCGTCCATATGATGGAGGCGGCTGGTCTCATAGCCACTTGTGTGGAGACACTAAGGATATAGTACATGTGCTCATTGGAGAATGAGTTCACTGATTGATCCGCTTATGAAATACTATATGGTTAATGATACCTAATGTCAGACAGTGATTCCATTGTCTCAGTTGTGTATCTGGTCCTTGGACTTGAGACACCAAGGATGCCTTGTATGAGTACTCATTTCTTCGACGCCAGACTTACAGGTTTGGAAAGCTCCATATTTGGTACAATTGGTTATCGGGATTGGTAGCCAATCTTATGAAGGTAATTAAGTATCAATAGAGGATCATCCACTCTCAATATCATGAGAGGAATATCCCATATGTGCTTGCTTAGACAAATCTTTAGCCAGGGTCATTCGGATTGAGAGAGAAGGAGTTCTCTAGTAGAATCCGATTAGAGCAAGACTAACTGATTCCATATGTGACCTAACAGTACCATATCCAATATATGATCTCTGAGATATTATTTGGATGAGAAATTATAGATACACGGTAACTAAGGATAGACAGGTTCGATGGATTTGATCCCCCTATACCTCTCGGGACTATGGCGTAGTGGCCTAGTATGTCTATAGTCGTTGAGTTGAGTGAATTATTATGGAGATAATTCACCTGTCGAGGAGTTCGATAGAGCGACTCACCACTGATCGTGCCCAGAAGGTCATACATATATGGTGGATGCTTCAGCGAATAGAGGATTGTATGAAGATCCAATTAGCCCTTATTCTCATTAGATGAGATCCTATGCTGATTGGCTCCTTGATTAAGGTCCAATTAGAGGCTTAAGGAGATCGCTCACTATTTGAAGTACAAAAATGATAGAGTGGATCAAAAAACTCACAGGTCTAGGAATAGTCCTATAGGATAATCTTGTGTTGATCTTATACTTCAGTCCCTACCAGATTCCTTTTCTCACTTCATCATGAATTTTAACATGAGCAAGTTTGAGGTTACTCTCCCTGAGCTCCTCAATATGTTGAGGGAAGCTGAGAGTGCCATCAAGAAGGAGAAGCCAGTTCTCTATATTGGTGAAACAAAAAAAAAAAAGGAAGGCCAACAAGATCCTTAAGAAGGGCAAGGGCAAAGAAAGACCAGGTAAGGCAAAGTTTGCCAAGAAATACCCGGCAAAGGACAAAGGACAATGCTTCCACTGTGGCCAAGACAGACATTAGAAGAGGAACTATAAGGACTACCTTGTAGAGAAGGCAAGACAGAAGCTTGAAGAAGCTTCAGGTATCTTTATGATCAATCTTCACTTATCAGATTTTTATGATAACATATGGGTATTGGATATTGGGAGTGTTTATCATATTTGTAATTCGTTACAGATTCTGGCAAGACCTAGGAGATTGGCTAAAGGCGAGATGAACCTCAAGATGGGCAATGGAGCAAGAGTTGCTGTAGTTGCTATTGGAGAGGTCACCCTACATCTGCTTGGTAGAGCTATTATTGCATTAGATGCATGCTATTTTGTTCCCTCTATTATCAAAAACATGATTTATATCTCTTGTTTGATAATTAGTGGATATAAATTAGTTTTTGAGAATAATAGTTGTTCAATAATTATGGATGATAAGATGATCACTAGAGGGACCCTAATAAATGACTTATATGTGTTAGACACTTCTCCACATATCATGAATATAAATATATCTAAGACAAAAAAAGATGAGGTGGATAATGCATACCTATGACATTGTAGGCTAGGTCATATACATGAGGGAAGGATTCAAAAGTTGCTAAAAGATTGATACTTAGATCCATTTGACTATGAGACATATACAACTTACGAACCTTGCCTTCGTGGGAAGATGACTAACTCTCCTTTTAGTGGAACTGGAGAGAGAGCCACCAAGTTATTGGAACTCATATATAGTGATGTATGTGGTCCCATGTCGACTCAAGCTATAGGTAGTTACTTATATTTCATTATATTCACTGATGATTTCTCTATGTATGAACATGTGTACTTAATGAAGTACAAATCTGAGGCCTTCAAGAAATTCAGAGAATATAAGAATGAGGTAGAGAACCAAATTGGAAAGAGTATTAAGACTCTTCGATCAGATCGAGGAAGAGAGTACTTGAGTACGGAGTTCACCCATTTCCTCAAGGACAATAAGATTCTATCCCAGTGGACACCTCCTTATACACCTCAGCTTAATGGTATATCAGAAAGGAGGAATCGCACGCTGTTAGACATGGTGTGATCTATAATGAGTTTCGCTGACCTACCCATCTCATTCTGGGGGTACGCCCTAGAGATTGCAACTTACCTTCTGAATAGAGTTCCATCAAAGTCGGTAGTATCTATATCATATGAGATATAGAAAGGTAAGAAGCCCGATCTTAAAATTATTAAGATTTGGAACTGTCCTACCCATGTTAGAAGACACAACCCCAATAAGTTGGAATCAAAGACAGAATGGTGCACATTTGTGGGATATCTAAAGGAGACTTAGTATTATTTATATCATCTTGAGGACCAAAAGGTCTTTATTGCCAAGAGAGCTGTGTTCCTTGAGAAGGAACATATTCTTGGTAGAAATAGTGGGAGTGAGATAGAATTGAGCGAGGTTGGAGAACCTAGCTCAAGCACCATTCCAGAGCCCGAGTCTGTTCAGGTACCTAACATACAAGTTCCAACTTTATGTAGATCTAATAGAGTATCTCACCCTTCTGAAAGATATATGAGACATATCGGTGGAGATGACTCTCAGGATATTGATCTTCAGACCTACGAGAAGGCTATTATGAGTATAGACTCCAGAAAATGGCAAGAAGCCATGAATTCTGAGATGGATTCTATGTACTCTAACAATGTTTGGAACCTTGTAGATGCACCTGAGGGTATTGTACCCATCGGCTGTAAATGGATCTTCAAGAAGAAGATCAGAGTAGATGGAAAGGTAGAGACCTATAAAGTAAAGCTAGTAGCTAAAGGATATCGTCAAAGACAAGGAGTTGACTATGATGAAACATTTTCACCTATAGTCATGCTTAAGTCCATTAGAATTATTTTGGCCATTGCAGCACACTATAACTATGAGATCTGACAGATGGATGTCAAAATAACATTCCTCAATGGTAACCTTGAGGAAGAGGTGTATATGATACAACCAGAGGGATTCGTATCCAAAGAGAGTCCAGATAAAGTATGCAGGTTGCTTAGATCCATTTATGGATTGAAGCAAGCTTTCCGAAGTTAGAACATAAGATTTGATGAAGTGATCAGATCTTATGATTTTGTTAAGAATGAAGATGAGCCTTGTGTGTACAGAAAGGTAAGTGGAAGCGCTATCACCTTCTTGGTGCTATATGTGAATGACATCTTAATCATTGGGAATGATGTAGGAATGCTCTCCACAATAAAGGCTTGGCTATCTAGAAACTTCTCCATGAAAGACTTAGGGGAAGCATCCTATAGAGATAAATCCAAAAGGATGCTTGGCTTGTCCCAGTCTAGGTACATAGACTCCATTGTCAAAATGTTTGGCATGAAAAATTCCAAGAGATGTCTCATATCGATGAGACATGGAATATCACTTTCTAGGAATATGTCCCCAAAGACTCCTGAAGAAAGGGCAAACATGGATAAGATACCTTATGCCTCAGTGATAGGATCTAACATATATGTGATGCTATGTACTAGGCTTGATATAGCACATACTCTGAGTGTCACGAGCAAGTATCAAGCAGATCCAAGTTTAGAACACTAGAAGGCAATAAAGTGTATCCTTAAGTACTTGAGAATGACTAAGGATCTTTTACTAGTATATGGAGGAGGTAGCCTCCAGGTTGAGGGCTACATAGACTCAAGTTTTCAGTCTGACATTGATGATAGCAAGTAAAATTTAGGATATGTTTTCACTATGAATGGAGGAGCAGTAAGCTGGAAGAGTTCCAAGCAAGATACTACTGCCGACTCAACCATAGAGGCATAATACATTACTATAGCAGAAGCAGCAAAGGAAGGGGTATGGATGAAGAAGTTCATCAAAGATTTGGGAGCCATACCAAGTAGCATAGAACCAATTCCTATATACTGCAATAACAATGAGGTGATAGCTCAGGCAAAGGAACCCAGGTCTCATAAGAAGTCTAAGCATGTTCTGAGGAGGTTCCATCTGATAAGAGAGATCGTAGCCCGTAAAGATATAGCAATGGAAAGAGTTCCATCTGAAGATAACATTGCAGATCCACTGACGAAGCAGTTGACACAGATTATATTTAAGCATCACAGGGGTCTGATGGGGATCATACATATAGGTGATTGGCTTTAGGTCAAGTGAGATATTGCTAGTTACACACTACGTAATCTTTTTACTTATAATTAATATTGACATATTCTCACATTATATTATATGTAGCATATATATTGTGATGTCCTTGGTTCTGTGCAATGGGAATCAGATCGTGATGAGATCAAAATAATGAGATCGATTCATCTTTAAACATAGATCCTAAATAATTTCGATCATAGGTTACTCAAGAGGGACATCGAGATAACTGGACAGATCAGTATACTATATACCCATCCATATGATGGAGGTGGCTGGTCTCATAGCCACTTATATGGAGACACTAAGGATATAGTATAGGTGCTCATTGGAGAATGAGTTCACTGATTGATCCACTTATGAAATATTTTATGATTAATGATACCTAATGTCAGACAGTGATTCCATAGTCTCAGTTGTGTATTTGGTCCTTGGACTAAAGACACCAAGGATGTCTTGTATGAGTACTCCTTTCTTTGATGCCAGACTTACAGGTTTGGAAAGCTCCAGATCTGGCGCAGTTGGTTATCGGGATTAGTAGCCAACTTTACGAAGGCAATTGAGTATCAATAGAGGATTATCCACTCTCGGTATCATGAGAGGATCTCATATGTGCTTGCTTAGATAAATCCCTAGCCAGGGCCATTTGGATTTAGAGAGAAGGAGTTCTCTGGTAGAATCCGATTAGAGCAAGACTAACTGATTCCGTATGTGACCTAATAGTATCATATCCAATATATGGTCTCTAAGATATTATTTGAATGATGGATTATAGATACACGGTAAGTGAGGAGAGATAAGTCCGATGGATTCGATCCCCCTGTACCATCTAGGGACTATAGCGTAGTGGCCTAGTACGTCCATAATTGATGAGTTGAGTGAATTATTATGGAGATAATAATTCACTATATCAGAAGGAGTTTTGATGGGAGCGATTCACGACCAGCTCGGTATTGGGCCTAGAGGGTCATACACATATGGTAGATACTTCAACGAATAGAGGATTGGATGGAGAGTCAATTAGCCCCTATTCTTATTAGGTGAGACCCTATGCTGATGGGCTCCTTGATTAAGGCCCAATTAGAGGCCTAAGGAGATTATTGGATAGAGATCCAATAATACAAGATTAGTGGGTTATTGGATGGAGATCCAATACCCACTAAGGCAGGAGCCCTAGGGTTTTTGGTGGCTCTCTATAAATAGGAGGGGAGACTCTTGGTTGATAGGCTACAACTTTAGCCACCACCTCCTATTCTCCTTCTTCCCTTTGAGCAAGAGTTACAAGATAAGATTGGAGGAGTTTCGCTGCAGATATCTATCGTATGGATACCGCTAGAGAGGAGGACGCTTGACCTCATTCATCTTCTCCATCCGGATCTAGAATACAGGGATATACGATCTCTCACATATCATGGTTTTATTGGTTTTTGTAATTTTTCTCGCGACCCCAATCTTTTGCACAACGATTTGATCTGTGTAGGAAATCAATTTTTATTTTGATTTTCGTTGCACATATGATGCACCCACTGTAGGTTTCTGAATAGGTATGACCTACTACTTGGGGCCTCAGACTCGCTGCCTCAGTGGCACTTGAAGGCCCCTCCATGGACTAGACCGTCGAACTGAAATCAGAGATTGAAGGACATTAAGAAAGTCATTTTGACCTACTCGAGAAATGACTAGGGGAGGGTAAAGATAATGGGCCAAGGATGATGGCCGAGAACGAAGGACGAAAAGAAAAGATTTAGAAGCAAGAGCCTACAGGGGTATTTATAGCGAAACCTCACTCATGGTCTGACGCTTCGCTCACTATTGATGCCTCAGATGTTGTGCCCCCCCTATTAATGGTAGAAAGGGCAGGAGAACAATGTACACGTCGCAAGCCCACCGCACACTACATGGCCATAAAATCCCGACGTTATGCAGTAAATCCTATCATACACTATGGTAATCTTGGAGTTAGAAGGAAGATCTTATCAGACACCCGTGACTGAGCGATGCAATGAACAAACATGACATATATGACAAAAGGCAACACAACACAACCCCAACAATAGTAGCTTGGAAAACCCAAGGTCCCCCTCGACAGGCTCCAATGAGCTTTCAGTCTCGACTGGCTCCAACGAGCTTTCAATCCCAATCGATCCAACGGGCTTTCAGTCATAATCGGCTCTAACAGGCTTTCAATCCTGACTGGCTCCAACGGGCTTTCAGTCCCGACTAGCTCCAATGGGCTTTCAGCCCCAATCAGCTCTAATGGGCTTTCAGTCCCGATAGACATCAACAGGCTCTCAGCCGTGACCAGATCTAATGGGCTTTCAGTCCTAACCATCTCATATCAACTTCGGCAGAGCTATCGATCTGCAACAAGAGAAGGCCTCCCTAGAGCCCCTCTTTGAGAACCTCCATATAGTACTTCCTCGGGGATGGTGGCAAAGAATGATAGGGTAAATATTAGGCTCATCGGCCCGACCCGATCATGACAGCCTGAAGTCAATATGAGCGGTCATCTCGGTAACCCAAGGACCACGTGGATAGCCACATTGTCCCGATCGATCAGCCTTGACATGTCAGCTCGGGGACCATGTGGACAATCACATCGGCAACCCAACAGCCCAGACATGCCAGATTGGAGATCGCATCGATTACTCTAGGCATCGTACCCACAGTTGTCAGCCCCGTTGATCCAGGCCCTAAGAACCGACGAAGGCACCGATTGGTGCAGGGTCGTGCCCTTGTGCAGTCGAAAGTGCCAAACCCATTAAACATCACGATACCACCCTCCTTCGCCCTACATGTATAAATATTCCCTACTGTATTCTAAAAGGGGATCTTTTTCCAAACTCTCGACCTTCTCCTCCTAAAAATCGCTCGGGACCTTCTGAGACCCAATCAGAATCTCTACTCCCAAATGCTAACTTAGCCATTTGAGGGGACTAGTCGAGCGTACACATCCCCGGCATAGGCTTTCTTGCAGGTCTCAGACACCCCCTTCAGACCGACACGACCGATCCTCGCGACCCGAGGAGCTGCTAGATTATGAAGTCCAACTACCTCAACAAGTTTCCTCGAGCCTCCGAATCCTGCTAAATGGATTCTCCACACGCAGGCCGAACCATGCTTGCTGACTCATCGGCCACGACACAACATCCAGCAATAGGTAACATATAGAAAGCTTCGTTTGAGTATCATAGAAAGAATAATAATGTTACCAAGCAAACTGAAGGCTTGAAAAAAATATTAAACTTTATAGAATGAAGAGATAGAGTTATTATATAAATAAAGAGTTGGTTAAGATTAAATCTTTTATATTTATCTCAAAACTCTTTATAAATTTTAAAAACTATTTATCTTTCATGATCCAACATATGAGGTATATATAGTCCCTAAAGATACATGACATTAATATACTTAAAATGGATCACTCTTTTAATAAACCTTTTCAAGAACCAATAGCTAATTTGGTTTATTCTTCTATAGGCATATAATGTATTTCTCTTGATGTAATGAATCTCTCTCTTGATGTAATGAATCTTTTTGTTCTTATGAAATTAACCTCTTTGTGATATTTGAATAAGTTTAATTTCAATATTCTCTCCCCTTAAACTTATTTTATCTAACATGCTAAGTTTCCTTCGAAGTTGAAATATTTCAAATTTAAGAAGTTTTATAAGTATATCAATCACTTATTTATTTTCTTGACATGATATAACTCCACTTCTTTGTTTTTGCATGAATGATCTCATATAAAATAAAATATTTGTTAGAAATTGAAATGAGAGAATGAAAACTTGATATTATTGATAAATGCATCGTCTATTTATACAGGGATGAGGAAAGATTTTCCTCAAGATTTTCCTCAGATTTGACAGTAGACTTAGTCAAAAGATTTCCCTCAACTAATGAGGATTTCCCTCAACTAATGAACGAGATTGGCTCGTTCAGTTATAGAGTTGGCGGTAGACTTAGTCAGCTAACATGCCCCCGCAAGATCGAGCTTCTGTCAAGGATGCCGATCTTGGACCGATGCAATAAAAAGGGCTTGCGAGCTAAAGACTTTGTGAGGGAGTCAGCAAGTTGATCAGCCGTGTGAACATGAGAAACACGAAGCTGCTGACGAGCAACTTGATCCCGCACAAAATGAAAATCGATAGCCACGTGCTTCATGCGAGAGTGAAAAACCGGGTTCGCACAGAGGTAAGTTGCACCAAGGTTATCACAATAAATAACAGGCAGAGTAGAAGAAGAAACGTGAAGCTCCTTAAGCAAGTTGGAGATCCAAATGAGTTCAGCAGCAGCAGCAGCTATAGCTCGATATTCAGCTTCAGTCGTAGACCTGGCAACTGTCTTTTGTTTCTTAGAACTCCAGCTGATCGGATTAGCACCAAGAAAAACAATATAGCCAGATGTGGAGGTTCGATCGTCAACATTGCCGGCCCAATCAGCATCAGCAAAGACATGAAGTTGAGAGGGAGAATGTTTGCGAAGAAAAATACCATGATCAATAGTCCCTTTAAGATAACGCAAAACGCGTTTGACAGCAGTCCAATGGAGAGCAGATGGCCGATGCATGAACTGAGACAGTTTATTAACTGCAAAGGAAATATCCGGTCGAGTAAGGGCAAGATATTGTAGGGAGCCAACTACCTGTCGAAACTGAGTAGGGTCCGTAGCAGGACTACCATCACATAACTTCAGTGATTCACTGGAGGATAGAGGAGTGGCAACCTCTTTTGCATCCTGCATAGCCGTCTTGAACAACAAATCAAGAATATACTTTCTGTGAGAGAAAGAGACCAAGACGAGATGTAGCCTCGACTCGAGAAAATAATTTAGGTGACCAAGATCCTTAAGAGAGAATCCACCAATTGCTGAATAAATGCTTGAACCGCCATAGAGTTATCACCTAATAATAATATCATCCACATAAACCAAGATAGATAGTAAACCCATGTTGGTGGCGAGAAAAGAGAGACATCGATTTAGAGTTAATGAAGCCAACCAAGACAAGTAGAGACCAAGTCGATACCGTGCTCGTGGAGCGACGAACCATAAATGGCTTTTCGTAATTTACGACATGCCGGATCGAGGATGTATAAAACACGGAGGTCATTGCATGAAAACGTCTTGAAGTGTTCCTTGCAAAAGGCATTGTTAACATCGAGTTGGCGTAAGCACCGCTGGAGACGGCCAAACTCGGATAAGCCGAATGGTAGTAGGTTTGACGACGGACTAAATGTCTCGGTGTAGTCAAGACCAGACGTTGATGAAAACCCTTAGCCACAAGTCGAGCTTTATAGCGAGCAATCGAGCCATCGTGGTTTCGCTTAATGCGATAGACCCACTTACACCCTATAATGTTTTGCGTGGGGTGAGAGGGGTGAGAGTCCATGTACCATTACGAATAAGCGCATCATACTCATCACTCATGGATGTACGCCAGTGAGAATTTTGGGCTTGAGTAAAAGATGATGGTTCAAGAGAGGCTAGAGAAGAGTTGGACGACATGTAAATTAAGAACTTGACGGGGTTTAAAGATACCACTTTTGGAGCGGGTTTGCATTGGATGGCTTGAGACTATAGGAGTAGCAGAGGGTAAGGATTGAGGGTGATCACTAGTGGAGGTGGACACGGGGACTACAGAGGAACCAGGACAAGGTGAGGACAGAGGCATTGGCTCGGAGGAGAGGAAGACGGAGAAGAAGACGAAGGAGGAATGTGCGGAATCGAAATAACAAGTGAGTGTGGATCTTGTAGAGGCACGGGGGAGGAGGAAGATGTAGTAGAGGAATTCAATGGGATGGCACAATGACCTTGATCTCGAAAGGGAAAGACAGACTCCACAAAAGTGACATGTCTGGAGACAAATACCTTAGTAGATAGAGGATCATAACACCGAAAAGTATTATGTTCAAGAGAATATCCGATGAAAATACAAGGGCGAGATCGAGGTTGCAGTTTATGAGAATTGTAGGGGCGTAACCAAGGATAACATATACCAAAAACTTTTAATGTGTGTAGGTTAGGCATTTTGAAATAGCTTTTCAAATGGTGACTGAATCAAGAACTGGAGTGGGCATACGATTAATGAGGTACACCGCATTTGAAAGGCATGACTGAAGGCGAAGGCATAGATGCTTGATGAAGCGAGTTAGACCGGTTTCAACAATATGACGATGTTTACGTCAGAACCAACCAAATTGAGGAGTATACGGAGGTGACTTAAGATGTTGAATACCACAAGTAGATAGATAAGATGCAAGAGCTTGATATTCACCTCCGCCATCCGAATAGATGGTTTTAATAGTAGTTTGAAAATAGTTCTCAACTAAGTTCTTAAATTTAGAGAATACAACAATGACATCGATTTTTGACGAAGAGGATAGAACCATGTATACTCAGAAAATAATCTACGAAGACAACATAGAATCTAAACTTGTCAAAGGAAACAACCGATGCAGACCCCAAACATCGATAAATAACCTCAAACGGCTTAGAGCAAGAAAGAGAGGAAGTACTAAAAGGTAATTGATGACTTTTATTACTAAGACAGCATTAGTGAGTAAGAACATTCTGGATTTAAAAACAGGAATAGAATAACGAGAAAGTAATTTTTGTTGAATAGAGTTTGAGGGATGACCAAGACGACGATGCCATATATCGACTGGAGCTGCAGTGGAAGTGTTTGCTGTGGGCTGGGTGAGAAACACGGTAGACGGCCATTCGTAGATGTTGTCTTTATTCGGCGAACTAGAGATGCCCTGCTTAAGTCCTTAACAAGAAAATAACCAGAAAGAACTCAATAGAAGTATGATTTTGTTGACAAAATTGAGAAATAAGATTTCGCTTGATGTGAGGGGCACACAAAACATTATGAAGTGTAAAAGAAGAGTCGTTAGAATGGAATGTCTTAGAACCAACATGAGTAATAGGGATTCGATTACCATCACCAACGATGACGTCTTCATGGCCGCCATAGCCATTATGGAGTGATAAATTCTGGAGATCAGAGGTGATATGGTGGGAAGCGCCAGAATCCACAATCCAGTTAGACGGACCTTCAGAAGAAGCAGTCAGGATATTTGCTTGAGGCCAAGTTGATGGTGCTGGAAGACGCGATCGACAAACTTTGGCAGTGTGACCGATTTTGTCACACAATTGATGGACGGTTGTAGATTCATAGGTGGGCGGAGGTGAAAAGGAAACATTTGGACGAGAATTGTGACGAAGGATATGGAGGAAGAAGTGATGGATGAAAACTCATAGTAGTGGGAGGTTGGGTGACTACACCTTTTGAAGTATTATTGTGGTATTTACGGTTGGGCTTTTGAGTTTTGGGTGAACGCTGTGATGGGAGGTTCGACAAAGGTCCCGATAGCTTGGTGTCCCGCTTTAAGTAAGCTTCATAATCCGTCACTTGTCATAAAGTTCTTCAAAGAGGATAGGAGAGTCACGCCAAGAGCGCAGAAGTTCTTTGTACTCGGATTTAAGCCATTGAGCGTGTGAACCAAGATCTCTTCATCAAGAAGAAGATGACCTATCAAAGCCAGGTCATCGATAATGACTTTGATATTTTGTAAGTAATCAGCAATACAACTTCCCTCTTGCTTGAGAGTCATAAGATTGGAGAGTAGTCCAAGCATGCGAGTCCGAGAGCGGTTCACCAGGGTAGTCTGTAACTTGTTCCATGCTTCCGCAGCAGTGGTACAGGAGGTCACAAGCGAGCGATGGATCCAAAGAGAGGCTGAATGGCTTGGAGGATTAGTCGATCCGCCCATAACTTGTAGGCGGTGTCTTGGGCTAGGGTCTCCTGGGACATGAATCATGGCTGGTGGACAACTAAGTGAACCGTCAACATAGCCCAATAAATCATAACCAAACAAGAGGTTAGAGAATTGAGCACGCCAAGAGGCATAATTGCCATTTTTAGATAACTTAAAGGGGATTAAAGATGCAACATTAATGGAAATAAGACCGGACGATGAAAGTAATTATTAGTAGGAAAAGAGTAGGGACATCAAGTGGATGAGAAAGACATTAGAAATCACAAAAAGCTGTTTGCACAGAGTTGAGAACAAGAACACAACGTGACCAAGAAAAGGAAAAAGAAAAGAAAAGAAAAGCAATTAATGGCTATAAAGTTGTAGGTAGTAGCATAGATCAAGGTGGCTAACAAAACCGAATGAATAGTGTAGAAAACACCGGTAGATACGGAGTGAGTGGCGAATGAGAATATCCAACGGTACTCAATAGGTGCAGTAGATGTGAATCCGATCGCCTTCGTTGGAAACACCGAAAGGGCGAGAACGGTGGTAGCGACGTCGGCACAAGAAGCTCTGCGTGAAACTGTTGTGAATCGGTGGGCTTTGCGGTGATAGTAGATTTGAAAGATCCAGCAAGTAGCGTTGCCTCGGTAATGAGATAACAGTAGAGGAGGCAGCATGTAATGGCAACTATTTTTTCTGTCGTTTGACAGAGAGAATAATTTCTCTTATGGCTCTGATACCATGTTAGAAATTGAAATGAGAGAATGAAAACTTGATATTATTGATAAATGCATCGTCTATTTATACAGGGATGAGGAAAGATTTTCCTCAAGATTTTCCTCAGATTTGACAGTAGACTTAGTCAAAAGATTTCCCTCAACTAATGAGGATTTCCCTCAACTAATGAACGAGATTGGCTCGTTCAGTTATAGAGTTGGCGGTAGACTTAGTCAGCTAACAATATTGTCGATATTCTTCGATCTTTCATGGTAGATTGGATTCTTGGCTAAGGCAATAGTTGATTTGTTATTAACATAAATCTTGGTTGAGTTCTCCTATGGCATATGAAGTTTTTGAAGTAATTTTCTTAGTTATATTATATGACAAACACAAGAAGATGCTACTATATATATATATTCTACTTCAAAACTTGATAGAGTAATGATGTGCTATTTTTTAAGACCATGTGAATGTAGCTTCACCAAAATAAAATACAAATCCAATTATACTCCTTCGATCATTGTAGCTTTCGACCTAATCACTGTCATTATATCCAATGAGCTTCAACCTTTTTTATGATAAATAAAATATTTCATACTCAGCTATTCCTTTAATATATCATAAATTCTTTTAGTAACATTTAATAAGATGCCTTAGAAGCTTCCATGTATCTACTTATTAAACTAACTCTAAATAATAAATACATTAAACATTCAACTAGATTTTTATAATAAATTAGATTAATATATTTACCTTCGCATTCCTTAGTCAATCAACTTAGTGTCATATTCAATAGGTATATCTATATAGTGACAATCTTCCAAGAAAATTTCCTTAGAACCTCCTTTGCATAATTTTCTTATGAGATAAAAATTACTTCATTGTCTTGTATAACTTCGATATTAAGAAAATAAGTCATTAGGCCTAAGTTGATTATCTCAAACTCCTTCAAAGAGTGCTTAAAATCTTTAATCATGGAGCTACTAGTGTCTATCAATATTAAATCATCTAAATACAAGTATACAAACATGATATCTCAATCAGAGTTATATTTTGTATAGATAGCATCTTCATGTGGATATTTAGAAAAATTATTTTGAATAAAAGAAGCATCCATCCCAGAATTTCATACTTATGGGGCTTGTTTAAAACTAAGGGGTTATTGAACATATATCTCTTTTTCAAGAACTCCATTAAGAAATATCGATTATATATCTATTTGTAAAAATTTTTATTTCATTTGAGCTGCTAGGAAGATAAGTAATTTTACTATCTCCATTAGCAACTGGTACAAATACTTCTTTATAATCGATCCAATATTATTGTTTGTATCTCTTTGAGACCAATCATGCTTTGTATTTATCCGCTGCTCTTTATATATTTCCTTTTGTTTTGAAAATTCACTTAATACCGATCGTTTATTGGTCTTCTTGAAGTATACTAAGCTCTCATATATCATTTTTGTTAATAGTACCAATCTTCTCATTAATATCTTATCTTAATTTTTCTTCTCTACAAGCTTATTTGAAAGTTAATGAATCATATCCTCTAAAAGATAAAATAAAGAAAGTTCATCATTATTAGTATCAATTCTTCGAGTCATATCATATAACTCCTGAATCGGTCTTCTCCTTACTGATTTAGGTGATAATTCTAATAAAGTCTCTTTAGTGCTTACTTATATTATATTATCCTATTCTAAAGATATAGCTTTCTTGTATTGTTCATTACTTTTCTGTCATTTATCAAACTTGACATCTCTTGACATCACAATTTTATTTGTGATAGGATTATAGAGTTTGTAACCACTAGAATTCTCGATATAATCTAATAAAATATATTTTTAACTTTTATTCTCAAGTTTTGTTATCTTTTCTTCTGGTATTTATAGCAAATACAATACTTCAAAAAATTCTTAAATGATCAACTCTTAGTTTCTGTAAGCTTCATACTTCTTCTAGTGTAAAACTATCAAATTGCCTTGTCGAAATCATGTTAAGCAAGTAAATTGCACAAACAACAATATCTCTCCAAAATTTTTTATTAATTTTTCTTTTTTTTAACATGCATCAGACCATATTAAGTATATTCTATTTTTTCTTTCTAAGATATCATTTTGTTGAGGTGTGTATGACATGCTAGATTGGTAGGCCACAAGCATCTAAGTGTACCAGATCAAGTAAATGTCATGTTGTTTTTGTTATTCCAACTTTGAAAGACTTTTTTTCTTGTTTGCTCATAACATATACTTCACATAATTTTAATAGACGATTAATTTTTGGCATATCTTACACCATATTAGACGACTCTAAAAGTTTTAAAATTTCAAAGTTTAAGTTAGTATATCCAAGATGTCATAATATAGAAATATCCTCAATATTAGTCTTAAAATAATTTGACCGATAATAAATGCATAAATATAGAGATAATATTCTAATTTTTTCTATTTTTGTATGTGAGATCAATGTTTTATTCTTATCACGAATTGAAAGAGTAATTAATATCTTTCATTTTAATATCATAATATTTTTCAAATAATTGTCCTAAGCCTATAATAGTATTTTTTTATATCAAAAACATAATAAATATATGAAATGCATAGTTCATTGTCATTATTAAGTCTAAAAAAAAATTTATGTTTGCCTCACTGGTCTTTGGGAGAGATAACTAAATGTAATATTCCTAAAATAACTTATACCTTGATTTGAAGCTCTTGTATCTTAATACCATGTTATAGATTAATTTTCCTTCAAATCATTATAAATCATTAGTAAAATTTAATTTTTATTCTTTTATTTCTCACTAAGATTTGTCTTATCATCTTGATTATTAGGATCATAATAAGACTAAGAGGGGAGGGTGGATTAGTGCTATCGCAAAAAGATTTTGATTTAAAAAAGTTCAAATGAAAATATGAATCAAACATTTAACCAAAATTGTACGTAATGATAGTGAGTGAAGTAAATCAGTAAACAATAACAAGGCAAAGCAAGAAAGAAAATGTAAAATATTTTATATGGTTAAGTCGTCTCGACCTACGTCCACTCCCGATTTCTCTTCCCTCGAGGCTACTAGCTTTCATTACTATTTTTTTCTTTTTCAATGAGCAAATATCAACTATCCTTATTACAACAATTCTCCTTTTACCATGGAGAGAACCTTTACACAAACTTTTTCACATAAAACCTCACACCTCCTTAGAATAAATGCTAAACTAAATGAGGAAGAGACTTAAATACTTTCAAGAGTTTACAATACTTTTAACCTCAGGATTTTTTTCTTATTCACCCTTTGTTCACATTTGCATCAAGCAAGAATGAGTGAGATATTTATAGACCCCCAAAGGCTTAAGAAATTAAGCCAAAAATTTAAATCCATGAGTTTTCAGAGTACTAGTAGTGCTACCGTCGGCATCGGGCAGTACTACGATGAACAAAGCCTAAGAATCTAGGCTCTAGCAATTTTATCACCAGTCTATACGATACCATTATCACTAGGCAGTCCCAATACTAGAATACTCGGAAAAGCATAAATAGTATTTTGTGATTGTCTAGGCAGTACCATCGCTTAGGCCAATTCCAGGTCACTGAATTAGCTTTCCATCAGACCTATTTCAGCCCTGGTGCAGGCCCAATGAGCTCTAAATCAAGTTGGTATAATTTTGACCTAATATCAACTTAATTTAACTCTAAATGGCCATGATCAAGACTTAACCACGAAGCTTTCAACACATTATCTAGTAATTCGACATATCATCCGATAATTCAATACTTCGTTCAAACCTCGAACATATCGTCTTTTCCTTCTGACCCGATGCTTGAACTCATGACACGAAGTCTATCCTATGGCAAGTCGACCAATCCTTCGATCCAACGTCCAATTTTTGACATGATGCATTTTCGGCCTAATGTTTGCTTAGACAATTTGCCCTCTCATGGTTCAAGTCCATGATCGAAGTTTTTTCTACATTACTAATCTTAAAAGCATATTAGTTTATAAATTTATCAATTGATTTCATCATCAAAATCTGAGATTTAATAATAATAACACTCAAAGGAGCAATGTTCATACGTTTTCTAAACATAGTATTATATTACAGACCTTTTAGAATTTCTACTACGTCCATGGCCTCAGCCACGTCCTTAATCATAACCTTAGCTTCTTTTGCTAGAATTTTCTCTACCATATTCATTATTTGGAAATTCTTGTTTAGTCTTATTTTTGCCACCTCTTACTCTTTGTCCATGACCTCTTCTTTTTAAGAATTTGATTCACCTTTTTTTTTTCAAAAGTAAGCTTAATTTATAGTACTTGCTCTATACTTTTGTCTTTTTATCTTTTTATAATCCTTTGTTCTTAAACTGGAAGGAAAATCATAAGTTATTCTAAAAATATTTTTTCCACGTCTTTAGATTCTTTCATCATAATACCAATAAAATCAAATTTAGATTTAAATATCTTAGTATTTTTTCTATTATTCTTTGGTCAGTTATTTGTTTACCATTTCATATCATTTGATGAACAACAAAAATAATTTTTGAGAATTAATCATAAATAGTTTGAGAAGTACATTACTTTAATTTTTCAAACTCAGCTTATAAAACTTGTAGACAAAGTTTCTTTACATTATCAATACCACCATATACTTTTTGAAGTATTTCCAAAGCCTCATTTGAAGTATTTGTTGGAATGATTATCTCGGACATTGTCTCATCAAGTCCTTAATAGATCATGAATAAGATATTTTTATTCTTATTCCTTTTATCTTTGAGTTGTTTTTTTGCTTCTATTTTCATTGCTCGTTCTTCTGCTGGACTTGGTTTAACAAATTCATCTTCTACAAACTCTTATACATCTTGGGAGCTTAGAAGAACCTTCATTTGGATGTACCATATATCATAATTTTTTTTTATCAATTTAGAGATCTGGAATTGAATGATGAATGGGGAAGAGACCATAGTTTAACTTGGTTATGATACCAAATATTGAACTTGATACAAAGAAAGGATAGAATTATTACATAAAGAAAGAGTAGGATAAACTAAACCTTTTATGTTTACTTATCTTTATAAAACAAAATATAATAGGGCCTCGATGGTGGTGAATCACATATTCCACCTATGAATCTTATACCGGATCATATTGAAGTTCTAAACGAAATAAATAGGAAGATTCTAGTGAACACAGATTAAATATTTTGTATCACATGCCACGTAACTGTTTGGCAAAGAATTAAGAGAGGGAAAGTGGTCGGTAGCATTGAAAGAGGAAAAGGGATGCAATTAAAGGAAGGTAAGAGTGTTTTTAAGAAGCTGAATACTACATGATTCGGTATTCGGCGAAGGCTGGAGACATGATTCGGTAAAGCCTCTCACTTTATTTCGGGATGGATTCTATGTATATGTTCGAAGGAAAGCAAGTTGCTAGTCTCCTGCTTTCTCCAGAATTATGTGTGGCCGTTTGTCATCATTGCTACAAATTCTTCATAATTGATTCTACCATCCTGCGAAGAAGCAACATATATTTTTGTTCAACATAATCTTTATCCTGTTGTTACTGCAATTGTGATGAGTCTTTATCTATTTTTTATTTAATGAACTAATAAATTCCGTACATAAAGTAGTGTTAAATATGTTACTTGAGAAAAATAAAGAAAATATATTTTAAATTAAGGAATAGGTTTTAGTTTAAAAGAAGGAAAAAAAATCAACAAGAAGAGAACACGACAGAATGATAGTGAAAAAAAAAGATGAAGAAAAAGATAATACTTTAATAGGCATGATCAATAAAAATAATTAAATTATGATTAGAAAAATTAAATGAGTAAAATTTAATATCACTATTATAAAAAGTTTAGTCAAGATAAATTACTAAAAAGAGAAAAACAAGTAAGTTATATGTAATAAAATAATGAAAATAATAAATTATTAATGATTTATTCACAAGTTAATGATATCTCAAATGATATTTGGTTCTTCAATAACAGATATTTTAATTATATATCAGCCATAAGATTAATATTTAGAAATCTTAATAAAAATCATAAATTGAAAATTAGACTTATAGAACTCATAAATAAAAAGTCAATGGAAGTTAAAATACCTTAATAATATTTCTCTTATTCCTAGTTTATCATATAACTTATTGAGTGTTAGCAATTGATGAATGATGGATATTTAATTATATTTGATAATGATTCATATATTATTAAAGATAACAAATCTAGTTTAATTACAGTAAATGTTTGCATGACCTAAAATAGATTTGAACACCTTAGCATTAAGGATTTAAGTTTTTAAGTAAAAATAATAATTTTTAAATTATCTAAAATTAATACACTTCATAAATGATGTATTAATGACAGATAAAGTAAAAAAAAATTCCTAATAGAAAAAAGCATCAAGAAAATCTAGTTGTTTTAAATTAATTCATGTTTATTTATGTGTACTAATGAATACAAATTTATTTAGAAAAATTGATATTTTTATTATTTATTAATAATTATAATCGTATAAGTTAAGTATATTTTCTAGAACTGAAATATGAAATATTTGATAATTTTAAAAATTCAAAACACATAAGGAAAGACAAAATGATGGATGCATAAATTTTAGATAGACAAAAGTGATAATTTTATATTTAATGAGTTTATTTTTTTATAAAAAATAATATTCGTAAAGAACTAATAATATCATATATATTAGAGTAAAATGGTATAGCTGTATATAAGAATTGAACTATTTTTAAAATGATAAAAAAATTATTTAAAAACATATATCTTTTAAATCAATTTTAGAAAGAAGTTTTTTTTAAGAATTTTTATTATATTAGTTACGCTTTGATAAATTTATAAAATCATGAATCTTATGCATCTAGGGATTAGAGCGGGTAACCAAATCTACTCGAACAATCTTGTTAGGGGTGCATTTCAGAATTACGACAAATAGGGGTCTTTGGAAAACATGAAAAAGGAACTTCTTTTGAGAAAAGCCAAAAAAAAAAAAATTCAAGAATTCACCTTGTATTAAATTCTAACGTATCCTTGCGTGCTAATCGGATTAGGCTTACATCAAACTGAATCCCAGTGTATTAAAATAATAAAAATTTCAATCGGATTACCTTAGATTAAAAAATAATCGTTATAAAATAAACTATGGTGGTATGGAAAACGACAGCTCCTAAGGGAATATGGTTGACGTAAGGAGGTTCTTTAAAGTTGGGGATCAGATCAAGATCGACACAACAAAAGCAATCTCATTTTGATATCTTTTTTCCTTTGTGCAATTCTGGTGACAGCTCATCCTTTTTCTTCCATTTGGAAACAACATTAGATTGCTGTTCTAACAGGATAGGATATGATGAGCTCATGAGAATAATACAATGTGACTATTTCTTATCAGCTGCTAAGCATTTAAGGAAATGAAGTAGACGGTGACAGCTTATCTCTAAATGGATGGGAATTCCGCATCACTTCACACAAGTTTCTGATTGGATTGGATTGGATTGGATTGATTTGTGATTTGAAATCCATTTGGTTCATAAGATGAAGTAAGTGCATCCAGCCAGCTCTGCCAGACAGAAAAATGAAAACAAAAATAATAATGGCAGACTTCACAAAACACAAATAATCATCAATCATCTCTAAACATTCTAGTTGGGAAGTTTCATCATAAATTCACAATTCAAGTTTCATCATAAACATGCTTTACTTTACTTGAAGGTGAAAAATTATAGAACGTAGCTTTCTTCATTGTCCCCCTGCTCTACCGAGTCCACCACAGTTTGGGAGCACAAAGCCCAGCGCTCGGTGGTAAACGACACTGCCAAACCTTGAAGCAACTATCGTTGTGGATGCGTGTCTACTGGAGCAAGCACATCTACGGCAAATCGACAAACACCTGGTGCGCTGACATGAACGGTCTTCCGAAATTAAGATGTGATCTAGCAGATAGAAATCCACAAAACCACCCTGGTCGATAGATGCACAATGAACGAGAAAGCAACCAGAGTTAACATGGAAAATTCACATCAAACCAAGATTACTACATAAAAATAAAAATAAAACTCAATAAATCGATTGTGGAAACATGGAAAGACCGTGATGGGTGAGATCCAAATGATCCAGCGTTACGATAACTTGTTCGTTGCAGAAGGAACCATGATGAGCGCATACACTGTGTAACTCAATCATGAGAAAAAACAACAAAAAAAGACCAATGAGCACTCATTGGACCCAACCAATCTCATCATTGGGCAACCAACATCCATAAACGTAGATGTTTCCAACTTCCAACAACATCATTGGTAGGTAACGTTATCCATCCATAATACTACCCCCCCCCATTTGGATAGAATCAAAAATAACAAGCACAGGACCAAGTAGCTATCATTGTTGGAAGACGTAATCGTCTACAATGATGATAACGCATCATACGAAGACAAATGTCGATGAACTCATCAGACACATGGTTGCTTCACATGTGCTACAGCGTCATGTGGTAGAGTGAGCTACTTGTAATGTTAGAGATGGTTCGATGCAATGAACAGGAGGAAGACATGGCTCGTTTACTTTGGGTTGGCAGTCTCCGCACGCGTTGGCGTCGCCCATGTGGAGTCGGTAGAATCCAGCATTGAATTGTGTTTGGCCCCTCCCCCTACATGGGGTCAAGTACTCACCACCACCTCCCATGTTATGCTGAGGTAACGTTTAATGCTGCACCCCTTCGGCTCCACCACATGTTAGACTCGTAATGTTCAACGCATGAAGACCATTTTTGGATGCCTATGAATCGAATGCACCCTTCTTCCTCCTTATTTGAGATTCGTTTCGTTTCTCACATCTTCGTTTCCTTACTCTCCACCCTCTATATAAACCCAAGTGCCTTCCGCCGGATACTGATGGAAATGGAGCCCATTATGAGAGAGAGCCGACGCGGCCATGGTCTCTGGACGTGCTTCTGCCTCGGGAGCCCGAGGGTCACGGCAGAGGAGGCCGTAGAGGAGCTTACCCGTGGAATCGTCATCTCCAGGGAGGAAGGCGACGGAGGAGTGCGGTTGAAGATTGTGATGAGCAAGCAAGAGCTCAAGGTAATGGTGGAGTCGCTGAGCCGGGAGCGCACCGATGCAATTGGCGGCCGCGGTCGCACGTCGCTGCCGCCGCCGTCGCCCAGCCTGGAGCAATTGCTGCATGCGCTGCGAAGGCGGCACATCAAGAGAGCAGAGAGCGGGAAAGGTCGGAACGGCGGGTGGATGCCTGCACTCCGAAGCATACCGGAGGAGAATTGAAGGTTTTGTGCTTCTTTTTCGCTGGTGGCCTATGTATACGTCAATTAATTTGTATAGAGCACCCATCTTTTGGAAGGTTCGGAGTGGTCTAACTTTATGATCCGTATGTAGAAAGATTGGTTTGATGCCTCCATGGACATGTTTGGATTTGCACAAGTTGGTGATCTCATCATATCTGCTGCGTCCCTTTTGTGCCTCCCTCATGCATGCGCATGGCTTTCTTCTTCTCCTAAATGGTCAGAGGAAGAAACACCCACAAAACCCGGACTTTGCCACCACATAATTAACGAATCTCACGCGATCCCAAACGCCGCTACTTTAGTCGGGCTAACTTTTGTGTTGTTGAAACACACAGCTGGCTTCCCGCAAGACGTAGAAGCTTGCTTTTTGGAGGGTACATTTGTACTTTGAATTTATATTAAAAATTGATTGTCATGAATGTTGGACAAAAAAATAGATTAGAATTATATTTTAAATAGATATTAACATAAATATACCTTTGCTAAAATTATATTGAATATTAGGTGATAAATTTACTCTTCTAATATTTTTATTACTTATCAATGAGTGAATAATTTTTATTTAAATTAATAAATAAATAAAATAAATGAATATATGTAATCTTATAAAAAATTTATATGACCCAGATATATAATAGAATAAAAAATTAATCATATAAATAAATATAAAAATAATTTATAAAAATAAATAAATAGTATTTCATCTCGGTTTCTCACTAAGTCATGCCATTACATTAAGATAATAGATTGCTCATTAGGCTAATGATTATTTGATCACGTAAATTATTGGTGTCATAAGATATATTATTATTAGAGTTTGTACTACCCCTCATTTACACTATGACAATCATCAATTAGAATATAATAGTTAGGATTTAAATTTGGTTTATCAAACGAGTATCATTAATGGGATTTCATCATATGTAGTTGTGTTTAAAAGTCATCGTCGAGACCACAATTTGCACTTGTTTTTGATATAGCTTGACATATACTTCACTAATATATATATATATATATATATATATATATATATATATATATATATATATATATATATATATATATATATATATATTCAATACATCAAGGGCTTGTTCAATTTCTATATAGTGAGGAACGAGCATGAATTTTTAGACAAATGATATATGACTTTCTTGTATAACTCCAAGCAATCCATTGGATGAGGAAAATAAGAAGAAGAAGAAAATAAGGGTTAATATTTTTATTATATAGTAATAATATTATTATGATCTTAAAAATATTAGGATCAATTAAAATTTTTTATTTTAAATAAAAACATTTCGGTTTAAGCACGATAGAGCTTGTTATTTAAATAAAACAAGTGAATGGTAATAAGATTACTAAGTTACTTGCTTACTAATCACTTAAGAAAGAGTAAGAAGATCTAAAAGATAAACAACATCATAAGTGAAATGTTTGCTTTCAAGGAGTAAACAAGATTGGAAAAGTTAATAAGGAAAGCAAAAGATGAACATAATTTTTATAGTGGTTCGGCATCAATGGCCTACATCCACTCCCGAGTCCTTCTTGAGGCACACCGGCATCTACTACCGATCTTCTTTAGTTGAAGACTAAACTTTTACACTTTGCTTACAATAGAAACTTTGAGAAAATTTCTAACTCTAAGTTCTCTAACTTCCCTTTTCTTTTTCTTACAAATCACACCCAATTTCTTTTTCATAGAGTTTAATTGTCCAAAAAGAGTTGTTGTGAATGGAAGAATAATTAAGGTATTTATAGATCCAAGTGGCTTTAGAAATTATTGTCAAAAATTAAACATACCCGAAAAAATCAGGTAAGGGGCGGTTTACCCGTCGACCTAGGTGGCTCAACCGCTCAAGCCGAAAGTACCTAGATTTATGGGTACAGGTAGTTCAACCGCCCAGCCTGGGTGGGTCAGCCACCCGAAAGCTTGGGCGACGACGGTACACCTGTCACTCACTGGCGGTTTACCTGTCGAAATTTTTGTAAAAGTAATTCCCTCTATTTTTTAAATTCTGGTTTAAACTTGATGTTGACTAACCCTCTGGTCAACTAATTGAGCTCAACCTGAGCTCAATCAAACCCCAATAGTAGACTCGATTGACTTATTGAGTTGATTTGGGTTTCATCCAAATCCAACTCAATTAAGACTCACTTCTAATAACGACAACGATTATAATGCTTAAAGACCACAAGCTTAAACTAAGACCCAACTTTTACTAATTCGGTAACTTCCGGTATTTTTGCGGTAAGTCATCCGGTCTTCTTCTAGTGATCTCCCGGCGTGCTCCCAGCGAGCTTCCCAATCCCTTCGGCAAATCTCCTAGCGAACTCCTGACGAGGTCTCATTGCATTATCCAAACCCGGCTCGATGCCTAAGCTTAATCTTGACCCATTATTTAGCTGTAACTTGATTGCTCCTGTGTCATAGTTAGACCTGTAAATTTCCTCTAACACACATGTTAGATAAATACTCATCAATTGATCTCATCATCAAAATCCAAGATTCAACAATCTTCCTTTTTTTGATGATGACAATCAATTGATGATGGGAGTTAATTCTCTTGAATTCAAGTGAATTAAGACAATCAATATTTCAAGCAAATCATATTTCAAAGATTGCAATAAGACATGTATATATCAACAACAATTTGATTTTAAAGTATCTTGTTATCAATGCATCAAGGATTATCATGTTATTAGCGCATGTTATTAACGCATCAAGGATTATCATGAATTTCAAATATTTAAAAATTTTCTTAAGTTATTACATAAGTCATCAACACGCATGTAATTACATAAGTCACCAACATCCATTCAATTACATAAGTCATCAATATCCATTTCTCCGCCTTTGTCATCAACAAAAAGATGAGAAGTGGGACTAAGGATTTTAGGCTTATGAGTTTTTGCTCCCCGTTTTTAAAATATAATATGATTCATAAAGAACTTTCTTCCTCTTGTGAAAAAGAAGAAAAGAAACCAAGTGAGGAGTTACAAAAATATTATAAATAAGAGCTTTCAATTTTGTAGAGATGAATTTTGAAAAAAAAATACAAATATAAGCTCAAAAATCTAAAAAATTCAAGAAGATTCAAGAGTTTAAGAGCTACTCATGCATTTTAAAATCATCTCATGTAATTTAGCAATTTTTTTTGTAAATAATGAGATGGATAATTCATGTCAACAATAAGATAATTTCATAACAAGATAATTTTTAAACATTATTATCATCATAAAATCTAGATTAGCAAATCACATACTTTCATAATTTAGCATTCCAAGTTATCTTCTAAGAAAATCAAATTATTTTTTATTTAAGGGTTTTGTAAAAATATCTGCTAATTGATGCTTAGTGTTAATAATTCCAAAGAGATATCTTGACAATTTATATGATCCCTTGTAAAATAATGTCTAATATCAATATGTTTGGTTCTTTAATATTGAATATGATTTTTTATTAAACATATAGCACTTGTATTATCACACTTTATAGAGATATTTTTTAATTTTATTTCATAGTCTTCTAGTGTGTTTTTCATCCAAATGACCTGGGCACAACATGCACTAGCTGTAATGTATTCTACTTCTGCAGTAGATAAAGCTATTATTTCTTGGAAGTCCAAGAAATAAGTGCATACCCTAAAAATTAGCATGTTCCGATAGTGCTTTTTCTATCTATTCTACATCCACCAAAATCAACATCGGTAATTAAGTCAAATTTCTTTGATTTAGTATATCATAATCCTAGTTTATATGTTCCTTTCAAGTATCTAACAATTCATTTAACTGCATTCAAATGAAGGAGTTTTAGTTAAATTGATACATTACACACAATCCAACACTAAACATGATACTCATTCTTGTAGTAGTTAAGTATTATAAACTTTCTGTCATACCTCTATAAGTTTTTTTATCAAATTTTTCTCCTTCAATATATAAGTCCAACTTTGTAGATGTGCTCATAGGAGAGTTTAATACTTTAGCATTTTTCATCCCCAATCATTTTATCAAGTTCAATGTATACTTATTTTAATTAATAGAAATATCATCATCAAGCTATTTTATTTGTAATCCTAAAAAGAATATTAACTTACCAATTCGACTCATTTCAAATTCTTGACTCATTTCTTTAGTAAAAGACACATAAAAATTTATTTGCAGATCTAAAAATGATATCATCAACATAAATTTGACTAACAAGTAAATTATTTTTAAAATACTTAAAAAATAATGTGGTATCAACCTAGCCTTTTAAAAATTTATTTAAAATAAGAAAAGAACTAAGTCTTTCATACTAAGCCCAAGGGGCTTGTTTTAATCCATAGAGAGCTTTTATAAGCTTAAAAACATGATTAGGAAGAAGATTATTTTCAAAGCTAAGGGATTGTTTAACATACACTTCTTCAGAAATAAAACCATTTAGAAAATCACTTTTGACATCCATTTGAAATAACTTTATATTTTTTAAAAAATTAAAGGCAAAGAGCATCCTTATGGCTTCAAGTCTACCCATGGAAGCTAAGGTTTCATCATAATCAATTATTTCTTCTTGGTTGAAACCTTTGCCCACTAATCTAGCCTTGTTTCTAATCATGATACTATTTTCATCGTGCTTATTTCTAAATACCTATTTAATACTAATCACTAAATGATCATTAGGTCTAGGAACAAGCTCTCATACCTGATTTCTCTTAAATTGATTAAGCTTTTAATATATTACATTAACCCAAGAATTATCTCCTAAGGCTTCATCAATACACTTTGGCTCGATTTGAGAAAGAAACACGACATTTACATAAAAATTTCTAAAAGAAGACCAAGTTTGAATTTCTATTGATGTTTCTCTTATTATAAGCTCCTTAGGATGATCATTCACATACTTCCATTCCTTGGGGTAAGGTATTAGAAATGGATATATCTAAGTTACTTTTAAGAGTGTTATCTTTTAAATTCAAAGTATCAAAATCAATTTCATTATCAAAATAAATCTTCTTAAATTCGAAAAGCTCATTGAAAACAACATTAATGGATTCTTCTATTACTAATGTTCTTTTATCCAAAATACGATAAGCTTTTGAAATAGAAGAATAACCTAAAAAAAATACATTCATCGAATTTTGCATCAAATTTACCTAAAGCATCCTTTTCATTCAAAATAAAATATTTGTAACTAAATATTTTAAAATAAGAAATATTAAGCTTTTTACCATTTCACAATTCATAAGGAATTTTAGTGAGTAATGGTCTTACTAGAACCCTATTGAAAACATAGTATGCTGTATTAACGGCTTCGGCCCAAAAATATTTAGGAATACTATATTCATTCAACATTGTTCTAGCCATTTCTTCTAAGCTCCTATTTTTTCTATCTACTACTTCATTTTATTGTGAATTTTGTAGAGTAGAGAAGTTATAGATATATCCATTTGAATAATAAAAATTTTAAAAATTATTATTTTAAAATTCTCTGTCATGATTACTTTGTATTGAAGAAATCATGCATCCTTTTTCATTTTGAACAACTTTACAAAATTTTATAAAATATTAAAATTTATTAAGAAATAGGTCCAAGTATATCTACTAAAGTAATCCACTAAAACAAATGTATATTTGCTACCACCTAAACTTGTAATGTTAATTGGTCCAAATAGATCCATATGAATCAATTGAAGTGATCTAGAGGTGCTAATTTGATTTTTCAAC
This sequence comes from Ensete glaucum, assembly GCA_021527575.1. Taxonomy (NCBI): domain Eukaryota; kingdom Viridiplantae; phylum Streptophyta; class Magnoliopsida; order Zingiberales; family Musaceae; genus Ensete; species Ensete glaucum. The sequence goes on along the minus strand of CM038559.1, from coordinate 37,131,492 downwards.
TTAAAGCTACTCTTTATTTATCTTTCTAATTAATAAGTGTCACATACTTTATCTTTGATAAATTTAAGGTTAGGTAAATCTCTTACTAGTTCATTGATAAAGATTTGGTTTAAAAGTTTCATGCTAGCATGACCTAATCTTTTATGCCAAATCCAAGCATCATCATTTAAAGTAAAAAAATAAGTTTTATCACAAAATTTTTCAATATCTATGGTGTATACATTGTTGTTTCTCAAGACAATCAAGGATTTATTTTTTTGTGATAATTCAATTATGAAAGCATTAAGTTGAAATTTAATAATATATCTTTTATTATATAGTTGACTAATACTAAGCAAGTTATGTTTCAAGCTATCAACTAACAACACATCTTCAATCAAAAGGTTTGATGTGTTACCTATTGTTCCTTTTCCAATGATTTTACCATTGTTGTTGTCTTCGAATGTAACAACTCCTTCACTTAAGCTAGTGAGCTTTGAAAAATAAGATGGATCTTTAGTCATATGCCTTGAGCATCCACTATCAAGATACCATTTGGTGCTCCTAGCTTTAGTTTGGAATCAAACCTACAAGAAGAATATATTTGATTTAGGCACCAATTTTACATTGGGTCCTCCATAAAGAACTATTTCTTTATTTTCTAATTGATTTTTATTATATAAGGTTTTCTTTAGAACCCATACTAGTTGATCCTTAAATGTAGACTACATTTTCTAAATAGACATTTGTTTGCCTTATGTCCTAATTTACCACAAAAATTATACATGATTCTTAGTGGCATATTTAATGTAAATCCTCTTACAAACATGGTTGGCTTTCATTGGACATTACCAACAGTCTATGTCATTTTTTCTATTAATATGACCTTTATTTGCAAGGATCATATTTAGAGATTTATTCTTTATTTTAAAATTTTCTAGTATGGTTTTAAGCATGATATTCTCTTCTTTAATATTATCTAGCAAATCACATTTAAAAGATGGTTTATGTGAAACTAATGAATCATGCATTTCGTTAAGTCTTTTAACTAACAAATCATGATCAACTTTAAGCAATTTAAAAGACTTGCTAAGTTCTCTAAACTCATTGAATAAATCATGAAACATATTTAATAATTATAAAAAATATTTAAAGGCTCATTAACCTTATCTTCGATCGCCATTAAGGCATAGTTAGCCACTTTTTGTTTTGAGTTATTTTCCTCATCCGAAGAGCTTCATTCATCCTAAGTAGGCGAAAGTGATTTCTTTTTTAGTGTTGACTTCTTCTTCAAATGAGGACATTCATTCTTGAAATGTCTCGATTTTTTGCATTCATAGCAAATGACATTGTACTTCTTCGGTTTTCTTTTTATTTTTGTAGTTCTTGTTCTTTTTTATAAATTTTTAAATTTTCTGAATAACAAAGTAATATCATAGTCCTCATCACTTGAGGTTTCACTCGAGGAGTCATTTGTTATTCGAAGTGATATATCATTCCTGTTCTTTGGAAGGGGCTTATCAAGCTCATCATGAGCTTTAAAATTTAATTTATATGTTATAAGAGAGTCAATCAATTCTTCAACAGATATTTAAATCTTTGGCCTCTTAAATAGCGGTTAATTTAGGATCCCAATTTTTAGGTCAAGGTCTCAAAATCTACTAACTAATTCAAAATTTAAAAAATATTTTCTAAGTGATTTTTGGCCATTAATGACATTCGTGAAACGAGTGTACATGTCTCCAATGGACTCGGTTTCATTCAAAACAACTCATAGTTATGAACTAAAATATTTATCTTGGATTCTTTTACTCTACTAGTCCCTTCGTGTGTAATTTCTAGAGTGTGCTAAATATTAAAGGCTAATTCTTAAATGAAAATACGATTAAATTCATTCTTATCAAGAGCACAAAACAAGGCATTTATAGCCTTGGCATTTGAAAAAAAATTCTTCTTTTCCAAATCATTTAGTTCATTCATTGGCTTGGAAGATTTTTCAAATCCATTCTCAACAATACTCCATAGATCAAGGTCCAAAGAGATAAGAAAAATATGCATCCTTGTCTTCCAATATGTGTAATCCATTCTATTGAACATAGGAGGACGTAAGATGGAATGTCCCTTATTTATACCAAAATAAGCCATTTGTTCAAGTGGGTGTTAATCCAAAGAGTAAGTATCTTACTCTGATACCAATTGTGAAGATCAATTGGCACTAAGGAGGGGGGGTGGGGTGTGAATTAATGTAAGTATAAATTTTTCATTTTAAACAAAAATATTTCAGTTTAAGCACGATAGGAAGATCCAAAGCTTATTATTCAAATAAATCAAGTGAATGATAAGAAGATTGCTAAATTAATTGCTTACTAATTACTTAAGAAAGAGCAAGAAAATTCGAAAGATAAAAAATATCGTAAGTGAAATATTTGCTTTCAAAGAGTAAACAAGATCGGAAACATTAATAACGAAAGCAAAAGATGAACTCACAATTTTTATAGTGGTTCGACACCAACCGCCTACGTCCACTCCAGAGTCCTTCTTCTTGAGATACATCGGTATCCACTATTGATCTTCTTTGGGTGAAGACCAAATCATTACACTTTGCTTAAAATAGAGACTTTGAGAAAATTTCTAACTCTAAGCTCTCTCCCTTCCCTTTTTTTTTCCTTACAAATCACACCCAATTTATTTTTCACAGAATTTAATTACACAAAAAGAGTTGTTGTGAATGCAAGAATATTTGAGATATTTATAGACCCCAAGTGGCTTTAGAAATTGAAGTCAAAAATCAAACATATCCGAAAAATTGGGTACGAGCGGTTTACGACCCTAGGTGGCTCAGCCGCCCGAACAACCGGGTATAGGCGGTTTACCCTTAGGCTCAGTCAATTGAAAGTACCCAGATTCTGACAGGCGGTTCAACCTAGCTGGTGGGTCAGCTTAGCGGCGACAATACACCCGTCGCTCACCAACGGTTTACTCGCTGAAATTTTCGTAAAAGTGGTTCTCTCCACTTTTTGAATTCCAAATTGAACATGATATTGATCAATCCTCTAGTCAATCAATTAAGCTCAACTTGAGCTCAATCAAACCCCAATTGTAGACCTAGTTGCCTTATTGAGTTGATTTGGATTTCATCCAAATCTAACTCAATTAGGACTCACTTCTAACTACTACTCAACGATTACAATGCTTAAATACTACAAGCATAAACTAAGACTCAAATTCCGTCAATCTGGTAACCTACGACATTCTTGTAGTGAGTCATCCGATCTTCTTCCGGTGATCTCCCGGCGTGCTCCCAATAAGCTTTCTGATCCCTTCGGCGAATCTCCTAGTGAACTTCCGGCGAGGTCCCACTGTATCGTCCAAATCCGGCCCGATGCCTAAGCTTAATCTTGGCCCATTATCTGGTTGTAACTTCATTGCTCCTATCATAATTAGATCTGTAAATCTTTCTTTAACACACATATTAGATAAACAATCATCAATTGATCTTATTATCAAAATCCGAGATTTAACCCAAAAAAAAATATCATAGGATACTTTAGAATTCTTTAAAAAATATTAACATCATGTAAATATTAAAATTAGGTAGCATCAATATTTAAGCATTTGTAATATAGCATGCATGCTATATTTGATTTGGAAAAAATATTAAGTATTAATTTATATTTAAAATATGTATTGGATCCTTATTGCATAACTACATACGCAACGAAGTTGTGGGACCAATTCTTTTGGAATTATTTTTGGTATTACATGTGCCAACGGTATAGTTTGATTCGATGATATGGCATGATGAGCTGTTTAACCTGGAATCTGATGTCTTTTTTAGGGGAAGATTTGCAAATCTAATCACTTAAAATGCATATCGAATCAATAAGCAATTTTATACGACTGAGGTGACCATCATAATATATATGAGATTATTCAAACCTTAGTGGATCGCTTGACTGACGTCGATCGAAGAGTTGAGTTCGGCCTACGGACTTCCTCTTTCCATTATAACGCAGATTGCTTCTGAGTGCAGCCACCGCATGCTCTACGTGTGGGCATGTTTCGCGTGAAGGCGAATCGATCATGTTTTGCGACGTCTTGGCATTGTGTGTCGGGTTCACCGATATAATTCCAATTCATCCATTCTTCTTCTTCGTTTTCTTATTTTATTTTTAAAAATTAATTAAAAATAAAAATGAGTATAGTAACTTGTAATTCGATTCTTTTACTCATTGACGTTATGAGACTCACCTCTTAAGATATCTTTCTTCATCTCATACATATAAATATTTTTAACATCTTGTAGGTATGGATTTAGAATCTTTCTCTTACTTTTTAAATTTTGATTTAGACGTCATGAGATGGTTCAGTTATTCCATCTTCCATTCAGTTAAGTCATAGCTTGACTGTTTTTGTTTTGTTTTTACTCATTCAAATCAAAACTTTATCCATGTAATGACTAATCCAAGTCATTTTGATCATCATGAATATACTAGGTTAGATACCAATTCAACTCGAAAACTTAAAAGCTCCTAGGTTACGGTCCAAACCTAATATATAAATGATACATGAGTATCCTACCTCACGGATATCCCTTTTTTTATCTCATACATATGAATATTCTCAATAAATATAACAATTGTCATGTAAAAATAATTTAAAAATATAAAAAAGCTTCATTTATTCTTGTAACGAATCTAACACAACCGAAGTTCGTAATTTCAAGCTTCATCACAATTCCCTTATATGTTCGAGACTGTAATCATGATCGCTTGTTTCTCTGATGTTATTTTTTATTATCCAATTAGAGCAGATCAATCCAATTTGATCATAAGGCAAGAAACAAATAAAAAAAAAAACCAATATTCTATTTCGATTCAACGGCGAAGCGTTAGATCTCTGAACAGAAGCTCTTAAGTAAGATCAAGTGAAAGTGGATACGATAAAAGTGCAAGATGATGTTATTATCTTTAGCAAGTGCTAACTCCACTTCTCAAATTTTCAATCAAAATAAAAACAAAGGTTCGTTTTAGGATATTAGGTTTTATTTTTATTTTTAGGAGATAGGAACCGAGGAGAATCAACCTACATAGTTTTTTTACTTTTTATAAAAATAAAATACTGATTTCATGCTGTAATTATAATCGTGTCCTTCGATTGGTAAAGTTTGATTTTTTGTAAATATGATTATAGCTGATGGAATTCAACGCTATCCGACCTTCCTGTAATTATCGGAACCGTAGATAATTGCTTTAGTATATTAGAAAATATTACTTAAACATTTATTATTTTTTAATTAATCCTTGTCAGATATTCACAAAGAAAAATGAAAAATAAAATATGATTGGCTTTACGATTTTAACAATTTGCTTTGAGGTATAATTACATATTATCTCCCTATTATTAATTATGATTAGCATCCTGATCTCTATATTTTAAAAAATAGTATTGACATTTCTATACTTAAAATATATATATTTAATCTCATTTCTCATTATGTCATTAACTTCATCGGTTGAAAAAAGGGTAAGTGTTGCCACGTGCAAAAATGATATGAATAAAAATATAATCTCACTATCTTTGAATTACTAATTTCATATAAACTTTGCTAACTGATTTCCTCTTTCCATTCTCTTTCCAACCTACTCGTATGTTGCACCTGTCATATGTCGCTCACCCATCGCATATGCTTGCCTACCGCACCCGCTCGCCCGTTGCACCTGCTCGCTCGCCACACTCGCTTGCTTGCTGCTTACTGCTTGCTAGTCACACCCGATCGCTTGTCACTCACTTGTCACACCTGCTCGCTCGCTGTCTTGTCATCCCTGTCTTGGCCGGTGGTCATCATCATTAGTGAAACTTGCTTCTACCAACACTAAACATGCATCTATTTTATGCACAACAACAACTCGAGTTGTTGGATGGGATGTTATTGAATGGTACAACATTGTTAGCCATCAAATCAAGTGATGAGTGAACGATAGGAGTAGTCGATGGATCTGTCGGGCTTTGAGATAGTTGCATGGTTTCAGATGACTTTGAAGAGCCATAAAGGATAACAACTAAGATATTCATTAACAAAGATGACTTATTGCCTCGAGATAAATTCCTTCTAGCCCACAGAAGCCAAACTCGATAGAAATTAAATCTTGCTCGAGTCAAAAGAGAACACCTAAGTTGAATTTATAAGATTTTTATAGAGATAAGCAAGGTAATATATTGCTAGGTTGTTTAATGGAACTGGAGACTAGTTAGAGGCCATCCTATTTGTCACGTTTATAATGTGAACATGGTTGTTTAATGCGAACATCATGAAGAAAGTTAATGTTAGATTATTTAAAAGTAACTTGGATTGTGGTTTGTGTTTGTATGTGTGTAAACAAAGAATCAAAGTGCTTAACAATAGACAAATTCATTCTTTACTTTACCTTTTATAAACCAGAATTGTCCAATGCAATATGTTACAACCAAAAAGCATATAGCCTGATATACCACCTCTTTTATAGATTTTCTATTGTAATACTGATTATTTATTCCAATAGTTGTGTAATAGTGTAGTTTTGACAGCTTGTGAGCATAAATGACAGAATCATAGAAACCATACATGATAAGAATTACTATGTCAATTCGGCATTGATCAATATTTTCTTTTAGAATATTTTGATTGATTTGAATCATTAACTGTTTGTGCAGATAATGGACTATCTACTTTTAAGATTGTATGGGGGTATCCAGTAACTTATATGACATTGGAGCATTGATCTTATGGTCCACAGTAGCATTCATTGTGTTTTATGCATTACCTATGATCTAAACTATTATTTTCTTCATTTTGTCTTCGGTGTGTATACATATACCTATGCTTTTGTTCTTTAGAACAGAAAGTATATTAAGAATAACATGAAATCTTTTGCACCCTAGTTCTTTTAGGGGCAAACATGAATGGTTACTAGATGCAGGATTAACAGTTTCTTTTTGGTGAAATTTATAGGTTCAATGGATGTCTATAAGGGATGGGAATCAGTATAGATTGAGGATGATGACAACATCTTAGGTCCCTAGCAAAGGACCCTTTGCCTGTGAGTGGTAACCTCTCTAATTCACTTGCTAATGCCAATGACTGTATGCTGTGAATGTTCAGGTGCTCCCTCCACCAATTCACCTGTCTCTTGGGCTGGCTGCTTCTATGTGTAAACTACTAAACTTATTAGATCAACTGTGGCACATAAGACCACAGTGTGTGCCAATCTTCATTCACCTTTGCTTGTAAATGGTGAGTGGTAACCTCTCTAATTCTTAGCCATAATTTCCAATTTAAACTCCACTATTGTACAGTATGTACTATGTTATTATTGGGATCAAAAATAGACTGCAAATATCATATTGTAGTAATTCTTGGTGCTCTAGGTTTATTTCCTATTAAGTGTGCAGATTTGGTTACATCTTTTTTGGCACTGAACTGATGAGAAATCATTTCTTTTTTTTTCTCTCTCTTATTTTCCTGAATAAAATGTTGGAACCATTTGTGTTGGATGTAAAATCTTATTTTACGAAGATAGCATAACAAAACACTCAAATTCTTCATTTTATAGTAAATACAAATTATAATCATAGACTTCATAAGCTTTTAACGATCACACACCGAGGATCATGGTTAATTAGAGATCGAATTCTCCATGAGTATCCATAGGACACAACTCTCATTTATAAACCGAAAACGATCATAAAAGCTAACCAAACTATGACTACCAAGTGATAAAAGATAAGATTTAGTCAGGATTTAGATATGATTTCCCCAACTGAATGAGAAAATCTAGTATGTTAGTTTAGAGAAATCCTCCTTCTTATTATGTATAAATAAACGATGAATCAATGAATCAATTGGGCATTTTCATTACTTCTTCCTATTTTCAACATGGTATCAGAGCCTCTCTCTCTATAAGAGAGATTACCTTTCTTTTTTTGATTCACTGTCAAACGACAGCTTTTATGTTCGTGGACAACTCCGCTGCGAAACCACAAATACTCAGGGGTCATCCACTGCCACCATCTCGGACATCCTTTACTTCCTTTGCTCCGAAGGTAACTCTCTCCTCATCGGTGTAGATATATCTCTTCATCACAAAGCCTCGTCGATGTCGGCGGAGATTTCTAGTGCATCGGCTTTCACTTCCTCCGTTGGACCTTGTTGGCTTTCTCAATTCCTCTCAAGCATTCTTCGCATGAGGTCATCTTCCTTGTGCACCACCACCGCCGCATCAACTCCAACAAGCGACACCTTGCCTACCCCATCTGCAGATGAGCTTTACACCACACGGCGCCATCACTCCCGCACCTCTGTTGTTCTTTTTCTTTGAGAGTACCAGACGGGCCGTCGCTTATCGCTCTCGTTTCTCTGAGAGGGCACAACAAGTTCTTTCTCGCTGTCAAACGATAGTAAATCTACGATCGTAGCACTTCTCTTGCTGCCACCATTGCTGTCACGCAGCCGCGTTCGCCGTCCTTTACTACAACTCTTGCTCTTTGCCGCTGATATCACCGTCAAAGTCAACTATCGTCAACGTCAACCACCATCAGGTCTTCACCGCGGTTGACAACACAGCAGCTTCCTTCCTTCAGTTTCATTGACATTGATTCAAGATCGACATCCTTAGTTCAAGATCGGCGTCCTTATAGGAGCTCGATCTTGCGGGGGCATGATAAAAGATAAAATTTAGTCAGGATTTAGATATGATTTCCCCAACTGAATGAGAAAATCTCGTATGTTAGTTGAGGGAAATCCTCCTTCTTATTATGTATAAATAAACGATGAATCAATGAATCAATTGGGCATTTTCATTACTTCTTCCTATTTCCAACACCAAGCCTGCTGCTAACTCATTATTTGTTGTGCAAAGTATGAATAAAAATTGAAAGAAATGGACATACATGAGCATTACATTAAACATCCTATTTATATTTTTGTCTGTGATCGAGTAGCGAGTGAGTTGCGGGCGAGCAAGTGCAGTTAGCGAGCGATGAGCGACATGTATAATGGACGAGTATGTTGGAAAAGGAATGGAAAGAATAAATTGGTCAGGGAAGTTCACATAAAATTAATAATTTAAAGATTGTAAGATTATGTTTTTATCCTTTCTATTCATGCTATTTTTATACATGACAACACGTGTTTTTCTCATCGACCAAGTTAACGACGTAATATTACGGACAAAAATATAAACAAGGTGTTCGATGAAATGCTCATGTTTGTCTGTGTCCTTCGATTTGTGTACATAATTTATATAGCAAGTAGTGGACTTGCAGTAAGCTTGGCAGTCTTAGTTTGATTTTCTTTATGGTCGATTTTCGCTTGTAATTATGAGTGTGTCTTGTCAACAATTGTGAGGACTTCGGTCTGTAATGGACCATTATTCTTTGTGTGTAACTTTTCTGAGTTTGTAATGTCCATGGGTGTAATTTGTATTTAGCTTTATAAAGTATTTGCTTGAACAATTACTTATGGATCCCGTTGGAATTACTTATTCTGGCCCGTTTTCTTCCTAAGGGACCCTAAGAGATCTCAGGAAAGATTGACATTTGAGAACGGACATGCATGAGTGTCACATAATTTAGGCAAAATCTACTAAGCCCGTGACAATAAGGAGAATTAGAATTAAATATTTTAGTTTTTTTAAATATAATAATCTCAACATTATTCTTTAAAGTATAATAATCAATACATTAATTATAGTTAATTATAGGTGTACACATCCGCACGGGCGGAGTTCAAAGTAAAAGAAAGTATTATTGTGGGTCATCCCCCACCGACACCACCATAAACGTGACACGATCATGAGGCCTACGGCTTCGTAGAGACGATCACGACCGTCCATTGTACGGGAGCCCATCAGTAATAGCGAGAGGGTGCCTTCTACCCCATGGCAAAAAGCAGGGAAACCGGGGCGAGAGGAGCGCTTCCCTCCTGCGTGCGCTCGCTTTGTCGTCGTCGTATGGGTCAGTGCGCATCGAGGAGGGCGAGGCGGGCACGCGGCGGACGGTGGCGAGAAGACGAGGACGCGGCGTCGGACAAGGTCAGTTGCCTCAGGGTGGCGAAGGAGAAGCGGTCCAGGTTCTACATCCTGCGGCGGTGCGTGGTGATGCTTCTCTGCTGGCACGAGTACGGCAAGTGCTGACCCCCCCTCCTGACGGCGCCATGTTCCCTCGTTGCTTCACGCTTCCCTCATCTGCAGGTGGCCTTCTTGATTCCGAAGAGAGGTAACGAAGGTGTTTCTTGGCTCCAATTCGTGTCCCATGTTGCATGGATGCTCTGAATCTGTTTGGCTGCTGCTTTTTCTCTTTTTTTAAATTGTTTATATGATAATTTTTCTTTTTCAGAAGAAATATGATACAATTTTTGTAGATTAAAGGTGGGTAAATTGCTGTTTGGTGAAGAAACCAATTCCTGTCCAATTATCATCAATTAATTGAATAAGAAGAAAGATTAGTAGCCCAAAACTATACGCCATGTAAAATAAATTATTATGCAGAAGATGTTCAACTTCTTTGTTCTTCGTGGGTAAAGTTTGGCTTTACTGCACATATTATATAACATATTGTTGTTGTCTGGTTAGGCATTACTGCAGGCAACGCAGCGTGTCTGAGTTTTTACGTTATTTCCAATATGTACAATTGAACTTTCGAGTACATCATGTATTCTAAGAAATTTGTGTCGAAGTATCCAAGTCTAAAGTCACATATTTATCATATTACCCTCACGGAGATTGAAACCTAATTCTATGTTCAGTCCTTTTTCCTGTTCTTAGTAGCAGTATTGCATCGATGGCAAGGAGGAACGAAAAGGTCATCTTCTCAGCATCTTGCCTTAACCTTGAAGAATAGCTTGGTAGTGTTTAGCTTTTCTGTTTATAATACATATTTGAGTTGAGTCCTAATAAAGTTCAAATTATTTGGAGAACAAGATTCTTTGGAGGACAAGAAATTTAAAGGATAGATAGAAATCCTTACAAATTATAATTTGGTAGTTCTATAGATATCTTGAGTATCTGATGAGGTAGAGGTATGTAGGAAAGACATCTTGAGTGCTCCATCTTTGCACCATCTTGTCTTGAGCTCGAAGAATTTTTTGGTAATGCTTTTGTTTAGATTCGTAGTTTACTGTGAGTACTGTACATAGTGATTGTTGCCCGAAAAAAACTGAAGTAATTAGCGCTTTCATGGCACCTTTCTCTTCCGGATTCTATTTCCTCACTTGATTAGTTCCGTAAATAACCAAAATAACACCAGGAAGGTGAAGTTCATAAAGTTTACCTTTCCTATATAAGCATGGATATGTCATTAAGTAGTTAATCATTAAAAAAAAAATCTATACAATGCATTCTTTTCTTATATAGTAAATATAGTATTGAGTTGAAAGTCAACTCTGTGCAGTTGTAATATTTCTCTGTGAGTCCAAATAAAAAACTTATTGAGATTGATAAATATTTTAAGATTTTTGGAGCCAGTAAGAATAAGAAATCCTAGCAAGAGAAGGAGTCATTGTGAAGTAGAAAAAAATTAAAAATTTAGATTTGATTTTCTATAAATTTCCTATGCATCTTTAGATTTTGATCGAGAAAGAGAGCAAGATTTAAGGAATACTTTTAAGTGCTTCTAGTAAAGAAGATGCCATTTATAATTTCTAGAGATGAGAATGAAAGAAAGGTATACATTCTTAGGATTCTTATGAGTATACAAGAGGAGCCATACTATATAAGGGTTGTGATTAATCTCATTATGGGTCTTGTGATTAAAAATTTGATTTTTTTTTCTTGGATATAGATAAGAGTTGATTTTCTAATATCTTTTAATTTTATCCCAAGAAAAATAGGCTTATATATAAGCAAGCAGAGAAGTGGTGAAAACTTTTCTTGCAGCATTCTTCTAATTATTGGGTTCCTATTGAGCAGATATTTTTTGCTGCAAGCTTCTTTGATCAATTGTGTTTCAATTGACAAGTATTTTGTTTCATCATCAGACTGTGAAATAAATTATCAATGATTCTATCAACACCAGCAAGTGCAAGCTGCACACAGAGTGATCCATCAAAAACTCTCCTTTGTGGTGCCTTGCTTCATCTTGATGTTGCATTCTGCAGTTGGACTAAATGGATGGAAACAGAGATGCCTCACGAAGTCAAGCCTGGTGAGAAGAAGAAGCACAGAAAAGGAAACAAGACCAGGAGACTTGCGAGAAAAGATGATGCTCAGATATAGTTGCAGTGAGAAACAAAATACTTACAGACACATTTGGTACTCAGATATAGTTAGTTTTGCAGTGGGGATCATATCTTAAGGGGATTGTGCACAAATGGTGAACACATTTGACGTTAACATGAACCCTGTGAAAAGTAATTGTTTTACCAATATACTCTTGCAAATGTAACTCTTGGAATATTAGATCGCTTCAGCTCATCATCATTGCTTAAATAGTTCAGATCTGAAGATAGATTTCTCATGTGTACAGGGAAGGAAATAGATGTGTTGATTGGTTGGGCGGCTGGGCACGATCAACTAAGAGACCGGTTTTTTTTTTTTTTAGTGCTGATGCATTTATTCGCTCTTTCACTAGATACGTAGCCTTTTAATTTTTGAAAAAGAAAAATCCAAACCATATGTAGCTCTTGCGATTAGGTAGAAGAACTAAATACAGCAGAAGAGGTAGCTGGAGAAGAGTAAGTGTTGCTTGATGGATTTGAGAGAGAGAGAGAGAGAGAGAGAGAGAGAGAGAGAGAGAGAGGGGACTTAAATGGAACGTAGTGCCATGAGATGGCAGCGCATTTATGGACGTAGATGCCTGCCATTATATCGTCGTTGTTCAGACAAAGATTCCTTCATTTACTGCCCTCATTGACTCCACACCCCAACATAAACACTTAATCTTGTGGGTTTCACATCATCGGCATCTGTGACTACAAATGACATAGTCCACTTCATTGCGTATCCAACCATTTGGATGATCCGTCTCTCGTATCAATGTCGCGTTGTTGCAGATTGCACAGAAAAGACTGCACGCCTCCTGAAGCATTTACCAGGTCATACAGTTCCTGCAGGGAGCAGCCAGGTTGGAAATCCCCCTCCAATTATTTATTATATGTAAGCAGATGAGGTGGTCGATGGAATCCAAACAACAATGACCATAAGAAACATAACATTTCACGTCTGCCATGATTAATCTTTGTGCCATATGCGATGATGGAAACCTTCCAATCTGTACCCACATTTCCTGGAAGTGGCCAGTCCAGTCTAGCAGCACCTGTAGACACAACTAGAATGCACAGCAATGGTGGTACAAAGCTTCAAGTTTTTATTTATTGCAATTCATGCACTAATGGCACAAGTGACGACTAGTGATGGTCCTGGTTATGGACCTCCATCCCATTGTCTGTGCCATGCAGTGGGAACAACTTCTGGAGGACTTGTTTGCTGAAATGTTTTCGAGTGCCTTTCAGTAGTGGACTCCTGTAAATTGAACGGCTCTCGAGTGCGCTATACAACACATCAATTCGGAAGGCAAAAAACTTTCCACCCCTCAATCTTCAAACCCTTCTCCCAGCGTTTTTATGGCAACACATTAGATTTACGTCTTCTTCTTCTGCCAGCCAAGCGGTAGCAATTAATCCCGCTTCCTCCGTCTCTCTCACACATGCTGATGCTCAGTGCTCGCAGTAATGGCTGAAGAAGCAAAACCTCCAAAGTTGTTGGCGCAGTGGAATTTACTATACCACTTGGACGCTTGTATATGAATGGAATAGGAATTTTTGATGGTCTTCGACGCAAGCAAATGTGATGAAGTAGTGATCATATAGCCGTGTGAGAGAAAAAGGGATGGAAAGAATACTGTGAGGTTGGAGGTGGTTAACTATTAATGTGGCAGCCTGTCTCTCTCCTTTGGTAGTCGGGGCTTTTAATGCTTTGCCACACATCGACCTCCTTAAATTCCAAGTCGTTCCCTTCCTCCTCAGACCCATCTCTCCATCACGCCTCTCCTTCTCCTCCAAACAACTCCAGTCTTTTTCCCCCATAGGTGAGATGGGAGGAGTTGCTTTACGTCCATAGACTCTTGTTCCTCTTCGATCTAACACAATGGTTTGGAAGGAGGAGAAGAATACGCCATGAAATAGTTGCTATGATGTTGGCCCGGTTCACTCAGAATCCACCAACAAGCCAAGAAGAGGGCTTTACGTACTGTGTTCTGATTGAGCCGCGCCAATATCTTAGAATCTTTTTCATTCCAATACCTCGTTCATTTCCCAATGCCGCTGCCATTTAGGTACCTGTATGCAAGCTGCTTAAACTGTTAGAATGCACTTGTAAGATTCTTATTATGTTTTACCTATAAGAAGGTTTATCTTCCGAAAGGCATATGGGTATGCATACGTACACAGTAAGGCAAATCAAAACAAGCCTCATACATGGAAAAATAAGATTTTGATTATATGTATCTTTTTTCCTTTTTTTTAAATTTTTTTTTCCGAGTATTTCTTTTTATCACAGTGGATTATAAGTTTTTAACGGGTTGCATGGACCAACCTCTGATGAGGCTGCCTACTTTTCATGATCTTTTACAAGATCCTTCTCTGGTGTAGTTAATGCTGAGGCTGGAAAAAGTTGTTGACCAGGATTAATAGAACATAAATGATGGATGGTGAATGTAAAAGCAAATCTGAAAGATGGAGATAGCATCTTTATGTGCATATATATATAACTCTTGGATTCGTCCATTTACTCCATGATTATTTTGTTTTAGCTAGCTAGCATTTAATGCGCCTATGCTCTACATGGTCCTGACAGGAAAGGAATAATATTATGATTGAGAAAAGTTCACGTTCATGAATCCAGCGACTATATCTCATCACGTATTTGTTTCTGTCGAAACATTACGCATGCTTGGGTTGGAATCTGTAGCACAACTGAGCGTGTCATGGATCAATAGAAATGACATTTGTTCTAAATTTAACTAATAGTTATACAAAGGGTTAGGTTGTAAGCTTTAAAGTAACATAACACACCGCAACTCATGTCTTACAACACTTTGTTGTTAATTTGTCCTTTGCTTTCCTCTTTAGACCAGTAGAAGGATTTCATTCAGCTACCGACCTCTCCACCCCAGACTACAACCATCGGATTTCTACCAAATATTTAGATGTTTGTCTTCCGACAAAGGTCCTTGAGATCTTCATAGCTAGACCGCTTAACACTTCATTCCAGCCTTCTTCGTCTCACGTGTGTGCTCACAATATACGGAGTATCATACTTTGCACTTCCTTGCTGCATTGGGAAAGGACTTAATCTCCTTTATGTTCATTCACTAGTTTGTACTTCTCCATACTGTTATTTGCTTGAACCTTTTTTTCTCTCCTTTTGTTATCTGTCTTTTCCCAATCCTTTTATCCCTGCCCACCAAGAAAGCATTCAATTCCTCATGTTGTGACTACTTAAAAGCCCTCGTCGAGATTAAGTTGTCACCTGCGAGAGAGAGGATGACAATGTTGAAGGTATTTGGACAGCCGGCAGCCACAGACGTGGCCAGGGTGCTAACTTGCCTGTTTGAGAAGGATCTGCAGTTTCAAATCGTTCGTATCGATTCGTTTAAGGGGGAGCACAGGGTGCCTGAGTTCCTCAGGTTACAGGCAAGTCATCAAACTTCTGCTTCTTTCGCTTGCATTTGAATACTACGATTCAACAAGTGTTGTCTGCTTGCTCCTCCGTTCGGCCTTGCAGAATCCATGTGGTCAAGTAACCTTCAAAGACGGAGATGTCACTCTTGTTGGTATGTGTTGCACCACCGCTCGATGTTTTACCACAGCAACATGCATGCGTTACATTCTAGAGATAACGTGATCCTCTTCTTCTTCTTCTTCTGCCAGATTCAAGAGATATTTGTCGATACATCTCCAATAAGTACGAATATAAGGGAAACAAGGCTCTTTCTGGTACTGGCTTCCTCCAGAGGGCGTCGATCGAGCAGTGGCTACAAGCAGAAGCTGTGAGCTTCGAGCCTCCCAGCTCTGCTTTGGTCTTCCAGTTGGCCTTTGCACCAGCACTTCACATGCCACCCGACGAGGAACTTATCAAGCAAAACGAGGAGAAACTGTCCAAGGTGCTCGACATCTATAACTCCAGGCTCGGAGAAAGCGAGTACTTAACGGGTGACACGTTCACGCTTGCTGATCTCTCTCACCTCCCCAATTCGCATTACCTCACCATGTCCGAGAGGGGACGCAAGCTTTTCGCGACTAGAGGGAACGTGGTGAGATGGTCCACTGCAATCTCAGCACGGCCGTCGTGGAAGAAAGTCGTCGAGATGCAGAGCGAGCGGCCCGGTCTGCTTTGAGAGTTTAACCATGTAGTAGAGAGTCTTTGCCTACACAAGTATGTGGTGGCAGCATCCTATGCGCATCTGAGAGAATTAAGTTTGTGATATGTGACAGAATTCAACAAAAATATATAACATTCACACCACAATAATATATATATATATATATATATATATATATATATATATATATATATATATATTCTGTCACAAAAATATATAACATTCACACCACAATATATATATATATATATATTGTGTGCTCGTGTGCATGCGTCCGTGTGGAGACGCTTGTTCTGATTGGAACAAGAAGCAGCCTAAGGTTTAGATTATTCCTTGGGGTTTCTTTCTCTTTCTTCAACCAAGCACCGTGCCTTGGTGTCAGAACAAAAATCACTAGAAGCACTGCCTTCACGGTGAAGCTCAAACCAGAGCAATAAAAAGCAAACATCAGTTGGCCATCTTATCCCCATCCAATGGGCAATGGTATGTGCTCCCTGAAACATTCCCTATACGCTAAACTTTCTCTCTTTTCCTTTCTCTTTTTCTTTTGCATCTTTTTCTTTTGCTTTTAATTCTCCTCTTGTGAAGCAAGGAATTTCCCCGCCAGCCCTGTTAGGTATTTATATATCTCCATTTGCAGTCTCCCCCTCCATGCAGTAAGAACCAGAGTTCAGGAGTATCCTTGCGCACTTACCATGGCTAGCGTGAAGGTTTTCGGCTCCCCGACGTCGGCAGAGGTGGCGAGGGTGCTCACCTGCCTCTTCGAGAAGGAGATCGAGTTCCAGCTCATTCGCGTCGACACCTATAAGGGCCAGAAGAGGCTCCCCGAGTACCTCAAGCTACAGGTATATATATATGAGAGAGAGCTCAAGAATCCCTACCCAATGGCTAACCTACCCAAGTCTCATTAACGCATGCACCGTTCCTCGTCGCAGCCCTTTGGACAAGCTCTAACTTTTGAAGATGGAAAGCTGACCCTCGTCGGTAAGAGAAGAGACCACAAACTCCGTGCGGTTGCCCCAGAAGTTCGTTCCTTGTGCCGAATGTTAATATGTGGTCATGAATGCAGATTCCAGAGTCATATGCCGACACTTGGCGGAGAAGTATGTGGAACAAGGAAACAAAGACCTTCTCGGCTCCGGTACGCTGGAGAGGGCATCGATCGAGCAATGGCTGCAGACGGAGGCTCAGAACTTCGACCAGCCCAGCTCCGAGCTCGTCTTCAACCTGGCGTTTGCGCCGCTCCTGGGCCTGGTGCCGGACGAGGAGGTGATCGAGAGAAGCAAGAAGAAGCTGGGCCAGGTGCTCGACATCTACGAGCAGCGGCTGGACGAGACCAAGTACCTGGCCGGAGACAAGTTCACGCTCGCTGACCTCTCGCACCTTCCCAACACCCAGCGCCTGGTGTCCAACACAGAGTGCCGCTCGCTCTTCACGGCCAGGAAGAACGTGTCCAAGTGGTGGGAAGCGATATCGCGTCGGGCCTCGTGGAAGAGGGTGGTGGAGATGCAGCAGGAGCCGCCACACATCATCTAATAGGCAGTGAGTGGTTTTTATCCAAGTGCGATTAGCTCTTCAGGGGTGGATTGCTCGTTTGCTGTGTGTCGTTGGCTTTGCCATGCTGCTTTTTATTATTTAAACCGTCTTTACTCCGTGCTTCCCGTTGGAGTAGGTGCGGACAAGTACGAATAAGGATTAAGCGTCACTTTATGTGACCTTTACAGTATATCTATATCCGGCTCCTAATAGTCTAGACCTGTGCTCTATCTGGTTTGATACACTCGAAAGCCACTCTGGTGCCCGAGGCAGGCATGGCATCGTTTAAAGTCTCCTAACGTGCGTGCGTGCGTGCGTGCTGCAAACCAAAACAACCAGGTTTGATACACATCGGATTTACTTCTTTATTCTTTCTCTTCCTCCTCCATTTGTTGAACCAATAGCTCCGTTGAACGTGGACCATGGAATGCCGGGTTTAGAATTCTACGCCGCACTACTAAGTACTACAGTGCATCTTTATCAAAATCGAACGAACACATGCTTTGCGGACAGTGGGTGGATGTTTCTTTAATTACTAAGCCTCTGGGTTTCCAAATACCACCACCACCACCTGCCGAAGCCATTGGGCCCCAGTCTATCATTTGAGTGATTATTGCGGCTCGGGTTGCACTTTTCTACACACCAGATTTGACCTGCAACCAGCATTATTATCCATGCAACACTCTCACCCTTTCTTCACATTCTATTCATCATTGACCAGCTAACCTGTCTTTGACCCATCGAGATGACGAATGGCACTTTACCGTCCAAGAAACGGAAAAAATAGCGTGCAACTAAAATCTTGTCTGGTAAACAAAAATCAGAATCCAATATACCTACAGTATAGGAAAGTAATACCGGAAATATCATTTTAAAAAAAAATTAGAAAATGTGAACAAGAATGATCCCTATCCAGCGGTACCTTCAATTGAGGAATCATCGAGCCGCTCTTAAAAATTTCGAATGGCCCAAATTAAAATATGATGTTATATACAGTTGAAAAAAGGATCAGGAAGGAATTATTCTAACGAATATGGCTGTCGTGATTATTGGTTATCCTTCATTGCCAATACCAGTCGACATCATCGTATTAATATTCAATAAAAGCGACTTAATTGCAATTAAAAGGCGCGTATACGACCGGAAGTGGATAACTTCAACCGAAAAAGCAAGGAGGGAACGAAATGGTGGGAGAAGTGGTCGTGACCGCGTGGGGAGAGAGAGAGAGAGAGAGAGAGAGAGAGATGACGGTGAAAGACGTCGAGGGCTCCTCCAACCGTCATCTCTCGGGGGGTTGGTTCATCGCTCGCAGGGTACACATAGCAGCCACTTTACCTCCGCCCACCCATCGTTAAGAAGACTTGAGGATTAATGGGTCCCACCAAAGGAACCATCCAGAATGCCTAACACAAAGGCAGGTAGATTAGACGGGTAATAAAAAACCGGTGGGCGAGCCCTTTTTTTTTTCCATTTCCTATGACTGGGGCCAGACGTGTGAACGGATCGAACTACCATGTCCGTCCGCCGCCCAGCCAATGGGCGAAGCCAACGCCACGTGACGGCCCGGCCCGTATCACTCCAGTCCAACCCCTCGCTCCGTTACAAAATGGTAGATTCCCTTGGAATATTCTTTTTCGAGATTAACTCCTTCCTGGTCCCCTCTTCATCTTTATCTCCTTCCCCTCCCTCTATGTTAACCCCCCGGTCTCCGCCCCCCCCTTTCCTCGCAACTGACCAGAGAAACCGTCCTTCCTCCTTGCATCGTCGTTTTACGCATTATAGCAAGTAGATGTCGAGCAGTAATCGCACGGAGAGGATGCTGGAGGAGGCATTCAAGATCCGCGGCCGGGACAAAAAGGGCCGCAAGATCCTCCGCATCGTCGGCAAGTTCTTCCCAGGTACGAAGGGTTAATTTCACATCTGTTGTTTGCTCGTTTTGCGATTCCTCCGATCCGTTCCTGATTTGGGAGTAATCTGCCACAGCGAGGGAATTTATGAGCGCGGGGCAGGGTGGAGGCGAGGAGACGCTGCGGAGATTCTTGGGGAGGAGGGTGTTCCCGGAGCTCGCCGGGGCGCCGTTCGTGGTGGTGTACATGCACGCCCTCGTTCAGAGGTCCGAGAACTTTCCCGGCGTGACGGCGCTGCGGTCGGTCTACGAGGCGCTCCCCGCCGCCGTCCGCGACGGGCTCCGCGCCGTGTACTTCGTGCATCCGGGCCTGCAGGCCCGCCTCTTCTTCGCCACCTTCGGCCGCTTCCTCTTCAGCGCCGGGTGAGTCACGCGTACTCATAATGTTATCGGGTACCGTTAACGTGTGCCAGTCGGACCCCGTTCCACCCGGCATACGTTTCGGCCACGGAGAACTGCTATCGGGGACCGTAAACCTTCCTTTGCCCCGATTGGCCCTCGACGCATATTAGCAGAAAACAACGCTTGTTAGCTTCCAACTCGACGGAGTTGGCGATAGGGAGGGCATAAAAGGTCAAAATAGGGCTCATATTCATTGCTATTTAGGTCGATCCCTGGGAAAAATCGATGGCTTGACCAAATCTAATAGTCGATTTCCCAATGGGAATCGCTTGCCCAGTCGAAGTCTCGTTGTGGTTTTCTATTATAATTCGAGTTGATGGCATCCTAATCCAAGGGCTTTTCGGATCTGGGTGGAACAGGTTATACGGGAAGCTGCGATACGTGAGCCGGCTGGAGTTCCTGTGGGAGCACCTGAGGAGGGGGGAGGTGGAGGTGCCGGAGTTCGTGGAGGACCACGACGAGGAGCTGGAGCACCGTCCCCTCATGGACTACGGCCTGGTGGAGAGCGACCACCACCACCGGGCCTTAGACGACCCCGCCATGGACACCGCCGCTTCCATGTACTCGCTCCGGTGCATCTCCTAGCCGTTGTGTGATCGATGTCGCCATCATGCGCCGTTCTTTTTGTTTCTGTGTCGTATACCTATGTACATAGTACATGTGACGATAATGATACCCAGTCGAGTGGTTTAGTTTTGATTGATTGATTCGGCAACTACAAATATCAGGATAATATAGTAAATATATAAACGATAATAACTATACAATTTTTAAACGCTGCTTTGGTTAACTTAGATAAATAAGTGCGCATTGTTGATAATAATGCGAAGAAGAAATATTCAGGTTGAAAAGCTGTTTGCGCGACGTAGGCACGATTTAAGGCAGGAAATGCCGCGACCCGCTCGTAGACTCGCCTGCAACCCGCAGGGGCGCGCGCATTGACGTAATTGCTGTGGGCTCCCACCTCCTCTCTAAACAGCTGGAGATATTTAAGGATCGGGATGAGGTTGATGTTTGTTAACTGATAGGCCGTCATAACAAGGCGGATTCAGGATAATTAATGGTTTAACAAAGCATTTAACCTTAACAAAATGAATATACTACATTTTCTTATGCATAAATAATGGTTTCTTCTTACAGTATTAGCGGCTCAACGCTGCCTGATTTAAAAGGAATAGCCGCCGGGAAGGTCTGATATTCCATATCTTGTAATCAACTTAAAGTTGGATAAAAAAATCACTTATAACTTATTAATATTTTATGTTACAAAAACAAATCGGAGCGTTTGAGTCTTTGCCTTTTTGTCTTTAACTTTTTTTTTCTGAAAATTTGTTTAAAATTATAAGGGAATCGAATGACAAGCTGTTGATTTTTGGAGGAGCGAACTTATAAATTATTTTTTTTGACGTTTCTGTATCGTTTGAATCTTAGAAACCATATCTTTAGATTTTATATTTTCCATAATTTTTTGAAAACGATTTTATAAAAAAATAAATTTATTTTAAGATATTTGTCTGCCAAACAACACTGGAGAAAAATAATCAACCTAAAGTTGGAAAAAAAATCACTTATATTATGAAAAACTCTTAGGGTTGTCTTTTATGTAATTTTTTTTGGTAACTTTCTAGCCTTTTGTCTAATATTTTCCTGAATATTTGTTTAAAGTTACAAGGTATTTGAATGACGAGTTGTTGATTTTTTGAGAAGAGAACTCATAAGCAAAATTTCTTTTAACCTTTTTGTATCGTTTAAATCTAAGAAACCAATTCTTTAGAATTTTTCATTTTCCATAAAATTTTTGAAAATGATAAGTTTATTTTATATAAAAATAAATTTATTTTTAAATATATTGATTTGTCTATAAAAAAAAATTGAAAATCTAACCACAAACCCCACAACATGTAGAAAAATATAAATATCACATGCTTACATGTGTGAAAAATACTGCAACTTCTTATTATATTTAGGATACATTATTAGGTAGGAATCATGTAATCGATTATAAATTATAAAAGAATTTTGATATTATTTTGGAACCTATAATTGTTAATAGGAAGTATCAGGCAAATGGACAGAGTAATAAACTAATAACAACGCAGCTAGTCCATGTTGGAGTAAAAATCAAAATGTGTGATTTGATAAGATTTTAGTTTAGGAATATGAATCAAGATAAGTGTTTCCATCAAAGTTGAAGTCCAAGTCTTCAATTTATCCATCTACAAGTAAAGGGTTCATTAGGTATATAATTGAGAAGTGAAATGAATTAGAGCAGAGGCCAGAGATGTAAGGTTTGAGATATTATTTTTTATATTTAATAAGAGTTTTAATTTTTGAAGATTCTTTACTCCTCGATATTTCTATATGATTTCTTGATGTTCATTTCACAAGAGATTTTTAAATATAATATCAAATTTTTACTTTTTGAAATAGTATCAGAGTGGATTTGATCCTCAAAGATATACAGAAGCCAAGAGGTTGCCGAGATAAAAATAGATACTAAGACTACCTATCTTATCTTATCGAAATCCTTAATTAGATCTTGTTAGAGAGAGGAAACACATTTGTTAGAGATAAATAGATCTATAGAGAGAGCAATGACATTGTTGAGAGAAAACTAAACTCTTTAGAGATAGAAATAACATTGTTTAGAAAGAGAAAAAATATTATAGAGAGAGAAATAAGACTTAAACCCTACTGTTAGAAAGAGATACAATAGAGATAAGATGAGATGAGAGAGATAAATAGTAGAGAGTTGATATGGTAAATATTGACCTGGCTGCTATGTCTTCGTGCCCTCGGATAACTAGACCACCAACGTGACCGACCCGACATAGTGGAGCCGGCCTAACATAGGCATGGAGGGGTCAGCAGTCGTACAGCCGACCTGACATGGGTAAGATGGGCAAGGTCGACACGCCACAACTGCAGGAAGCAAGATGCGCACCTTGCTGCAAGGACCACGAAGGGTGTGATGAAGTACAACAGCATGGTAAGCAACAGGGACAGTAAGGACCTCAGGTGCGAACGCTCCGTAGCCTTTACTATAAAAGCTCCTACACCTCTACGGAGCAGGGGGACCGAAAAATCAATAACCGAACTAACTTGACCGTCAGAGAGGTCACATCGAGAATCCCACTCGACCCAACCTTCTTGCAGGAATTAGCTGCCAACCCGAGCTAAGGTACTTCTTCCCGACCCAAGCTCTGACGAGCTAGCTTCCTCTCTGCCGAGCCGAACCCAAGAGCTCCCACCATTCAACTGTGCTCCACCTCCTCTCCACCGAGACAACCGCGGGCGACCTAGTGCACACGGGCTTGAACCAGCCGTGCCCGCTCAGCAGACATGGAGGCAGACTGCGCCTACTGGGCAGGCACAAGAATTTTACACTAACATTTTTGGCACTAGAAGGAGGGCCTATGTCGCAAGAATGCCCGTTTGGTAACTCAGGTGTGGAGCATCGCACGGAGCCCAACCACCCTCAACAAGCGGAGGAGGTCACCATAGTGAGGCCGACTCCGAACTGTTTCTAGAGAATGATAACCGACCTAGGGTTTCCCTCACCAGCATCCAACCCTGCTCTGTTCGTCGTCGCGGCTGAGGCCTTTCTCGGCCTCACCAACTAGGTTCAAGAACTGGTCGGCATAGTGCAAACCATCGTACCTTACTTGCCCCAGCTTATAAAGTCAGCAACTCAACAATCGGCTCCCCCGACAGCATTTCCACAAATGGAGTCACATGTGGCCCCGAACCGAGAGACTTAACTCGAGGTGGAACCACCACAATGTTAGGCTGCGGAAGCCTATGCAGCTTCCCTGACTACTGCACCTGCTCGGTCGCAAAGCCGCTCTTGCGATCTGATTTAAACTAGTCCCGACTTCGACACCCTGTCATCCAATTCTGCTGATTCATTGAGGGAACAAGTCCGCCAAGTCCATCAGCGACTGGACGAGGTCTAGAAGAAGGTCCTCAAATCAAAGGGGGAGATCGGAGAGAGCTCGAAAGGCGGCTCCCCGTTCACCCCCGAGATACAAGATAAACCTATACCGGCCAACTTCAGACTCCCGACCCTCAAACTCTATGATGACAGTTGTGATCCAACAAAGCACATCATAAAATTTCGTGCTCAAATGGCTCTGTATGACACGCTTGATGTGCTGATGTGTTGAGCTTTCCCGACCACCCTAAGAGGACTATCTAGGACCTGGTATTATCATCTTAAACCCGCCTCTATATCTTCATTTGATTTATTGGTGAAAGAGTTTGAACTAAACTTCTTGGTGAGTGCATGCCCAAAACTGACCACCGCTTCCCTCTTGGGGTTGGCCCAAGGAAGTGGCGAGTCCCTCTCCCAGTTTGTGGGACGATTCACTTCATAGGTCCATGGAATCCCTGACGTCCATCCTTCCCTAGCCATTCAGGCGTTCCTAATGGGACTTAAACTATCGAGGTTCTTTTGGTCGCTGATCGAGCAACTGCCTGCGATGGTGCCCGAGATGCTACAATGGGTGCACCAATACATAGCCACTGAGACATTGGTGACAGGCAAGTGAGACGAGTCAAAGCGTCTCCGAGCGGAACAGCCCTGAGGACACCCCTCAGGACCACCAAAGAGGAGTGAGGACAGGTCGGGTATGCTGCCATCGAGACCTCCCCTGATCCCCCACAACTCGACTCGAACATAGATCTTTTTTCAGATTCGAGAGAAGAGGCTCCTGAAGGCTCCAAATCCAATGAAGATACACTCTGAAAGATGTGACAAAAGGAGGTATTGTCGCTTTCATAGGGAGTACGGCCACGACACGGAAGAGTGCCGCGACTTGTAAAATCAAATTGAAGACCTCATCCGACACGGGCACTTGCGTCGGTATGTTCACGACCAATCTTCACTCCCCGATCGTCAGCCTCCTCGAGATCCATCACCCCGACCCAAGGGTCCGGTCGTAAAGCAAATCGACGTCATTATTGGGGGGCTGATCTCAAGTGGTAACAGCTCCTCAGCGCATAAGGCTTATGCACGCACTGAGGTCGGAAAGAGTCCTGCGCATGACGAAGACCTTGACATCACCTTCAGGTCGGGGGGCGAAGAGTACCCATGCCATGATGATGCACTGTGATCTCAATCCGGATGGCCAATGCCTGCATCAAAAGAGTTATGATTGACACGGAAAGTTCAATCGACATCTTGTATTTTGATACCCTTCAAAAACTGGGACTAACTGACAAAGACCTCGTCAACCTAACATCTACTTTGACAGGGTTCATTGGGGACTTCATCTCTCCTATGGGGGCGGCCACGATTCCTGTCACGTTTGAAGGAGAGTTGAGGTCAAGAACTCTTATGGTGTCGTTCATGGTGGTGAAGCTCCCATCAGAGTACAATGCCATCATCGAACAACAGATCCTCAACCGGTTCAAGGCGATCGTCTCAACTTATCATAGGCTTATGAAGTTCCCGACCCGGGCGGGGGTCGGCGAGGTCAGGAGTGACCCAAGAGAATCCAGACAATGCTATCTAACGGCAACAATATTGCCTAAAAGGCCAAAGGTCCAAACGATCGCGGTGGACCCCCAAAACCCTAAGGATAATGCTCGGGATTCCAACCCAACGGAGCAAGTTTTAGAGGTGCCCCTCGATCCAAGTCGCCCAGACAAGCTGGTGAAGATCGGTTCGGGACTCTCGGATGATCAACAAGTACAACTAGTTGAAGTCCTATGGAAGAATGGGGATGTCTTCGTGTGGTCCCCAAAAGATATGCCGGGGGTCGACCCGGAGGTCACTCAACATCATTTGAACATCACTCCCGATGCCCGACCCGTCAAGCGCTCATGCAAGTTTGGGCCCGACCGACAGAAGGCCATAGAGGATGAGGTCGCTCGCTTGTTGGATGTAGAGCTCATCAAGGAAGTGAAGTATCCGACCTGGTTATCGAATATTATACTTGTCAAAAAAGCTAATGGAAATTGGCGAATGTATGTTGATTATACTGACCTTAATCGGGCTTACCCGAAGGACTGTTACCCCCTTCCTTTCATTGACCAGCTGGTGAATATCACGTCGGGACATCAGGCGCTCTCCTTTATCGATGCCTTCTCGGGGTATAATCAAATCCGAATGGCTCCGAAAGACAGAGATAATACGACCTTCATTACTCACAATGGCACATACTGCTACAAAGTGATGCCATTTGGGTTGAAGAATACCAGAGCGACATACTGACGGCTGGTAAATCGTATGTTCAAGGATCAAGTTAGGAGGAACATGGAGATTTATGTGGATGACATGATAGTCAAAAGTTGAAAGATCAAGCTCATCTCTCGGATCTAGCAGAAATGTTCTGCACGCTAAGGAGACACAAAATGTGTCTCAACCCGGCCAAATATACATTTGGCATCATATCCGGAAAATTCCTCGGCTTTATTATTTATCAACAAGGAATAGATGCCAACCCCGACAAGATAAAGGTGATACAGGAGATGCAATCCCCGAGGTCAGTGATGGACGTCCAGCGACTCACAGGCAGGCTAGCAGCGCTGAGTCGCTTCATCTCCCGAGCCTGAGATAAAAGCTCGACCTTCTTCTGAGCACTGAGGTTGGCAAAGGATTTCAAGTGGACCCCCGAGTGTGAGGAAGCATTCCGCCAACTAAAGAGCCATATCGAACACCTGCCTTAGCTGGTATCAGTAAAGGACGGAGAGCCTCTCGGCTTGTACCTTGGGCATCCGACTTGGCAGTCAGCTCGGTCTTGGTGACACTCGACAAAGCTGGACAAAAGCCAGTCTACTACACCAGCCATGTCTTGGCGCGTCCCGAGCTCTACTACCCCCCCATAGAAAGATTGGCCTTAACGTTGATCCTGACATCAAGAAAGCTAAGACCATACTTCCAGACACATCCCATTAAGGTGATAACCGACCAACCATTGTGCTAGATCCTCTCAAAATTTGATGTTGTAGGTCGGATGCTCAAATGGTCGGTAGAGTTCGGAGAATTTGACATCGAGTACGTGGCAAGAACGACGATCAAAGGTCAAGTGATGGCGAACTTCCTCTTAGAACTCACACCCTTGGAGACCCCGACGAGCTCGGACCTTATGTGGACATTGCACATCGATGGTTCTACCAACTCGGAAAGAGGAGGCGTCGGCTTAGTGCTCAAGGACCCCTCTGGCCACATTTACGAGCATGCGCTTCGGCTGGAATTCATGGCCACGAATAATAAAGCAAAATATGAAGCACTACTGTTCGGTTTAAAAGTCACTACCGAACTTGGTGCAGAAAACATAGAAATATTTACTGACTCCTAACTCATTGCAGGACAGGTCAGTGGAGATTTTGAGACCCGAGAAGTGGCGATGGTCAAGTACCTGGCTGAGGCACGATGGATGACGGATGAATTTTGGAAATACATTATTACTAAAGTGTCCCGAGCTGAGAATTCACAAGCAGATGCCCTGGCCAGGCTTGCGTCCTCTTCAACCGACACACCGCCGGAGGGAATAACAAGAATCCCCGAACCTTCCATCAACCTAGGGTTGCTATCTATCGACGAAGAAGAAGGAAGTTGGATCAGCGAAATCATCCATTTCAAGCAAACAGGAGCCCTCCTCGAGGATAAAGCGGCTGCCCGACGGATCAAGAGGGTGGAATCATGGTATTGCATTATTGATGGTTGGCTCTATCAGCGAGGCTTTAGCCGACCCCTACTTCGGTGCTTGCACCCGACCGAAGCGCGCACCACCATAACCGAGACCCATGAGGGCATATGTGGAGACCATGTTGGTGCTCGGACCTTTTCGCACAAGATTCTCAGGCAAGGTTACTATTGGTCCACCTTGCGTAAAGATGCTTAGACCTATGTGCAAAACTATGAGCAATGCCGGAAGCATGCCCGGATCCAAGATCAACCGATGATACCGCTCGCAACCGCTGACTGCGCTTGGCCTTTCGCCCAATGGAGAATGGACCTCCTCGGTCACTTCCCCCCGGCTTCAGGGCAACAGAGGTTCCTAATAGTAGGAGTTAATTACTTCATTAAATGGCTTGAGGCCGAGCCATTGGCCTCTATTGCCAAAAGTCAAGTTGAAGGATTCATGTGGAAAAACATCATAACCAGGTTCGGCCTTCCTAAAGTCATAATCACAGACAATGAGACATAATTCAATAATGCAAAGTTTAAAGCATTTTGTCAAAGCTATCGCATCCAACTAAAATTCAGCTCGGTCGCCCACCCACAAGCCAACGGACTTGCCGAGATGACGAACCGAGCCATTCTCGAAGGATTGAAGAAGAGGATTTTCGGAGCCCCGACAACTTGGGTGGAGGATCTCGGACAACTCCAAAACCCTAACAGGGGAGTCTCCCTATAGCCTAGCTTTCGGAACCGAGGCTGTACTCCCTCCCGAGGTGGTTTTCCCGACCCTCCGAATCTAAACCCACAACAAAGAGGTATCCAACCAACAACTTGGCGAGAACCTCGATCTGCTGGAGGAGAAGCAAGCCGACGCTCATCTGTGGACGCTAGCTTATAAAAGAGTTGTCGCCAAATTTTACAACCGCCGAGTGCGCCCTCAGCTCATCAGGGCGGGCGACCTAGTGTTGCGGAAAGTCGAGGTCAGCGACCTGACCCGGTCCCACGGAAAGCTGGCGTCGAACTGGGAAGGGCCTTACCGAGTCATGGATGTTGTTCGAGAAGAGACTTACACACTGGCAACAACAGAAGGGCGAGTGTTACCGAGAACCTAGCACATTTCAAATCTATGAAAATTTTATGCATAATACGAAAAAAGTGATGCAATTTGTATTGATGAAAATGTGCTTACAAAAGACGTCAGGAGCAAAATAGGGCTCTCCCTGACCTCAGTTACAAAATGTTTGTATAAAACTACAAGTCAAGACTCAGGTGGGTCCAAGTTGTCGAATGCTTGTTGCCTCTCCATTGGCACTAAGTCATCCTCGGGCCAGATGGTGAAGGGATCCTCCTTGACCTCTGAGTCTGGGTGTAAGGAACAGAAGCAGGCCAATGCCACCCAATAACCATTCTCATAGGTGACTCGGCCCATCCTCTTCAGGCCCTCTTTGAAGCTAGCCGACTCCTTGTAATGGTTGATCGCTTATCTCGGCAACTCGACTTGGGCGTTCTCCAGAGCCTTCACCGACTGCAGTAGCTCATTGTTTATCTTCTGAGCCCTGACTCATGCCTCCTTCAGCAACCTCTGGATCTCAGATATGTTGCTCCGGACTTTGTTCGGTTCTTTGTCAGAGGCCTTGAGTCGTTGGAGCGCTTCATCCCGCTCGCGCTTTGTCTTCTCAAGCTCCTTTTCCAGCTCGGAAGCATGCTCCTCGGCCTTGGCGGCCGCCTCCGGACCCCCTTCGGACTTTAGGGCATCAATCTCCTAATGGAGGTTGGAGATGCGGTGGTCCATAAAAGTTATCAACCGACCCGCGTCATGGACTCGGTCGAAGAGCGCCATCTGAAAGTGTTGGTTCTGCATAAAACAACAATAGTAAGAACTCGGTCGAAAGGAAACGACGTCAAGATAAGGGTTGGGAACTTACCAATACCATCTCCTTGGCGGCTCGGGCCAACAACACCTTCGAGGGGAGTGTATACAGCTCCTGCGCCAACTGCGGGTGGAGGAGTCCCCTCTCGAACTCCTCGGTGGCCGATAGGTTGTTCCAGACCTTTGTCGAGTTCTATAGCCCCTCCCACCTCTACTGCATTTCTTTTGTCGGGGTCTTGATGGGCTAAGTCAGACATGTGCAGGGCATAGTACCCCGCATCGTCCTTATGGACCATCGTTTTGAAGAGGTCCTTCATGGACCTCGAGCGGTGGAAGATTGGCGATGCATCTTCCTCGGTAAAATCCCCGAGCATCTCGGGCTCTTCAACAGGCTCCGCAGGCTCCTTGCCCTTGGAGTGTGACCGCGACCCCTCTTTATCGCGGCGACGTGACTTGTGTCTCTCGGATAAAACCTTCACCTTTTTATGCCTTTGGGAAGGGTTGTCGGATGGGAACGATGAACCAGATGGCCTCTTGGAGGATGACTTTGGAGCTTTGGTCGGCGGAGCCCCACCAACCCCTTGAGTTGAGGCGGCTGATCATGCAACCAGAGCTTTTCCTCCTGACACCTTCGACATCCCTCGAAGATCGCCGAGATCCATTCGATATGCACCCCGATTCATAGGTTAGAAAAAATACCCCTAAGATTTGGAATGACGTATATAAAATAATACCCCTAGAGGCTAAGCTGAGACCCGCCTCGACCAGTCAAAGCTCAGTTATTTCCTTAATGACATGAAAAGAGGAAAGGATCCCCTTCAATTTGCTGACCAGGATGGACTCCTCCTTGGATAAATAAGGGGGGGAACGTTACCGATCGGGTGCACCGACCAGTTGAGTGTGAACCCCCAGACTAGACCACTCATAAAAAGATAATGAGATTTCCAACCTTTATTGTTAGAAGGAGCTCCACTGACCCTAAAATCGACGCGAGCGGTGAGATAGTAGCCACCCCGACTCTTATAAAGGCGAAAGCACGTCATAAGCAAGTCCCAAGTTAGGATAATCCTAGCCCCTTGGCACTCGCCCAAAAACACAACTAGGTAGCGCCACGAGTTGGGCGCTACCTGGCTAGGGGAGATCCTCCACCATCTAATGCATTCTTCTATGAGGGGATGAAGTGGAAACCGGAGGCTGGCCTCCAAGGCATCCACCGAGATGCACACCTCGGGCGTATCCGAGCTATAGGGATGCTGCCCAGACCGCGGAACATGCAACCCGTACTCAGTCGGGATGCTGTATCGCTCCCTAATAACAGTGAGTGACCCCTCGGTCACCACCGTGTCTAGGTCATGATATGCCTTCATGACCTCCAAATCCCTCAGGACCCTTGTGTCGATTGGCGAGGGGGCCCCAAAGATGCTCCCGAGGACTTGCCTCAGGATCACCCAGACCTCTTCCCCCTGACCCCGGGGAAGAAACAACCTTGACACTACTCAAAGAGTCCGAGGAGGTCATTCTGACCTGTTCAGAAAACACCAACTGAAGGGAGGCTAGGAGGAGATCCGAGGGAGGAGCAAAAGAAGGCAAAACGAGCAAGTAAGATCTCAACCTGGCCATAGCAAACTTATAGGATTCAAGGGTGTCGTTTTAGCTTCCTAAGGCAAAGCAAAGGACCACCCTAAAACAACCCGGGGCATCAAATGCATAACCACATTGAATGTAGAGCTGCACTGTGGACGCTGCGACATAGAAAAAATAACGATAAAAAATAATAGTAATAAATAAAAATAATAATAATAGCAACACGATAAAATGAGACAAGTTTCACGAGTTCCCTCTCGGCCAAATCTCCAAGATTTGTGCCCGAGTTCACCCTCTCGGCCAAATCCCCAAGATTTGTGCCCGAGTTCACCCTCTCGGCCAAATCTCCAATATTTGTGCCAGAGTTTGCTCTCTTGGCCAAATCTCTAAGATTTATGCTTGAGTTCACCCTCTCAGCCAAATCTCCAAGATTTATTCCTGAGTTTACCCTCTTGGCCAAATCTCTAAGATTTGTGCCCGAGTTCGCCCTCTTGGCCAAATCTCTAAGATTTGTGCCCGAGTTCACCCTCTCAGACAAATCTCCAAGATTTATGCCCGAGTTCACCCTCTTGGCCAAATCCCCAAGATTTATGCCCGAGTTTTCCCTCTCAGCCAAATCTCCCAGATTTGTGCCCGAGTTCGCCCCCTCGGCCAGATCACATGGACTTGAGCCCGAGTTCGCTCACGTGGCCAAACCGCCAAAGTACAGAACAAAATTGATTTCCCGAGCTCCTGCTTGGTCGGATTAGCTTCCGAGTATAAAAACCCAGCCAATTCATTTCCTGAGCTCCTGCTCGCTCGAGTCATTTCCCGAGCTCCTGCTAGGTTAGATCATTTCCCGAGATCTCGCTTGGTCGGATTAGCTCCCGAGTACTTAAACCCAGCCAGTCCATTTCCCAAGCTTCTGCTCAGTCGGATAAGCTTCCGGGTACAAAAACTCGGCTAGTTCATTTTCCGAGCTCCTGCTCGGTCGGATCAGCTCCCGGGTACTTAAACCCGACCAGTCCATTTCCTGAGCTTCTGCTCGGTCGGATCGGGTACAAAAACCCAGCCAATTCATTTCCCGAGCTCCTGCTAGCTCGGGTCATTTCCCGAGATCCTACTCAGTCGAATCAACTTCTGGGTACAAAACTCGGCCAGTTCATTTCCCGAGTTCCTGCTTGGTCAGATCATTTCCTGATCTCCTGCTCGGTCGGATCAATCGGCTTTCGGGACTAATCTAACTTCACCACAAACCGATGGCTCAGCACAAGACCTCCTCTTCAGCACCCTAATCGGGAACCTCGAGAAGGTCTTCCTTGGGGGGGGGGGGAATGATATGACAAATATTGACCTGGCTACCACGTCCTTGCGCCCTCGGACAACTAGACCACCAACGTGGTCGACTCGACATAGTGGAGTTGGCCTGACACAGGCATGGAGGGGTCAGCAGTCATACGGCTGACCTGACACGGGAAGGTGGGAAAGATCGACACGCCACAGCTGCAAGAAGCAAGACGCGTACCTCGCTACAAGGACCACAGAGGGTGTGATAAAGTACAATGACATGGTAAGCAATAGGGACAATAAGGATCTCAGGTACGAACGCCCCGTAGCCTTTACTATAAAAGCTTATGCACCTCTATGGAGCAGGGGGATCGAAAAATCAATAACCAAACTAACTTAACTATTGGAGAGGTCACGTCGGGAACCCCACCCGACCCAATCTTCTTGCAGGAATTAGCTGCCGACCTAAGCTGAGGTACTACTTTCCGACTCAAGCTCCGACGAGCCAACTTCCTCTCTACCAAGCCAGACCCGAGAGCTCCCACCATTCAACTGTGCTCCACCTCCTCTCCGCCGAGACGATCGCGGGCGGGCTAGCGCACACGGGCTTGAACAAACTATGCCCACTCAGCAGACACGGAGGCAGACCATGCCTACTGGGCAGGCACAAGAATTTTACACTAATAAAAGGAAAAAAAATTAAATGGAGAGAAATTTTAGAGAGAGAAGAATTACTCATAACAGTGATCGTGACAACCCATCAAATAAAAGAAGATACCGAGATCAAAAACCAATTGGCAGATTAAATTATAGTAAGAGAAAAAGATGATGATTATAAGTTCATAATCCCAGCCCATTTGGGTTGGACGGAACAGATCTACTAATTCTTTTATTCCAGTGAGTAAGAACGATATTGATTAGCTGATACAGAAAGATCAGCAGTGCAGTTTAAAATTTTGAACACTTGCAAGATAGAAGATTAAAGGTACGGATAATCACTTTGATAATTTATTTTGGATCTCGTTATTATCTAAATTTAATGAAAAAAATTATTGGAGATGGAATGTTATGATAAGAATTTATCTCAAATTAGAAGGTTTAAAAGAAATTATCTTGGATGATTTTAAAAATATGATAGACGACAGAGATTTCGAGTTACCCTTTAAAGAGCATAAAAAAGAGTTGATTTTTAACAGAGAAGAAGATAAAATGCACTACAACTTACTATATTAAAATATTATTTCATAAATCACTGAAGTCAAGACAAGCAAATAAGACTTATTGATCTTAGAAGATATTTGTGAAGGACTTGACGTTAGAAGATATTTTTGAAGGACGTGTATATCTTTCTCCGTGATAATAAAGAAAAAGTATATGATACAAAACTAAAAGAGAGTGAAGATATCTCAACAAAAGAAGATTAAAAAAAAAAGAAGACCCCACCAGATATGTTAGATTACCCCAATAGTATTATTTCTTAAATTAAAGATATTGAGATCGTGTATAAAAGAAAAATTTAGATTGCAATGTGGATAATATCAATTTTATTGGAGTAGATGATTTTGTTCTCGTTGGAAGCATAAAAATAGTTTTACCTCCCAATATAAAAAAGGAATTTCTAAAGATAGTAATTAAATATTTTTAAAAAATGCTATTGATATTGACATGAAGATTGTTATTATTCATCTAGAAGCTATAAAGATTGATAAATATTCTAAAACAGTAAGTTAGATATGTGCAGATGATTATGTTGATGACATTGATTTCATATTAGAAATTGATTTTAAAAATCTAATAAGATTGATTTTAAACAAATTAGAGTTTTACAGCTAATGAAGATAGATAAGACGGATGAGCACATGAATGACTATTATAGATTGTGTGGCTCAAAGTTCATAGGTCTTAAAACTCATAACATAAGCAATAACATTGAAGGTGATATTTCTTTGTAGAGTTTAATTTAGGGAAGATATTGGAGTATAAATCAAACTTTGTAATTTGATAGGATCTTAGTTTAGGAATCGTAGTGAAGATAGGAGTTTCCGCGATAGTTGAATTCAATGTCTTGAGTTTACCCTTTGATAAATAAAGAATTCATATAATGCTTTAGGCATAGAATTAAGAGAAGAGATGAATTAGAGTAGCGGCATACTCTTCTTTCTTGATGGCCATCACTTCTACTCTAGCAGTCCCTACTCCCCCCTCCCTGGTTTGTTAAGGTACATGGATTAGGTTGAACCCAACAACACTACTGGTGTGGATTAGATTGTTATGTTCGTCGTTGAGTTGTGATCAACCCAAGTCAATTCAAATTGAGTTATGTCAGATCAGCTTCTACACATTGAACTAGTGATGGAATGCGAAACAAACCTTAATGTTTTTATCATGGTAAACTTTAATATCTCAATCACCTCGATGATGAGTGGATCCAAAAAGTTTCCATCTTGATATAGTTGCATGTGGTTCATTGCAAGTAGCAAAACAATGGAACGCGGTTAGAATCTAAAAATTTAATAATAAAATTAATTAATAAATTTATTAGACTAATATGTTATTGAGATAAGTGACACAGGAAATACTTTGATCATAGACTTCAACCACCAAAAGACCAATTATCGAGCAAGAAAATCGAATGTTGCTCCAAGAAATTATAATATAAAAAATTAGATGTTGAGCTGAATGATTGATTGAAATTCTAGAGATCAGACTTCATGCTATAAGTTTGGCCATCATTCCAAAAGAATCGAATATCGCATTGAAAGATTTGATGTCATGAAAAAATTGATATGTTAGTGGAATGGACGATACACTAAAAGAAAAGATGATGTACCAAAGGTTCGGACGAAGTACTAGAATATTGGATGATAAGTTAAAAGAGCATACAACATGCCGAAAGCTTATAAATGTGTCGGATATATGATTGATTTGTCAAAGTCTTGATCAATATCATTTTGGATCAATTTAAGTTGGTATTGGACTAAAACAATGCCAACTTATTAAGAAAGCTATTAAGCTTGAAGCTGAGTTGAATTAGGCTTATTAGATTATAAAACCGATAACCTAAAGCAAGCTTGGGTAGTGGTACTATTAAGCCCAGAAGATAGTATTGCTTAAGTTAGCTAACAAGCACTATTTACGTGTTGCTAACTTTTCCAACAATAATACCTATAGCGGTAGTGGTATCACTTAGGACGATGGTAGTACTACTCAGAATTCAAACTTTATAATAATAGTACCATCGAAGTCCAGAATTGTTATGCCAAATGTTACAACAATAGTATTACCTATTGTCGATGATAGTAGTGCCCGAACCTCAAAATTTTAGGGATTTGAATTTTTTTTGGCTCCATTCTTGAAACCTTTTGAGACCTATAAATACTCCACTTAGAATTAGTTGATTAAGCATCCATTCTTTAGTTAGTAAAGTATTGTAACTCTCCCATTAAGCATTGTTTGAGTCTCTTCCTCCCTCTTTAGTTTAGTTGTAATACTAAGTTGTAAGAGGTGAGAGATCTCTTATAAAAGAGTGAGTATAGATGTTCTCTTATAATCCTGTAAAAAGGAAAAAAGTTATAATAAGGGTAGTTGATCTTTGACTATTGAAATAATATCGATAGTAAATATCAATGACCTCGAGGGAAGAGGAATTAAGCATATAGGTAGGTCTAAAAGACCAAACCACTATAAATCGATTTATATTTATTCTCTTACTTATAACATTTGTTTTTGATTGCTTACTTATTATTTACTTTACTCATAACCCTTACTTGTACTCAATATTTTGTTAATTGTGTTTTCGATACAAATTATATGATGAAGCTTTAAAGCTGATTAAAATTTACCATAGCATTAATTCACATCCACACACACACTCTCTCTCTCTCTCTTTTATGACTATTAAGATCTTAACTATTGGTATCAAGCTTCTTATTTAGATTAACACCTAGGAGAAGAATAAATAATATTTTCAAGTAATTAAGAGGGACACTCTATCACACATCATTCCATTTTGAATGGGATGAATTACATATTTTGAAAAATATGAATAAATATTTTCTTGCTTTTTATGAATATTGATTTATGGAATATTATCTAGTTTGACTTCTAAAAATCTTTTAAATGGATGGTGATAATGAAATGATTTTGAAAAGAGGATATTTTCTTTAAATGCTAAAACTATAAATGTTTTATTTTATGGCTTAGATAAAAATGAGCAAGTTACTACTAGTGATATTGCATATGATATATGATACACTTGAAGTCACTTATAAAAGCACAAGTAGAGTAAAATAACTCAAAATTAATCTTTTAGTTTATAACTATGCATTATTTAAAATTGAGCCAAGTGAATCTATTAGTGATATATACACCTATTTTATGGATGATGTCAATGATTTTTTAAAAGCTCTTGTATAAATTATATTAATCTTGAATTGGTGAGTAAGATTTTAAAGTTTATTCCTAAAACCTAAGATCTAAAGGTAATAACAATCTAAAAAGCTAAAGACTTGAACAATCTTACTCTTTAAGAACTCGTAAGATCCTTAATGATATATGAAATGACATACAATATATATGATGAAAAATAGAAAAATTTTCTAAAGAAAATGAAGAATATTGCTCTTAAATCCAAAGAAGATTACTCATGCAAAAGCTTAAATGATGACGATGAAGGCATGACATTTTTTATAAAATGATTTAAAATATTTATAAGAAAAATAAGATAAATCTAGCAAAAATAAAATATAAGAATAAAATGAGCCTAATAAAGATATAGTCATATGTTATGAGTGCAAAAAGTTGAGATACTTTAAAAATAATTATCCATAATTGAAAAAGAAATTGTCATCCCAAAAGATAAATAAAACATTCAAAGCAGAATCAAATGAGTGAAGTGAAAGGGCAAATAAAAGTGACAAATTACACCTTAATAACTTTTAATAATAAAGTATTTGACTCTCTCAAAACTTCTTTATCACATGATAATTACTTAGTGCACTTCATGATTTATATGATAACTAAAAAAAGATTGGTCAAAAATATAGTTTGGTAAAAAAGGATCATATCTTACTCGCTAATAAATTTGATGAATTAAGAGATATATATATATATATGACAACTATATGTTAACATCTTATACTAATTATAAAGATTTAGAACAATATAATCTTGCACTTACAGATGAGTTATTTAAAAAATTATATACTTTAGAAAATATTAAAAAACTTAATTACTACGAATAAGAAACTAAAACATTGTTTAGAAAAATTAGTTGATCATAAATATTTAATAGAACCTCTTAAAAAGAAAAATAAGTTTCTATGATAAATATTAAAAAAAATTAAAATTAGAAATAAGTCACTTGATATGATTCTTGCTAAATAAGATGGTGTATTTAGAAAAAAAACATTAGCTTTTCAAGTAGTATATATCAAAAGCCAACTAAATTTATTAAAGGACTCACACTATATATTCATCCTAAATTAAATATAATTTTTGTGATATATAACTATTATAAAATAATCTGAGTTCCTAAAGAAACTATGACTGATTTATGTTAGAATTTTAAAGGTCATACCCTTAGAATTTTAATGGGTCCCACATGTATAATCAAATATGTGCCATTATTTGGTTAGCTAAAATTAAAGTGATCTAATTAATAAAAAGTTATTTGGCTAAGGGGTATAAGATTATGTGGCCCTTTATTAATTGAATAAGATATATTATGAATTATTTGGATTCTGATAAAAGATATTAGTCAATATTAAATAAAGTCTATATTATATTGGGATATTTTAGGGGATGCCCTTGATGGAAGGAACTCTCCTAATAACTTACCCTAGACCCTCTGCTCTCGCCTATAAATAGACAAAACCTACTATAAACCCAATGCACGACACAACACAGAATGCCAAAGGGATGAATAGAGCAAGAGATTACGGTTATTCTCTTGATATCTCAAAACCATCAATTAAGGTGGTTCTGTGAAAGAATAGGAAGAGAGGAGAAGGGGTCTAGACTATTCTAGTTCCTCTTGAAGATCAATATCTCGACGTTATTCAGATTCGACAGGGCTCTTGAAGATCTAGTTAGATCTCAATCAGATGACATCTAAAGGTACGTATCGTAAACAGATATAGTATTATTTGATTTCAATCCTGACATAATAGTTTTCCGCATGATAGTTTTCATGATTATAGTTTTTATGCCAACAATTGGTATCAGAGGCCTAGGTTTTGAGATAAAAAATATTAGATCTATTATTTTTATTTATGATGAGTTGATATGAATATCTTATTGATCTATTTTCCTTTTTGTTAAATTTTAATTGTTTGCTTGCGAATGATGTTGATGGTTATTGTGTATAAAAGACGCAGCAATATACGTTCTTTTGGTGGATGCTGCGACGACCGTGCGTATAGATTAGCGATCGACGACGCTGACCGCCGCGGATGTCGGATCGGACGCGTGGCGAACCGCATCCGAACGGCCGACGTGGTTCGCCACGAGCGGTTGATCGCAACCGTGACAACAACGTGTAGAAAGAGGTCGTGCAAGTGGCGGCGCGCCAATGCAATAGCGATGCCGACGGCGACACGGCCACGCCGAGTCAGATATGCCGAATCGCCTGGCGTTAATGGCCGCTGGTGGTGGCGGCGACATAAGGGAAGATTAGGGTTTTTTTTCCTTTAAGAAAATTACAGTTTTACCATTAATTGAAAAATTACAGTTTTGTCATTAAGTGGCAAATTACAGTTTTACCATTAGGCTTAAATTATAATTTTGCCATTCACCGACGTTACAATTTTACCCTTCGGCTAAATAAGATTATTTACAGTTTTACCCTTTTATTAATCCTATAATCCTTTAAAAAATTCTATAATTCTTTTTTTAGAATTATAGTTCTGCCATTATAAAATTAAGAAATTATGGTTTATTTTTTTAATTATAAAATTGATCAATATATAATATAATAAGATTTAATTATGATTATATTTTGATTATTCATTGATTATATTTTATTTTGATCAATTTATTTAATTAGACTTATAGGCTTCTCCAATTAAATAAAAATAATTAGTTTAATTAAAAAAATATAAATTATTATTTCTTTATAGTTTTCTCATATGAATTATTAATTACATGTATTAAATCCAATCATTGGTTTTTGGATATTTATTCAGTTATTCACATGTAAATATTAGTAATTATAAAATAATATTTATTTTTTACATAAATGTATGATTTATGTATTATCATGATTACAGTTATCATATGAGTTTTTTTTTCTGTTGATTAAGTGTTCTATAATTATTATGGTTGTTATACTATTATTGAACTGTCTCAGCATAAATTAGTTTAAACGAACTTGATGAATATTATTTGTAGTTCATCTCCTTAAGTTATGACTGACTGGTAGATACCAAAGTAGCTTGAGATGATAGACTTATATGATATGAAATACAATTAAAGTCTTATCATTCATAGGATAATTTAATTTATATTTTGTATTATTATATTGGTCTTCTAGTTACTAAAGTGGCCTATGGCTTTGATTTATAAAATTACATTAAGGAACAAGTTCTCAATGACATTAAGGAAATAATATTCAAAATTACATGCATAATTAGGAGATTTCGATAATCCCAAAGGATAATCTATTTCAAATAATTATGTGATGGGTAGGATGATACTGATTTGGATATCCTTGTAGTTTAGAATTATATACCCAAAGGTAGCAAAACTATTCCACAAGGATGGTATCAGTCATCCATAAATAATCTTGTGTGAACACTAGATATGTTAATATTTTTACCCAAAGCTTAAATATTAATGATATCAATAGTGAATCATATTTTGGTAAAACTCAAAGCATTAATGTTATTTTATATTCTGCAATGGTATTCTCGTCCATACATTCTCATACTTCTAGTGTCCCTGTACTCTCTGGATCAAATTATTCAGAATGGTTAGAGCATGTGCAATTTATTTTGGGCGTACTAGATCTTGACTTGGCATTGCTTGTTGAAAAGTCCACAGAATTAATTGACAAAAGTACTATGAAACAAGTCAATGAAATGAAGGCTTGAGAAAGATCTGATAGGCTTAGTTTAATGTTCATAAGGATAACAATTGCAAATAATATAAAGACTTCATTACTGGTTGCATCTAGCGCATGTGAATATTTAAAGGTTATTGAAGACAGATTTAAATATGCTAATAAGTCATTAACTGACACATTAATGAAAGAACTGACTACAGCTTAGTATGATGATACTCAAGAAATTCAGGATCACATCCTCAATATGGCTGACAAAGCTCCAAAACTTAATGTGTTGGGAATGAATGTTGATAAATCTTTTCTTGTATAGTTCATTCTTAATTCTCTTCCTTCTCAGTTTGGCCCATTCAAGACTGACTATAATACAAATAAGGATAAGTGAGACTTGAATGAGTTAACTAGTATGTGTATTCAAAAAGAATTAAGATTAAAGCAGGAAAGTTCATATAATGTACTGACAACTACTCAAGGAATTGGTAACAAGAAAAGAAAATTGAAGCATCATCCATTGAAGAAATTTACCGGGTCTGGAAGTGTTAGATAAACTATTGAAAAGAAAGCTACTACAGTAAAGTGCTTCTTTTGTGGCAAGAAAGGACATGTAAAGAAGGATTGCATTAAACATAGGACTTGGTTCAAAAAGAAAGGTATAAACTCAATCTTTGTATGTTTTAAATCAAACATTACAAAAATTCCTTCTAATACATTGTGGATTGATTCTAGCGCTTCAACTCATGTTACTAATAATATGTAGGGATTCTTTTAAATCTAGAAACCAAAAGAACATGAAAGATTCATAATTATGGGAAATCATTTCAAAACAAAAGTGGTATCAATAGGGACTTATCGCTTACGCCTAGAGACGGGTTATCTAATGGATCTAAAAGACACATGTCTTATTTCTATAATTTCTAGAAATTTAATTTCTCTGTCTAGAATTGATAAGCTAGGATACTATGTTTCTTTTAGAAATGGTAAACTCAGTATATTCTATGATTTAATAAAAGTAAGTTTTGGAATTCTATGTGATGGTTTATATAGAATTAATTTGAATCTTGAGTTTGTAAATATATTATTGACCTTGCAATCAAGTATTGGAATGAAACGTAATTCCAATAATGAAAGATCTTCTATATTGTGGCATAGACGTTTGGGGTATATCTCCAAGGAAAGAATTGAAAGATTAGTAAAGGATAATATTTTAAAAAATTTAGACTTCACTGATTTTGATGTTTGCATAGATTGCATTAAAGGATAGCAAACTAAGCATACAAGAAAAATGCCACAGAAGTAAAGAACTTCTTAAAATTATTCATACTGATATCTGTGAACCACTCCATATTCCTTATTTTAGTAGAGAAAGGTATTTCATCACATTTATAGATGACCTATCCAGATATGACTATGTTTATCTAATACATGAAAAGTATTAGGTCATTGACATTCTTGAACTGTACATAAATGAGGTCGAGAGATAATTAGATAGAAAAGTTAAAATTATCAGATCTGATAGGGGTGGTGAATTTTATGGCAGATATGATGAATCCGGTCAAAATATTGATCCTTTTGCTAGATTCCTAGAACAAGGGGGTATTTGTACTCAGTATGCATTATCAGGTGTGTCATAGTAGAACGATGTTGCTAAAAGGCGAAATCATACTCTTATAGATATGATTAGGAGCATGATGATTTATTCCTCTGTACCTGAGTCAATGTGAGGTGATACTCTTAGGACAGCTATGCATATCATGAATAGGGTTCATAGTAAATCAGTTCCATCAACTCCATTTGAGTTATGAACTTGTAGGAAACCCAATCTGAGACATTTATATATTTGGGGGTGTCCTACAGAGATAAGAGTATTCAATCAACATGAAAAGAAATTAGATCCAAGAATAATTTTTAGATATTTTATTGATTACCCAGAAAGATCCAAGAGATATAGATTTTATTGATAATCATAATATGAGGATAGTAGAATCTGGTAATGCATTCCTAGAAAATGATAAAATCAGTGAGAGTCAAAAGTCTCGAAGGATTAATTTTGATATTGAGTAGATTCATACTTCTTCTCCTATATTATCCCCTATTCGAGAAATTATTATTCCTCAAATCAATGAGATAATTAATGAGGGCGAACAACAAAATAACATTGATGAATTCTCACATGATGCTGATGTCGCCGCTGATAGTCTTATAGAACAATCACAGTTGACAGATTTGAGAAGATCTCAAAGAAAAAAAAATGACATTTCTGATGATTATGTGGTATATCAGATTTTGATATAGGAATGAAAAGAGACCCCTTATTGTTTTCATAAGCCATAGAAATTAATGATTCTAAAAAATGGTATGATGCAATGAAAGACGAGTTAAAATCAATGGACCAGAATGATGTTTGGGAACTCTTTGAATTGCCCAATAATTGTAAAAGAGTCAGTTGTAAATGGGTCTTTAAGACTAAATGTGACTCGGTGGGCAATATCGAATGATATAAAACCAGACTTGTGGCTAAAGGTTTTTCTCAGAAAAAATGCATCGACTATCATGAGACATTTTCTTTAGTTTCTCGAAAGGACTCATTGAGAATTATCATGGCATTAGTAGCTCATTATGATCTTGAGTTACATCAAATGGATGTGAAAATAATATTTCTGAATGGGAATCTAGATGAGGAAATCTATATGGAACAACCTGAAGGATTCATAGAAAAGGGAAAGGAAAGTTGGGCTTGCAAACTTAAGAAATCCATTTATGGCCTTAAACAAGCTTCTAGACAATGGTATATAAAGTTTCATGATACCATTACTTTCTTCGGATTTAAGAAAATACTATTGATCAGTGTATATATCTGAAGGTTAGTGGGAGTAAGTTTATTATATTGGTCTTATATATGGATAATATATTGCTTGCCAGTACTGATCTTGGTTTGTTGCACAAACCAAGATATTTCTCAACAAAAACTTTAATATGGTTGATATGAATGAGGCATCCTATTTTATTGGCATTGAGATATTTAGGGACAGATCTCAAGGTTTGTTAGGATTGTCTCAGAAAGGTTATATTAATCATATCTTGGAAAGGTTTAATATGCAGCTTTGTAAAGCTAATGATACACCTATTCCTAG
This sequence comes from Ensete glaucum, assembly GCA_021527575.1. Lineage (NCBI taxonomy): Eukaryota > Viridiplantae > Streptophyta > Magnoliopsida > Zingiberales > Musaceae > Ensete > Ensete glaucum. The sequence goes on along the minus strand of CM038559.1, from coordinate 37,087,773 downwards.
AGGTGAAAAATTCAGCCAAAATCAGTGCCCGAAAAATGACTTGGAAATGGATCAAATAAAGAATATTCCTTAAGGGTGCGTAATTAGAAGTCTATTATATGGTTAAACCTGTACAACGCCAGATATCAATTTTGCAGTAGCAATGCTGGGTAGATACCAGAGTAACACAAGAATGTTATTGGAAAGCTGCAAAGAAAGTAATGAGATATCTGCAATGGACAAAAGATTATATGCTTACATATAGGAAATCAGATCAGCTTAAAGTAACGGGATATTCAGATGCTGATTTTGTAAATTGCCTCAATAGTAGGAAATCCTTTTCAGGATTTGTGTTTATGCTGGCTGGTGGGGTAATTTCTTGGAAAAGTGTAAAACAATCACTTATTGCATCATCTACAATGGAAGTTGAATTTGTGGTATGCTTTGAGGTCATAAATCAAGCTTTATGGCTGCAAAATTTTATCTCAGGACTTGGTGTAGTCGACACAATTGCTAAGCCATTGAAGATATTTTGTGATAATACTGTAGTAGTTTTCTTCTCTAAGAATGGCAAGTACTTTAGTAGTTCTAAGCACATTAAGATAAAGTACTTGGTGGTTAGAGAAAGAGTCCAGAAACAACAAGTATTAATTGAAAATTTGAGCACCACTATGATGATTGCTGATTCATTTACTAAAGCTTTGCAGTGTAAAACATTTAAAGAACATGTTCTTAGAATGTAACTTGTGAGCAAACTATAAAGGATATGGTGATTCATGTTTAAGTGGATGTTATTATTGATATTTCTTTTGTATAATTAAAGTTATTTATTTCTGTTATCCTGTTTATGTTTATGTTTATGCATATTATGGTTGAATGCAAGAAACATGATTGTCTTGATAAGACAAATTACAAGGGTCATTATAGACTATATAAGGAAAGACTAACAGTGTTATAGTACATAGAAGGAAGTGTGACATTGATGACATACAACCGCTATGACTCACATTGATAGTTAGACTGAATATAGTATTATTATGCTTATTGGACTTATTGACTTATTTTTAAAAATCATGGCCATATATAAAATACTTTTCAAAATTTTCAGAATCTAATTATATAAAATTATTTTAAAATAAATTTTATTTTATTTATTTTGATTTTGGATATCTTTTATATCTTATCAATTAATGGGCCAAGTGGGAGAATGTAAGATTATGTGGCCCTTTATTAATTGAATAAGATATATTATGAATTATTTAGATTTTGATAAAAGATATTAGCCAATATTAAATAAAGTCCATATTATATTGGGATATTTTAGGGGATGGCCTTGATGGAAAGAACTCTCCTCATAACTTACCCTAGACCCTCTGCTCTCGTCTATAAATAGATAGGACCTACTATAAATCCAATGCACGACATAACACAGAACGACAAAGGAGTGAATAGAGCAAGAGATTACGATTATTCTCTTGATCTCCCAAAATCATCAATTAAGGTGGTCCTGTGAAAGAATAGGAAGAGAGGAGAAGGGGTCTAGATCTATTTTAGTTCCTCTTGCAGATCGATATCTCGGCGTTATTCAGATCCGATAGGCGGTGCTCTTGAAGATCTAGTTGGATCTCAATCAGATGACATCTAAAGGTACGTATCATAAACAGATCTAGTATTATTTGATTTCAATTCTGGCATAATAGTTTTTTGTATAATAGTTTGCATGATTATAGTTTTTATGCCAACAAGAGGGACATTTATCATGAAAATTAATTATGTGGATATCATCAACCATATTTCAAACTTGGTGACGTGATAAGTTCAAAGTACAAAACATCATAAGTCATAACTTACGATTATGACTATAAAAAGGGGTTATGGTCCCTAATTGTAGAATAAGGAAAGAACATTTTCTTTACCCATCAAAGATAAATCTAATGATTTCAAAAGAAAACTCTGCAATTAAAAGGCCAATATATCGATTAATCCAAAATACTACAATGGATTCAATAGGTACGCTTTTATGTTAATATGTTTCATAATTGTTGTAAGATATCAAGTATGTTATCGAGAATTTAATAATTAGATGAAAATATTCTTAAAAGGTTTTGGATCTATATGATATGTATGATCCATATTGTTATCATTAAACTTTTTTCAATAATTGATATCAGAGCGATCCTACAATGATTATTGAACATCAAAGTCATATTTTTCATGCATCTTAATGATATTTTGATAGTGTTTTACTTTAATTTGATTCTATCATCATTAGGGAAGAGAACAGTTTTATGAACTATAGTCTTTTTATGAACCGTCGACTTTATGAACTATATACATAACTTTTTGTTGCAATATTTTCTCCTATATTATTTGTTAAAAATAATTCTTATGTGGAACAAATATTCGCTGTGGTGCCTTTTGATTTTATCTAATTGGTTTAAACAAAATATTAGTTTTTATAAAGTTATTTATTGATATAGTTTACATAAATCAAATATTTAAATCAACAAATAAAAGTTAAACCAATTTGACTAATATGGTTCAAATTTAATTAGTGATATTTAATATTAGATTAAGTAATTTAATGCATTAAGTCACCAAAGTGACCTCTCATATATGACGTTTCTCATAAAAACATTAAATGTAGTGTGTATTTATATCCATACGGTAATTACCCGGCCCAAAGTAAGGTTAATAACTGGCAAGATTTTATATACACCTGTGATGGTAAACGCATGACAATTATAAGTTTTATATGTGAATGATAAATTAATCCAAAGTTGAGTTTAGCATTTGACATACCTTATTGTCAATGTTTGATCATTACAACAAGACTACCACTAGCAATTAATATTGAAGTCGAAAGATAAGATATTAATGTTGCACTTGGTATCTTGAGATGGGTTATATCATTATTTAAATTTTCTTAAGTGTATGGTATTATAAATATGAGCATAATTTGTTATTATCTATTATTTTTTTATTTAGGTTCTCTTGCTACAATATTTGCTAACCTCAGTTCAGTATCAGTTCTGAATGGAATTAACTTTAAAGATTGGAAGGAAAATATTCTGATTGTTTTAGGTACATGGATCTGGATCTTGCACTGAGGGAAGACTAACCCGCTTCTCTTATAGAATCTATCTCTCCTGATGAAAGAAGACTATTTGAGAAGTGGGACAGGTCTAATCGCACGAGTCTCATGATCATTAAGCGTGACATTTCAAAAACCTTTAGGGGTGCAATTTTCGAAGGGATTACCAAGGCCAAAGATTTCCTTGCTGAAATAGAAAAATATTTTCTTAAAAATAATAAGGCGAAAACAAGCATTCTGCTTCAGAACTTGATTTCCATGAGGTATATCTACAAAGGAAATATAAGGGAGTACATCATGGAGATGTCTAATCTTGCTTCAAAACTTACAACATTAAAGCTTAACTTATCAGAGGACCTGTCCATTTGGTTGCACAATTCAGTCAATTTAAGGTAAGTTATAATTTCCAAAAGGATAAATGGTCTCTTAATGAGCTTATTTCATATTGTATGCAAGAAGAAGAAAGATTGAAGCAAGAGAAGACTGAAAGTGCCAACTTTGCTAGCACCTCTAAGGACAAGGGCAATAAAAGAAAATACAAATCTGAAAAGAATGAAGCTAATAAGGGTATAACACAGAAGAAATAATATAAGGCTAATATTTGTTTCTTCTGTAAGAAACCTAGGCATTTGAAGGACTGTACCAAATATCATGCTTGGCGTGCTAAAAAGTATATATTCTTTATTTTGGTTTGTTCTGAAGTCAATTTAATTTCAGTACCTAGAAACACTTGGTGGTTAGACTCTGGTACAACCACTAACATTAATGTTTCAATGTATGGTTGTTTGACCTACCGAAGGCCCAATGATGCTGAAAGATGCATTTATATGGGAGATGAAAAATTGGTAGATGTGGAAGCTATAGACATACTTAGATTGTTATTATGTATTGGATACTATTTAGATTTAAAAGACACTTTTGTTGTTCCATCATTTAGACATAATTTAATTTCTATTTTTATTTGGACAAATATAGTTATTTTTGTTCATTTGGAAACAATCAACATACTTTGTCTTTAAATTCAAATGTAATTGGTACTAGTTCACTTATGGCTTATGACAATCTATATTTGCTTAATACTATAGCATCCTATCATAAATCCCTGAATGTAAAATTGTGAGGTACTAAACGTAAAATTAAAAATTCAAGCATATTATGACACAAATGTTTGGGACACATCTCTAGAAATAGAGTTAAAAGACTTATGTCAGAAGGGATTCTTGATCCTATTAACTTATCAGGTTTAGATGTTTGTGTTGAATGCATTAAGGGTAAACAAACCAAGCCTAAGAAAACAGGTGTATATAGAGCTACAGACGTCCTAGAATTGATACATATAGATATTTGTGGGCCATTTCCTACAACTTCTTAGAATGGTTAATAATATTTTATATCATTCATAAACGATTACTCTAGATATAGATACTTGTATATAATACATGAAAAGTCCCAATCTTTGGATGTGTTTAAATCATTTAAAGCTGAAGTTGAAAATCAACTCAGCAAAAGGATAAAAAGCATTAGATCTGATCGTTGAGGGGAATATTACGTCAGAAATAATGCCTTAGGTGAACAATGTCCAGGACCATTTGCTTTATACTTAGAGGAGCGTGAAATTATCCCCCAGTATATAATACCGAGCTCACCTAATATGAATGGTGTAGCTGAAAGACGAAATCACACATTTAAGGATATGGTAAGAAGTATAATTTCTCAATCTACTTTACTAGAGTTACTTTAGGGAGAAGCAATAAAGACTACAGCTTACATTATCAATAGAGTACCAACTAAAGTAACTGTAAAAACACTTTATGGGCTTTGGACTAGGAGAAAGCTAGTTTAAGACACTTTCATGTATGGGGTTGTCTAACTGAGGCAAAGCCTTATAGGCCTACTGAAAAGAAATTGGAACCCCGAACAGTAAGCAGTTATTTTATTGGTTATTTTAAGCATTTTAAGGGGTATAAATTTTATGATCCCAAATCAAGAGGTTTTTTTAGACGAGTATTGCAATATTTTTTGAGAATATTGACCTTAGAGGGAGAAATAAGGTTAAAGACTTTACCTTTGAGGAAGAATTGATTCAATCTAATCTAATTCATATGGTTGTTACTGATGTATCAAATTCAGTATCTCAAAAGGATATAGTCATTACAGCTCTCATATAGTATGAGGAAATTATACATGAGGAATAAATTCAACATCCTCAAGAACCCGTGCCACAAGAGCCAACACCTTTGCGACAATCCATTAGAGAAAGGAGGAGTACCACTTTAGATGATTATATGGTATTTCTCCAGGAATATGAAGAAAGTAGTGGTATAATGAAAGATGATCCAATCAACTTTCGTCAAACCATAGAGGATTCCAGTTCAGATAAGTGGATTGAAGCAATGAATCAAGAGTATAAGTCCATGCAAGATAACAAAGTTTGGGAACTTGTCCTATTACCAGAAGGTATGAAACTTATTGGTTGTAAATGGATTTTTAAAATAAAAAAGAATTCTATTGGTAATGTGGAGAGGTACAAGGCACATCTTCTGGCAAAAGGTAATACTCAAAAGGAAGGGATTGACTTTAAAGAGACCTCTCTAGTTTTAACGAATGACTCTTTTAGGACAATCATGGCTCTGGTTACACATTTTGATTTGGAGCTTCATCAGATGGATGTCAAAACAACATTTCTCAATGAAAACATTGATGAAACAATTTATATGGTATAGCCAGACTACTTTGTATTAGGAGACCCAAAGAAAATAATTTGTAAATTGATAAAATCCATCTATCGGCTAAAACAAGCATCCCGTCAGTGGTATCATAAATTTCATCATGTAACTCTCTCATTTGGTTTTGAGGTAAATATTATTGATGATTGTGTGTATCACAAGTTTAGTGGGAGCAAATTTATTTTTCTGATATTATATGTTGATGATATTCTACGTACCACAAAGGATATAGGCATATTGCATGAAACCAAAAGATTTCTATCAAGAAATTTTGAGATAAAAGATCTTGGTGATACCTCTTTTATATTAGGAATCCATATACATCGGGATAGATCCTGAGGTATTTTAGGATTATCATAAAAGAACTATATCGATAAGGTACTCAAAAGGTTTAACATGCAGAAATACAAACTAGGAAATACCCCTGTCACTAAGGGAGACAAGTTCAGTCTCAATTAATGCCCAAAAGGAAATATAAAAATTCAAGAAATGCAGATCCCCTATGCATTGACAATAGAGAGTCTAATATATACACAAGTTTGTACGCGTCCGGATATATCGTACATTGTTGGGGTACTTGACAAATATTTAAGCAATCCTGAAATGGACCATTGGAAGACAGCCAAAAGAGTTATGAGATATTTAAAGAGAACAAAATATCATATGCTCACATATAGGAGATCAGCCCATTTGGAGATCATTAGGTATTCTGACTCCAATTTTGCTAGATGCCAAGATAGTAGGAAATCCACTCTGGGCTACATTTATATATTGGCTGGTGGGGCTATTTCTTGGCACAATGTCAAGCAAACTCTTATTACTTCTTCCACCATGGCAGCAGAATTTGTAGCATACTTCGAGACATCCAATCATGGAATTTGGCTGAGGAATTTTATCACAGGACTATTGTAGAAGGAATTGAAAGACCGCCAAAGATATATTATGATAATAAATCAGCTGTTTTATACTCCAACAATACTAGGAGCTTGACTAAGTCAAAGCATATTGACATCAAGTTCTTAGTTGTGAAAGAAAAGATACAAAGTGGATAAATTTCCATAGAACACTTAGGGACAAACTTTATATTGGCAGATCCTCTTACAAAAGGTATACCACTCATAGTCTTTCATGAGCATACTGCTCATATAGGTGTATTAGAGCTTGAGAAAACTTCACTTTAGTGAGAGTTTGACATATGTTTGTTATATGTTCTATGCCAGATTCAATATATTTTCTGATCAGAAATAAAGATATAATTTATTACACTTTGTATATTTTGGTTATTAATGATCTCATAAAGAAAAAGTTTGACCAGTTGAAAATTGACATGTATAGATCACATCCATGTAATTTTCATGCCACACATTTCATGATTGATCTATGTCATTTTGTTATGTTAATATTAGTGATCATTGATAAGTTTAGCTATGATTGATATAGTGAAAACCGCTTTGGTCCTATACTAATATGGTCAATGGATGAGATTGTGATGTATATCTTGTTTAATAATGGTAATAGTTTTGAGCTCATAAAGTATAACACATTTATCAAAATACATATGCGACCCAGTGAGAGATTATTAGAATTTTAAGGGTCACACCCTTAGAATTTTAATGGGTCACACATGTATAATCAAATGTGTGCTATTATTTGATTAGTCAAAATTAAAGTGATCTAATTAATAAAAAGTTATTTGGCTAAGGGGGATATTTATCATAAAAATTAATTGTGTGGATACCATCAATCATATTTCAAACATGGTGACGTGACAAGTTTGAAGTATGAAACATCATGAGTCTTTATGAGACATCATGAGTCATAACTTACGGTTATGACTATAAAAAGGGGTTATGATCCCCAATTGCGGAATAAGGAAAGAATATTCTCTTCACCCGTCAAAGAAAAGTCTAAGGATTCCAAAAGGAAACTCTGTAATTGGAAGGCCAATATACTGATAAATCTAAAATACTATAATGGATTCAATAGGTACACTTTTATGTTAATATATTTCATAATTGTTGTAGGATATCAAGTATGTTATTGAGAATTTAATAATCAAATGAAAATATTCTCAAAAGATTTTGGATCTATAAGATATGTATGATCCATATTGTTATTATTAAACTTTTTCCAACAATTTAAAGTCAAAATACCAGAAAGATATATCTAACCATGAAGGAATCAAAGTTAAATGAGTTTCTAAAATAAACTCCTCTTTCTTGTATGTTTGTTTCTAAACAAACTAAAGACAAAAGATGTTATCTTGATAGTGGATGCTCAAGGTACATGATCAGAGATCCTACAAACTTCTCAAAGCTCATTAGCCAAGATGGTGGATATATTACTTTCAGAGACAATAATAAAATAAAATTCATTGGTATTTAAAATATTGATAATAAATCTTTTGATTGAAGATGTGATTTTGGTAGATGATTTGAAATACAACTTAATAAGTATTAGTCACCTTATGATAAAGGATATAATATTAAATTTGAATATCATGTTTATATCATAGAAATACTAAGTAAGAATAAATCTATGATAGCTTTAATAAGTGATAATATTTATACTATTGATGTTGATGATTTTCATAATGCAACTTATTTTTTAGTTTCAAATAATGATGTATGATTTTAACATAAAAGATTAGGATATGTTAGTATGAAATCAATTTCATAAATTGAAACTAAAGAACTTGTAATAGGAATACCCAAATATAAAATTATTAAAGATAAAATTTATAATGTATACCAATTAGGAAAACATATAAGAAGTAGCTTCAAACCCAAAATCTACGTATCTTTATACCATTACAACTAATTCACATGAATTTATTTGGACCTATTAATATCATAAGGTAGTAAATATATTTTTGTGATTGTTGATAAATATTATAGATATAAATGTATATATTTTTTGGCACATAAAAGTGGCTACTTCAAATATTTTATTAAATTTTATAAACTTGTTCAAAATGAAAAATATTTTATATTTTTTTATTCACAGTGATCATAATGGTGAATTTAAATGTCATAATTTTTAAAAATTTTATAATTTGAACAGGTTTGATAATAAATTTTATATTTTAAGAAATTTATAATAAAATAAAATTATTGAGAGAAATACTAGGAGCTTACAAGAGATGATAAAGATCACGCTTAATGAACATAGTTTCTCTAAATAATTTTGGGTCAAAGTCATTAACATAATATGCTATGTCATTAATAGTCGTCTAAAACTCCTAATGAATTGTGAAATAACAAAAAACTTAACATCTTGAATTTTAAAGTTTTTGGTTATAAATATTTTATTTTAAATGGCAAGGATGACAGAGAAAATTTTGATGTAAAATCTAATAAAGGTATTTTTCTTATATGTATCTATATCTTTAAAGCTTATTAAGTTTTCACTACGAGATCCTTAATCATTGAACAATCTATTAATGTTAATTTTTATGAATCTCCCAAAACTAAGAAAGAATAATTTTGATGATAATTTTAAATTTAATAAATTAAATTTGAATGAGTATTCTACTCCCACAAGCAACTCAAATATATCTACTTTTGAAGAAACATTACCCAATGAATAAAAATATATCGATATATATATTAAGGATCTAATTATTGAAGATAGCTCAAAAGGTAATAAAAAATATTTATGCAAATACTATCTTTTTATCCCAAATTGAGCTTAAATGCATTGATATGCTCTTAAGGATCACTCATGGGTTTTGCCAATATCTGAAGAGCTAAATCAATTTGAAAGAAATAAAGTTTGGACACTCACTCAATATATCTTTAAGAATAAGCAAGATAAACAAGGTGTCATGGTTCAACACAAGAATAGATTAGTAGCCAAAAGTTTCAACCAAGAAGAATATATAGGCAATGAAATTTTTTTTGCTTTTATAGCTACACATGAAGCCATAAGGATGCTTCTTACCTATACATATTTTAAAATTTTAAAATTATTTTAAATAGATGTAAAAATGCTTTTCTCAATATTTTTTAAGAAGTTTATGCTAAGCAACACTTAGATTTGAAAATGATATTTTTCAACCATATTTATAAGCTATTTAAGATTCTTTATGGGTTGAGGCAAGTCCCTAGGGCTTGGTATATCAGACTTAGCTCTTTTCTTATTCAAAATAATTTTTTAAAGACACCATCGATATCACATTATTTATTAAAAATTTTAAAAATATTTTTTATTATTTAATTTACATTAATGATATTATTTTTGATTTTATAATAAATTTTTATATGAATTATTTACCAAAAGTATGAGTTGAGAATTTGAAATGAGCTTAATGGGTGAATTAATATTTTTCTTATAATTATAAATTAACTAAATGATTGATTTTTCATTAGTCAAACCAAGTATACTCTTAATCTATTAAAATAATTTATATGGATAATTCGAAGACCATCAACATGCCAATGAGTATTTCTACTAAATTAGATATAGATGATGAAGAATAATGATTTAATCAAAAGACTTATAGAGGTATAATAGATAGTTTATTATATATTACTATAACTAGACCAAATATAATACTTAGTATTAAACTTTGCGTAAGATTTTAGTCTAATTCTAGATAATCTTATTGTAAAGTAGTTAAAAGAATTTTTGTATTCTTAAAAAAATCCTAATATGGGATTATGGTATTCTATATTTAAAAATTTTGATTTGATTGTATATATTGATACTGAGTTTGAAGGATGTAGATAGAAAAAATATCTTTTAAAACTTGTGAGTCATTAGGTTATATACTTGTTTGTCTGGTCTTCTAAGAATCAAAACTCTATCGTACTATCTATAGATGAAGTTAAATATGCTATAGTAAGTGTATGTTGTGCGTATGTAATTTAGATGTAATTCACTTTAAAAGATTATGAACTTTGCCTGAAAAATATTCTTATAAAAATATAATAATACAAGTGTAATTTATTTAACAACGAATCCTATTCAACACTTAACGTATAATGATATATTTTTAGATTTTATTAATATGAAGCATAGTTAGTAGATCTTTTACTAAACTATTGAGTGAGGAATATCGACTTTATTAAAAAAGAATTAGATATATATTGAATCTTTCAAATACATTATTAAATATCTTTTGCTATTTATTCTCGTATAATTCTTTCTTCTTGCTAATGACTAAATGAAAAATTTATCTAAATGAATCATGATCTTTTACTTGACTTCTCGGTGTTCATCACCTGAGATTTAATCTATGACTCTTTTATATTAATGACTTATATAGTCTATTTCTTTTATTGATAACAAAGAGAGGGCATAAATAACTCATATTTTTTGTTAATGACCAAGGGGGAGAAGTAGTGATTCATGTTTAGCTTATGTATTAAACAAGGGGACTTATGCTACTTTTATAACTTTTTATTAGCGACGTCTTATTCCTAGCTTTTGTTAATTATTTTTTATTAGTAGTGATTCATGCATAGCTTATGTGTTAAACAAGGAGACTTATGATACTTTTTATTAGTGGTCTCATGCCTAATATTTGCTAATTATTTTTTTTAATTTGAAACTTGATCGATTGTTTCGGCTGCCATGATAATATTAACAAGATCAAATTTGTCTCAACTTGAATTTAATACTATCATTGAAAAAGTAATATTTCGAATTCAAGTTCACAATATCTTTAACATGACATATAGATATGGGGAGTCTTGTTAAGATTCCATTATTAATTCAACGCTTGGTATTCTGAACTTATCTTTGGCTACACAATATTAGATCTTTTATATATCATGATATCTAAATAATTTTTATTTTTATACAACTGAAACATTTATACAAAGAGGGAAAAGTAGTACCATGATATCACTCTTTTCTTTTACTGATGACAAATGGGGAGAAGTAGTATCTCATGCTTTTTTTTTTTGTGACAAAGGGAAAGAAACGATGACTCATGCATGAATATGAATATAAAGTATTATGATGTCTCACTTATGATTTTTTTATTATTATATAATTCATATTTAATATATACAAATGATTAACTTATAGTTATCTTTTGAATGATATTACATATTGATAATGATTTAAACTTAAAACTTAAAATAATTATGATTATAACTTAAAATCTGAAACTTGATTGAATATTAATTTTTGGACTTGGGTGATTGAATCATAATATTATTAATAAGATCAAATTTCTTTCAACTTAAATTTAACATAAGCATTTAAAATGATATATGATTATTTGAGTTCAAGTTTATCAAAGTTTTTAAAATAACATATAGACATGATAATCTTATTAAAATCATGTCATCAATTGATTGTCATCATAAAAAATACTGAGATTATTAAATCTCAAATTTTGGTGATGAAATCAATTGATGAGTTTATTAGACTAATATGCTTTTAAAATAAGTGATACATGAAATACTTTGATCATGTACTTGAACCACTGAAAGACCAACTATCGAGCAATAGAGTTAGATGTTGCATTATGAAATTATCATATATAAAATTAAACATCGAGTCAAAGTTGTCATATTGGAGATCGAATTTTTTGTTTGGGAATCTTGTCAAAAGGATCAAATATTATGTTGATAGGTTATATATTATTGGAAAGTCGATATGCTAATTGAACTATTAATATACTGAAGGAAAATGCAATGTGACGAAGGTTCGGATGAAGTACCAAAAAATTGGACAACATGTCAAAAGAGCGTATAATATGTCGAAAGCTCATAAATATACTAGATATATGGTTGATTTGTCAAAGTCTTGATCAAAGTCATTTTGGGTCAATTTGAATTGGTGCTGTTGGAGTTCAAAATTATGATGTCAAAAGTTGTGATGGTGGTATTGCCTAGTGCATGTAGTTACCCTAAAATTTTAAAAATTTTAATTTTTTGCTTCATTCTTAAAGACTTTTGTAGCTTATAAATACCTCACTTAGGTTTGGTTGATAAAGCATCAATTTTTGAGTTTGTGAAGTATTGTAATTATTTTTTTGAGCATTGTTTGAGTCTTTTTCTTCCTCTTGAGTTTAATTGTGATACTAAGTTGCAGGAGGTAAGAGATCTCTCATAAAAGAATAAGTGTTGAGATTCTCTCCTAAGCATGTAAAAGAGAAAAATTATAACAAGAACAATTTATCTTCATCCAATGAAAGAAAGATCAACAGTGAAAATTGATGATGTCAATGGAATAAAAATTGAGAGTGAATATAAGTCGAAAAGATCGAATCACTGTCAATTGATTTGTTTTACTTCTCATGCTTAGTTATAAATATGAATTTTACAAGCTGTAAAGTCGATCCTAAAGTTGCACAAAGCACAGTCCATTTTGGTTTCACATGTTAAACACAGATGTTGATCAGATTCAATTGCACGATTGAAACCATGACGAAAATGAATTGCATGGCAATCAACATTTCATTTCGAGTGCATTATCATAGCATCTTGATATAAATTGACAACCATATTTAGCATTTAGCTTAACAAGACTCAAATTTGGAATTCCCAACTGAACTGAATAATCTTACCAAAAGGAACTGTTTTCTTTCTTTTTTTTTTTTGAATAATTCTCGTTTTCGTTCGATCATGAGGGCATTGGCTTAATCTTCGCCGATTACATTCTCCCTTTGAGACAAGAGTTCAAATCACCAGGATAAACTAGGGTTTAGGTTGTTGGGAATTTCACAAGATAAACAATATATTGAAACTAGAGCTAAAATCGAGAAAAGCGAAATTACAATACACAAATAGATTTTAACATGATAAAACCCCTAATTAATATTAGGGGAATGTCAACTACAGCAAGATTTCGCCATGCCAACAGGATTTATTTTCTCCAAAAGGAGAAAAATAAATAATACTCTCTTGTAGCAAAAAAAAAAAAAAAAAAAGAAGAGCTCATATCTTTCTCTTGATACAAAGAAAGATCGCTTTATAATTCTTTTAAGTGAGTTTTACAACTCACATTCTCCCACTTGCTCACTTTTCATATATCATATACTTTCCCAGTCCATCATCCTTATTATATTATCACTAGACCACTTTTTATAATATGACTTTGTCATTGGATCCTCCTGATTATATTATCACTAGACCATAAAAGAATCTACCCCATAGAAATTTGTCAATACTAATTGGCTTTTAGACATCACATCTAATAAATTATAATTTTTTTATACAGTCAACCTTCCATTTTCCACTACTTTTCAAATAAAAATAATATTGAACTCCTTATTTTAAAATAATTTCTTTGGTTAAGAGTGGATTCCTTGCAATGTGCAAGACTCTTAGGTTGCCACAATATGAAGTAATACCATGGTGTTTGTGTCCACGTTCATATCCATTAATTTTATAAATCAAATTGCTTCTTTCTAAACTTTAGTAGTTACCATGCATTATATAAGAAAGCTCTTCTTACAAGTATAAACACATAATTTGTACTAGAATTTTTCTCGTCACTAACTATGCAATCCCTTTGATATATTTTTGGATGTTGTCGAACAAGATTTGTCATGAATCGATTGATCATACCAAGTGCTTGTATGATATAAAGCATAGCAAATACTAAGCTCCCCACTACTCATCTTCTACACTGATAACATAGTTGTTGATAATTACTTGTACATTAGACAATACCGAACATCCAAATATATGTAATGAATAATAGCCAATTGGTTTGTTAGTTCACCAACCCGTTGGAGTTTCCTTCTCAAGAAACCTGATTACTAATATAACATATAATTTTGAACACTCCATCTAAAATGACTTGGCTAGACCTATAATTTTTATTAGCATTGCTCTTATTCTTTCTAGTCGAGTCGTATTCCTTTGTTCTTCTACGCCATTTTGCATTTTGCTGATGACTATATTCCATACTAAAAATTATGCAGAAAACATTAAATTCACTGCCTAAATATTCTTCTCAATTCTATGTCCTCAAATAAATATTTTTTTTAAAAAAATCAATTTCCACTTACGCCTTAACAATACATATATATATATATATATTAATTTTTTTCCTAAATCACCTATCGCTATTAGAAATTAGATTCAACAATTATTCCTACTTTGGAGACCTCCCAAGTAAGGTATTAATTATTTTATTAAAAAACTAAAAATAAAATTTCTTGCCTTTTTTTGGAATCCCTCGCCTTCATCTTTATAATCGGGTGAAGTCTTCCACTTTTCATCCATATTGGCCAATGAAAAATTCGACACCGATTGGTGGTTGTCTTCGAATTTAGGTAAGTCTGTGATCATTTTCTTTGTTGTGGATTTGTTCTTCACGCAATCGATTCTGGTTTTTTTTTTCTTTTTTTGACTTGTGCTTGGATTAAACTTTATTATACGTCATCTAAAGGATCCATCGTGAATGGAAATATATTATTCCCGTGCTACATGTCAACAAGAATCTTTAATTGATTATATATTTATAGCATGATGATGATGATGATAATAATAATAATAATAATAATAATAATAATAATAATAATAATAATAATAATAATAATAATAATAATAACCCATTACCCGGAGTTGCCGACGTGCTTTGAAAAGGAGTGCAATGGAATCGATGCCATCGGCGAGGGTGCAGTTAAGCTGTCAGCGGGGGAATGATCTGATCACGTATGATAGCCGAGACTAAGCTGTTCAAACGCGGCAGACGTTTATGAATCACACGACACACAAAAAAAAAAAAAAGGTACGCGGTGATTGGGGGAATTATTCTTTCTTTTCCACGAGCGCCAGGTGCTTCGATTCCTCGACCGGCGGTGCAAACCGCGTCCGCCCGGGGGCCGCATGACATCTCCGGACTCCGATCTAGCGTCGACGGTGGGTCCCGCTTGTGTCGGCCGGTCCTCGAAGTGGTGGTGGGCCGGTAATTTCTCATGCTAAATCGGTGTGAAGAAAAAGCCGGAGAGAGATGCGGGCACACGGCAGACGGCGACACCAGCCGTCGTCTCCTCGGGCACGCCTCTGCCTCTTCCGACTTCACTTTCTTTGTCAACCCCGCGCGTGGGCCAATATTCTGACGCCTCGTTACTCGATTCCCAGCCGTTGGTGCCGGGCAGAGCGCCAGGGGGGGGAAAAAGAACAAACGCCTACCGGGCGTACAGGAAGCCGATAAAGTTCTCCAAGGGCGAAGACGGAAAGAGACGTGGGAGGTTTGTTTATGTAATGTTTTTAGGGGAAAAGAAAGGGGAGAAACGATCGCGTACGTCGCTCCTCGACATCACCTCTCTCTTTCTTTTTTCTTTCTCTTTTTCTTTTCATCATATTCGAATTCAGCGGTCCTTCTTTCTTGATGGTTCGCAGCCGAGCGAGAGAAAGAAAAGAGAGATCTCGGAATCGGATCCATCTCACGCATTAAAATCGATTTCTGCTGTCACGGACAATGATTCCTGAACTCGAATTCGTCGTCTTTGACGCCTATAAAACGCTCGAGACTAGGCGACGGAGAGATCACAAGACGGCGCACAGCGAGCCCTTGATTTGAATTGTTCATAGGTTTGTTTCGCCTCAAGCGCCTTTGACATGATGATTGAGTTCGTTGCACCAAAAAGAAGTTCTTTGTTTTTTCTTTTTGTTGGCTAAATCTTTTGCATCTTTAGTTAGCTGTAAGTGCATTATATGGTCGTGGAGGCGATTGCGTGGAAATGTTTAGCTAAAACCCGTGAGACTCATTGCTTGGTATTGAGAAACGACATGCACTCTTTTAGCCCAAAACACTGGAAAGAGTGCCTCAAAGCTGAGGATTGTTTTACATGGGCTTTTCAAAGTTTAAAATGAGCTTATTTTAACCATATTTTTATGTGGTAAAAGTAAGGCTTGCCGCCCTAGGATCATCATAGCTATTATTTGAAATATCTGGCTGTGATATTTACTATTTCATATTGCAAATTACCTAATGTTGTAAAGCAGAGTTCTGGCAGATGTTTTAGGAAACTTAAATGCTATAGGAATATGTTGATTTTTGTTGCAATTTTTGACATTGTTCTTCTAATTACTATTCTTCTTTTTCCAATCATTTCACTGTTGAAGTTTTATTCTTATCTCAATGCATTACATTTATAAATGGCTGTCACTGCAGGGATTGATTACCTCTCTGCATCTGCTTAACTGAATCAGAGGTCACAGTTATCGACAAATCATCTAGTTATCAGTTATGGGTTACAGTCGCACGGTATGCACTGACCTTCATCATTTTTGCACCTACGTTTGAGTCTTTCCTTACTTTGTGGTCCCTTTGCAATCAATGGTCTGGTCATGTTACGTTATCGTTTGCGTTTGTGCCTTATGTGAGATTTGCAGGTGGTTGATGAGACACTTCAGGGAAAAGAATGTTCCAACGGTAAGGAAACTTTCTAATGTTCCATCACCTTTTGTGACTGCTATATTATTCTCTTTGAATTTTAGTAAATAATAAAGGATCTTTTATTGTTAAATCTGTTAAAGTTATATAAAAGTTAGACATTTTCTGACAGACTGTATCATACTCCAAAAAAGCTTATACGTCTATCTCTTGTATTGTAACCTTTTCTGTATAAATGTAAATGTAACACTAACTACATAAGAAATAAATGACAAATCATCTTTAATAAAAAGTACTTCAGATATTCCTGTTATATGTTGTTATTTACAATATCTTGGAAATGACATCTATCTAATGTATTTTCAGACAAATTGCATAAGTGATGGCAAGTTTTTAAATTTCCATATTCTAGCATTGCAATATAAATATGTATATGTATACATGTATATACATATACATACATATATATATACAAATACATATGTACATATATATGTGTATATATATATACACACACACACATATATATAAAATTATGGCCTCAAACTGATGTAGCAATAGACTACTTTTCGGTTTTTGTTCGTTGCTAAGTCCAGTACCTCCCAATTTATTGTCTATTGTTCAGGTGGAGCAATACAAAATGGAAGAGAGATCCTCCTTCAGGTGATAGATTGATTTTCTTTTTCTTTTTTCATGTCCATATTGTGTACATTAATACCATGAAGTGTGAAAATCCCTAAGGAAATTGATGTATAAGAATTATAGTTAATTGTTTATATTTAGGATTGGGGGAATCGGAGTGACTAATTTAAATCACTTGATATAATATCAAATAAAACACAACAAATGCAAAATAATTCGTTTTTGACAGAATTTATTATTAATTCTTCTAAAGGACATTTAGGTAAGCCACAAGCTGAGGTACTTCCTTTATTTGATGCGCATGAAGGAAAAAACTAATGATAGAATGAATATTTTTATTGTACCACCCCTGATCTTCAATCTGAAGGAAAAGAGCATGATGATCATCCTGGATATCCTTGAATAGTAACAATTAATAGCATACATGAATCTCAGGTGGTCAGTTCCAGAAAAAATTTTAACCACTTTGGTTAGACTCTATTGTTCACCAGATAATCTTTATCTGGCATCTTAGATTTGTCTCTATGAAACTTCTTTTATTCATTTTTGCTTATAGCAATCTTCATTAATCTGAAACTACCATGTGATTCAGGTAATGCAAGAATTGATAGGTTAGCTGTCTCCTTGTTGATAAAGTTCAAAAGTAACTCAATAGGAAGAGAATTGATAGGTTAGACTGTCTCCTTGTCGATAAAGTTCAATAGTAACTCAGTAGGAAAAACTAAATCGTAACGAGGATATCAAAACTTTTGGTAATAACTAAAGTTCCAACTACAAGACATTGAGTATGCTGGTATACCTGTATATACTTTACATGTATCACCACATACATTTCCAAGGAAAATTTATAATTGTGACTCGTAGTTAAGCTATAGCACATCAGTTATGTCACTGTAACTTTATAACACATTGTTTTGTATTGTATCTCTTTTATAAAATTTTATTCTTTTCTCAAAAGTGCTTTAAGTCATTTGAGGGTCTTTGCAGCATTTAACCATTTTTACAGATGCACGCCATGTAATTGATCTTGTTATTTTAAAACTCATGCTGAACTGTTAATGTTTATGCTTAACAAACATTTGTTTTTGTAGGCTTTCAATTGGGAGTCACACAAACATGATTGGTGGCATAATTTACACAGTAAAGTTGGTGATATTGCTAAATCTGGCTTCACTTCAGCTTGGCTGCCTCCAGCAACCAATTCATTATCTAAAGAAGGTTAGTAAATCAATGGTCATTTCTTCATTTGTATTTTCAGCTTATGCTTATGAAATTTCTCCCCCTCATTTTTACAGGGTATCTACCACAAAACTTGTATTGCCTTGATTCTTCATATGGTTCCCACGATGGATTAAAAAGTTTACTTCAAAAAATGCATCAGCACAAAGTCAGAGCAATGGCTGATATAGTTATTAACCATCGAGTTGGAACTACCCGTGGACGTGGGGGAGCATACAACCGCTATGATGGAATTCCCATGTCCTGGGATGAACGTGCTATCACATCATGCTCTGGTGGCCTGGTAAAGCTACATCTCGATAGTATATGAATTTGTATATTAATAGTTTAAATATGTTAGTCAAGTTAATTCACTGGAGTTAATTATATTTATTCACATCATGTATGCTTTGCATATTCTTGACTATTTCCTTTATGTTCTCTCTTTTTTACATAAACTTACATCGTACCAAATGTTACCTTCAAGGTAGATGCATCTATTGGTATAGTTGATGGTCATACTTCAACAAAGTGTTTCTGTCACATGTTCTGTTTTGAGTCAGAGCCAAATATGTCTTTTGGGTAGACCAAAAGCGAAGAAAAGTGCAGGTTAAGAAACTAGGTGTGCAAATAATTTCTGCACATTGATAAAAATTAAAATTTACTACTTGACTTATTGTTCAATTATTAAATTCAGTAAGAGAACTTCTTTAATGAGATTTGTTTTATGATGAATGTTTGACAAGCATTGAGCATTTGGAAAGCATAGGACATATTCAGTTTTCTGGCTTCAGAGAATAACTGATCTGTATGCTGCAATGTTAGAAAATTATCAAATTTTGTGTTTCCTTTCAAAGGGGCATGATGGAAACCTCTTGGCATGCATGTGCTGGGAGCCCTGTACCACAGCTCAGCAGACCTTGGTGTGATGACATTTATGTAGGGCAAAAATGTGAGGAAAAAAAAAGAACTAGTCAAAATAGTATCAACAGTAAGAAATTTGTGAATTAAATTGATCATACTAGTTTATCCCTTCTGTATATACTATATATTTACCAGATATAAACAAAACACATTTTTGAGGAAAAACTGGATTTGTTCCAGCAATTGGTTTCGTGCTGTGGCTGTTGACACAACCAGCATTACATGGTACCCTGCCATGCTAAGAGGTTAGCAAGCCCCCATGCCAGACAAAAGGCAATCCTTGAGTGCATGTAATATTCCAGTAATCTATTCAAAAGAATTTTTAATCATCCTTTCAAGTCTCAGGAGAGTTAGAAAATCTTTATAGAAATCTTCCCAGTTATGCTAAAGTTGCTTGATTCTGAGTTATATATCTTTTGATTTTGGTTGTTCAAGTAATGACTTGGTGCTTTTAATGCTTTTCATAATTATTATTATTTGTGGTGAAGGACTTGAACTGCCAATATGACAATATATTCTTCTTCTATGTATCTTCTTACTGATAGTACTTGAATGTATCAACTTCTGTAGCATGAAAAAAGGGTCAATATTAAAGCCATTGTTTCCAATTTCTTCTTCTAAAAACTGCGTTGCCTCTAGGGTTCGCGAAGCTATGGTGAAAACTTTCATGGAGTTCCCAACATTGATCATAGCCAAGCTTTTGTACGAAAAGACATAATTGGTTGGTTAAAGTGGCTTCGCAAAACTATTGGTTTCCAGGATTTCCGTTTTGATTTTGCAAAAGGGTGAGTGTCCTCTTTGAAGTTATTGTCATCTAGAACTCTGCTGAGACTTCTCTTTTGCATGTTTCCTAGAGTAATATTCTCTTGTGAATTTCATAGATATGACCCAAAATTTGTAAAAGAATATGTTGAAGAGTCAAAGCCTATATTTTCTGTGGGAGAATATTGGGATAGCTGTAATTATGCAGCCCCTGATTATCGCTTGGACTACAATCAAGGTATTATCCTTCAAAAATACATGTAATGTCACATTAGTAAATTCTTGCCTGATACAATAAACAATCCTGATATGTTAATTTGCTTCCTTAAATTATATGATGATTTGATGGTTTATGATTTTCTTGGCAATATGCATAAGAAAACAACCTAAAACTGGTTCTTGTGCTGTGTGGTCTGTTCTATATTTGTTTTTAGAATAGTTAGGACTTAGTTTCTGTTAATTGCACCTAACTTGTAGTGCTAGTTTAGGGAAATCAGTATTTTGAGATACCTAGAATTCTGATATCTTGCTCTTAATGTGGAAAACAACTTCAGCTTGGACTACTATGGTTGGCATGACATAGTTAATATTGGGAACTGATGTACTTCAAAGTAGATGTCAACATGAATAAAAACCATGGCAACTATATGAAAAATGAATATTTTTGTAAATAATGTCTTGCTCTGGAACTTCAGGAAACTGAATAATCTTTGTTAAACTATTAATTTATTATATCACTTAAATTAACAGTAACCTTTTCCATTTGTAACTTAAACTACTGTGTAGATCTCCAGAAGAGGTACAACCTCTATTTAGATGGTAGGCATGCCAAACTGTCCGGTTGATTTTTATAGAACATCAATGCTTATAGAATATTATACAATTTACATATAAATTTTACCTTGCTAAATGTACAGACAGTCACAGACAAAGGATTATTAACTGGATTGACAAAACCGGGCAGGTCTCTGCTGCATTTGATTTCACGACAAAGGGCATCCTACAGGTGCTTTCTGTAAAGTGTTTTATTTTCTCATGTTATAACAAATCTATCCTTTGTCTTGACAGCAGTATTAGGAAAGCTGCTAAAATTTGTTGGATTAAATACATTCTTAAAACAGGAAGCAGTTAAGGGACAACTATGGAGATTGCGTGATTCTCAGGGGAAGCCACCTGGTGTGATTGGGTGGTGGCCTTCACGAGCAGTCACATTTATTGAGAACCATGACACCGGCTCAACTCAGGTATATCAGTTTTCATCAGTTGGATGAATTGCTACCTAATGTACCATCAAATTTATTTCAGATTAAAGCATGCTTGAATTAGAAGACCGCCACTTCCATTCTATCTACCAATTTTATGTATCTACTAAATGGTGGGATATAATTTTTCAGGGTCATTGGCCTTTCCCAACTGATCATGTTATTGAGGTACGTCTTAGGTTCTACACCATACCCATTTATGGCAGAGTAGCAATTTCTTTCTTTGTAAACTAACTCCTGTCATCTAAACATTGCTGTGCTATGATGAAATATTTCGATCTTAGTTCTCTTTATATATGCATGGTAGAATACACGAAATTATAACCAATAATGATTCTATTAAAAAAAGGCATTTTGAACAGAAAAAAAGGACAGCTTGTAACACTACTTAAAGCCATACTAAGCAAAGATGTTACAGTTACTATGGGGATCATAAGCCTCGTCGTTATTTGTCTTCTTTGTTTTTCAACTGTAATAAATTTTTAATTCCTAAATTGCTTTATAGGGATATGTTTATATACTCACTCATCCAGGGATACCAACAGTATTCTACGACCACTTCTATGATTGGGGTAACTCTTACCACAATCAAATCGTGAAATTGGTATGCTCACCTACTTATTTTTGTTGAATCATCTTTCCAAACCACCTTTCTAAAATCCTAATAATGTGCAGATGGACATTCGTTGCCGCCAAGATATCCACAGTCGTTCTAAGATCAGCATTTTGGAAGCTCGTTCTGACCTCTACGCTGCAAAAATCGACGACAAAGTCTGCATGAAGATTGGCGATGGGTCATGGTGTCCGAGTGGTCGGGAATGGACACTTGCTACTAGTGGAAATAGATATGCAGTCTGGCACAAGTAGAGCTCTTCAACAATAAGATTAATATTGTCATTATATATATATATATATATATATATATATATATATATATATATATATATATATATATATATATATAAAAGAAGATTGTTGATGGGTCATGGTGTTCTGTGTGGTCGGGAATGGACACTTGCTACCGGTGGAAATAATATGTTGACTGAAGTTGTCTTGTTTCAAAAATAATCACAAGTAGTTTTTTTGATGATTTACACATTAAATTTTGGCTTGGTAGTGATATACTAGATTTTTCATTCGATATATCTTTTAAGATATCAAATAGATTAACTGGTAAAAATTGTGATAGTGTTTCGTAAGATTGTAGGAGCTCAAACTTTGTATTTGTCATTTGCCCTTAAAAAGAACTGTTGATTTACGGGTGAATGTTGTTTTGGCAGGTGGTGGCCTCAACTTATATATATATATATATATATATATATATATATATATATATATATATTAAAAAAAGGCTATATGGCAATAATGTTGGATCAGACTTTCTTTTCTGTTGGTGACGATTCTCTCACAAGACTGGTACCAGACTTAAGTGCCACATCACCCTCGGAAAATTCAAGGTATGTGTTGCAACATGGGATGAGTCACTCCTTAAAAGGTTCCGGGGAATGGCACCAATTCCTGGATACCCAACATGGGAAAGACGTTGGATGCGGTCTCTGGTCAAGTGCGGGACCCGCTTCTGCCCATTATTACACTGCATTTTGCTGCGACGATACTATACGAGACGGTAGGCAGAGCCGCTTTTTTTCATATATATATATATATATATATATTTTGTACAAAATAGTTTTGTCTACCTAACTCATAGATTAAAGCTTTAAACCTCTTAGAGCAATTAAGAAATACTCCACCTGAGAAAGTTAGAATGGGCTCAGTTCATCTAACTCATCTTCAAGATTAGTCAAACTAAAATATAGATATGCCTATACATGCGGTAGACAATGACACCATACTGTAATTAATAAATAATAAAATATAATATCTAGATCGTCCTAGACTATTTGTAAACATATCACAAAATGAAAGCTTTACACCACATAATATATTACAATCTTCATCATCATTCCCGAGATTATTAACTAATGAAAAAATTGAATCTTGTAAAGATCTCTTTCTCTTTTCTTGTTAAGTGCTCCATGTTCAGTTCCTACTCCACACATGATCGTAAATTCTGAAAAATCTCTATCAGAATTTGAGTTTTATTTGTGTTGTGACACTCAAAAATTCTGTCACACCTCTCATTCCTAATCCACCAAATAGCACATCTTAATATAATCCTTGCCAGTTGTGTAAGAGGCCCCTTTCTTAAGAAGTTTTGCATAAGCATTTTTAATTCATGATGCAAGTTCGGCTGCGGTAGCCTATGAAGATCAAATCGCTTCAAGATCTCCTTCTATATCCAACAAGTATAGTCACAAGCAAAATAGAGATTGTCAATACTTACTTCCTTTTGCATACACAAAGAGTATAGATTTACAATATAAATATTTTTTCGCTGCATATTGTCCATTGTAGGAAGTTTGTCAAGAAGGGTCTGCCATGTGTATAAAGAATATCTTTGTGAGAATGGTCTATACCATGTCCAACTACTTGGAATCCACTTGTTGTTCTATTGTCTAATTTGGTTCCATGTAGAAGTAGCACTAAATTTACCATTATCATAGAGCCAAATAAATATATTCGAAGAGTTATTCTTGATCGGAATAGTCATAATAGTCGATCAAAGTGATAACATGTCAAGGGAGGTTGGGTTGGGAAGACACCATGTACCATTATCAATAAATTCAAAAACCTTCCAATTTTTGGGAGCCCCTAGATCTTGTTATACTCTATTATCAAATAACTGAAATATACTTTTTCCATTCACCCAAGGGTCATACCACATATTAATATTAGTTTTAGAAGAGATCACATAAGAAATATTGTTACTTAGCCACCTCCTTGCCTTCAAAATTCCTTTCCAAGTAGTAGAATGAGATGTTTTTATAGATACTTTCAAGATTGATTCCTTGGTTAGGTACATAGCAGAAACCCATTGTGACCATAAAGAAGATTTATTTTGTAAAATATCCCATAATTATTTTACCAAACAAGCTTTATTTCAATATCTAATATTTCATAGATTTAATCCCTTCATCCTTCGGTTAGCAAATGTTGCCCCAATTTATCATGTACATTGTCTTACCATCTGTGTATTCCAGAAGAAGTTTATAAGTAATTTATCAATATCGTGGAAAAGCTCAACAAGTAGAGGAAATGCATGAGACCAGTAAATAAAGTAAGAGATCAACACAAGTCAAATAAGTTCAAGTCATCCTACTTTAGAAATAAACCTATTTTTTCAAGAGAAAATTTTGTTTTTAGTTTTTTTATAGGATAGGCTGATAGTAGACTTTATTGATTCGAGTGGATATGAGTGGGAGACCCAAGTATGGAACTGGTAAACTTCCTTCAGCAACCCTCAAAGTTTGAGCTATATAGTCCTTATCTTCAATGCAAGCACCCACATACACTTTGCTCTTTTCATGATTTAGCTTAAGACCAGAAACTATATCAAATTCATTGAGAATAACTGCTAGATTACTCATAGAAATTGGATCATCTCGAAGGAAGATAATAAGGTCGTTAGCAAATGTTATGTGAGAGATATGAACAGAATCATAATATGGTATCTTAATTTTACCATTGAAAACTGCCTCTTCAATATATATATATATATATATATATATATATATATATATATATATACACACACAAGAATCATTAACAGCCTTTATGCTTCTAAATACAGCTTGCATCTTTAGTAGGTAATAGGGGGTTATCTTCGTTGGCTCCATGCTTTCATCTTTTGGGTTATACGACTTTGATCGTCTCGATGAGATCTTGTTTTATTTGATCAAGGAGCTTTAGCCGGTTAAATTTCAACTAGATTGATTGGGACAACAAGTTGACTAGAAACATCGTGTCTCGAGATTAACAACCAATCAAAGATCGTGTTCTTTAATGATTTTGATAAATCCCTCTTCTTCTTCGTGCATAGGTTGTCATATCTGAGTGTTAGTACATTCTTGTCAAGTCGAAACATTGTAGTTAAAGGCCACTGTGTTGGGGAGATGACGTATATTCAGTTCAAAATGGGGTTTAGTAAAGCCCATAATCACTAAGCCTTTGTTTCTCTTAACCTAATCCCTATATTTGGTGGCTAAGGTTAGAAAAAATATGAGCAGTGATGGCTGTGAATGTGGTTGAGAGAAAAAGAGAAGCAGATTAGCAATAGAGGGCATAAAATAAGAGAAGCAAAAAAGGGAAGAAGATGAGGACAATGAAAGACTATTCTCAATCATTCAAACAGTATTCTCATCTCAGGTTAGATCAGATCTGTAGTGGATTCTTACTATGTTTACTTAAGGATAATAATATAATCCTTGTATCCCTATCATTCTCTTATGATTATTACTTGGGTTTGGGCAAGAGGTTTTAAGATTTGTACATTCATTATTCTTATAGTGGATTTTCTCTAGCATGCCTCGTGGTTTTTATCCTTCGAGTTGGAGGGGGTTTTCATATAAATACTGATTTTTATTTAATTATGATTTATATTTAATTCTGTTGTGTGTGACGACCTATTAGTATTTGTTTGTATATAAAGTCTTTACTTTATCCCATCAATTAATATCAGAGTAGAGTTCATCAAGTGATGAGGAGAGGGCGAAAATGCAAAAGGTTCTTTATGCTTCAGTAATCCAAAGTTTAATGTACACGATAGTACGTACGAGGCCAAACATTACATATGCAGTAGGTGTTGCTAACAGATTTCTTGCAAATCCAGGCAAAGAGAATTAGACAATAGTGAAATGGATATTTAGATACCTCAGAGGAAGCTCTAAAGTTTGTTTAAGCTTTGTAGGTGGACCGCTTGTATTAATAAGTTACACAGATACAGATATGGCAAGAGATATTGACACAAGAAAGTCCATATCAGATTTTGTACTCACTTTTGCCGGGAGAGCCATGTCATGACAATCCAAATTGGAAAGGTCTATTTCTCTCTCCACCATATAGGCAGAATATATTATTGCTATAGAAGTTTACAAAGAAATATTATGGATAAAAGAATTCTTATAAGAATTGGGGCTAAAATAAAAAAACTATGTGGTGCATTATGATAACCAAAGTGTCATCTATTTATGTAAGAACCCAACATTTCATTCAAAGTCAAAGCATATAGATGTCAGATACCACTGGATTAGAAATATGATTGAAGAGAAGCAACTACAACTTCAGAAAATTCGCACAGATAATAATAGGGTAGACATATCAACAAAGAATTTACTGAAAAAAAAACAAGAGATATGTCAATGGTTGATTGGTATGGCTTCACATTGAGGAGTCATGGGACAGCCTCCCTTATGAGTTGAAGGGGGAGGTTGTTGGGCAAATGGCCCATATTCAGCCCATAGTGGGGTTTAATAAAGCCCATATCCACTAACGTATTATTTTTCTTAATTTAAACCCTAGATTTTATGGCTAAGGATAGAAAAAATATGGGCAGCGATAGCTGTGAACGTGGTTGAGAGAAAAAAGCATATTAGGAATAAAGGGTAGGAAACAGGAGAAGCAAAAAAGGGAAGAAGACAAGGATAATGAAAGACTATTCTCAATCATCTAAACATTATTCTCCTTTCATGTTAGATCAGATCTGTACTGGATTTTTACTATGTTTACTTGAGGAGGTTTTGGATATTATATATAGTAATATAATCCTTGTATCTCTATCATTCTCTTGTGATTGTTGCTTGGGTTTGGGCAAGATGCTTTAAGATTTTTACATTCATTATTCTTATAGTGGATTTTCTCTAGCATGCCTCGTAGTTTTACCCTTCGAGTTGGAGGAGTTTTTCACATAAATCTTGATGGTCATTTGATTATGATTTATGTTTAATTTTGTTATATGTAACGACCTATTAGTATTTATTCATATACAAAACCTTTACTTTTATCCCATCAACTGGTATCAGAGTAGAGTCTATCAAGTAATGAGAAGAAGGAGAAAATGTAAAAGGTTCTTTATGCTTTAGCAGTCGAAAGTTTAATGTACGGAATGATATGTATGAGGCCAAACATCGCATATGCAGTGGGTGTTGCTAGTAGATTTCTTGTAAATCTAGGCAAAGAGTACTGGCAATAGTGAAGTAGATCTTTAGATATCTCAGAGAAAGCTCTAAAGTTTGTTTAAGTTTTGGAGGTTGACTACCTTTGTTGATAGATTATAAAGATGCAAATATGACAAGAGATATTAACCAAAGGAAGTCCATATTAGGTTTTTACTCACTTTTACAAGGGAGCTGTGTCATGGCAATCTATCTATTATTCTCTCCACCACAAAGGCAAAATATATTGTTGCTATAGAGATTTGTAAAGAAATATTATGGATGAAACAATTCTTATAAGAATTGGGGCTGAAATACAAAAATTATGTGGTATATTTTGACAACCAAAGTGCTATCTATTTGTGTAAGAACCCAACATTTCATTCCAAGTTAAAGCATATAGATGTCATATACCATTAGGTTAGAAATATGCTTAAAAAGAAGCAGTTACAGCTTTAAAAAATTCACACAAATGACAATAGGGCAGACATGTTGACAATGTTAAGACCAATTAACACTAAGAGGGGAGGTGAATTAGTGCAAGAGTGAAAGTGCTTGATTTGAAAATTTTACTTATGAAAGAAAAAGAAATCGGAAGCGCCTTTTTATATTTCATTAGAAATGATTAAGAAAATAATTTAAGATAAAATCATGAAATGATGCTCGTATCTCACTTTAAACTAGTTAAGAGTAATTAAAAGAAGTAAATAATGCAAGAGTAGATAACTCACAAATTTATAGTGGTTTGGCCTCAACCTGGCTTATGTCCACTCTCGAGTCATCTTTTCTAAAGTCCACCGGTGTCCACTATCAATTTTCTTTATGTGAAGATCAAACTCTTACACTTCCAACTCTCTTTTTCTCAGGATCAGGAGAGGAACCTTATAAACTCAGAAGGGAGACTTTATAAGAATACAACTCTTCTTCTCACTCCCTTGCCTCTTTTCTTTTTCTTGCATAATTTTAGCATACTATTTTTCACATAATTTCTAACCCAAGGTGTTGTGTTAAATGTAAAAAATCTTGGGGTATTTATAGACTATAATTACTTTAGAAATGGAGCCAAAAATTCAAACGTATTTGAAAAAACCAGATATGAGCGATACAACCGCCGATGCTAGTAGTACAATTACCGAAACCATCCTGAAAATAGGGTGGCGGTGGTACAACCACCAACCTGGGCGATACGGCCGCCACCACCGGTGGTACAACCATCGGAAATCTCAAAAAAATGATTCCCTCCATTTTTCAATCTCAAATTGTATCTTCAGTTGACCTATTTCCAGGTCAACCAATTGAGTTCAACCTAAGCTCAATCAAATCCTAAATATGGACCCGGTTTGCCTCACTTAAGTTAATTTAAATTTTATCTAAATCTAACTCAAGTAAAACTCAAACCTTAACGATACTAATGATAATAAATTAATTACAATCAATGTGACCATTAAGTCCAATCAAGACTCTCCTAACCCCCGGTAAGCTTTTCGGCAACCCCCAACGATCTTCCGACAAGTCTCTTGGTCTTCTTCCGACAATCTCCTGATGCCATCCTAGTAAGCTCCCGATTATCTTCGGTAAGTTCCTGGTGAACTCCCAGCAAGCTTTCGATACCTTCGGCAAGCTTTCGGTGAACTCACAACAAGACTCTGATCCCTTTGGCGAGCTCCTAGCAAACTCCCAGCAATATTTCGGTGAACTCCCGGCAAGCCTTCGATCCCTTCGATGAGCTCTCGATGAACTCTCGACAAGCTTCTGATACCCTCGATAAACTTTTGACGAGTCTCTCAACGAGTTCCCACTACATCGTCGGAACCCTGGCACGATGCTGGAACTTGATTCTGGCCCAATATCTAACTGTAATTCTCTCTCTATCGTAGTTAACCCTACATCAATCATCTCTAGCTCTATCAATTGATTTCATTATCAAAATCTAAGATTCAACAATCTCTCTCTTTTTGATGGTAACAATCAATTGATGACGGGAGTTAAACCTTACTCCCCTTAGATCCATGCCATAATTTAAATAAGGAAAACTTAAATTCAAGAGAACCAAACACTCTTGAATTCAAGTATCATATCATCAATTTATCAAATTTTGAAATGATATACCGTGAATTTCAAAATCATCAATGATACATGATATTAATTTCAACTAATCATGAATCATCAAAATTTCAAGAATATTCCAAGAATTTCAAAAATTCATGCAAAATTTCCTTATAACATTAATTTCAACCAACAAATCATGAATCATTAAATTTTCAAGAATTTTAAAATTTATTCATTAGTCATACAATGAATTTAAAATTTTCCTTTCTTTAAGAAGAAATGCTATTTTCTTCCCTTTTATCATATGTTATTTCTTCGCTTTTCTTATGTATCATTTTTCATGCTATTTGTATCATCAGTATATTATTTCTTCCCTTTTATCATCAACAAAAAGAGGTGAAATAATGAGCAAGTAATTTCATGATGCATAAACTCATCATGTGTCACAAAATTTGTATTTGTACAAAATAAATATGATTAAATGTTTAATTATTTCATTGCTCTCCCTTAATAAAATAGGATAAAAACTTAATTTTTTATGAAAATTTTCTTCCCTTTCTGTAAATAAGAAAGTAGAAACAAGGAAGCGGGGGTGAAAAACATCATCACAAAAATAGAGCTTAATCTAATAAATTTTAAAATTCAAGAGTTAAGAACTATTCATGCAATTTAATTCATTTTATATATATTTCAAATAAGAGTAGCAAATCAATTAAATCATGCATTTTGATGATCTTCTCATGTAAAATTTGATAAGAAGTGCATTTTATAAAGGCCAAGAAATTCAAGGAAAAATGTGATAGTAAATCAAGCTTAATTAATTAAGCATTTCACATGTGATTTAAAATTCTAAATTTTATTCTTGACAAATTGTTCCTCATTCAATGCTATAAGATTTATCATATCAATTTTCTTTTAATCTTTATTTCCCCCTTTTTGTCATTGTCAAGAAAAGGAATATGATAGTATAATTTCTCTTTTTACATCAATGTTCTAATTACACCAAAAGTATAAGGATATCATATCATTAAAAATGAAAATTCAAATCCAAAAGACATGATTTAATAAATTTGCCTCTCCCCTTTTTATTTCAACATAAGTAATCAAATAATCTTATGTATTTAAATTTCAAGTAACGAAATCAAATCATGCAAATCTCATGATTTAGCATTGCTGTTTATTTAATATTTTAGTAAAAATATCTGCTAATTGATGCTTAATATCAATAAATTCCAAGGATATGTCATGATTATTTATATGATCCATAATAAAGTTTTGTCCAATATTAAATAATTTTAAAATATTGTATGCACCACAAAAACATCAAAAAGTACTTTTTAGTATCAAAAGTACATATCATAAGAGAATACGTCATAATAGTGCGATCAGTATAACATATCAAGTTCCACTGATTTCTTCCTTAGTTCTTAAACAATTATTCAGGTGGTGATAATCCAAAGTACCTAGATAAAGCATTAAAATGTTGATGGATTTGCTACATCTTAGTCATTAATTGATCTTGTCATAGTTCAATTCGATCCAGTTGGGTCACAATAGAGATGTCAGATGATGAGGGTGTTGACTGCATCATGGGTGTTGCCTCAAAGGGACTAGTAGGAGGAGATAGATTTCCTACAAGGCTAGATGTTTGAGGTTCTAGCTCAGGTGAGGGAGGATCAATTCTACTAGGCAGTCTAGTCTAAATACCATTTCTTACAATGCACCTTAATCTTCTTAAGAGATTTCTATTAATGGCATCGTATCTATCTAACTTTATAATTTCCTCATTTGGTGGAATAGCTATGTCATGTGCATGTATCAATCTAGTTATTAATCTACCATATGAAAACATCATTTCTTTAGTTGAAAGTTCAATCATGTTTTGCCTCAACAAATATCCAAAACAATAATCATATCCTTTCATTATCCAATACATAGTACCTAGTTTCATTTGATTAATTTCATCATGATGAAATTATCTAGGAAGTAGAATACTAATTACTATGTAATGGAGTACTTTTGTATTGAAAGGTAGCATGTGTTCACAATTTTTAGGAATAATAGATAGATTTGGGTTACTAAAGACGGTACCTAAGGCTTCAGAGTAAGTTACTCCTATTAAATCCATGTTCCATTGTCCTATAAAGTAGCAACCATTTCTTTTTTAAGGGATACCTATGAGATTACAAACTAAATCATCTGTAATATCTATGTGATGCCCCAAGAGATATGTAGATACCCTATTTTTGTCATCTATATGCAAGTTGTTGTAGAATAATCTAACAAGTCTAGGATAAATGGGTTCATTCATTTGAAGGATGGGTAGGGCATCTAAGTTGGTAAACCAATGGATTGGTTCCAAATCTCTTAAGTCTTCTAGATCAACATATTTACTCTTATGAACACTTCTAAACTCAAGGGTTGAGAATTTTATGACATGTTCATACGTATCAAAAAGTACGGGATCATAGGTTTCATCTAATCTCCTCTTTCCTTTGTCTCTTGAAGATCTTCTAGGGGCTATTTGAACTATATATATTACAAGTAAAAGGCAAGATCAAAGAATAGACAGAGAGAAGGGTTTTTTAGAGTTACCTTTGTTTTTATCTTTTAGAGATGGAGATTGATCTTTAGTTTTGATGAGTAGAGGGCTTTCTCTTGTGTTTCTAGAGAAGAAGCAAAGGGAAAGAGGGTTGGAGAGGGTTTTAGAGAGGTGTGGAGGGGTTTAGGGTTAGTTATGTCATCGGCCCTAAGTTGGGTTTATATATGTAGGGTTTTGGTCGGTTGAGTCACCAACCAATCGAGTGTATCCTGGTGGTCCAACCGCCAGACCGACGGTGCCATCGTTGGTACACCCCACCTTTTTTTATTTTTTTAAAAGAATATATATGCAATAAACACCTAATTTAATGATAATCAATATTACTGATATTCAATCGTCAAAATCCCTTTTTCACAAATTTTAATAATTTTTCATTAAGAACAATTGAGGTTGTATAGTTCTACTAACATACTTCAGTCATGCATCATCAATCAAAATTCGTTGTAAGACAATCAACCATTAAAAATTTTATTGTCAATAATTTTAACTCAATATGTATTTTAGTTATCATTGTTTAGGCTAGAGAGCTTGAAGAAATGTTTAGATGTAAATCCATTATTTAGTGCTCCTAGCCTTAGTTTGGAGATAATCTTATAAGAAAGATGATTTTAGTTTAGGTACCCATTTTACTTTGGGTCCCTCATAAAGATACCTAATTTATATAATGGTTTTTCATTGTTTATGGTTCCTTTAAGAACCCAAATTAATTTATGTGGACTATACTTTTTAAATGAACATTTGTAAGCTTTATGTCCTAATTTTTCACAAAAGTTATATTTAATTTATGGTGTAAGTTTAGGGTGAGTCCTTTGATGAAAATAGTTGGCTTTTGTTAAATGTTGCAAATAAATTTTATACCTTTTTTTATTAACATAACCCTTATTTGCAAGGTTCTGTTTAGAGATTTATTCCTTATTTCAAATTTTTCTAGAGTTTGTTTTAACATGATATTTTCCTTTCTAACTTCTTCTAGCATTTTATATTTAGAGTAAGAATTGTGTGATGGTGATGCATCATGCATTTGTTCAATTTACTAACTAAAGAATCATGCTCTTTCTTATGTAATTTATAAGACTTATTAATTTTTCTAAACTCATCATAAAGTTCATGAAACATATTCAATAATTCAATAAAGGAAATATTTGAAGACTCACTTACCTTGTCATGGATGGCAATGAGAGCATAGTTGGCTACTTTTTCTTTGATGTGGTTCTCTTCCTCCAATGAGCTTAAGTCATCCTAAGTCACCGAAAGAGCCTTCTTCTTATGTGGCGCCTTATTCTTTAATTGAGGACATTCATTTTTTAAATGTCCTAGCTTCTTACATTCAAAACATATAATATTATCCATTTTTGATTTATTTTTATTTTTATAATTTGTTTTTATAATTTTTTAATTTTTCTAGATAATAGTGTAATATCATTGTCCTCATCACTCGAGGTTTTACTCGAGGAGTCATCTGTAGTTTTCGATGCTAAATTATTTATGTTCTTTGAAAGGGGTTCATCAAGTTCGTCATGAGCTTTACAACTTAGTTCATAAGTCATAAGAGATCCAATAAGTTTTTCAAGAGAAAAATTATTAAGATCTTTAGCCTCTTGTATTGCAGTTACTTTAGGATCCTAACTTTTAGGAAGTGATCTTAATATTTTACTAATAAGTTCAAAATTAAAAAAATATTTACTAAGAGCTTTTAGACCATTGACGATATCTGTGAAATGGGTGTACATGTCTCCAATAGAATCACTTGGTTTCATTTTAAATAATTTATAATTATGAACTAAATTATTAATTTTAGACACATTGACTCTACTAGTGCCTTAGTATGTAATTTCAAGTGTATGCCAAATATCATAAATAATATCACAAACAGAAACTCGATTAAATTTATTCTTATTAAGTGCATAAAATAAGGCATTCATAGCCTTTGCAATTAATGAAAAAGCTTTCTTTTCAAAATCATTCTATTAATTCATGGGTTTAGAATATTTTTTAAAATCATTCTCAACAATATGCCATAACTCAAAATCCATAGAAATCAGAAAAATACGCATTCTAGTTTTTCAATATGTGTAATCTGTCTCATTGAATATGGGAGGACGTACAATAAAATATCCCTCGTTCATGCCAAATAAAGTCATTTACTTACTTGAGTTTTTAGTCTAATGAGTAGCACACGGCTTTGATACTAATTGTTAGGATCAGTTGGCATGGGGGGGATGAATTAGTGCAAGAGTGAAAGTGCTTGATTTGAAAATATTACTTACGAAAAAGAAAGAAAATCGAAAGTACTTTTTTATATTTCATTGGAAATGATTAAAAAATGATTTAAGAGAAAGTCATGAAATGATGCTCGTATCTTACTTTAAACTACTTAAGAGCAATTAAAAGAAGTAAATAATGCAAGAGTAGAGAACTCACAAATTTATAGCGGTTCGGCCTCAACCTGGACTACATCCACTCCTAAGTCCTCTTCTCCGAGGTCTACCAGTGTCCACTATCAATCTTATATAGGTGAAGATCAAACCCTTACACTTCCCACTCTCCTATTCATAAGCTTAGGAGAGGAACCTTACAAACTCACAAGGGAGACTATTTAGAATACAACTCTTCTTTTTACTCTCTTGCCCCTTTTCTTTTTCTTACACAATTTTAGTACACTATTTTTTTTTATAGAATTTCTAGCCCAAGGTGTTGTGCTAAATATAAGAAATCTTAAGGTACTTATAGACCCCAATTGCTTTAAAAAATAGAGCCAAAAAATTTAAACATATATGGAAAAACTAGGTATAAGTGGTGCAACTGTCGGCACCGGCGGTACAACCACCTCCTAGGCAATACGACTGTCGCCCATGGGCGGTACAACTATCAGAAATCTCGAAAAGTGATTCCCTTCACTTTTCTAATATTGACTTATACCTTTAGTGGACCCCTTTCCAGGTCAACTAATTATGCTCAATCCAATCTTAAATATCGACCCAGTTTGCCTCACTTAAGTTAATTTGGATTCTATCCAAATATAACTCAAGTAGGACTCAAACTTTAACGGATGCTAACTATGACTAATTAATTACAATCAATATGACCATCAAGTACAATCAAGATCCTCTTAACTCCCGACAAGCTTTTCGGTAGCACCTGACGATCTTCCGGTGCGTCTCTTTGTCTTCTTCTGGCAAGCTCCCAATCGCCTTCGGCAAGCTCTCATCGAACTTCCAAAAAGCTTCTGATACCTTTAGCAAGCTTTCGGCAAACGCCCCGCAGGTCTCTGATCCCTTCGGCGAGCTCCCGACGAACTCCCAGCAAGCTTCTAATACCCTCGGCAAGCTTCCGATAAGTCTCTCAATGAGTTCCCACTACATCATCTGAACCCCGGCCCGATGCCCGGACTTGACTCTATCCCAACATTTGACTATTATTCTCTCTCTATCGTAGTTAATCTTGCATCAATTATCTCTAACACATATGTTAGATCAATAACCCATTAAGTAATTTCATCATCAAAATTCGAGATTTAACAGATAAAGATTTTACTGAAAGAAAGATAAGAGATATGTCGACTGTTGGTCGGCATAACTTCACATTGAGGAGTCATGGGATAGTCTCTCTTATGGGCTAAAGGGGGAGGTTGCTGGGCAGATGGCCCATATTCAGCCTATAGTGGTATTTAGTAAAGCCCACAACCACTAGCCCTTTATTTCTCTTAACCTAAACCCTAGATTTGGTGGTTAAGGTTAGAAAAAATATGGGCAGCGGTGACTGTAAATGTGGTTGAGAGAAAAGGAGAAGTAGATTGGCAATTGAGGGCATCAAACAAGAGAAGCAAAGAAAAGGAAGAAGGCGATGATAATGAAAGACTATTATCAATCATCCAAATAATATACTCATCTTAGGTTAGATCAGATATACAGTACATTCTTACTGTGTTCACTTGAGGGGATTTTGGATATTTATATATAGTAATATATCATTTTATCCCTTTTATCACTTGAGGATATTTTGGATATTGTATATAGTAATATAATCTTACTATGTTCACTTAAGAAGTAGATTGTTGCTTAGGTTTGAGTAAGAGATTTTGAGATTTGTACATTCAGTATTCTTATAATGAATTTCTTTGACTTATCTCATAATTTTTATCCTCAAGTTAGAATAATTTTCTATGTAAATGTTGGTGTTCACACCGCATATCTCGTCCAAAAGAGATGCAACCTTTTCTTTTGTCAAAGAAAGGGGCGTGAGAGTGCAGACCTGGCGGGAGATCAACGAGACTCTCATTTATGATGGCTGTGGGATACTCAATCGTTAGCTTTGCTACCTTATGTCACCATCTACGAGACACCTGTAGTTGATATCTTAATTCAGAGTTTACGGCAGGCACATTTATACGAAGATCTGCTGGAGATACATTATCACTTTATGCTTATATTTCAACTTCTCCTTATATCTTTCTCTCTCTTAGAGTAAATTCTGATGATGTATAAAATTATCTCCACCGGTGGGCTTGACTTTTACATTTCATACGTACATAGGGGTTGAGACTTTACATAAGACCTAGCTATAACTCATGCACAATGCTCTCTGCTAAATCTTATTCGAACTACTTATGATGTTAAATCAAGGAAAAAGGATAAACCTTTTTCAAGAGTGGGTTTAGGAATGTTGTACTTTGTTCGATTTCTTATTTTAATGATGATGGACAAAGTGGAGTGTAATAATGGATCAATTGGTTGGTGTTGTGGTCTCTGATGCCGTGACCGAGGAGTCAGCACGATTCGGTCTCTTTCGTGTGCGTAAGCTCATCCGCGTTGACCTAGAACGAGGTGTTCGGTTCGTCTAGCATCTTGGGGATTCTGCTTCGGGTCAATGACTCGGGTCTCCTTTCGTTTGGCGTCTGCAGTTATCGTCATGCAAAAAGGTCTTGTCGGGATGGGGATGCCCGACATGACCCTTCCAACGTTCCAGTTAGTATCTCAAGTTGGTTCCTTTCTCTTTTTGATAGGGCCAGAGATCTCCTCCCCCCCCCCCGGCGTCGTCGTGGTGAGACTTTATACTTACCGAGCGGATGGTCAGCCCTACATTCAGCTTTACCTCTGCTCACATACCGGTTAAGGTCAGCACATACAATTGGTCAGTCGGTGCATAGGTAGAGGTATGGTGCGCCACGCTGCATTAATGGCGCGCAACTAGGGTTCTATCAACATGTCATTCAAATGGCCTTGGTGACACCTCGGCTCGTCCCCACCTTGGTTGTTCCCATCTCGGATTATGATGTTAACGTGGCTAAAGAGTTGGCATGAGCTTTAATAGAGTAGGGTCCTTCTTGGAGCATGTTGAAGGCCACAAGGAAGCTCCCTGATGCTTGTCGTAGGCCCGGGTCAGCATCGGGTTCGCTTCTGTGGTTGCCTTTAAGGAAATCCTTGACAAAGCTTGCCTAGGGGTGTAGTCGAGATATGCTGCATGGACAGACTAGCTGAGATACATGACTCAGGAAAAGAATATTGAATTGGCTGAGATACATAACTCGAGCAAAGGATACTAGACTGGCCAAGATACATAACTCAGACAAAGGACGCTGGACTGGTTGAGGTACACAACTCAGGGAAAGAACGCTAGATAGGCTGAGGTACACAACCCGGGCAAAGGACGTTGAACTCTTTAAGATACATAATTCGGGCAGAGAATGCTGGACTAGCCGAGGTACACAACTAAGGCAAAGAATACTAGATTGATCGAGGCACACAACTCGGGCAAAGGATGATGTACTGGCCAAGATAAACAACTCGGGCAAAGGACACTAGACTAGCTGAGATACACAACTCGGGCAAAGGACGCTGGACTAGCCAAGATATATAACTTGGGCAAAGAATGTTGGACTGGCCGAGGTACACAACTCAGGCAAAGGATGTTGGACTGGCTGAGATACTTAACTCGGGCAAAGGACGCTGGACTAGCTAAGATATATAACTCAGGCAAAGAACGATGGATTGGCCGAGGTACATAACTCGAGCAAAGGATGCTAGACTGGTCAAGATACATAACTCGGGCAAAGGATGCGAAACTAGCTGAGATACATAACTCGGGCATAGAATGCTAGATTGGCTGAGATGCACAACTCGGGCAAAGGACGCTGGACTAGCCGAGATACACAACTTGGGAAAAGGACACTAGACTAGCTGAGATACAAAACTCGGGCAAAGAATGTTGGACTGGTCGAGATACACAACTCAGGCAAAGGACGCTGGACTGGACGAGATACATAACTCGGGCAAAGGACACTGGACTAGTTGAGATACATAACTTGAGCAAAGAACATTGGACTGGCCGAGATACACAACGGGCAAAGGATGGTGTAGATAGTCAACGCGCACTACAGGCGTCATGGGCATGTGACAAGTGAGAGATGCATCATTGCCGATCTCTAAGCAAGCGTGTGGGACTTAGGGCTCACGTGGCACCTTTATGGCTCCATTGCATGCCGCCCTTAATGAGGTTCGCATATTCCCTAGGCGGAGTTATTTCACCGCCTTAGGAAGTCGAAACGTCACTTCCCTTATCAACCTCATTGTGACGATGGTGGGAGATCACCTCTTTATTTCCTACACTCCTCTCCTCGAGCCCTTGGCTCCCTGTGTCTCAGTCTCTCTAAACATTTCCCTTTCGGCAATCCTTTACCCGATCAGGTCGAGATAGCCTCTTCTCCTTCGTATACTACCTCCAGTCTGTCTTCCTCCCCTTCTTCCCTAGTTCCTTCACGTCGGGTGGAGGAATGTCACCTAACAGCTCCTCGGGAGATCAGTTTGGTCCCCTAGTTCATCCTTGGGTGTAGCGACTCGAGCAGATGTCAAGGCTCTTCAGGCCTTGGAGGCAATGAAGTCATGTCACGACTTTGACTCCACAGTGAGTCTAGAGTCCTTAGCCACAATACAGAGATGCTATAGCATTCCTAATGAGTACATCTTACATGCCCCTTGGCCTGGATAATGCCCTTACCACCCTTGTCCCGAAGGGTTTAGCATCTCTATTAGTGCTCTATAAGCGGGGTTGAGGTTTCCTCTTCACCTGGTCACTGGGGAGTATCTCGACTGGTGGTGGATATTGCCCAGCCAGGTGGCGCCGAACTCGTGGCTCTACCTGATAACATTCCTCGGGGAGTGCAGGGGATCAGGGATTGTCCCAACTCGAAACTTATTCCTTTCTTATTTTTCGTTCATGTAAGCGTCAAGGTGACTACTATTTGATTGCTCGGGCAGGCTTTAGGGTTGGGGGTGCTCCTTCTAATAATAAGGGTTGGAAGACCTGATTTTTGTTCATCAGTAGGCATCAGGGTTGGAGTTTTGGTGTTGAGTGGTCGGCCTACCCTATTAGCAATGTCCCTCCTTACCTTTCTGATGAGAAGTCCATCCTAGTTCAGTAGCTGAAAAGTATTTTGTCTACCTCTTGGGCCATTAGGAACCTAACCAAAGAGTAGCTAGTTGAGGTAGGACTTAGTCCACCTTCTCGCAGTATGTGTTAGTTCCTCACTTTTGGGTTTTGTTACCTAATTATTACAACTCATGGTCTGTTTTGCAGAAATGGTGAGTATGAGCTTCATGCGTGGCCAGTCCAAGGTCGAGGGAGGACGCGCCGGGACCACTTCTACTAACCCGGCTAAAGCCCCGGCGTGAACATAGTCGGTTGACCCCTCTTCTACCTCTGAGGTATAGGATATCCCCGCCGAGGAGGCAACGAGAAGGGTGCCCGAGGAGGCAACTGGGAGAGAGGCCGAGGTCCGCAGCAAGTGTCTAGCCGAGGCTTCCACCAACTAATGGAAGAAAGCCAAAGTCCCTAGCCGGCATAAGTCCCATGATGATGGCATAAAGTCTAGATCACGAGCAGCTAAAGGCAAAGCACCAGTCGCCCTGGTCGAAGAGATGCTAGCCCCCTGGACAAAGCTGAAGTCGGTGAAGGAGCTGTGTAGCGCTCACCTTGGGGCGGACGACCGAGACTACCACACTATCTGGATGAGCACCTAACCGGAATGTGCTTTCAATGATCCCCTTGAAATTGACTTGATGTTGTTGATGCACGGGACACAGATTTGGCTGGACAGAGAAGCTTCGTCATAATATGCCCGAGAAACATAGATTCCTCAGCTAGCAACTGACTTATATACTTTGTCATATGAGGTTCTAATGGACCAGGTGGCGAAGACTATATTATTGGTAAGTTCTGTCTCGGCCCATCATTATCTTTCCTTAGTTGTTGTTTTCTAATGCTCTATCCCGTCCTTTGCCTTAGCAGAGCCAGCATTACTATATGGCCCTGCTCGATTGGGTCCATGAAGCCGGTCGAGTCATCACCTCTTTGGATAACAAGTCAGACTTCCTTCGCAAAGAAGTGTAGAAGCTAAAGGAGGGTGGAGATCCTGATGTATTGGCAGTGGCTGAGCGACAGGCGTTTGAGGCCCAGTCCCTAGCCAAAAACTTTCAGGCCAAACTGGAGGAAGCGATTCGGCGATAAAGAAGGAATTGGGCAAGAGTCAGGGAGCATTAGCTGACTCTCGGGGCCAACTCTTCAAAGATCAACGATAACTCTCCGATTCACAAGAGCAGTTGGCCGAGACTCGGGAGCGGCCTGGCGATTCTAAGAGTCAACTTCAGAATGTTATGACCGAAGTCTGAAAAATGGAGAACGAACTGTTAAAGCTAACCCGGGCCATGGACACCCTTCGTGTGGATTTGCCGAGACAAGCCATCAATGACTACAAAAAGTCCCCTGGATTTGAGATGGACCTCGTCCAAATGGGGCGGGTCTCCTTGACATATGGCTACTAGCTGGCACTAGCTTGGCTCCGGGCCCAACACTTAGGCCTTAAGATTGAGGAGGATCCCTTCAAGCTCCTTCTCGAGGATGTGGACATATTGATGGTGGACGAGCAGCCTTTTAATGATTCCCCGACGCCAGCCAAGGAGTAGCTTCAATATATTAATTTTGTTTTTGATGTCGGGGATCTTTTTTGTCATGTTGGGTCTTCATGCGTCATCTTGCTCCTCGGCGTACTCCATTTTCGATTAACAAAAACATTCCTTTTGCTCAATCGACTTCATCTTGTTACACATAAAATTTTTGCAAGTTTGATATGTGCCATGTCCTCAGCAACTGCCTTCCTTCTATCATGATTAGGGCATAAGTTCCTTCGCGGGTTGTGCTCTCTACTCAGTAGGGTCCTTCCCAGTTCAGAGCCAGCTTGCCCTGAGACCGAGTAGGGTCACTGACCTCGGCCTTCCATAATACCAGGTCACTTGCCTTGATTTGCCGAGGGCATACTCTATGGTTGTAAAGTCTTGCTATGACTTTCTTATATGCGAGAGCTCGTAGATGCACCTCGGCCCTTTGCTCTTCGAGGAAATCAAGATTCTCACTCAACTAGTCAGACAAGGAGAATTCTTCGTAAGACTCGACTTGAAAAGTAGGGTAGACCACCTCAGGGGGAAGGACCACTTCTGTCGCGAAGGCTAGGCTGAACGGATATTCTCTCGTTGAAGTTTTCGGGGTCGTCCGAGATGCCCATAGGATGCTTGGGAGCTTGTCCACCCACGTTCAATATGCCCCTGTGAACCTTCTTTTCAGTCCTTCGAGGATGGCCCGATTTGTGACCTCATGGAATCCATTGGCTTGGGAGTGCACGAGAGAGGTGAACCTTAGTTAGATCTTGTAACTTTGGAAGAATGCTCTAAATTTGGGGTTGTTGAATTGGGTCCTATTGTAGGTGATGATCACTCTTTGAATGTCAAATCTTGTGATAATGTTTTTCCACACGAACCCCTCAACTTATTTATCGATAATAGATGCAAGAGGCTCGGCCTTGACCCATTTAGTAAAATAATTAACCCCGACTATCAAGAATCTCCGATGTCTTGAAGACAAGGGAAAGGGCCGAGGAGGTCCATTCCCCATTGGGCAAACGACCAAGCACAGTCCGAGGTTGATAATGGCACCACAGGTTGATGTTGAATCCTGATGTGTTTCTGGCATTGCTCACACTTTTGCACATAAGCTTGGGCGTCCTGGTGCATGGTTGGCTAGTAATATCCTTGTCTTAGTGTTTTGTGTGCAAGGGTTCGGGCACCGATGTGCTTGCCATAGATTCCTTCATGCACTTTGACCAGCGTGATTTACGCTTCAGTCGGGTGCAGACACCTAACCAGTGGTTGGCTGATCTCCCATCGGTATAGTCGCCTGCTGATTGCACAATACCACATGCCCATCCTTCTTACTCGTCAGGCAATGCTTCTGTCTTCAAGCAGTGAGCCATTATTCTTGAACTTGAGCATCTGGTTGACCCAATCATACTCCGGTCACCATGACCTCGATCGAGTCTATGGAATGTTTGAGGATTTTGGCCATCCAAGTCGGGTATTCATCCAACCCGCATGCAGAAGTTAGTCTCACCAAGGCGTCGGCTTGTGCATTGTTCGACCAAGGTATTTTCATGATAGTGAAGCGGCTGAATTAGTTGATGTGATGTCATACCTCAGTGAGGTACTTGGCCATCGACTCCTCCCGAGCTTCAAATTCTTGACTTGGCCTTCCATGAGCTAGAAGTCGATGAAGACTTGGATATCTTTCAAATGTAGTTCATCGATGAGCTTTAGCTTGAACAGTAGCGTCTCATACTTGGCTTCATTGTTGGTGGTTGTGAAGTTGAGTCGAAGCGCATGCTCACAAGTCTGGTAGGCTAGGTCCTTAAGGACCAGGCCAGCTCCTCCACGCTCGGTGTTGGCTAATCCATCTAATATAACATCCATCTCACATTTTATTGTGAGCTTCCTAGAATTGTTGACTCCAATATAAAATCGACTAAGGCTTGAGCTTTTATTATTGTCCTTGTGACATATTCGAGGTCGTACTCCCCAAGCTCGACTGACCATTTGAGCATCCGACTTGCCCTAGTGTTGGCGGTAATTACCTTGATGGGGTGGGCTTAGAAATATGGTCTCAGCTTCCTTAATGCCAGAACCAACACTAGGGCAAGCCTTTTAATTGGCTGATATCACTCCTCGGGGCCACTTAGGACATGGCTACAGTAGTATGCCAGTTTCTACCCACCTTTGTTGAGCTTCACTAAGACTGAGCTAACAGCGGCCTCCGACGCTACCAAATATATCCGAGGGTAGTCCACGTGAGCTCCAGAAGGTGGGCGAGATGCATCTTCAAATGTTGGAATGCTACTTCGCACTAAGACATCCACTGGAAGTCTTTTGCTTGTTTCAAGGCTCGGAAAAAAGAGAAACTTTGGTCTTCAGCTCAAGAAATGAACCGACTTAGTGTCGCCAATCTTTCGATGAGTCGTTGAATGTCTTGCATAGTCTGGGGGGATTGCATTTATAGGATAGCCTCCACCTTTTTGGGAGTTGCATCGATCTCTCTCTCGTGGATGATGAATTCGAGGAACTTTCCCGATGCGACACCGAAGACGCACTTGGTCAGGTTGAGCTGTATCTTGTACTTCCTCAACGTTCAGAATGTCTCAGCTAGGTTCTAGAGATAGCTATCGGCCTTCTAACTTTTGACTATCATGTCGTCGACATAGACTTCCATGTTTTTTTCGATCTAATTTATGAATAACTGGTTGACTATCCTTTGGTAAGTTGCTCCCACATTCTTTAGCTCGAATGGCATGGCTTTGTAACTGTACATGCCGTGGTGAGTGATGAAGGTTGTGCTTTCTCGATCTTACGATGCCACTTGGATTTGATTATAACCCGAAAAGACATCCATAAATAAGAGTAGCTCATATCCCGAGGTCGAGTCGACTAGCTGATCGATCCTTGGGA
Source organism: Ensete glaucum (assembly GCA_021527575.1). Taxonomy (NCBI): domain Eukaryota; kingdom Viridiplantae; phylum Streptophyta; class Magnoliopsida; order Zingiberales; family Musaceae; genus Ensete; species Ensete glaucum. The sequence goes on along the minus strand of CM038559.1, from coordinate 37,043,336 downwards.
GGGAGTAATAGTCTTTCGGGCAAGCCCGATTGAGATCGATGTAGTCAATGCACATCCGTCAGCTTCCATTAGATTTATTTATAAGTATAACGTTGGATAACTAGGTCAGGTATTTGACCTTTGTGATAAATCATGTGTCCAAAAAGCAAGCAACCTCATCTTCGATGGCCTTTTGTCTATCGAGAGCGAACTTCCTCCATCATTGTTTCATGGGTCAGGCGTTGGGTGCTATGTTGAGGCGATGATGGGCTACCTCTGGATTGATGTCGGGCATGTCCTTCAGGGACGATATGAAGATGTTAGCATTCTTGTTGAAAAATTCTACCAGCTGGATTCATTGTTCTTCTGGGAGTGTCGAGCCAACATTGATGGTCCTACTAGGGTACTTAGGGTCAAGTGAGCTTCCACCACTTTTCCCGCTAGTTTAGGCTTCGAAGCCATTTTTTCTGCATCTTGGGGATCGATAGTGAGTGCTGAAGTCTTGAGTTTTTTGGGCATCGTCGTCGCTAGTAGTTAGCATTGCCTTGATTCCTGAGGATCACTTTTTACTTCGTCAACCCCAGCTCTAGTCGAGAACTTCATAGCTCGGTGGTATGTTGAGACGATTGCTTTGAGCTTGTTGAGTGTCGGTTAACCAATGATGGCATTCTATGCCATTGGGAGTCTGACTATGATGAATGAAACCATTAACATCTTTGGCCTCAGTTCTTCTCCAATGGTGATTGGGAGGGTTATCGTTCCGAGGGGGGAGATGGAGTCTCCCATGAACCCTATCAATATTGATGTTATGAAAAAAAGGTCCTTGTTAGTTAATCCCAACTTTTGAAAAGTGTCAAAGTATAGAATGTTGGTTGAACTCCCCATGTTGATCATGATTCTTTTGACCCCGCATTTGCAATTTGTGTCAAGATCACCAGGGCATTGTCGTGGTCTGGGTACTCCTCATTCCCCATCCCGAAGGTGATCTTGGGATCACGATCGTGGCTCAGCCTCTTCTCCATTATGGATCGTGCATAGGCCTTTTGTGTCGAGGAACTATTGCCTCCAGATATAGGACCACCGATGATTATATCAATTTATTTTCTGATTGGTCCTTTCAGTCGAGGCAGAGATCTCCCTTCTTGGTTGCGGTTCTCATTAGGAGGCATCTGTTGGTCTCGGACATACCAGCGAAGGTGGCCCTACCGAATAAGGTTTTCAATTTGATTCTTTATGTTATGACATTCAAGTCGAATTGAGGGGGATTGGCGGTGACTTGGGTGGTGACAGTTCTGGTCTATCGACTCTCCTTCTAGGTGGTACCGAGGATTGTCCCCAGGACTGCTCGATCCGAGGATGTTTTTGGTCATCCCATTTTGTGACCACCAGTGTCTCAGCAGCTATATATTGATTCGCCCGTTGTAGCATCTCAGGCACCATTATTGGTGATCGCTCAATCAGCGACTAGAAGAATCTGGAGGGCCGAAGTCCCATCATGAATGCCTAGATTGCCAATGAAGGGTGGGCGTCGAGCATTCCTTGGATCTTGGCCGCGAATCGACTGACGAACTAGGCAAGCAGCTCATCACTTTTTTAAGTTAGGTCGAGGAGTGATGCAGTTGTTGGTCTCAGACACTAAGAAGTTGAGTTCAAATTCTCTCACAAGTGAGTCGAAATAGGAGATAGATGTCGGCTTGAGTCGACAGTACCACATCTAGGCCGAGCCTCTTACAGTAGTCAGGAAAGCTCGGCATATCAGAGCATCTTAGGTGTCATAAAGGGCCATTTGGGCTTGGAAAGCCGCAACATACACTGACGGGTCCGAACTGTCGTCATAAGACTCGAGCAAAGGTAGTTGGAAGTTGGCTGGGACTAGCTTATCTTGTATCTCGAGGACAAATGGAGATATGCCTTTGGAACATGCATCGAGTTCCTCCTTCGACTTAACGAACTACCTTTGGACCTCATCTAGTCTTTGATTGACTTGGTGTAGTTGTCCTTTAACTGAGTCGGTTGAGTCTAAGGAGATGACGTGCAACTCTGGAGCCATGTGTACGATGTCCCGGGAGTGGCTTGCCGAATGTGTAGCAGAGGCATTTGGGTTTTCTGACATTACCACAGTTGGGGGACGCCGTGGTCTCTCATTGTTGAGTTTCTCCTCTCAGACTGGCAGCGATTGGAGTCTTTCTTGCCGAGGTATCTACTGAGGGGCCAGTTGTTGGAACGCCACAGACTATATGAACTGGGGTATGTATGGGATGATAGTTTGTATCATCTCAGCCAGCACTTGGACTTGATGGGTTAGCTAGAGGAAGGCCTCGGTCATGATGATAGGTGGCCCGGGATTCACCACATTTGGGGAGAATCCCGAGTCGTTCAACATCCCCCAGTAATGGTTTGGCATGGGCACCGGCATATTGGTCTTCTCCACTGGGAGGAACGAGCTCGGTCCTCCAGTCTGTAGGGTCATTAGAGGAATGTGGGGTTGGCTGGCGGAGTACTCTGGTTCAAGTTGTTCGATGAGCATTCTTATGACATCGAGATCCTCCTTATAGCACCAAAATGTTGTGGTCTTTGATGCTGTGGCCAAAGAGTTAGTATGGCTCGGTCCCTTTCGTGTGCATAAGCTCATCCACATTGACCTAGAATGGGGTGTTCAGCTCAAGTCCGTCTAGCATCTCGGAGATTCCGCTTCAAGTCAACGGCTCGGGTCTCCTTTCATTTGGTGTCTGTGGCGACCATCCTGTAGAAATGTCTTATCGGGATGGGGGTGCCCGACAAGACCCCTTCGATATTTCAGTTAGTATCCCGAGTTGGTTCCTTTCTCTTTTTGAGAGGGCCAGAGATCCTCCCCGAGTGTCGTCGAGGTGGGACTTTATACTCACCAGGCGGATGGTCGATCGTACGTTCGGTCTTACCTCTGCCGACGAATCGGGTAAGGTCGGCTCGTACAATTGGTCAACTGATACAGAGGAGTGGTGCAGAGGTATGGCATGCCATGCTGCATTAATGGCATGTAGCTGGGGTTCTGTCGACGTGTCATCCAAATGGCCCAAATGACACCTCAACTCATCCCCACCTTGGTTGCTTCCACCTCAGATTCTGATGCTAACATGGCCGAAGAACTGGCGTGGGCTTTGATGGATTGGGTTAGTGCATTCTTTACCATATCAGTTGGTGAGGTAGAATTGATACAATTAATTAAAACCCATGGCATGGGTGTGGAACAGACGGTTTTTTCTTTTTCATCAACGAGTAATGGTGGGGTGGGGTTGTGCACATCATCCTTGGTGGTAACTATAAGGGAAATAAGGGAGGAATTCTGGTGCTGGGTGCAGTTCTTCCAGCGCCTTCTGCTTCCCTTTTCGCTTGTTCCCATGGTAAAAGAAAGTGGGGTATACATTTTAGATTAATGTATCTTGTTGGTTATAGATTAATGGATCTTGTTGATAAGCTTCTTGATGAGAAAAGGTAAAGAAAATATTGTTGTGGGAGCTGAAAATTGAAAGAAAGAAAGCTTCTAGGGCCGTGAACGATCATCATGTAGAGAGAAACGGTTGTCTTTTTTCCTGCCAAGATAAGCTTTTAATATCCAAGCTACAAAGGAGTGTAAGAGTATCACAGTGAGTTCTCTCTAAAGGTGATCATATGTCCCCTCCCTCATAGTCTAGCATTTCTTTGATTCTGACAAGAAATTTACTTGGTTAAAAGATTGATCAGAGGATGGAATGCAAGTGGTCATCGCTAATACTTGTGCTATGCATTAAATATCAATTGTCCACAAAATCAAAAGTCTTTTTAATATAAGTCATTCTCCACGGCACAGACGACTACACTAGCTCTTCGAGTACCAGCACTTTTGCTGGTCCTGGATTTGTGCCTGTGGCACAGACCACATCTTATTTGTAGTTACAGCTCTCTGACAAATCCAATCCTAAAGAGGCGAAGCCGCACCCGCACCTACAAGCGGTTGTAACGAAAGTGTTCTTTAGATGACAACAGAAGAACTTTCAATCAGCAGTCTACAGTATCTTGGAATGAACTAAGGGCATCTATTTATATTGATTAAAAGACAAAATATATATATTTTAAAATACTGAAAAATCTATCATATCTAAATAATTCTTACCCTCATCTAAACTAATCACATCCTCATCTAAATTAGATTTAGATTTAAATCTTTATCTAATCATAACTAATTAACTTTATCTTAACTACTTGGATTATTTCCAACACATCCCTTTAATTCAAGTAGTTATAATTTAAAATTATTTTCAAAAAAATATTTTCTTCGTCAAAATTTTTGTAAAGACATCAACGAGCTGATCTTTGATGTTGCAGCGGTTGTTTTATGTTTTTTCTATGTCCATAGATCTTTGAAAACTTCTAACCTAAAATATTTTATCGTCTCTTACATCTTTCTCTCCGGTAGCCATCTTTGATGATATGATGGAGACTTTGTATTTGTAGGACTGAATCCCTTTGTATGCGGAAGCTTCAATTTTTTTTCTTTCTCTTGGCTTTATTCACATCATCAGAAGACGTCAACGAGCTGATCTTCGATGTTGTAGCGGTTGTTTTATGTTTTTTCTTTGTCCATAGATCTTTAAAATCTTCTGACCTAAAATATTTTATCGTTTCTCTTGACATCTTTCTCTTCAGTAGCCATCTTTGATGATATGATAGAGACTCTGTATTTGTAGGATTGAATCCCTTTGTATGCGGAAGCTTCAATTTTTTTCTTTCTCTTGGCTTTCTTCACATCATCAAAAACTTCTACCATCTTTATATATGTACCTTTATTGTTACTCTTGGAGTTTAAGATCTCATCCTTTTCTTGTGGATGTATTTTATCAACTATATTTTCTAAATTATCATGACTTGCACCATCTGAGATAGTTTGCATAGATCCACAAAATTTTAAATGATCATAACTATTTTTCATAATATTGATTCATCAGTAGGAGTAATAAAATCCGAAAATAATAAGACAAACACTTTATTTTTTTGTCATCCTTACAGTTTCTATCAATTTACCAATTTTCTTATCATAAATCAGATATTTTTTATAATAAAAAATAACATAATATCTTTTTCTCATTAGTTGTCCTATACTAATGAAATTTTATTTTAAATCAAGAATAAATAACGCATCATCAATAATTTTTTTATCAGACTTTGTGTTCACAGCAATTGTTCCTTTTCCTTTTACTTGAACCTTTTTACCATTTCCCATATACACAGTAGATCTGACCGAATCATCAAGCTTCTGAAACAGACTTTTATCCCCTATCATATGATTGTTGTATCCACTATCCAAAAACCAAACAGTTCTAGAATATTTTTCATCAGATTCTATAAAGAAAATATTATCTTCATTTCTTTTGTCATCATTATTTTCCTCATGATAGTTTGTTTGATTTTTGTTCCAACAATCTTTTTCAAAATGTCCATATTTTCCATAATAAGAATATAGAGGAACATTTGGATTTTTATTTTTGTACCAATAATCTTTTTCAATATGCTTTAATTTTTTACAACAAAAACATTTTCGAGTTTCTTTGTGACCTTCATTTGGTCGGCCTCGTCCTCTGTCCTTTTGATCTCTCCCTTGAGATCTGATTTCCGAATTCTCTTTTTGATCATTCTTCTGATTAATCTTCATTTGAAGAATATGTTTCAAAGTTTCATCTGAAGATCTATTCACTTTTTGTTCATGAACTAAATGAGATCCCATTAATTCATCAATAGATAATATACTTATATCTTTAGCTTCATCGATCGAAAAAATTTGTCGGGTCTGAAAGTATTAAATAGACTATTGAAAAGAAAGCTATTATAGTAAAGTGCTTCTTTTGTGGCAAGAAATGATATGTAAAGAAGGAATGCATTAAACATAGGACTTGGGTCGAAAAGAAAGCTATAAACTCAACGTTGGTATGTTTTGAATCAAACATTGTAGAAGTTCCTTCTAATACATGGTGGATTGATTCTGGTGCTTCAACTCATGTTACTAATAATATGCAAGGATTTCTTTCAATCCGGAAACCAAAAAAAATGAAAGATTCATAATTATGGGAAATCGTCTCAAAGTAAGAGTGGTATCGGACTTATCGCTTACGCCTAGAGATGGGTCATCTGATAGATCTGAAAGACATCTTTTGTTCCTACAATTTCTAAAAATTTAATTTTTTATCTAGAATTGATGAGTTAGGATATTGTGTTTCTTTTAGTAATGATAAACTCAGCATATTTTATGATTCAATAAAAGTTAGTTTTGGAATTCTATGTGATGGTTTATATAGAATTAATTTGAATCTTGAGATTGCAAATACATTATTAACCCTACAATCAAGTATTGGAATAAAACACAATTCCAATAATGAAAGATCTGCTATATTGTGGCATAGACATTTGGGGCATATCTCCAAAGAAAGAATTGAAAGATTAGTGAAGGATAATATTTTGAAAAATTTAGACTTCATTGATTTTGATTTTTGCATAGATTACATTAAAGGAAAGCAAACTAAGCATACAAAGAAAAATATCACAAAAAGTAAAGAACTTCTTGAAATTATTCATACTAATGTCTGCGGACCACTCCATATTTCTTATTTTAGTAGAGAAAGGTATTTCATCACATTTATAAATGATCTGTCCAGATATGGCTATATTTATCTTATACATGAAAAGTCTCAGGCCATTGACATTCTTGAAGTGTACGTAAATGAGGTCGAGAACAATTAGATAGAAAAGTTAAAATTGTCAGATCTGACAGGGGTGATAAATTTTATGGCAGATATGATAACTCTGGTCAGAATATTGGTCCTTTTGCTAGATTTCTAGAATAGCAGGGTATTTATACTTAGTATGCATTACCAGGTGCGCCACAGCAGAACGATGTTGCTGAAAGATGAAATCGTACTCTTATGGATATGGTTAGGAGCATGATAAATTATTCCTCCGTACTTGAGTCAATGTGGGGTGATGCTCTTATGACAGCTATGTATATCCTGAACAGGGTTCCTAGTAAGTCAGTTCTATCAACTCCATTTGAGTTATGGATTGGTAGGAAACTCAGTTTGAGACATTTACATATTTATGGGTGTCTTACAGAGATAAGAGTATTCAATCCACATGAAAAGAAATTGGATCCAAGAATAATTTTTGGATATTTTATTGGTTATCCAGAAAGATCCAAGGGATACAGATTTTATTGCCCTAATCATAATATGATGATAGTAGAATCTGGTAATGCAAAATTTCTAGAAAATGGCAAAATCAGTGGGAGTCAAAAGTCTCAAAGGATTAATTTTGATATTGAGGAGATTCAGGCTTCTACTCTTGTATTATCCTCTATTCGAGAAATTATTGTTCCTCAAATCAATGAGAGAATTTATGAGGGTGACCAACAAAATAATATTGATGATTCTTACGTGATGTTGATGTCGCCGTTAATAGTCTTGTAGAACAATCACAATTAGCAGATTTGAGAAGATCTCAAAGAAAAAGGAAACATGTCATTTCTGATGATTATGTGGTATATATGTAAGAATCAGATTTTGATATACGAATGAAAAGTAACCCCTTATTGTTTTCACAAGCCAAAGAAAGTAATGATTCTGAAAAATGGTATGATGCAATGAAAGATGAGTTAAAATCAATAGACCAGAATGGTGTTTGGGAACTCGTTGAATTGCCCAATAATTGTAAAAGAGTCGGTTGTAAATGAGTCTTTAAGACTAAACGTGACTCAGTAGATAATATCGAACGATATAAAGCCAGACTTGTGGCCAAAAGTTTTTCTCAGAAAGAAGGCATTGACTACCATAAGACCTTTTCTCCAGTTTCTCGAAAGGACTCATTGAGAATCATCATGGCATTAGTAGCTCATTATAATCTTGAGTTACATCAGATGGATGTGAAAATAATATTTCTGAATGGGAATCTAGATAAGCAAATCTATATCGAACAAACTGAAGGATTCATAGAAAAGGGAAAAGAAAGTTGGGTTGGCAAACTTAAGAAATCCATTTATGGCCTTAAACAAGCTTCCAGACAATAGTATATAAAGTTTCATGATACCATTACTTCCTTCGGATTTAAAAAAAAAAAAGTTGATTAGTGTATATATCTGAAGGTTAGTAGGAGTAAGCTTATTATATTGGTCTTATATGTAGATAATATATTACTTGCCAGTAGTGATATTGGTTTGTTACATGCAACGAAGATATTTCTTAATAAGAACTTTAAGATGGTTGATATGAATAAAACATCATATGTTATTGGCATTGAGATATTTAGGGACAGATCTCAAGATTTGTTAGAACTATCTCAGAAAGGTTATATTCATCGTATTTTGGAAAGATTTAATATGCAATTTTGTAAAGCTAATGATACACATATTACTAGAGGTGAAAATTTTAACCAAAACCAGTGCCCGAAAAATGACTTAGAAAGAGATGAAATGAAGAATATTCATTATGGGTGCGCAATTAGAAATCTATTATATGCTCAAACCTGTACAAGGCCAGATATCAGTTTTGCAGTGGTAATGCTAGGTAGATACCAGAGTAACCTAGGAATGGAACATTGGAAAGCTGCAAAGAAAGTAATGAGATATCTGCAATGGACAAAATATTATATGCTCACATATAGGAAATCAGATCAGCTTGAAGTAACGGGATATTCAGATGCTGATTTTGTAAATTACCTCGATAGCAAGAAATTCACTTTAGGATTTGTGTTCATGCTAGCTAGTGGGGCAATTTATTAGAAAAATGTAAAACAATCACTTATTACATCATCTATGATGGAAGCTGAATTTGTGGCATGCTTTGAAGCCACAAATCAAGCTTTATAGCTACGAAATTTAATCTCAAGACTTGGTGTGATCGACTCAATTGCCAAGCTGCTGAAGATATTTTGTAATAATATTGCAGCAGTTTTTTTATCTAAGAATGGTAAGTAATCTAGTGATTCCAAGCACATTGAGATAAAGTACTTGGTGGTTAGAGAAAAAGTCCAGAAACAACAAGTGTCAATTGAAAATTTGAGCATCACTATGATGATTGCTAATCCATTTACTAAAGCTTTGCAGTGTAAAATATTTAAAGAGCATGTTCGTAGAATAAGGCTTGTGAGGAAGCCATAAAGGATATGGTGATACATGTTTAAGTGGATGCTATTATTGACATTTCTTTTAGATAATTAAAGTTATTTATTTTTGTTATCTTGTTTGTGTTTATGATTATACATATTATGGTTGAATGTAAGAAACATGCTTATCTTGACAAGACAAATTAAAGAGGTCATTATAGACTATATAAGGAAAGACTAACAGTGTTGTAGTACATAGAAGGAAATATGGCATTGATGACATACAACCGTTATGACTCACATTGATAGTTGGACTGAATATAGTATTATTGTGCTTATTGGACTTATTGGCTTATTTTTAAAAACATGGTCATGTATAAAATGATTTTCAAAATTTTCAGAATCCAATTATATAAAATTATTTTCAAATAAATTTTATTTTATTTATTTTGATTTTGGATATTTTTTATATCTTATCAATTAATTGGCCAAGTAGGAGAATATAATATTATGTGGCTCTTTATTAATTGAATAAGATTTATTATGGATTATTTAGATTTTGATAAAAGATATTAGCCAATATTAAATAAAGTCTATATTATATTGAGATATTTTAGGGGATGCCCTTGATGTAAGGAACTCTCCTAATAACTTATCCTAGACCCTTTGCTCTCGTCTATAAATAGACAGGACCTACTATAAACCTAAAGCATGAAAAAGACACAGAACGACAGTAGGGAATAGAGTTAGAGAGATTACGGTTATTCTCGTGAAAGGATAGAAAGAAAGGAGAAGGGGTCTGGATCAATTCTAGTTCTCCTTGCAGATCGATATTCGGCGTTATTCAGATCCAACAGGCAGTACTCTTGAAGATCTAATTGGATCTCAATCAGATGACATTTAAAGGTACGCATCGTAATAGATCTCGTATTATTTGATTTCAAATTCTAACAATAGTTTTTTCGCATAATAGTTTATATAATTATAGTTTTTTATACCAACAATTTATTCTACAGTTGTTGTCATGTGAGTTTATCAAAGGTGTTGCTTGCGGAGGTTCTTGGCATTCTGTCCATCTCCAAGACATGGATCCATGTCCCGTAAACATGGAGAATAAGCTTATGGATGGAGGTGGGCATGCTGCCAACAGATCTCTGTTGGCTTTTCTTTGTGAAACCCATGTTACAAACCTCGATCGCAAGTAGCCCGGCGATTCTCTCATAAAAATAGAGAAAACAGGCACGAAGTTTATCTGATGAGAATATGAAAGAATGGGTAGCTTTACAACTTATGTATTTATTATATGGGCTTCGTGGTTTTACACCTCCTAACCAATCTTTGGCAGCATGAGCTCTTTTCTTCTTGGCTGCTGTCATGTCATTATTGTTGAGAATTGATTCATGGTAGTTACATAGTTAGTTAACATGTTTAGGAGTAGTGGCCCATGTTTAGGAGTTGTTGAGGTAGTTTATAAGTTAGTGGGGGTAGTTATTAATGATGGGTGAGATAGTGAGATAGTGGGATGAAGGAAGTGGTGTGAGGTAGTTATTATTATGTCCTATAAATAGGACCTTAGTGAATGAAGCAGTAGTGCAGAAAATAGAGTGTGTGCATTTGGAGATAATCTTGTAAGTGTTCTTGTTCTTTTACCTCCTGTTTAATACTACGTCGTTTTCTTGATTGAAAGCGTTTTTCGTTATTTGGATCGTAATATTCTGTTTTATCATTTCCTTGCTCCTCCTTCCCCAACATTTGTGGTATCAGAGCCTTGTTTCAATCTGAATTGGGCATTATGACTTTTAATGGCAATTCTATGTCTCAACCCCTTATTCCCATCTTCTTGGGCAAATCCTATGAATTTTGGAGTATCAAGATGAAGACTCTATTCAAGTCTCAGGATCTTTGGGACTTGATAGAGAATCGATATGCAGATCTAGATGAAGAAACCAGGCTGAGGGAGAATAGAAAGAAGGACTCAAAGGCATTGTTCTTCATTCAGCAAGCTGTGCATGAGACAATCTTCGCAAGAATTGCAGCAGCGACAACCTCAAGACAAGCTTGGTTGATACTTCAAAATGAATTTCAAGGCTCATCAAGGGTGATTACGATAAAACTTCAAACCCTTCGCCGTGAGTTTGAAATTTTGTTTATGAAAAGCAATGAATCAGTGCAAGATTTTCTTTCTCGAGTGACTGAAATTGTTAGTCAAATGAAATCTTATGGTGAACATCTTCATGATCAAATAATTGTTGCAAAAGTTTTGAGAAGTTTAACTCAGAAATTTGATCATGTTGTTGCGGCAATTGAAGAGTTAAAGGACTTATCTACTTATTCATTTGATGAACTAATGGGTTTCTTGCAAGCACATGAAGCAAGATTGAACAGGTCACTAGAAAAAAGTGAGGAAAAAGCATTTCAGGTTAAGGGGGAGTCTTCTACTTCAAAAGAAGACAAAAAATCAACAGGAAGAGGACGTGGCAGAGGAAATGAAAGAGGAAGAGGAAGAGGACACTTTGATGGGCATAATGAAAGACAATCAAATTATGATCAGAAAAACTACAAGAGTGAAATTCAATGTCACTATTGTAAGAAGTTTGGTCATATGAAGGTAGATTGCTGGAAAAGAGAAAAGTAAGCAAGCTATGTGGGAGAAAATGAAGACAATCGTAAGTTGTTTATGACTCATTCACAAGTTAATAATATCTCGGATAATATTTGGTTTTTGGATAGTGGATGTTCTAATAATATGTCAGGCATAAGATCAATATTTAGAGATATTGATGAAACTCAAAAGTTGAAAGTTAAACTTGGAGATGGCAAGTAAATCCAAGTAGAAGGAAAAGGAACAATTAAGGTGAAGACAAATCAAGGGAAGGTAAAACACCTTGATAATATTTTCTATGTTCGTAGCTTATCACATAACTTGTTGAGCGTTGGACAATTGATAGATATTGGATATTCAGTTATATTTGATGATGGTTCATGCACTATTAAAGATAAAAAATCTGGCTTAATTATAGTAAACATTTGTATGACACAAAATAAGATGTTTCCAATTGATGTTTCAAATATTGAGAAACATGCCCTTGTTGCAAATCAAAAGAATAAGATAAATTTATGGTATTTGAGATATGGACACCTTAATATTAAAGGTTTAAGGTTGTTAAATAGAAAAGAAATGGTTTATGGATTGCCTAAAATTAATACACTTGATGTATGTGAAGGATGTATTTATGGCAAACAAAGTAAGAAACCATTTCCTGTTGTAAAAGCATGGAGAGCATCTGATTGTCTTGAATTAATACATGCCGACTTATGTGGACCTATGAATACAAAATCTTTTGGGCGTAGTCGATATTTTTTATTATTTACTGATGATTATAGCCGCATGAGTTGGGTATATTTCCTAGAATTGAAATCTGAAACATTTGATAACCTTCGAAAATTCAATGCACTTGTAGAAAGGCAAGTGGTAGATGCATAAAGACATTTCGGACAGATAGAGGTGGTGAATTTATCTCTAATAAGTTTAATTTTTTTGTGAAGAAAATGGTATTCGCAGGGAATTAACAACACCATATACACTAGAGCAAAATGGTGTAGTTGAACGTAAAAATCGAACTATTGTCGAAATGACAAGAAGTTTGCTTAAAGGAAAGCATCTTCCGAATCAGTTTTGGGCAGAAGCAGTTGCAACAACAGTTTATTTGTTGAATATTTCACCGACAAAGGCTGTTATGAATCGAATTCCTTTTGAAGCTTGGTATGGTATAAAGCCAATTGTAAGCCATCTAAGAATTTTTGGTTGTATTGCTTATGCTTTGGTAAATTCATAAAATCATCATAAGCTTGATGAAAAATCAGAAAAATGCATCTTAATTGGATATTCTGCATAATCCAAAGCATATCAATTATATAATCCTGTAAGTGGCAAAGTTATTATTAACAGAAATGTTGTATTTGATGAAAGGGAAAGTTGGAATTGGGAGATCAATGAAAGTGAAACACAAATTCGTGTTCCGGTAGAACTAGTTACTCCATCGAATCAAGTGACTATATCCTGCTCCAACAAGTTCAACGTCAACCTCACCCAGTAGTAGCTCAAATTCAGCAAATGATTCCTCAAATGAAACCCCTCCAGGAAGGTTTAGATCACTAACAAAGATTTATGATTCAACATTTGCTTTATCTATTTCAGATCCTATAAGTTTTGAAGAAGCAGTTGAGGAATGCCGAAAAGTAATGAAGGAGAAAATCAAGTCAATTAAGAAGAATGAAACGTGGGAGCTAATGGATCAATCGAAAGAAAAGAAAGCTTTTGGATCGAAATGGGTGTTCAAAACAAAGTATAATGCAGATGATAATATCCAAAAGCATAAGACTCGGTTTGTAGCAAGTGGAGCCATAACATGAAGTATTTATGACACGGATGAACAAGTTGCAGATATTCTCACCAAGTCACTTCCAGTTCAGAAGCATGTTTATTTTATGTGTCAAATTGGTGTATGTAACTATGAATCAAGGGGGAGTGTTGAGAATTGATTCATGGTAGTTACATAGTTAGTTAACATGTTTAGGAGTAGTGGCCCATGTTTAGGAGTTGTGGTGGTAGTTTATAAGTTAGTGGGGGTAGTTATTAATGATGGGTGAGATAGTGAGATAGTGGGATGAAGGAAGTGGTGTGAGGTAGTTATTATTATGTCCTATAAATAGGACCTTAGTGAATGAAGCAGTATTGCATAAAATAGAGTGTGTGTATTTGGAGATAATCTTGTAAGTGTTCTTGTTCTTTTACCTCCTGTTTAATACTACGTCGTTTTCTTGATTGAAAGCGTTTTTCGTTATTTGGATCGTAGTATTCTGTTTTATCATTTCCTTGCTCCTCCTTCCCCAATAATTATTACCTGTCGAAATTACGTAGTTACTTTCTGATAGTTTATTACAATAAGAAGTATGGAATCCTTATCCTTTGCATGTGTTTGTTTGCTTCATTTCCTTTAGTGTTGCTTGTGTTAATTTTCCTGGTATATCCCGATCGCTCGCTGATCTGATGTTAATTCAGTGCCGAATGACCGATGGAAAGAAGATAAGATTGCTGAAATTATATCATATGTTTAACCTTTTCCTTTATGTTCATCATATTACTTGCCCCGGCGACGACAGATCACCACGTAGAAGGATCTCTTGGATGTGCATTTCCAGACCCCTATATATCTTTTTCTTTTCTAGAGAATCTTATTCTTTTTCTCTCTGTCCACTTTACTCTTTGTTGATTTCCTTTCCTTTTGGGTTTTCTTTACTGAAACAAAAGACACCCTTTGTTCTTTTTATTCTTCTTGAATCATCATTTGCCACTATACGAGAATGAAACTAAAACTTAGCTGAGTAGGGAGAGAGGCACTTCTTTTCATAAATTTAGGCCCTCTATGTGAACAATATACATAAGATAACTTTCTTTTTTTTTATCTATAAGAACATATTACTAGAAAATTCAAATGTAAAAAATGTTGTCTTTAGTTAGTCGTTTTGTTATTCTTTCAGGTTCATTTCCGTCCAACAACACCTCTCCGGTGATTGAAGACGAGAGAATTGTCGTCGATTTGTGCACAAATTCAACAAAGATAGATAATCTAGTCTCTTTTTGTTATACTGTAAGACTTGGTTTTTGTTCTTGTTCAATTTCTTTTTTTTTTTTTTGGTTGTTTCAAAAGCAATTTGCATTTTAGATTCCATGAGGATATATCGTCATTTGGTACAAAGAAATTTGCATTTTAGATTTGATAGCATGTTTGGTATAAAGAAATAACGACGATATATCTTTTGAGGATATATCGTCGTTATTTCTTTATACCAAAGTGGCAATTCTTTCGGTAAAATATTGAGATGGTCTACACTTTCCAAAGTTTATGAATGTTTCTCACGGACGACCTCCTCCTACAGGAGTGCATGGAAGATGTCTTTAACGAGCTTGATATCAAATTTTTGAAGTTTTGTTTGTAAAATGCTCGATACAATCGGAAGCAGAGCAAAGCATTTATGTGTTGGAGAGAGAATCTAAAAGAAGAAAAACTCCATTCCTGCTTTTGCTGGTTTAAGGTATCGTCAATAGTAGGAACATTTGTTCATTTTTATGATACAGAGAGTTTGACATGGGATTGCCTGCTATAGCAGTTGCCTTTATGATCTTATATTTTCTTTCTTCTTTAAGATTGGCTAGTTACGTTGATAACCAACTCCCCGCCCCCCTGTCAGGTAAATGAAGCTGATGAATTAAATTCACCAAACCAGATATTGTTTCAGGAATTATTGCCTTCTTGCAGCTGCCTCTATGATCTTATTTTCTATCTTGTTTAAGATTGGCTTGGCTTGGCTTGGTTGCTTACGTTGATAACCAACTCCCTGATGGATTAACCAAGCTGGATCTTGCTTCAAGTTTGCAAATAACTTTCTAGTTTCTATCATGGTATCAGAGCTGCTTGCCTAGAGCAAGCTTTCTTCTCGCTGTCAAATGATAGCAAATCTCCACCGCGATCGGCTGCATGCTACAACTCCTTCCGTGCCCGACTGCATGTCACAACCCCTTCTTCATCGCTGAAGAGTTCTCTCCTATTGTTGTCAAATGATAGATCTCAGTCACGGTCCTCCTCTGCTGGCAGAGTTGCCTCGGTTGTTAGCCCTTGCTGCTTCCGCTGTTGCCGGTGTCGACTTCTGCACAGCCCTTCCACTGCCCTTTTTTCTCTGTTAATCTCTTTCTTTTGCAGATCTCTCCTTCCCTCTTTCACAACAACGTCGGAACCATAGTCGTGTCTCTTCCTTCCACTTCACCGGCATGCGGTAGCATCGCTGCTACCACCCGCCGCTAGACGTTGCCTCCTCTTTCTCCCATGTCATTACATCCTGTGACTTTTTCCTCCATCAACAACCACTCCCAGCGCTACCACCACTGCTGCCATGTAGTCGCATCGTTGTTCCCTGCTACAGCCCTTGCCGTCCCCTGCCACAGCAATTGCTGCTCCTCTTCGTCGACCACCTCTGCCGCAGCCAAGCGATCGCTAGTCCTCTTCATCCTCTGCTTCACCGTTGGCTATTGTCTTCTTCCTCCAGAACCGATGTCTACCATAGCTCTGCCACTGTAGCCAGCATCTCTGCCGAGAGAACCTCTAAGGGCCACCGTCTGCTCCTTTTAGTCGCCTACTCTTCTTCTTCATCTCCGTAGCGACTCCTTTTCCAAGAAGCCTCCTTCGATGACCACTTGAATAGTGGGACCCACTAGGTGCTTTTGCAGCAGTGTGGAACATAGACGACAAAAAAAGATTAAAAAAAAGGTAAGAAATCACCGATCCTAAATACAACAATTTCTACTCTCTACTGCAG
Organism: Ensete glaucum; assembly: GCA_021527575.1. Classification (NCBI taxonomy): domain Eukaryota; kingdom Viridiplantae; phylum Streptophyta; class Magnoliopsida; order Zingiberales; family Musaceae; genus Ensete; species Ensete glaucum. Next base: position 37,026,884 of record CM038559.1, on the reverse strand, counting down.
CAATTAGTTTCACTAATCCGGCCAACCACATAGTTGATCTGCAACAGTCATTTCCAGATCCAAAAGTAATCGGTATTTTTTCTCCCACATTGTCTTCATCGTCTACTTCTCCCATTCCCGTCAGTGTCATCACAGGAAGCACTAGTACTTCTCAGAATACTGGACTGAGCTCCATCAATGCTGCAGTCATCATCCCTTCCAAATTATCCAAAGGCAACTACGTATCCTGGTGCGCTCAATTCACTAATCTCCTCTTTGGATATGATTTGTTAGGTTATGTTGATGGATCTTTCAGTTATCCACCAGCAATGATTGACATCCCGGGGACAATAAGTTAAGTACTAAATCCAGAGGATAAACTGTGGTTACGACAAGATCGTCTTATTCTTCAAGCGATTCAAGCCTCCATTGTTGGTTCCATCGCACCACTTATATCTTCTTGTGCTACTACTACCGACGCATGGTGCAAGCTGCAAACTACCTTGGCAAATCGCTCGCGTACAAACATGCTCGACCTTCTCTCTAGACTAATAAATACAAAACAAGAGGAAAGTACCATCACTGATTATCTCCAAAATATAAAGGTTATCATCGATAATTTAGCTTTAATAGGGTATTGTCTCAGTGATGATGAAGTTATCGTCCACACCCTTAATGGTCTTGGGGCTGAGTACAAAGAATTAGCATAAGTAATCCGGGCATGTGACTCGTCATTATCATTTGAAAAGCTATATAACAAATTGATTAACTATGAGACATATCTGAAGCACAAAGATAGGGCATCAGGACAACCTATTACTGCCCAAGTAAGTCAAAAACTTAAAAAGAAGAGCAATCAGTATTCTAAGTCTGCCAACAAGGGTCTATAGCAGGCACCGCCTTATCATAATCCAAGTAGCAACTACGGTTCCCAATAGTCTTAGCGTCTTGCTCCCATGCCTCAAGGTAGCAGCATCAATTACCAATAGCCTTAACGTCCTGCTCTCATGCCTCAAGGTAGCAACAACAATTATCAACAGCCTTGGCGTCCTGCTCCTATGCCTTAACAATGAATAGTCTGCCAGCTATGTGATAAGGTTAGTCATTCCACCAAGGTCGATCAATCTTGTCCTCGACCTCTAGCTACCATATCCCAAGCGCATCTAACTACTATTCCGACTTCTGATCAACACTCCTGGGTTATGATCTCTGGTGCCTCCTATCACATCACCTCGGATCTCCAGAACTTGTCTTTTCATAACAACTATGGTGGTAATGATGATATCATCATCGGTGATAGTAAGTGACTTCCCATTACTCATACGAGTTCCACAATGCTTAATTCGTATTATATTAACTTTACACTCGATGATATGTTATACGCTCCTCATATCAAATGGAATCTTATTTTTGTCTCTCAATTCTGTAAATAAAACAATACCTCTATTGAATTTTTTCTTAACTATTTTCTTGTCAAGGATCTGAACATGATGGCATCGTTAGTTCAAGGCAAGAGTAAAGATAATATCTACCAGTGTCCATCAATCTCTCAGCCTACTTCCTACTCTTCTGTTGCTGCTTCAATGGATATGTGGCATCATCGTTTTGGTCACCCTTCTTCCTCAACTCTATAAAAGTTTTTATCTCGTTATTCTCTTCCATCATTTAAAGCTAGCTCTATTGTTACCCATTGTAATGCATGTTTTAGTAATAAAAGTCATCGACTGCTATTTAAAAATTCTTCTATTTCTTGCACACAACCATTTGAAATTATGTATATTGATGTTTAGGGTCCTGTACCAAGTATTTTGTTTGACAAATACAGATTCTATATTATCTTCACTGACTATTTTACTAAATATACTTGATTTTATTCTCTTCAACATAAGTCTGAGGTCTCCACAATCTTCCTTATTTTCAAAAAAATGATAGAAAATATCTTTCAGTCCACCATGAAAATACTTTATTCTGATGGTAGGGGTGAATACAAAACACTAACACCACACTTATTAGCTTGTGGTATTCAGCATCTCAAGTCTCCTCCGTATACTCCTTAACTAGTTGGCTCAGCCGAATGCAAACATCAATATATAGTTGAAACTGATCTCATACTTCTCCATCATGCTTCCATGCCAACTACTTTTTGGTCTACAGCCTTCCAGACTGTCATCTATCTGATGTATCACATGCCTACTCCAATCCTCCACAATCAATCACCATTTGAAAAATTATTTCATCAATCCCCAAATCTCTAGAAACTTAGGGTTTTTGGTTGTGTCTGCTATCATTGGCTACGTCCTTATGCATCAAATAAACTAGCCCTATGGTCAAAGCCTTGTACCTTTAATAGTTACTCTCTTGAACATAATGCTTACCGATACTATGATACTTTGACTCACAAGGTCTTTGTATCTCGTCATGTTATCCTTATGGAGTCTTCCTTTCTATTTCAACAGTACAAATCTACTATTGTACCAACTACTTTGGTGAATAAGCATCAGTGGCACATGTCATTATCCAATGAGCCTCCATAAGAATCACTCACTCCAACCCATATACATAAGTGGAGCACTTCTCCAATACAACATCTCGCTCCCTCTTTTTTTTCTCCCTCTTCTGCTACCACAAACATCCATCTTCAGACACTCAACCACTAGCATTTCCCTCACCCCAGCCTACTACCACTGATGTTCCTCAGTCCAACTCACCTTGTTCTATTACTTCCGTCACACTTATTCCACCATCATCTCCTAAACCACGTGGACATCCCATGACAACACTCTCTAAAAATGGTATTTTCAAACCACGTCAGGTTCTCAACCTCATTACGGTTGTGACTCCCTATGTTGAGACTTGTTAACCTACCATGGTCAGTTAAGCCCAAAAGTCTCCTCATTGGCGTCAAGCTATGTCTGATGAATATGACGCCCTACTTCATAATTTTATATAGACACTTGTTCCGTTTCATCCCGTACAAAATGCCATCGGGTGTAAGTGGCTTTTTTGAGTTAAACAGAATCCTGATGGGTCCATTACCAAGTACAAGGCCCTTTTAGTGGCCAAAGGCTTCCATCAACATCTTGGTGTTGATTTTACAAAGACATTCAGTCCTGTTGTTAAATCCACAATAATCTGATTGATTCTGAGTTTAGCCATTTCAAAAGGCTGGCACATGCGACAACTTGATATGAACAATGCATTCTTACAAGGAATATTAACTGATGATGTCTTTATGGAGCAACCTCCTAGTTTTCTTCATCCTTAGTATCTGATACATGTTTGCAAACTCCACAAGGCTATTTATGGTCTTCGGCAAGCTCCAAGAGCCTGGTACAAAGAACTTGGCTCATTTTTTATGTCAGTCGGCATCTCTAACTCTAAGTCTAATACCTCATTATTTCTCCATCAATAACATGATAGTATAATATATCTTCTAGTATATATGGATGATAACATTATGATAGGTAATAATTCTATAGAGGTCACAATATTCATTAAAAAGTTGGCAGCCATATTTTTCCTCAAAGATCTCAGTCTCTTGAATTATTTTCTAAGTGTGGAAGCAACATCTACATCTTCGAGACTCTTTCTCTCTCAACGGAAGTACACTTAGGACTTATTAGTGAAGACAAATAGGAAAGATGCAAATGTTGTTTCGACTCCTCTCTCCACTAGTGAATCGCTTTGGTTATCGCAATCCTGCTACAGTCATACATAATATCGGCAAGTAATTGGTTCCTTACAATATTTAGCTCTCACCCACTCAGAGATCTTATTTGCAGTTAACCAGCTCTCACAATTCATGCATAGACCGTCTGTCATACATTGGTCAGCAGTTAGATGAGTATTACGATATCTTAAAGGTACTCTTGACTATGGTGTATTTCTCTAAAAAAAACTCTCCACTTCAACTTCATGCTTATGTTGACGCTGACTGGGGTAGGAACTTTGATGATAGAATATCAACATCTAGGTATATTATTTTCCTATTAGCCAATCCTATCAGTTGGAGTTTCAAGAAACAAAAGACAATTGCTTGGTTAATTATTGAAGCTGAGTATCGCTCTATTGCAACTGCAACTGTCGAATTTAATTGGGTAACGAATCTGCTCAAAGAACTTGACATCTGCTCTTCTATTACTCCTACAATATACTGTGATAATGTCGGGGCTACCTATCTTCGATGATTTTTCTGCATCTCTTGGTGGCCACGGTCCTTCCTGCTATATACATCCGCTGTATCTTTCTTTAACCATTCTTGCACCTCCGACACCCAGAAAAAAAAAAGCAAGAATGTTATATGATCTCGGCTTTGAATTTAACCTAGTTCCTAACCTATTCAAAAACCAGACAAACCACTTTCTTTTTTGACATGCAGCAAATGCTTTGATATAGCTAACATTAGAACTTTTAGTAGGATTAACAGATGATTTTCAACAATACACATAGCGATCGTATCGATCTGGTCTCTTTCTTGAACACTAGATGCGAAAATAGGACTTTTTTTTTCTCATCCTTGTTTCTTCTTCTTTTGCATGCTGATGCTTTAGTACATTGTATGTATGCCATGCGCTTAAATTAAAAGGTGGGGCTTCAAGAAATGAAACTCGTATGTGCAAACACGTTGAAGGAATAGCTCCTACTCAAATAGTAAAAAAATATAAAAATGGGGCTCATCTTGCATTTCAGTGTTTTGAATGAATATTTTTGTTACCTACGATTGGTTGTATCTACTTAGTTTTTTTGTTTTTCTATGTATTGATGCAAGTAATTGCTGATGATATTTTGTTAGATTATGTAGTTCTATTTAATTAAGATATATTATAGATATAATTAGATTTTAATTATAATTACTGGCCAATATAAAGGAAGTTTAATTAAAGTAGGATTATTTAAGAGATGTCCTTGATGGGAGGAACTCTACTAATTACTTATCCTAGACCCTCTGCTCTCACCTATAAATATATAGGACCTTCTGGGGACACAATAAGGGAACAGAAAAGGAATGAATGATTATAAGAATGACAGAAATACGTGATATAGTTGAGAAATTACATATCTCCCTTTGTCATGTGAACTAGTCATATAGTTCATTTCTCATTTATTCCTCTCTCATATTATTATATTGATACATCCATCAATCACAGTGTTCTTATGAAAGGATAGGAAAAGAAGATAATGTGAATCTAGTTCTCCTTGTAGATTGACATTATTACAGATCTTGGATCCGATGATGATGTGCTCGCAGATCAGATTAAAATTTTTCTGAGTAGCAACATTAAAAGGTACGCATCATAATCTTTTAGATCCATTGTTATTTGATTTCATATCTAGCATTAAAGTTTTTTCCACATTATAGATAGCATATAATAGATTTTATGCTAAATTAGTATTAGAGCTATGGTTTTGAAATCAAATACTTTGGATCTATTCGTTAGCATCTTTTGTTCATTAAAAGATGTTAATCAATTTTTATTTATGATGCTTGAATAATTCATCAGTATTGTAGATCTATTTTCCTATTCAATCTATCTATCGCTTTCTTATAACTGATGTATAGTTTTTATGCCTAATTGATGGATTTATTATTTGTTATCGATGTTCTTGAGGGCAATCTCTATTGCCTATTTCATTGTTGGTAATGGTTGTGCATATCAGCAGTACTGTTGGCATGTCGACAGTGGCTGTGTGCTCCTAGCGGCGGTCGCACATAGGTAGCAACCGCGCACAGCGGTTGCATGCAAATAGCAGGCCGACTATGGCAGCACCGTCATAGAGTGGCAACCACTTGCGGGCAGAGGCCGCGCTTAGGTGGCGTCCACGCGCGGGTAGCAGCCGCGCATAGGTGGTGGTCGTACGACTACTCGTAGAAGCAGCGCCCGCTCGCAATGGCGGTGGTTGCCATGCACACAAGCAGCGGCTGCAGGCAGAGATGGCAACACTTGTAAGGTAGTGTCCTCCCATGGCCACTGGCGGAGGTTGCGGGAAGAGGCAACACCGTGCCCACCTATAGAGGCGCCGACCGTGTGCGCAAGGGGCGACAACGTAGGGAGAATAGGGTTTTTCTAAAAGGATATTTTTGCCCTTCGAAAATACAAGAATTCTGAAGTTTGTCCTTTTTATTTACTTTCTTTTAACCCTTCATAAATTAGATATTTCCTTACATATCTTTTTGACAGTTCTACCCTTTATGAATATGGTAATATTGTTTATATCCTATCAAAAACTTATAGTTTTACCCTTATAAAATTATAAAATTCTAATCAATATCCTTAATTATAAAATTGATCAATATAATTTAATTTTAATTAAATTTGATCACTATTGATTTGATTTAGTTATGATCAAACTTAGAAAAAGATTAAATTTTGATCTTGATTAAGTCAATTGGATTGATACTTAGCCCAATTATAAGCTTATCCAATTAAATAAGGTTGACCGGTAAATGGTTCATTGATGGTTTTTCTCATATGGATAATTGATTGCATACGATAATTAAAATCCAATTATTGTTATTGGATATTTATTTGGTTATTCACATGTATATGTTTGAAATTGTGAAATAATATTTTTCTTTCACATAAAGGCCTTTCATGATTTATGTAGCATCATGATTACAGTTTTATATAAGTTTTCTTTATGGTGATCAATGTTTAATAATTATTTTATTGTTATTTTATTGTTAAACTATTTCAGTATAAATTAGATAAAAAAACTTGATGAATATTATTCATAATTTATCTCCCTAAGTTTTATCTGATCGAAAACTATCAAAGTAACTAGGATGATAGACTTATGAGATGTGAATTATAAATAGAAGGTCTTATTATTTATAGGACATTTAGACTGTATTGTATATTCTTGTATTGATAATGTAGCTACCAAAGTGACCTGGATCAATAATTTATAAAATACATTATGAAATGGGTCCTAAATGATATAAAGAAAATAATATTTACAATGGCATACATAATTAGAAGATTTAGATAATCCCAAAATAGAATCTACTTCAAATAATTATGTGATGGGGTAGGATGATTATATTTTGGATATCCTTGCAGTTTAGGATTATATACCCAAAGGTAGCAATCATATTTCACAATGATGGTATCAGTCCTCTATAAATAATTTTGTGTGAACACTAGATATGTCAACACAAAGTTGAAATAAAGATGATATCAATAGTTTAACATTTATTGAAAAATTCAAAGCATTATATTATTACAGCGATACTTCCTTTATTATATTCATATAATATCCCTATATTTTATCTAGAATAAATGGCTTGAGCATATACAATTTTATTAAGTGAGTTAGACCTTAATCAGATTAATTGAAAAGGAACACAGACTTAATTATTAAAAGTTCTGTGGAATAATTGATATAACTGATTAGGAAAGGTTTAAAAGACTCATTATTATGATAATTGTTAACAATATTTAGACTTTAATATAATTTACAACTAATGCACAAGAATATTTATAGACCAATTTATATTTACCGATAAATCATTAGCTAACACCTTAATAGAAGAATTGACTAAAAATAATAGTTTTTGAATAATTTAAGATTATGTCCTTAATATAGTTGATAAAGTTGTAAGCTCAAGAATATTGAGGATGACTATAATTGAGTCATTTATCATAATTTATTATATTTCTTCTTAGTTTAACTTATTTAAAATTTAATTAAGAATAAATGAAACCTAAATGAGTCGACTAGTATATGTGTACAGAAAGAATCAAAATTAATATAGAAAAGACTCAAAATATTTTGAGTACTTCTTAAGGAGTTGGTAATAATAAAAAAAATTGTTTATAAATACAACATAAATTCATAAAGAAAATTCTTCACAATAAGGTGCTACTTGTATAGCAAGGAAAGTTATGTGAAGAAAAACTATAACATTTGGTTTGAAAGAAAAGGTTTAAGTCTGATCTTTGTATGGTTCAAATCAAATATTATGGAAATCATTTTCTAATACTTGGTGAATTAATTTTGATGCTTCAATAAATGTTACCAATAATATAGATTTATTTTAATATGAAAAATCTAAAAGAGAATGAAATATTCATCATTATAGGGAATAATCTTAAAGTGAAAGCGATAATAGTTTGTATTTATCGCCTATATCTAGAGATGGTTCATTTGATGGATTTAGATGATACATGTTATGTTCTTACAATTCTAGGAATTTGAGTTCTTTACTTAGAATTGTTAAAATATTATTTCACTTTTGGTGGTTGTAAACTTAGTATGATTCAATAAAAGTTAATTTTTGAATTATATATGATAGTTTATATAGAATTAATATAATCTTGAGTTTATAATGATCTTATATTAAAATAAAATATAGTAAACTCTTTGAGATTACGTTTATATTTCCGGGTTACTTTATATTCTATTCTATTAAAAAGAGATATTTTATCACATTAAAGATAACATGTCTAGATATGATTATATATATCTAATATATGTAAAGTCTCAAGTCGTTGATACTCTTGAAGTGTATATAAATAAGTTCAAGTGATGATTAGATAGAAAAGTCAAGATTATCATATCTAGCAGGGGTGATAAATTTTAAGGTATTTATGATGAACCCAATTATAATTTTTAGTTCTTTTGCTAGATTCTTGGAAAAGTAGGGTATATGTATTCAGTATGATTTACTAGATATATTATGGCAGAATATGATTGCTGAAAGATACTCATACTCTTAAAGATATGATTACGAGTATGATAGATTATTTTTTGTATCTGAATCAATGTGAGAAGAATCTATAATAACAATTATGTATATCTTAAATAGGATTTTAGTAAGTAAATTTCATCAACTTCTTTTAAGTTATTGATTGATAAGAAACCCAACTTAAGATATTTACATGTTTGGGATTGTATTCTAAAGATAAGGATCTTCAATTTACATAAAAAAAAATTAAATTTAATAACTATATTTTTTGATATTTTATAGTTTATCTAGAAAGTTTAAAGAGATACATTTCTTATTGCCCTAATTATAGTATAGAGATAGTTAAATCTGATAATGTAAGATTCCTATAAAATAGTGAATCAATGGGAGTAAAAATCTTGAAATTTAATTTTTAATATAGATGAGATATAATTTGATACTCCTTTATTATTTAAGAAATTATTGTTATTCAAATTATTAAATAATTTGACAAAGATGAATAATAAAATAATATTATTAAACTATCACATTATATTGATATAGCTGTTAATGGTCTTATAGAACAACCACAATTGGTAGTTTTGAAAATATCTCAAAACTAAATGAATTCCATCATTTATGATTATTATGTTGTATATCTACAAAAATTATATTATAATATAGGAATCAAGTGGATCCCTCATCCCTCACTATTTTCACAAGTCATGAAGGGTACCGATTCTTAAAAAGGAATTATGATACAATAAAAGAACAATTAAAATCAATAACCAGGATGATGTCTAATAAATTATCGAATTATCCAATAATTATAAAAGAGTATTACATAAATATAACTTAAGGATAATATCGAATAATATAATGGTCAGACTTGTGGTTAACAATTTTACTCATAAATAATACATTGACCATAATGAGATTCATTAAGAATCGTCATAACATTAGTGACTCATTATGAGTTTGAGTTACACTGTAAGGATATAAAAATAAGTTTTTTTTATTAAAGATCTAGTTTTATATGGGTTACACCGAATGATTCATAGAAGAAATATAAAATTTGGTATGCAAATTCAAGAATCCATTTATATATAAAGTTTCTGTTGATATCATTGATTTCTTTATATTTAAAGAAAAATACTATTGATCAGTATTTATACCTAAAGATCAGTGAAAGCAAATTTATTATATTGGTCTTATACGTGGATAACATTTTACATTACAAATAATATTCTTGTTTTATTATACTAAGTCAAGAAATTTATCATCAAGAATTTAATATGGTTGATATAAATGAGACATATTATATTAGTAGCATTGAGATATTTAGTTATAGATTCCAATGATTATTAAGATGGTCTCAGAAAGGATATATTGATCGAGTTTTGGAAAAGTTTAATATACAACTTTGTTCAGCAAATTATAAAAGTAAAATTTTAGTCAAAACATATGCTTTAAAATGACTTGAAAAGAATTAGATAAAAGAAATATTCTTTATATATGGGTAGTTGGAAGTCTATGCTCAACCAATGACAATACAGATATCAGTTTTACAGTTAATATATTTGGTAGATATTCAAGTTACTTAGAAATGAAAATATTAAAGGACTGTAAAGGAAAGTAATAAGATATCTAGAAGGGACGATTCTATGCTCACATGTATGAAATAATATTAGCTTGAAATTATGATAATTTTCAGGTATTAATTTTATAAATTACCTCGATAACAGGAAGTCCACCTTACGATTTATATCTATATCAATCAGAGAGGTAATTTATTTTTATATTATTAACAATGAAAGTTGATTCTGTAGCATGTTTTAAAGCCATTAATCAAATTTATAACTGTAAAATTTTATATTAGAACTTAGTATGGTCAGACTCAATTGCTAAGTCGCTAAAGATATATTATGACATGTCACGGTAATTTTATTCTCTAAGAATGGTAATTACTATAGCACCTCTATATATTATGGTATAAAGTACTCGATGGTTAGAGAAAAAAAGTCCATAAACATCTAATATCAATTAATTACTAGAGTTCCACTGTATTGATTGTTGATCCATTCACTTAGGACTTACAGCCTAAAGTATTTTTGAAAGAACATATTCTTATAATTGGGTTTTTGAGCAATACATAAAAGATATAGTGATGCATATTTAAGTAGACACTATAATTGATATTTTGCTTACGTACTTAAAGTAATTTGTTTATACTATCATGTTCACAGTTATGTATGTACATATTATGGTTGAATATGATAACATGATTGTTTTGATAAGATAAATTATATGGGCCATTTTGGACTGCATTAGGAAAGTCTAATAATGTTATGGTATATAGAAGTAAGTATGATATTTATATTATGCAACCGCTATGACTCACATTGCTAGTCAGACTTAATATAGTATTATTGTATTTATTGGACTTATTGACCTATTTTAAAATTCGCATGCATGTAAATAATTTTTAAAAATTTCAGAATCTAATTATATAAATTTGTTTTTAAATAAATATTATTTATTTATTTTGATTTTGAATCCTTTTTGTATCTCACCAAGTTAATAGGCCAAATGGAAGAATGTTAGATTATGTGGCCCTATTTAATTAAGTAAGATATATTATATATATGATTGGATTCTATGGTTATTGGTCAATAGAGAGGAAGTTAAATTAAAGGAGGATTTTTACGAGATGCTCTCTTAATTACTTATCCTAGACCTTCTGTTCTTGCCTATAAATATATAGGACCTCCCAGGGACACAATAAGGGGAACAAAAAGTGAATAAATGATTATGAGAATGACAAAAATATGTGACATAATTGAGAGATTACAGATCTCTTTTTGTCACGTGAATCAGTTAATTGAGAGATTATAGTTACTCTCTCATATTATTGTGTTCCTAAAACTATCAATCATAGTGGTCTTGTGAAAGGATATGAAGAAATAAAAAGGTGAATCTAGTTCTTCTTGCAGATTGATATTATTATAGATTTTGAATCTGATAATGATGTGCTCGTAGATCGAATTAAAGTTTTTCTAAGTAGCAACATTAAAATGTGTTTATCATAATAATCTTTTAGACCCATTATTATTTGATTTCGTATTCTAGTATTAAAGTATTTTTCTTATTACAGATAATATATTATAGATTTTATGCTAGCAACTTTTCATTGACGCAATTATCCTTCTCTACAAGCGTACGCACTCATTAATAAATAGCATTGGACACGATCAATATGATTCATTTTTGTTCTCATGACTTATTTTTCGATTTATCTCTTCTTGGACTTCAAACAAGTTGTGAAACACTCTCACTTCGACCCCCCAATTGGTTTTCACCCTGTGGATGCGTATACACTATGCAAAATTATTTGATTGATATTGGTTGGAGTGTGTGATTATCTGGAATTGCTGAGGTTGAAGTCTGATGTTGTTGTGTCCGAAACAAAGTGAAGTGAGACTAATGGGTGCCAGTGCTAAAAGCATTTTTAGGACCCAGAAAAGACAACAGTTATTATTTGACTTGGTGAGGAATTCGATGAGATGACTGCAGTTCTGACTTGGAAAGATTTTGGCAAAAGAAGGTGCCAATCAAACATGTTGCTTTTTGGTTTGGTGATTATGATGTTGTTATACGTTCATCGTTCATATACCTCGTTTGCACAAGTTCATCATTTTTTTTTTTTTTACATGCCTGTCCTTTTGCTTGGAATCCAGGAACAAGTACCTCCTTCACCATCGTCTTCATTCATTTGATGAATCATTGGTCCAAGTGGGATTTGATTGGGAGTAATCAATATCTATAGACCACTTTGTTTTTATGTATCATAGACTTTTTTATATTATCACTAGGCCACATTTTATATATCATAGACTTTGTCATTCCATCCTCCTGATCATATAATCACTAGGCCAAAAAAGAATATACTCCATATAAATTCGTCAATTCTGATTGGCTTAGTCATCACATCTAAAACCATTTGAATTCAATAAATCTCAATCCTTCATCGATAAATATCCAATATTAATTGTTCCATCCGATACAAACCTCATATTGCCCAATATGAGATTCTCTTTTATGGATCGCCTAGTATAGAATAGTCTATCTGATGATCCTCGATCGGACTTATACGTACTGCTTTATTTTGTATAAGAGGGTGGCATGATAAAACATTGTTAAAGAGTAGCAAAAATATAAGAGAGAGAGAGTCCTTACGCGAATAAGTAAATATGTTTATGTATATTTTTTTTATATATGTATATCTAAAATAAAATAATATATTTTATATATGTTACGTGATGATACTTGTTTATTGTCACATTATAAGTCTATGTGAGATATACACTTAAGAGTGTATCAACTTTTATAGTATTATAGCATAATTAGAGACTTTTATAAACTCTGAAAATATACTTTGTCATTCACTTCTCGCGAGATATTGAGACTTGTTTGTTGCTCGCTTTTAAACTAATCAACTTTCTCTTTTACAGATCCTTCGAGACCTACATGAGGTTGCATCTGAGGTTGACTCATTGTGGACGAATAACATATATGTGTTTTATGATTTAGGCAATCCCAAGTAAGTCCGAGACATTGGCGCAAGTGTGCTTCACGACTTAGACAAATTCTGTTAAGTTCATGATAAAACGCAACAGATGAGAGAAGCCTCGATGATATCGTCGAAGCAATAATATTGTATATATATATATATATATATATATATATATATATATATATATATATATATATATATATATATATATATATATATATATATATATATATATGTAACGTCACTTAGTATGACCGACATATCACTCGATACATCCATACCATATCGTACCGAGCAATATTGGTATGATACGTCGATATAATATAAAATTATGAACCTTTATATATATATATATATATATATATAAAAAGTTGTGATAATTGTTTATTGACACATTCCAAGTATTTATATTCAAGATATGCGGTTAGAGTATAGCAACTTTTATGGTATCATAAGATGACCAGAGAGTTATATAAACTTAGTAAATATACGTTTTATTATGAAATAGTTAAATATAATTTTTATGATATTAGGGGATAATGATGACATGTACACGTGGAGGTAGCAGTAGAATGGGTTATGGAATCCACTTCCGAATGCTCCCCATGAGACAAACTAATATACCGAGAGTACCTCAGGTTGGTGAGGGTATTCAAACTCAGCTTGTGAATGGGCAAAATGTTCAAATGCCTGTAGCTCCCGAAGCCCCATCAGTTGTTATATATGTTACTCCAACTCTACAAATTCCACCGATTACATCGGGAGTTATCCCTCAGCATCCACTAGTTGTTGCATATGGACAGACTAATATTATTGAAGAACGGACATGAAGATAGAGCCAATATAAAACTCGAATGATTGAAGCGTTTAAGTCCCTTCCCTTCTCACGGAAGACATGATCCTCTGATGCCCACGATGGATTCGACTCGTTGAAAACACTTGTAGTGCAGTCAGTTGTACAAAGGACATAAGGTCACCTTCGCCGCGTCCATCCTTGGAACGCAAAGTTGACTCTCGGTGGACAGCAGAAATTGAAGGCCAATTCTGATATGGTGATACATCAGCAATTGCAACATGCATTTTATGAGCAATACCTTCCCGCCTCTGTGCATCACCAAAAATAAAAGGATTTCTTAACTATACAATAAGGAAATTAGTCGGTGACTAAATATGAAGATTAAGATTACTTCGTTGATCTATCTCGCTTCTCTCCGTATATTGTGGCGAGTGAAGACTAAAAAAAAGGCATGATATTTTGAAGTGTGACAGTTAAGCCCGTAAGTTTCAAGTTGAGTTGCTTATGAACTGAATCTTTTTCATAGTTATATGAAATGGAGTTTAAAGCCTGCAGCCGTCGTCGATTCCAGGAGCAGCAGTTCGCAGCTAACTGAAAATAAAATTATAGAGCAGGTTATATCTTCTTGCTGCGACCTTTGATGTGACCACATGAGCTATTCTATGTTCGGCTACCTCATTCGGGCTTGTAAAGCCTGTCATATAAGGACATAACTTTACTTTACTTACAAACAGGAGTTAGAAAGTGATTCATAGATTTTTATTGTTCCTTAAAATTTCACGGCATGGCAAAATACATAACATCAGATGGATCTATAATTTTTCCACTTTTAAGTGGACTCAGAATGTCAGTCTTGAACGCCATGCTCTTGCAAACCATTTGTCAGCACAAGAGGTCAATTTTCTGAACGTAGGCTACCAAGTGACCATATGCTATGTTTTACTCAACAATCTCAGTGTCTGTCTTTCTGCTACTTACTCAGTTTGTCTTAATATCCTGACCCGAAAAGGATAAACACTATGCACCGAAGCAGAATGGAGGTGCATGTTGTTGCCTGCTGCTTTGCCCTCGTTAGATATGTGGATGGACCAAACCTCTCTTCTTGATGATTTTGCCGATGATATGCTTTTGCGTGCAAAGTATTTAGGAGGGGCCCCGAGAGATGTATCAGCAAGAAGACGTGCTACATCTACTACTATTTCTTTGTGGTCGCTCCGACACCGTATAGAAGAATCCTTAGGGCTGTTATCTAACGATGAACAAAAAGAAGGCGGTGCCTTCTCTTGATTGAAGGATTCATGTGACAGACAATAGTGCTCTCTGGATTCCGTAATAAGCTTGTATAGTCAGGTGCGGAAATTGTGCTTGAGACATCATCTTTTCCCATTCTCTGCGCTTTTCACTCTGCAACCAAACCTAATCCTGTCGCATTAGGAACGATGACACGTCTGGTTGACGTGCTCGGGACCAAGGGATCGCTCAGTCTCATGTTATTCCTTGGCTACGAATGTTACATCAGCCATGTCATTGGCTTATCCCTACGGTACGATTTTTTTTTTTTTTTTTTTTTTTTGTTTGCTAGACAGGGACATGACCAAAAACACAACTTTTGCCTTCTCACATGTGGATCGATGGAGGACGGGCCTGCCTAACACTGACCGATTGCATCCGCAAGATGAAGGAAGAATAACTCTACACAAGTGCTCCAAAAGAATACCAACGCAACAAATCAGCCATGGCGAAGCAGTGCACGCTTCTTCCAAGTCATGTCGATCGATCATGAAGCGGCTCCGGTGGGGAAGAAGGGAGCCGCACAAGGCTTGTTCCACCTCTTGAGGGATGCGTCTCTGAGCGACGCCACGACGTGCTCCATGTTCGCCGCGTCGCACGGCAGCGTGATGGAGCTGTCGCCGACCGGCAGCCCGAACTCCTCCTCCGACTTCCGGAGCAGCTCCTTGAAGACGCTGCTGTGGAGATAAGCTATCGTGATCAGGAAACGCCGCCCGTCCCTCGTGTACGCGGCGAAGTGGCCCTTACGAGCCACCGATGCCCTGTGAGAGCTGCCACCACCGTCATTTCGACCACTGAGCAATGCGATCTTTGTCCCACCTGTCATCTTGACGAGCTTCCTCGGGCTAACCATGACGTAGCCTGTACATCCAAAATCTAGGCAACGATGGAGTAGAAGAAACAAGATCTTGGAATGCCTGTGTGTTACGTTGTGGTGGGAGGCAATGGACGAACTCGTCTGGTTATAAATAGATAGGCAGCGCTCGGTTACTAAGCTTAAGGATAAGGGGTAAGATGAACGTACGGGTGAAGAACATTAGCTGAAAAAAGAGTACTTGGCTTGCATTGACGAGTGGAAAGTTGAACCATACGGATCTATGTGTATACTCATAGCTTCTTGATTGGCTATCCATCATAGGTTTATTTTTTTTCGCAGAGCAAGCACGTACTACGACATGGTCGGGACAGGTTAGTAGACCAGCTATCTGAAAATGATCGATGGATTCGGCTGAGCCACAGTTGCAGCAGCCATTATCTGAAAGAACCCTCGATCGAAACTGTGTGTCAGCTTCCTCTTCGATACTGCAAGTGCAAAAGTATATTGAGACAAGACAGATATCTTTAAGCTGTAACAGTTGCGACAATGCATCTACGGTCAATAGCAAAAATAAAATATAATAATAATAATAATAATAATAATAATAATAATAATGAGAGGAGACGATTGTGGGTAAGGCGGCTTTACTTCATGATCGATCTCCAGGCAACTTGCATGCGAGATAAGTCTCTACTTCTCTCTCATGATTTTTGACAGATCATGTTGTTGGTATAAAAACTATAATTATGTAATTTATTATGTGAAAAACTATTATGTCAGGATTTGAATCAATTAATAGTAGATTTGTTTATGATGCGTACCTTTAGATGTCATCTGATCGAGATTTAATTAGATCTTCAAGAGCACCGCTTGTCGGATCTGAATAACGCCGAATATCGATCTGCAATGAAAACTATAATGAATCTAGACCCCTTCTCCTCTCTTCCTATCATTTCACAGGACCACCTTAATTGATGGTTTTAGCAGATCAAGAGAATAACCGTAATTTCTTGCTCTATTCACCCCTTTGTTATTTTGTATTGTGTCGTGCATTGGGTTTATAGTAGGTCCTGTCTATTTATAGGCGAGAGCAGAGGGTTTAGAGTAAGTTATTAGGAGAGTTCCTTTTATTAAGGGCATACCTTAAAATATCCCAACATAATATGAACTTTATTTAATATTGGTTAATATCTTTTATCAGAATCCAAATAATCCATAATATATCTTATTCAATTAATAAAGTACCATATAATCTTACATTCTCCCACTTGGCCCATTAATTGATAAGATATAAAAGATATCCAAAATCAAAATAAATAAAATAAAATTTATTTAAAAATAATTTTATATAATTGGATTCTGAAAATTTTGAAAAGCATTTTATACATGACCATGTTTTTTTAAAAAAATAAGCCAATAAGCACAATAATATTATATTCAATCCAACTACCAATGTGAGTCATAGCGGTTGTATGTCATCAATGACACACTTCCTTCTATGTACTATAACACTATTAGTCTTTCCTTATATAGTCTATAATAACCCCTGTAATTTGTTTTGCCAAGACAATCATGTTTTTTACATTCAACCATAATATGCATAAACATAAACATAAACATAAACATGATAGCAAAAACAAATAACTTTAATTATATAAAAAATGTTAATAATAGCATCCACTTAAACATGCATCACCATATCCTTTATGGCTTGCTCACAAGCCCCATTCTAAGAACATGTTCTTTAAATGTTTTATATTGCAAAGCTTTAGTAAATGGATCAGAATCATTATAGTGGTGCTCAAATTTTCAATTGACACTTGTTGTTTCTGGACTCTTTCTCTAACCACCAAGTACTTTATCTCAATGTGCTTAAAACCACTATAGTACTTGTCATTCTTAGAGAAGAAAATTGTTACAGTATTATCACAAAATATCTTCAGCAGCTTGGTAATTGAGTCGGCCACACGAAGTCCTGAGATAAAATTTCGCAGTCATAAAGCTTGATTTGTGGCCTCAAAGTATGCCACAAATTCAGCTTCCATCGTAGATGATATAATAAGTGATTATTTTATACTTTTTCAAGAAATTGCCCCACTAGCCAGCATGAACACAAATCCTGAAGTGGATTTCCTGTTATCGAGGCAATTTACAAAATCAGCATCTGAATATCTCGTTACTTCAAGCTAATCTGATTTCCTATATGTGAGCATATAATCTTTTATCCCTTACAGATATCTCATTACTTTCTTTACAGCTTTTCAATGTTCCATTCCTGGGTTACTCTGGTATCTACCTAGTGTTAGAAGGAGATAAAAACACAAAAGGACACCCTTTATTCATTGAATGAGCACCTATTTATACAAGATTCAGTTGAGGATTTCCTTAACTGATGAACGAGATATTCTTGTTTAGTTACAATTCTGTTCTGTTCAGCTAACATGCCCCCGCAAGATCGAGCTCCTATTAAGGATGCCGATCTTGGACCGATGTAAGGTAAAGTGTTTGCGGGCCAAAGACTTTGTGAGAGAGTCAGCAAGTTGATTAGTCGTGTGAACATGAGAAATATGGAGCTGCTGGCGGACAACTTGATCTCGCACAAAATGAAAGTCAATGGCAACATGCTTCATGCGGGAGTGGAAAACTGGATTTGCACAAAGGTAAGTCACACCGATGTTGTCACAGTAAATAACAGGCATAGAAGTAGAGTGAGTGTGAAGCTCCTTAAGCAAGTTGGTGATCCAATTAAGTTCAATAGCAGCAGTGGCAATAGCACGATATCCAGCTTCAGTAGTAGACCTCGCAACCATCTTTTGTTTCTTAGAACTCCAACTAATCGGGTTGGTACCAAGAAAAATAATATAACCTGATGTGGATGTTTTATCATCAATATTTCCCACCCAATTAGCATCGACAAAGGCATGAAGCTGAGGGAGAGAGTGTTTGCGAAGAAAAATGTCATGATTAATAGTCCCTTTAAGATAATGCAAAACACTTTTGACAGCAGTCAAATGTAAAGTAGACGACTGATGCATAAATTGAGATAATTTATTAACTGCAAAGGAGATATCGGGACGAGTAAGAGCGAGATATTATAAGGAGCCAACGACCTGTCGATACTGAGTAGAGTATGTAGCAGGACTGTCATCACATAACTTAAATGAGTCACTAGAGGACAAAGGAGTGGTAACTTCTTTTGCATCCTGCATATTAGTCTTCAACAGCAAGTCATGAATATACTTTCTCTGTGAAATGAAGAGACCAGAAGACGCAAACGTGGCCTCGACACCGAGAAAATAATTCAGGCGGCCAAGATCTTTATGAGAAAATTTGTTGGCCAATAGCTTGATAAACACTTGAACCTCTATAGAGTTATCACCAGTGACAATAGTATCGTCCACATAAACCAGAAGATAGATAGTGCACCCATGTTATCAGCGTAGAAATAAAGAGACATCAGATTTAGAGTTAATGAAGCCAACCGAAGATAAGTATAGGCCAAGTTCAATATACCAGGCCTGTGGAGCCTGACGAAGTCCATAAATGGCCTTTTGGAGTTTACATACATGTCGTGGATATTGAGGATGTATAAAGCCTAGAGACTGTTCCATGAAGACATCTTCAATAAGAGTCCCTTGTAAAAATGTATTGTTAACATCTAATTGACGTAAACACCAATCGTTGGATATTGTCAGACTTAGGATTAGCTGAATAGTAGTAGGTTTGACAACAGGACTGAATGTCTCAGTGTAGTCAATACCAGGGCATTGCTGAAACCCTTTAGCCACAAGTCGTGCTTTATAGCGATCAATTGAACCATCAGACTTTTGTTTAATTCGATAGACCCACTTACACCCGATAATATTTTGTGTGGAATGAGAGGGGATAAGTGTCCATGTAGCATTATGAAGAAGAGCATCATACTCCTCACACATGGCTTTACACCAATGAGAAGATTTTTGGGCCTGAGAAAAGGAAGATGGTTCAGCAGAGTTGAGGGATGGTGTAGTGCTAACATGGAGGTCAAGAACTTGATGGGGTTTAAAAACACCACTCCTAGAACGAGTTTGCATTGGATACCGGGAGGTTATAACAGTGTTGGATGGTAAGAGCTGAGGATTATGAGCACTAGAGGAGTCAGAAAGGTATGGAACAGAAGTAACAAGAGAATATGGATCTGGCACAGGCATATGGGTGGATGAAGATGTGTCAGAGGAACTCAATGGGATGACAGATTGCCCATGATCACGAAAGGGAAAAACAGATTCTACAAAAGTGACATGTCTAGAAACAAAGACTTTAGCAGAGTGAGGATCATAACACCGAAAAGTATTATGTTCAAGGGAATATCCGATAAAAATACAAGGGCGAGAGCAAGGCTGCATTTTATTAGAATTGTAGGGACGTAACAACGGATAATAGAGACAACCAAAGACTTTCAATGTTTGTAGATTGGGACATTTTTGAAAGAGCTTTTCAAATGGTGATTGATAGTGCAGAGTAGGAGTGGGCATGCAATTAATGAGGTAGACAGCCGTTTGAAAGGCGATGGACCAAAAGGTAGATGGCATGGAAGCCTGATGGAGCAATGTCAAACCAGTTTCAACAATATAATGATGTTTATGTTCGACAAAAACAACCAATTGAGGCGTATATGGGAGGGACTTAAGATGTTGAATACCCCAAGCAAATAGATGAGATGCAAGGGCTTGATATTCACCCCCTCCATCAGAATAAATAGTTTTAATAGTGGTCTGAAAGTAGTTTTCAACCAAGTTTTTAAAGTTAAAAATGGCAGCAGTGACATCATACTTTTGACGAAGGGGATATAACCATATGTACTTCGTAAAATAGTCTACAAAGATAACATAGTATATAAACTTATCAAAGAAAATAACTGATGTAGGACCCTAAACATCAGTGTAAACTATAAACGGTTTAGAGCAGGAAAGAGAGGAGGTACTAAAAGGCAATTGATGACTCTTATTGCTAAGATAAGCATCACAGTGAGTAATAACCTTACTAGACTTAAAAATAGGAATTGAACAGTGAGAAAATAATTTATGTTGAAGAGAGGTAGAGGGATGACCAAGCCGACGATGCCATATGTCAACTGGAGCAGCAGTGGATGAGTTGGCAGTAGGCTAAGTGAGAAATAGGGCTGACGGCCATTCGTAGATGTTGTCTTTATTCAGACCATGAACTACGGATGCTCCCGTGCTCAAGTCCTTGACAAGAAAGTAATCAGAAAAAAATTCAATTGAAGTATGATTTTGTTGACAGAATTGAGAGACTGAAATAAGATTTCTTTTGATATGAGGTGCGCACAAAACATTATCGAGTGTGAAAGAAGTGGTATTGAAATTAAACTTTGTAGAACCAATATGAGTAATAGGAATCCTTTTACCATCACCGACGATGATGTCTTCATGTCCACCATAGCCATTATGGAGTGATAAATTCTGGAGATCAGAAGTAATATGGTGGGAGGTGCCAAAGTCCATAATCAAATTAGATTGACTTTCGGAAGGAGCAGTCAAGACATTTGCCTGAGGCCAAGTTGATGGAGGTGGGAGTCGAGGTCGAGACCGGCAAACTTTGGCAGTGTGACCAATTTTGTTGCACAACTGGCATACAACTGGTTGTTGAGGAGGAGGACGATGTGGCGAAAATGAAGTGTTCGAACAATGGTTGAGATGCGGAGAATATGGAGGAGGAAGCGATGGGTGGTTGCTCATAGAGGAAGTAGGAGAGTTAGCCACACCTTTTGAAGTATTCTTATTATATTTGCGGTTTTGCCTTTTGGATATGTGGTTGAATTGAGCTATGATGGGAGGTCCTGGTAGAGGCCCTGGCAGCTTGGCGTCATGCTTCAGGTAAGTTTCATAGTCTGTCAGCTTGTCATAAAGTTCTTCAAAGGAAATTGGAGAGTCATGCACTCGGAGTGCTACGGCTAGTTCTTTGAGTCCATTAAGCATATGGACGAGTACCTCTTCATCAGAAAGTGAATGACCTATCAAAGCCAAGTCATCGATCATTAGTTTGATATGTTGTAAGTAGTTAACAATAGTACTGCCCTCCTGCTTGAAGGTCATAAGGTTGGAAAGTAGTCCAAGCATGCGGGTCCGTGAGCGGCTCGCTAATGTAGTTTATAGTTTGGTCCAAGCCTCCACAGTAGTGGTACAGGAGGACACAAGCAGAGCGATGGACCCGACAACAGAAGCTTGAATTACTTGGAGAATGAGCTTATCTTGACGTAACCATAGCTTGTAGGCTGCATTTGGTACTGGGTTAGGTTCTCCGGGAACTTGAACCATTGCTGGTGGACAGTTGAGAGAGCCATCAATATAACCTAATAAATCATAACCAAATAAGAGATTAGAGATTTGAGTACGCTAAGACGCGTAATTGCTGCCTTTGGATAATTTAAAGGGAATGAGGGAGGCAACATTAATGGAAATAGGCCCAGTATATGAGAAAGAAGCCGCAGCAGGTAAGAGAGTTGTGACATCATGGGTAGGTGATGAGGAAGACATATGAAATAAGTCAAAAGGAACTTAAGAAAAATGATAGGAAAGGGAATAGAAGTAGATGGTAAAGAGATGACAAAAAAGGAAAGAAAGAACCTTTAGAGTATAGAGAGCTCAATTGGTGGAGACTATTGTTGCAGAAAGTTGCAACAGCCGAACACGGCAGGGTCGACCTCGGTGAAGTGAGTCTAGATGATGAAGTCGATAAATGTGATGAAGTAGATAGGTGAGCAGGTTTGCACACTGCAAGCGGCATAGGAATGAACTGCTGATGAAGAGAGAACGTGATCACGGAAGTGCCGCTGCTTGTTAAGGATGATGCGACAGTGATGAAGCATAAGGAAGACTGCCTCGTGTAGGACGCCATGCTGATGAGGCAAGACCAGCCAGCCGGATGTGTGAGGAGGGACAAGACTCTCGTCGTCGCCCGCTACAACAGGATCACAAGTGCCGGAACTACCAGAAGGGAGAGAAAGCGTCCGGATCAATACGGTGCTAATTCAAGTCATCGGTGCTCAGTCGTTCGTCATGCCATTAAGGAGAAGAACACCAAGACTGCAGTTCTGCAAATATTCTCTTTTGATGAAATTGTGATGGTGGAGTTAGAGAGTGCAATGGTTGATTCCTGCATGAAGAAGACCACGGCAATGTCTACAGCACAGGTGGTGTTCTGCAAGACTCTGGTAGATGGAGTTGTGGGAGTGGGGGTTGAAGATGTAGTGGCTGGTTCCGGCACGAAGAAGACCACAGAGAGGGCTACTGGAAGTGCAGCAGTCTCCGCCGAAGGCTCTCCGGAAGTCTAGCTTTTGAGGAAGAAGTTGAGGGAAGAGCTCCACTGGCAGGAAGAGGAGAAGACATTGAGACTGAGCAGATCTCGGAACCAGTTTGAGGCAAGCAGGTGCCGAAGAAAGGACGCCATAGGATGATGATAGGCTGTCATTTGACAGAGAGGAAGGTGATGCTTGTGCGGTGGAGAAGAAGAGGAAGCAGCCGACGATGATGAGTGACGCTGGAATAGATGTGGGATGCTGCAGGATGTAGGGTAGTGATTGCGATGTGAAGTAAAGAAAGGACTACAATCGTGTCGATGTGTTGAGGAAAAAGAGCCGACAGCTGTAGCAGGTGCAATAGAATCGACATAAAGGAGCAGTGAGCAGAGAGGCAACAGTGGACAGAGAGGAGGTGGGCTGCAGAAGAGCGTTGTTGGTTATGCACTACAATCTTGCTAAGCCAGTCTCAGCAAAACAGAGGAAGAAAGAGATGAAAACAGAGTAATGGTAACTTTATTTCGATGTATGCGATCAGCAGCGACGATTGCAAGTGCCAGAAGGAAGAAGCAGCATAAAGAAGAGGGATGTGAGCAAGATCTACTCTTTGTCAGCAGGAAGCAGCGGGACCTTGGGCCGTCGCGAGACCTGGAGCAGTCACAGACATCGTGTTTACGGGAGTGTTTGCAGGGCTAGTGACCGATGTTACCAATGTTGCAGGAGCGTTGGTGGAGCCAGAGACCGGGGAGGTGGCCAAGGAGGGGAATAGATCTCTAGCGAAATAGATGATGCTAAGGTTGCCACAGCTGTAGCAGTGTTCACTATAAGAAGTTGTCTAGTGGCTACAACTTCACAGAAAAGGGACAAATGATGCCAATGGTTGTGGCTTTACAGAAATGGGATAGATGATGCCGGGAGATCGGTGTTGATCTCGTAGGTTCCGTCGGTAGAGGAGGTAGATGTCGCGACAGCCTCTGTACGCGGCCGAAAGAGATGGAAACTTGCTGTTGTTTGATAGCAAGAAGAGAGCTTACTCTAAGCAA
The DNA here is from genome assembly GCA_021527575.1 of Ensete glaucum. Taxonomy (NCBI): domain Eukaryota; kingdom Viridiplantae; phylum Streptophyta; class Magnoliopsida; order Zingiberales; family Musaceae; genus Ensete; species Ensete glaucum. The sequence continues at coordinate 37,002,421 of CM038559.1, read as the reverse complement.
GCTGCTCTGATACTATGTTAGAAGGAGATGAGAACACAAAAGGACACCCTTTATTCATTGAATGAGCACCTATTTATACAAGATTCAGTTGAGGATTTCCCTCAACTGATGAACGAGATATTCTCGTTTAGTTACAGTTCTGTTCTAACACCCAGCATTGCCACTACAAAACTGATATCTGACCTTGTACAGGTTTGAGCATATAATATACTTCCAATTGCGCACCCATAAAGAATATTCTTCATTTGATCCCTTTCTAAGTCATTTTTTGGGCAGTGGTTTTGGCTGAATTTTTTACCTCTAATAATAGGTGTATCACTAGCTTTACAAAGTTGCATATTACACCTTTCTAAGATATGATTAATATAATCTTTCTAAGACAATCCTAATAAATCTTGAGATCTGTCCCTAAATATCTCAATGCCAATAACATAGGATGCCTCATTCATATCAACTATCTTAAAGTTCTTGTTGAAAAATATCTTGGTTTCATGTAACAAACCAAGATCATTATTTGCAAGCAATATATCATCCACATATAAGACTAATATAATAAACTTACTCCCACTAACCTTGAAATATATACACTAATCAACAGTATTTTTATTAAATTCAAATGAAGTAATGGTATCATGAAATAAAGGCCCAGGCTCTAGCTGATTTCATATCAGAATCAATGAACCCCGAGAGCCCACCACCGACTTCAAGATGGACCTTGAACGTGGACAATTCCACCAATTTGGAGTGCGGAGGAGCTGGGCTCATCCTCAAAGGCCTACCGACTAAGTCTTCGAGCACGCCCTTCGGCTCGAGCTCAAGGCCACCAACAACGAAGCCGAATATGAAGCATTGTTGTTTGGCTTAAAGCTCGCCGATGAGTTACATGTTGAAGACATTGAAGTCTTCACCGACTCCTAGCTTATCGTTGGCCAGGTCAACAAAGAATTCAAGGCCCAGGATAAGTCAATGGTCGAGTACCTCGCTGAGATATGACACTATGTCCAATGGTTCAGCCACTTTGTTATCACCAAAATACCTCGGTCAGACAATGCGCAAGTCGATGCTCTTGCAAGACTAGCTTTTGCGCGTGGATCGGTTGGATGCCCGACATGGATGGCCAAGATCCTGAAACCCTCCATAGGATCCACCGAGGTAGCTGTGGCTGAAGTTGAGAATGATTAGGCCGAGGAGATGCTCAAGTTTAAGGACAATGGCTAACTGCCCCAAGACCACAATGCAGCTCGGCGTGTGAGAAGGACGAGCCTGTGGTACTGCATCCTCAATGGATGCTTGTACCAATGAGGATTCACATTGCTATTGCTTTGATGCTTGCGCCTAACGAACGCACAAATCACGTTGGCCGAGGTCCATGAAGGAATCTAGGATGAACAACACATCGATGCCTGAACCCTGGCCCACAAAATACTCGGGCAAGGGTACTACTAGTCGACCATGCATCGAGATGGCCAGGCCTATGTACAAAAATGCTAGTCATGTCAGAGGCACGCCAAAATCCAACACCAACAGGCGGTGTCGTTATCCACTTCAGACTGCACCTGGTCGTTCGCCCAATGGGGAATGGACCTACTTGGCCCATTCCCACCCCCTCCCCCCCCCCCATCATCGGGATAGCAAAGATTTCTCATAATCGGCATTGACCACTTCTCCAAATGGGTCAAGGCCAAGCCATTTGCATCTATCACCACGCCAAAATTACAAAATCCAGTTAAGGTTCAGCTCGGTCACCCACCCCCAAGCCAACGGACTTACTAAAGTCACGAATCGGGCCATCCTCAAAGGATTAAAGAAAAGGGTCCAAGGTGCATGTGGGATGTGGGCAGATGAGCTCTCGAGCATCCTATAGGCATCTCGGACAACCCCAAAATGCCAACTGGGGAGTCCCCATTTAGCTTGACCTTTGGGACCGAAGCGGTCCTCCCACCCGAGGTAGTCTATCCGACCCTACGGGTCGAATTCTATGAAGATTCCTCTTTGGTCGACCGGCTAAGAGAGAATCTCGAGCTTCTCGAGGAACAAATGACTGTTGAGCATCTACGAACCCTCGAGTATAAGAAGGTCGTAGCAAGGCTCTACAATCGGAGAGTATGCCCTCAGCAAATCAAAGTTAGTGATCTAGTGTTGCGAAAGGCCGAGGTTAGTAACCCTACTCAGTCTCAAGGCAAACTAGCCCCAAATTAGGAAGGGCCTTACCAAGCGGAAAGCACGCCTCGAGAAGGCACTTACATCCTAGTTACGATGGAAGGAAAAAGATTACTGAGGACATGGCACATATCCAACTTACAAAAGTTCTATGTGTAAATATGAACAGTTGAATAAAAGAGAGTTGTTTTTCATTCATAAAAGTTCTAGTACATGTTTGGGCCGAGGGTTCGAATAACACAAAAGGAGACCCCGACGACAAAACCAAAAGTTATAATGTTCCTATTCCTCGGGCGACGAGGGTAAGTCATCGAAGGGTTCCTCATCCACCATCGGTATGTCGGCGTCCTTGGGAAGAAGGGCGAAGGGGTCCTCTTCGATCTCCACTACAGGGTGTCAAGCCCGAAGCCGAGCCAACGCTAGTTGGTAGCGATACTCTAATGATACCCACCCCATCCGGATGAGGCCCAGCTCAAACCTAGAAGCCTTCTTATAGTCTTTGATGGCTTGCCTCGGCAGATCCGCCCGAAGAGCATCCTTGGACTGAGTCAATTCCAGCAAGTTGATCTCTATCTGTCGGACTTGGGTCCTGGCGTTCCGAAGTTGACTCTCGGAATCGTCAAGTCACCCACGGGACTCAACCAGCTTCCCTTGTGAGTCAGCAAGCTACCTCCACAGGTCATCCAGTAGCCCTTGAGCCTCGCCTAACTCTGCCTCCACTGACTCTTGATGCTGATTCGCTCTGTCGAGTTCAGTTTGAAGGTTATCGACCAACGACTGAGCCTCTGATACCCGAGCCTCAGCCGCAGCCATTGTATCCATATCTCCACCCTCCTTCAACCTTTGCACTTCTTTGTGAAGGAGGTCTACTCTATTGTCCATTGAAATGATGACTCGACCCGCATCGTACACCCGGTCGAATAAGGCTACCTGATAGTGCTGACTCTACAAGAAGAGGGTTGAGCTACAGTGTTAAAGTCAAATGCAAAGGAAAGATAAAGATGGGCCGAGAAGAAACTTACCAACACCATGGCCTTCGTTGCCCCATCCATTAGCACCTCAGACGACAAGGTGTACAAGTCATAAGCCAGCTTGGAGATCTATGTGGCTCAGATAAACTTCGCTAAAGCCTCCCCATCTAACCAAATCCCATCCCCGTATGTCAGCGGTGCCAAGTCTATCTCTAAAGGCACGTCGGGAGCATGCTCGGCAGGCTGCTCATCCGGATGGCATGATAGTCTCGGCCATCCACTCTGAGACGAGTGCTGCATAGTTCTCTTACCAACCTCTACTTCAGTCTGGGAGTCGGTGTCTCTTCGGTAGGGCCAATTGGTCCTTTGACCTTGGTCACCCGAGATGCGGATATGTCGGCCTCGTGGGGAAGTTTGTGCTGACCGGAATCCTTACTCTTCTTCCTCTGGCCAGCCAAGTCTCTGGGTTGATGCTTGTTGGGAACCTCAGGCGCTCTACTCGCTTCTTCTTTTAACGGCCTCCTTATTGCCTCTTCGGCGGGGATCTCGTGCACCTCGGATTGTGAACGAGACTTTGTGTGTGGTACTGGCATCGGAGCCGTGGCTGGAGTTGAGGAGATGATTCCTGAGCATCCCCCCTTCTACTTTGGGATTGTCATGCATCAAGCTTATGTTCACCATCTCTACAAAACCAACCATGAGTTGGAAGATCATGTAACAAAACCCAAAGGTGAGGAATCAAGACACACCGTGGGAAGCTGGACGGAGGCCCACCTCGACCAGCCACTCCTTGGTTAAATTCCTAATTGCTTGAGAAGCAGATAGGATGTCCTTCAGCCACCTGACTAGGATTGATTCCTCATCAGAAAGTTTAGGGGGGATGTTGCTAATAGAGTGGGCAGACCAGTCGACCCCAAATCCCCATCCCTGATGCCTACTCACAAACAATAACCAAGCCTTCCAACCCTTATTGTTTGAAGGGGCACCCCCAACCCTAAAACCTACCCGAGAGATCAAATAGTAACCACCCTGACCCTTATACAATCAGAAGCATGAAAGAAACAAGTCCCGAGTCGAGACGATGCCCGACCCCTTATACTCTCCAAGAAAGGTAATGAGGTAGCGCTAGGAGTTTGGTACTACTTGACTATATGATATCCACCACCACCCAAGACACTCCTTAATGACTGGGTGAAGAGGAAACCTCAACCCCACTTCCAGAGCATTTGTAGAGATGATAAACCCTTCGGGGCAAGGGTGATAGGGTCGCTTGCCCGGCCCTAGAATATGCAGGACATACTCATTCGAAATGCTGAAACGCTTTCGAATCATAGCCAAAGACTTGAGACTCACAGTGGAGTTGAAGTCATGACATGACTTCATTACCTCTAAAGCCTAAAGAACCTTAACGTCTGCTCGGGTCATTACACCAGAGGACGAATGATAGGGATTGGACTGATCCCTCAAAGAGTCGTTAGGTTGACACTCCTCCGCCTGGGGCAGAGGGACAAGGGAAGAAGGGGCAGAAGAAAAACTAGAAATAGAGAACGAGGGAGAAGACACCATCCTGACCTGATGGAATAAGAGGAGCTAAAGGGAAAGCAATCCAGACGACTGGGACGTAAGATCCGAAGACTCAAGAAGGGGAACGTAGGAAATGGAAGTGATCTATCACCACTACTGTAGTAGAGCTTATAAGGGAGGCATCGTTTCGACTTATCAAGGAGATGAAATGACTCCACCTGGAAAATACACGAACTGCATTAATTACATTGTTGCTATGGAAGAGCCACGTAAGCCCTACGTCTCATGTGCCAACACCGACGAACGTCTTATGACCGTTATATGCCTGCACAACCCACCATGCACATCAACTCAATCACATTGTGTATAGACTGTGCCAGTCTTTTACCCAAGTTGTGTATCTCGGCCAGTCCATCAGTCCATTTCCCGAGTTATGTATCTCGACCAGTCCACTAGTCCTTTACTCGAGTTGTTTATCTTGGCCAGTCCACTAGTCCTTTACTCGAGTTGTTTATCTCGGCCAGTCATCAGTCCTTTGCCCGAGTTACGTATCTCGACCAGTCCATTAGTCCTTTACCTGAGTTGTGTATCTCGACTAGTCCACCAATCGTTTGCCCGAGTTATGTATCTTTGCCAATCATTAGTCTTTTGCCCGAGTTGTGTATCTCAGTTAGTCCATCAGTCTATTTTCCAAGTTATGTATCTCGACCAGTCCATCAGTCCTTTGCCTAAGTTGGGTATCTCGGCCAGTCCATCAGTCCTTTGCCCGAGTTGTGTATCTCGACCAATCATTAGTCTTTGCTCAAGTTGTGTATCTTGATCAGTCCATCAGTCCTTTGCCAAGTCATTAGTCTTTATTCGAGTTGTGTATCTCAGCCAGTCTATCAATCCTTTGCATGAGTTACATATCTCGGCCAATCCATCAGTTCCCGCATGGGTACTTGAACCTTTGGGAATTGATAGGGGCCTTCCTTGCATCTAACAGCAAGCTCCCAGAAGCCCCCTTCGAGGGGGGGTGGGGAGGGGGGAGGGGGGAAAGAATGATAGAGCAGATAATGGGCCAACCCAATCCATCGACGCCCACATTAGCTCAATGGCCACATCGACATCCGAGTCAGAGGAGGGCCCGCGCCAATGTCATAACCATGTCGGTATCCGAGGTAGAACAGGCTGGATGCTAAGATAGTCGAGCTGCCATCGCGCGCCATTAATGCTGCAGGGTATGCCATACCCTTGCGCCATGTCTCTGCGTCGACTGACTCACCGTATGACTCGGCCACACCCGAGGTGACGGAGGTAAGGCCGAGCGTACAAGTAACCTCCCTCCCGGTGAGTCTAAAACCCCCTTTTGGCAGCACAAAGAGGGGGCTCCTCTCTCGAACAAAAAAAATACATCAATACCTCCCAAAAAGAAGGTTGGGACACTGACTTAAGCATCAGAGGGGTCAAGTCGGGCACCCCCATCCCGACGAGGCCTTTGTGCAGGTCCTCCTCTGTAGACATCGACTCGAGTGGTTCCCGAGAAAACTCACCCGAGGTGTCAGCTCCCGAGACACTAAGCCGAACCCAACCGGACGCTCCGACCATCGACTAATGTGTACAAACTTGCACATTCGACAGGGACCAGACCGTGTTGACTCCTCGACCATGACACCAAAATCCCACAATAATAACTAAATCATTATATTCAAGAAAAACTTATTGTTTAAGAAGAGATAATAAAGATGGAGTCTCTCCTCATATGGGCCAAAGGGGAAGATTTGGTGGGTGGTCATGTCTTAAGTGGATTAATTAAAAAAAAATTAATCTTAATTTTATGCAAGTAATATGAGAAAAACTTAAAAAGTGATGGTGAAAAAAAAGAGAATTTCAACTAGATAGAAAAAAGATTTAACTATTGATTATTAAAATTGATTTTGATTATCATGATTTTATGCTGATGTAGTGGTGACGTTCTCTCTGAATTAATTGATATAGATCCTAAAGATTTCTTTTTTTGCTTAGTGTTTTTCTTTCTGGTTTCTTGAAACTCATATGAGAACCTAGATTTCATAAAAGATTTGATAAATCCTCTTGTTAGTTTAAACAATATGAACTTTTTTAGTTTTATTATTTTGTGATGAAAGATTGATCTGGTTTGTTCATGATTTTGCTTTTTTGTTAATGTAATCTTATCTTAGTTTAGAATTTTATCACTAATTTGATTGATATATATTATTAAATTATTTATTTATATTTAAATATTAAATTATATCTTATTTAATTAAAAGAACATAATAATATGTTTCGTTTTTACAAATTCAATACTCCATATCTCTTGTATATATAAAAATAAAAATAAAAAGAAAATCCAATCTCAGAGCTCCATGTGATTTCGTGGATGTACTGTTCGACGATAGCTACAAATCACTGTTTACAAAGTTGCTTACGTGGGAACGGACTGAGATGGATTGTTTCGTCTTTTATCGGCCCCGACACCGAGCAGTAGTGAATCACTGGGGAAGACTTTACCTTCTCTCGTGTGTTCGTTCCACGCACATGCATCGCCATATGACCAGATCCCGTCACTGTTGCTGCGGAAAGCCAACTCTTTTGTTCTAACTTTTATCCTCTCTTGACTCACCCCGTCAATCCAATCCGGTCGTCACAGCCCCCACCCCCCACCCCCAATCGAGCAAACAAAAACCCTGCTTATCCACTCCCTCCCCCCACTTAAGCAGTTAACGTGACGTTGTTAGTTATAGAAAATTAAATTTTGAACTCGGTCAAAGCCACCACCACCACATCAGTTGGATTAAGCCAACTGGAACCATATGCCCTGCGTTGGCTGGCTCACCAACCAAAGCTTATGAAATGATCCGAGGAACTGATCCCGATACAAACGTGTGTGAGTAGTAGTAGAAGAAAATTGGAATCTCTTACAGTACAATCGGAGACCGACTCTTGGTTGCGTAAAGGAGGAGGAGGAGGAGAAGTCGTCATCTGAGAAGGATCGTTGATTGTAGCCGGCACTAGTGGGTGTGGGTGTATGTGTTGTTCATGAAAACCAAGGCAGCAGCGAGCAGATTTTGTTCCTAATCGCAAGTCTGCTTTAGACCAAAGTTCATCACATCGCCCACGAGAATTTTTTTTTTTTTTTTTGACCCACGAAACAACAGATACCAGAGGAACAGTTCAAACATGGTTCTGAGAAGACGCCAAGAGACTTTTATACGTCCAAAACATGGGGGGGGGGGGGGGGCGAGGGTCTCTTCTGTTCTCGCGTTTGGGGTGAAAGACCAATTCATGGGCGCTTGCTTACGTTGGTGTGTCGTGTCGCACCGCCGTGTTCTTTGGTCCGCCCCCAGTGGCCAATTGTTTTTCTACTCTTCTTGTCGTCGTGGGGACAGCACCCTGGATTTTACTTCAAACTGCTGCATCAGCAACCCGGTCCTTTCCTCCACCTCCCCCCTCCCCCTCTATTATATGATCACCGGGAAGGAAAAACTTTCCTTTTAAGTTCCCTCGCATACACCATTTCCTCCACCTCCTCCCCAAGCCAAGACATGGGTGGTGGCTCTGTCTTCCAGTTCTTTCTCGTCTTCCTTCTTTTCTCCTCTGCTATGGCCTGTGGCGGGTGCGTGCATCGAGCCAAGGCTGCCCACTTCACCTCCTTCTCTGCTTTATCTGGTATATTGCAGCACTACATACAGACTGTGTTTCCTTACTTGGATGCTCCAGAAGCAGAAGAAACTAAGTTTGATTGGTGTTTTACGCTTGTAGTTGGGGCTTGTGGATATGGCTCCATGGCTTTGGGCTTCAGCGGAGGCTACGTTGCTGCTGCAAGCTCTGCTCTTTACAGAGGCGGGGTTGGCTGCGGAGCATGTTTCCAGGTCATACATAATTTACTACCTGCAATTAATTATGCATAGAGCTCATGTAAAGTCTTCTTCATCCTTTTATTTTTTTTTTTTGTTTCTTTCTTTGCAATATATATATATATATATATTTTTTTTTTTGGAGAGCTCTTCGAAGCAGGTGAGATGTAAGAACACGAAGATATGCAGCGGGAGAGGGGTCAAAGTGATCATCACGGACCTCAACAAGAGCAACGACAGCGACTTGGTTCTCAGCAGGCCGGCTTATGTCGCCATGGCACGAGGTGGGATGGGCAAAGCGCTGAAGAAACTTGGCATTGTGGATGTGGAATACAAAAGGTAAACAAAAGTCGGGGCGCTGTTTCTTTTGACATGTCAGGCAGCAACGTACGTTGTATCGGAACCACAGCTTGTTCTTTGATTCTTGCAAGCAAGCAGGATTCCATGCGAGTACAGCAACAACAACAACTTATCCATCAGGGTGGAAGAGAAGAGCCAAAGGCCAAACTCGTTGACCATCAAGTTCCTGCACCAGGGGGGCCAGACTGACATCGTGGCGGTGGACGTGGCACAGGTAAATGGTCACAACAGTCTGCCGATTTGACCCGGCGGTTCATATGGTATTTTTATTACTAAATGCTGCGTTTTTTTTTTTTTTTTTTTGGGTTCACAGGTCGGGTCGTCGAATTGGCAATTCATGAGCCGGGAGCACGGACCGGTGTGGAGCACGGACGGGGCGCCGGTCGGCCCGCTGCAGCTCAGAATGGTGGTGACGGGCGGCTACGATGGGAAGTGGGTTTGGGCTCAGAAAGAGGTCCTGCCGGTTCACTGGAAGACCGGCTCGGTCTACGACTTGGGGGTTCAGATCACTGACATTGCTCGAGAGGGATGCTTGGACAGCGACCCACATTGACTGGGAAGTGATTTGATGCACGCTCGAAGCTCCGACATACTAACCCGAAGCCAACTGTATTTTAATCTTCTTTCTTTTTTTTTTATATGTGTATTGTCGATCGATATCATTGGATATTCAACTCCCTAATTCGAGGGACTCTCTTGTGATATTGTAACTTTTTTCCCCTCTTTTCTTTTTGACGACATACATAGTGATGATGAGGTCATTTAATTTTATATCTGTCATGATCCGAGGCCATTTTTGTCACGATGATGGCCTCACGAAGACTTTGAGATCCATGCAAAGTCGTCCCCTCCTATGCCAAAGAAAAGAAAGAAAGCAAGCAAGAAAGAAAGAAAGAAAGAAAGAAAACCTCTGAAATCTTATTAAGATCATGATCTGCAGGAGAAAAAGAAATGTAGCGTAAAAAAGAATGACGATCGCGATTAGGATAGCTTTGACCGGGAAATGATAAAAAAGAAGATTAGTGAAGCCCGTCCGATGCCTTCATGAACACAACTTCCTGCGAGTACAACAAACTGGTTGTGGGAGATTCTAATGCCCAGAACTCAGCCCTCCTCATCAGAGTGGAGGAGCAGGTTATGAGCACAAGGACGACCCAAGGATGTCAAAGATGCCGCCACCATGGGCTTTGCGGTTATAACTTGTGGTACTTAGCCGACAACGATTGACTGATATCTCATAGCAACTGAAGACGAAGCTGATGCAATCTAGTTGATGATTCAAGGCAAGGGAAGACCAATTTGTTTATGGACAAATCTCCATGTGATACTGTTGTCGGAAAGCTTAGACCAGAAGTTAAAAAGAGTTGAACATACGCTCAGCATCCTAGTTTTTAGGTGGGTATATGAGATGAGACTACCCACTCTCTCTCTCTCTCTCTCTCTCTCTTTTTTATTAAAAGGAGAAAAAAAAAAGTTGGGTGCCTGTTCGATTAAGACAGAATCTTAGTTGTAGGTGGGTTGGTTATATGAGAGGAGACTACGTAGCTAACTCCCTTTTATAAGTTGTTGGCTACTTGTTCGATGACAGAATCGTCGAGAGGCCCTCGTCGCTTTGAGCGCAGTGGCCAACTTTTGGCCCTTACTCTTCCTTCGGGTCAACAACTGGAGCAGGTAACTACTGCAGGAATTTTGGTGGAGATCACCATCTCAATTGTTTGTATTCCATCCTGGGTGGGGGGTGCACAGACCAAGGATCGATGGATCGAAGCAACTTGGCTCCTACACCCATCCATCAAATTTTAGTAATGACATACTAAAGAGATGATGAAGTAACTAATGCGGCAGGCATCTATATATGCGATTTCAAACTACGACAGGTTTTGGATAGTTTGTACCCCAATTTTTTTGTGCATAGGTTGGTGCTAAGAGAAGAGACAGAGACAGAGACAGATAGGTTGGTGTGCTTCCTCAGCTAAATGCTATTCGAGTTGACAGAAACAGGACTTGTAAATTAGCAGACAGATCGCTTTCCAATTCGCATATCTCCCATCTCGCCGCCTATTTCTTCGACCTTATCTCACACTCTGGATATGGGAACTGCGGAGATGGCAGAAGATCCAGAAGAATTGGAGGTGATACTGGATGTGGGAAAAGAGACCAAACTCCTCAGCCATCAAATCTGTCACATTTGACGAGATAAATCGTCACAGTCAATCGACCTTCACCAAATAATAATAATAATAATATTATTATTATTATTATTATTATTTTATCAAATAAAATATTACCAGTCCAAGGGACCGACTATATAGAATCTGACCCCCTTTTTCACCTTCATCTGCACTTTGTAACCTCTTAAGGTGGTAAGTTGAGCCTGAACCGAATCCAGCTGATCCAGTATTTTCCCTTTCAGTCATCCATAATTTTCTCCTGCTTTAACACCTTGAAAAATCTGAATTTTGAATCATATTTTAAATGGACCAATAGACCCCAAATAATACCAAATGAATAATCTGAGTTGTCAAGAAAGATTACATGCACATCAGGAAAAAGGGCACATCTAACTTTCATTCCTTTCTGAATTTGATGCATAAAGCTAATGTTTAAACATTGCAGACAAATCAAAAAAAATTTCCCTCACAGGAGGGACCTCGCGAGACACTAATTATCACTTGCACATCCCAGACTAACAACTCGGTTCTGTTTGCTCGTTACAGTAAATCGCAAACTCTGCTGGAGGCAACAAATGATTCTGTTCTCTCTGGAAGAAACTCTTCATCAAATTCTTGGAGCTGTGCAGGTTATAAATATGGATTTAAGAGTTCATTGATATTGATTAAATAATTATTAGTGGTAAAAATACAAGAAGCTGCAGTTCACTAAAACCACAATGTAAATATAAATTAGCTGAAATCATAAAATGATCATCACCTCCACCAACTGTTGCTTCCGGTAGCCGCTCAATTGAGTAATTGTGTCGCGTGATGTACATTATAGGCACGCCGGGAATCTACAAAAATGCATATTGTTTGTTATAAACCATTGGTAGGTCACCGAGATCCTGAACTGCAAATACGCTCTAATGCATATACCTTGCGTATCCTTCGCTTCAGGTCTCTATCGCATGTTGCAACAATATAACACTTGTGCTGCTCCAAAAAGAAAAGGTAACTTTCAACAAAATAAACAAGATTGATACAGAGACCAATACAATACATAATTCAGACATCAACAAGCAGTTGATACTCTACAAAAAAACCAAAATATAGTGTAGTCATTCAAGATAATATTGTTCGAGATATTTTATATAACAACTTCGTAACAATAGGATATGTCCATAGCTGTCTAGAATTTGAATTTAATATTTAAGATATACTTTAATTTCACTGTTACTGTGAATATCAGGTGTTCTTACTGACGTTTTAGAACATTTATCCTCTTGCCTCCCCTCAGTTGCAAAAATATTTTACCTGTTCACCAAGGAAAAAGAACTATAGCAAGTTCATACGTAACTGGGAAGTTCCAGAAGAACTTAGGTGAAAGATTGAAATTTAACACAGTACATACCATATAACTTGCACAAGAAATTACATGAAACGAAGATAATCATACAGCAAATGTAAGAAAGCAAGTTACCATATCAAAGTGCAATATGTATTACAATACCTGAGTAACCCTGTCAACAATGCAGTCATCAGCATAAGTCCCTTTATGTTGTGCAAGGTAGCCTTTCAAACCTAGGATCTTTTGCAATACTGTAGGAGAAACAGGAAACAATTGATCTTATATCTACTTGAATTCTAGGTAGAGTACACAGACACTGAAGTTCTAAGAAGTTAAACAGTGGTGTATAAAGCACCCATGAGAAAGATTACCGTAAAGCTACACGATATTTCTGTCCCAACTTTTCAAGCTCAGCCATCACGCAATCAGTAATGCAAGGAGTTCCTAAAATGAACCAGACAATCCTAAGATTGACTAAAGAATAAATAAAGGAAAAACCCATTGCCATCCAAAAGCCAACTTACATTTCGCATAAAGGCAATCCATCATGCCCTTCTCCAAATCCAACACTAACAATTGAAAAAGGAATCAGCCATGAGCAAGAATCAATAGGAAATAACATATTTTTCCTATAAAAAAAAACCTTTTTACAAACTTAGGATGAAACCAATACATCTATGATGAACTTCAACCACAAATTTTTGCAAGTATTAGATTGTTGACTGACTTGAGGCCCTATTTTCTTCCATATGTCAATCATAGTTGAAATTGAATTGAACAATAATTTGCATTACTATATAAAAGGCTTTTGCAATAGACGTTACCAATCATTGTTTGTTTGGTTTAGAAAGGCCTGTGGGGAAGCAACGAGACTTATCTTTTCAAAAGAAATTAACAGGTGCCAGTACATTTTGATTAATCATGACCCTTCATAAGAAACAAATACACTGTTTTCAAACCACAGATAAGGTTCTAAAGAATCCCTACTCTGCAAAAGGATTTGCATCATTAAATAGAAAAATCACGGAGTCCCTAGAATCTTAGCTAGATATGACCATATATAATACAAAAACTACATGTCAAATGCTTATACTTCCAGAAAGAGCATTAGGCTAATTTTCTTCTGTTAATTACAAAATCAAATTTCCATGAAAATTGGAATACCATACTTGTTATTTAGGAATGACATAGTTGGTAGCATTAAAGACCAGCAGCTAACACAGAAACTGATAAGATGGAACAAATATGAAAGTCATCGTGTATGAAAAACTCTTCTTAGCATTGGTAATCTTAAGGCTAAAAAGATGAGATATATTTTGCCTTGTAACTATTGGCCTGATACAACACTGGAATAATTTCATTCAGATCTACTTTCCTGGTTTCCACTAAAACCTGAGATGTCTGAACTAAAGGCAAACCAGTTCAGAACTATAAATTCAATTTTATCACTCGATGGCTATAAAACAAGTAGTAATATCACCCATAAGTTCATCAGGAGCTACGATTCGCAGACAGACACTACCAACCACCTACCGCAAAGGAACCGATCTAGGGGATTCCATACAATCCGAAGGTAACAACTGAGCCCTTAGCCTTGGTCGACTACGTTGCAAAACAAAGGATCCTCACATATTGGCCCATGATCAAGCCGTTTACCATTAACAAAAAAAAAAAAAAAAACAATCTTTTGAGACATAGAAAACTAAATTGCTCACGTTTAGTTCAGGTAAACACTATAACGAGGGTCACCTTATTTTGGATGGAGAAGTTGATAAAATTGGTGTCCACGATGACCATATAAGGCGAACCAAGAGCGGCGTTGCATTTAAAGAACAGCGCCGAAGATACGCTCGGGCTATCAAAACACCGATCGAAACATAAGCTAGACGGCAACTCAAGGTCGAAAACGAGGAACATATGATGAATAAATTCGTACACATTGCGGGGCAGGTTCTCCTTTTCGAGATTCTTCTTCTTAGGGTTCAGAATCTCTTCCTTGTACCTGCAGGAAGTTTTGGTCACAGACTGGGCGAGAGGACGAGAAAAGCGCGAGGGTTTCGCTTACTACCTGAGGGTTTTCGAGCTGACGATCTTCTTCGTGACCGCAAATTTGCGGGTTTTCTTCGCCCTCCCCATCGCCGCAGCACCCCACCGTTGGACGGGGGGTACGGGGTTAACACGCTTGCCACGGGAACGACGATGACGATCAATAAGGAGGCGGTGAGCCGGTTCATATGGACCGGACCGGGTTGCTCAGAATAGGCCTTGTTATGGTTTCCAACCGGCCTGGAAGCCCAATTAAGGCCTAAATAGGTGGGAAGAAGAGCTCGCATCTCATTCAGCAAACACGAGCTGCAGGAGTTTGGACAGTGCAGCCCGGTATGAAACTGTGACTCGTTGACCGAATCTATCTCTGTAGCACCAGCCCTACGGAGTTCATATGAAGATGGTACTTTTTAGACCTGTGAAACTTGGTCTTCAACATAGATTGCGATGTACGAAAAGTTCCGATTTTGATGTTTTTGATTGACATTTCAGTTTAAACAGCTCTTCTTAATTTTTTTTTTTAATGGGAATAGTATAAAGCTTGAGGCCGGATCTGTTGTGAGAGACGAGACGGTGGCCACACAGGTAAAATGGTCCCAGCTCGGCGTCCAGACGCCTTGTGAGTGTCTATCTGAAGCAGCAGCTGCTGCAGCTCGAGCAGCCTTCCCCCGGTCTTCTTCTCTTCGCTGTGTCATCCCCCCCCCCCCCCGCCCCTCCGAGGCCTTCAAATCTATGACACGCTCGGTCAGTGGTAGGGAGACATGTATAGGCCATCATCGATGCCGCTGTCGGGGGTTGCATCGACTCCCATGATGGGAATGACGACGATAATGATGCGGCATGGGCTTATCTCTCCGGCCGACGCTGCTCCGCCCCAGGCGCTGCGCACGGGACAGGCGTGGGTCTACGCCACGCCCCGGCCAACCGCTACGCCGGCAGCCGAGCGTGGCGGCTCGTGGGCGTGGCAGTGGGACGGGAGACAAATGCATGGCTTCTGTCATCATGCTGCCTCTCTCTCTCTCTCTCTCTCTCTCTCTCTCTCTCTCTCTCTCTCTTCTTTACGTGTTCAGAGAAATGAAGCAGTGAGACGAGAACAGTGAGTGAGCAAGGCCTTCCTGCAGAGATCAACGTAAGGCAATAACACGGTAAAAACGTCGAAGGAAAGAGATTATCCAGAAATAAGGAGCTATGATATAAACAATCCAACAATTCCATTAACATACCAACACGCAATAGTAATGCAAAAGAGAACACATGCACGACATAGTCACACTGGGGGGCTGGGGGTGAGCAAAACTCTCCGAAAGCTTGAAAAGAAGGAGCTTGTCATTTAATCCTTTCCTCCATCTGCTGCGCATGTAGCTTTCAGGTCTGTACAATCATGAAAGCCTATGTGCCTAATTGACTTTTGAAGTCGATTGGGACGGACGGGCTCGTCTGGCTAAAGAGATCAAACTTGATGAGAGATACCCAAGTACTCCAAGGAGGAGCTCCCAACCCTAGAAAGCGGCATAGCCTACCGGGATAGGGAACAACACTTTAGGAGAAAGGCTACTTGTCATTTATTTGTATCATTGTTATGTAGGGTTCCGAGAGAATCACCTTTCGTCGGTAGAACAAAAGAAAAAGGGCAGGCGACCGAACCACCCACCCACCACATCTCTCCCATCTAAGTTTACCAATAACCCAGACATCATTCACTTCACCATCACATATGAGATATTATTTTAATAATGTGTAAAGAAAAGATGTCAAAATGGAGCCCCCATTCGGTTTTCTAGTTGGAGCTTTTCGGAGTCCGATGCGGAGCTAACTTTACTAAAATCCATATCGAGTATGATTTTTAATATATATATATATATTATTTTTTTTTATCACTGCTCAAGTCAGATTTTGAAACGAAACAGGAGAATTCATGATGACGAGGATCTGAGCTTTATAATTGGTAGCTCAAATAATTTTATGAAATATTTCATGAAATGAAAAACATATATCACAAATAATTTTATATTCGAACGATTGTTGACATGATCGAATCAGTGATTGAGGGCTTTTGTTTAATTAGAGACGAATAGCTTTTTTTTTATGGTCGTTATGAAATTTTTAGGTCTATGATCGACCGAGACCATTAGATTATGGATAAAATATTTTTGTGGTTTATTTATAGCATTATCATCCTAACAAAGAGTAACAAAAAAAGAATGATGTTTTAATATTCTGGATTGCTGCATCATTCCGAATGCATTACGACTGAAAACTATTTTACTTGTGGTTGTTATCAGTAGTAAAAGCTCCATAATGATCATTTTTTTTTTTATTTCAATATAAACAGCACTCAAAATCAAAATTGTTTCCTACCTCACATGTGATATGTTTACCAAGACATTACTTTTTTGGTTCGAGAAAACATTTCGTGATCACCCATCAATTACATGGTAATCACATGAAGTTGGTAGCCACAGTTCCCTTGAGAGGATTGAGCACCAGAAATAAAAAGAGGGGGGATTAGAACCTCATTAGCTCACATGGTGGACGGCAAGTTTACTTGTCATCTAGCTTCTCACAGCTCTATGGAGAATCTTAACAACAGTTTGATTGGCTTAATAAACTATTCTGAAGAGGAGGAGGTACGTAAGAAGAAGAGAACGAGATGTGACCTGTGCGTGTTAGTTCTTTGGCGATGGGGTTTGGTGAAGTGAAGTGAATTATTGATCCTCATCTATCTATCTATCTATCTATCACACAGATGATTGATTGATGATGGAACGCGTGTTGTATTCTTATGGCTCGTCCATTTATCTATCAGACTATCGAACCATCTTCTCCCTGGTTAAATATTGATCACAATGTTTTTCTTTTTTTATTCGTCACCATCACATCATATCTCGTTAAATTTGTTATAATCGATATAAAATATAAAATATAATATAATATATGCTTCATCCCCGTTCCAATTTGAAGCCTTGGGGTGCTCGCTGACTCCCAAAAGTAGTATTACTATCAAGTATTGCTGGCAGCACCCTAAATGTCGATAGTGATAAGCTCTAAATCGTGTAAAAGGTGGTGAAGATGACATATGACCCTCGTTGCAGGGCTGTCGGAGCCATTCCCTCCCCTCTCTCACCACCACCGTCCGTGTGTGTTCGATGGATGAACAGTGTCCATCGCCCTCACCACCACCGTCCGTGTGTGTTCGATGGATGAACAATGTCCATCGCCCTCTGCTTCGTTGCATGGTCTTAATTAAAAAGAAGGAAGACCGGCTGCCTCGTTTCGTTTGACCACATTGGCAGTCCCCAATAAAATGACCCAAACACACCAAACCACCAGACACGGACGGGGTGGGGTCACCTGGGAAACTGCTGATGCCATTGGGGTTCCGCGAAACTTGATGATGCATTGCAAAAGCGCGAGCCCGTTCGTTCGTCCGTCCGTCCCTTGACAGAATCCTTCCATCTCCGCACCACCACAACCACCACCTCCTGCCGGCCGCTCTGCTCTAATCCCCCATACATCAATCATCACATGTGTTGTAACCCAATCAATCTTCATTTTTGATCTGTAATGATCAATTGCTCGTCTTTAGTTGTCAGTCGCATATGTGCTCACCTGACGAGCATCACGTCCGGCATCAAACCCGGTCTTCTCCGCTGACGCAAACAGCAGCGACACCGCAGAGTCCGCTCCGCTCGCTTTCTCTCTCGCTAGTAAGTACACCGTCTTAATCGCGGAGCGAAGCGTCATTTGTTGACAGAGAACATTTGGAATCCGTTGATGTGAATTTATTTTTTTAGATCCATTAAGAAATAACTAGCCACGTCTAATTAATTAAAACTTTCTTTTACGTTTGTCTCCTCCGAGCATCCGACCAAGTACCTCATACCCTCAGTGGTATCTCCTGCCGGAGAAGTCTTCTTCTTCTTCTTCTTCTTCTTCTTCTTCTTTTCTTTTCAGGCAGAACTCGCGTGGCGTCATATCCAAAAGCTTATCATTTTGGATTTTAGGTCCGGGTCCGAATAAAACCCGATTCGATTCGATTCTTCTCCTCCGGGGTTGCTCATCATGTCGATAGACGGCATCCATCACATGGCGCGGCGACGGAGAGTTGGTTGGGTGTGGCGGATGCAGACAGCAGCGGCCATCGATGCACACGTTCGCTCGCTGCTTCCCAGCCTCGGATTAAGACTAATTAATGCAGGTTGTGCCATCCCCTCGAATTTAAAATGCTTGCATACCTGCGCTCTCGCGTCGGTGGTGCGCTAAAGCCGAGGAGAACAGTATGTCGAGCCGTACCAGCCCATGAGGAGGAGAGCGGGGGGGGGGAGGGGGAGGAGGGGGGAGGAGAGGCTGGTGTGATGGGAAGCCTGGATGCAAGTCCATTATGATCCTTGTCTTGGAGAAGAACAAAAGAGAGGCAGAGGCAGAGGCAGGGAAGAAAAAGCAGCGAAAAAGAAGAGAGAAAAAAAAAAAAAAAAGTGAATCAACAGCTCCGAATCCTGTCCGTCACTTTCTTTGTAGCAAAGAAAAAAAGGGTTCTGTAGTTGGTAGTTTACTGAGGCCAGGGTCAGTTGTTGCTCCTCCTCTGTCACCCGAGCTTCTTCCTTTTAAGTACACCACTGTTTCCTTTCCCGGGAAGGCCACAGTCCTTGAGACTCTCCCTCTATCGCCTGCTTTTTCTTTGGTTCTGTTGCGTGATGTCCTCCGCTCTTCTTTCTTCCTCTTTATTCGTTCGATGAGCACCCTCGCAGAGCATGGAGCGGAGTGAAATGGCTGAAATTTTCGAAAGAAGAACCCCCTCGGTCAGAGAAGTTGAACAGGTGGTTTCTTGCTCTCTCTCTCTCTCTCTCTCTCTCTCTCTCTCTCTCTCTGTCTCTCTCTCTCTCTCTCTCTCTCTCTCTCTCTCTCTCTCTAGTATCCATCTTCATTCTCTGGCAAGAAGCTGGATGTGGATTATACATTTGAAATGACATTAATGCTTTCTTATTCGTCGATTATGGAATTCTAGTTTGATGTAATTTTCCCTCCCTCCTTCCCTCACACCAAAAGAACAAAAAAAAAACAAGGGAAAAGAGGAGAGAGTTCATGGAGATTTAATTTGTTGTGGATTTGCACAACTATTGAAGAGGGCATAAGAAGTTTTACTATACGTAACGAAACATCATCTTCTTTGTTTTTCCCTCCGAGTGAGATCCAAATGACCTACCTACCACCGGCGGCCAGTCTTGCCGGAGATAATAATTTTTCTAGTTTTTAAGCATTCTTTTTCATATCTTAAATAAATGGAACTTATGTTATCCATGTTCTTTGTGTATGCTTTTGTGATGGTCTGTCATTTATCTGTTGTCAGTCGGAGATGTTTCGATGTAAACACAAATTTCAATGTGTCCAAAGTAGATTTCGTTCTTTTTCCGAAGCTTTTCAGACACAACTAATTTCAACAAAATAATTATTTTTTAGTCGTCTTGGGATTTGGTTTGAAGCCTGAACACTTGCCATCTCCTAATTCTTAGACCCTTCTGATGCAAAATGTGTTTACTGTTTCTTGCGTTTAGATGTGCAAATTTGTGAAATGAGCTTTTCCCCCCTCGTTTTCTTGCAAAGGCCATTACAGCTTTGAAGAAGGGTGCACATCTTCTGAGATGCGGAAGGAGAGGGAAGCCCAAATTCTGCCCTTTCAGGCTATCAAGCGTATGTGTTTCAGGGCTGAACTTTTGCATTTCTTTCCCAACTTTCTTCTTATTGATGCTCTGTTACGCGACAGAAAGCATTGCTTCAAGTAATGTTTCTGCAACTCATCTGTTTGAGCTATTTGGTTTGCAGGATGAGAAAATCTTGATCTGGTACTCGGGGAACAAGGAAAAACACTTGAACTTGGATGCTGTTTCCAAAGTCATCTCAGGCCAGCAGACTGTATGTATTATTGAATCAACAGTTTGATCAGTGGTCGTCATTGGTCCACTAATCATGGTAGCAATTCCTGACTTAATTTGAACCAAACAATTATGCAGGTAAATTTCCTGCGTCAGAATCAGGCAGATACAAAGAATCAGTCCGTTTCACTTGTATATGAAAATGGTCAACGCTCACTTGACTTGGTACTCACCCTCACTTGGTTCATTCAGTAACGCTGTCTCTTTGTGGATAATGAAATTGCCACCTCTCTTTGAACTCATCCTCTTATGCTCTTCTGCTTTGAATTGCTTTTCTGACTTGCTTGTGTAATATGTTTTGGCTTAGATATGCAAAGACAAAGAACAAGCTGAATCTTGGCGTCTGGGTTTGACGGCCTTGGTATCAGCATCTCATCAACCAAGAATTTTGGCTAACATAAGAAGTAGCAGATGGGCACACACTTGCGCAAGCAGCCCTGTTGGCTACGTTGCAACCAATCATAGACTGGGGCTTCTCGGGGGTTCAGCTAAATTAGCAAAGGTTGAAAACTACAGTCCTTACGAATTCCATCTGCTACTGCCTTGAACAAGCAATCTCTTGGGCTAACTTTCTCATTGGATTTCTCTTTAAAAAAACCAATAAAATCTCTATGAGTTACTTCTTTTTTTTTATCTCGTTTATATTTTAATTGACAAACCACCATGTGTAATTTTTCTCTTGAAGGTGCGCAGTTTATACGGTACTCCTGCTCGATCTCTGCTAGATAAGCATTTATCAGATAGAATGATGACCACGTCTGATGAATTTTACTCTCCAAGACAAAGAACCTTATCAGATATACAATCTTATTTGGACAAGATACTACCTCGCCTGCCCCATGTTGTCTCTTATGGCGAGAAGGAAAATAAAGACTCTAATTTGAGGAAAGGACAGAGAATGTTTCCAATTTCTAAGCTCAGCTTATCCGAACATGAATCTCCTAAGATATATGTCAACGACGGTTTAAAGGATGCCTTCATGTGGGGAAAAGGAGTAGGAGGTGCTGATTCTTCACTTCCCAAGCTATTGGATTTAACTAGAGCGCTCGATGTGAGGAGCGTGTCCTGTGGGGAGAAGCATGCTGCTTTAGTTACTAAACAGGGTGAAGTCTTCTGTTGGGGCTTGGAAAATGGAGGAAGATTGGGTCATAAGGTCAATATGGATGCACCTTATCCTAAACTTGTTGAGTCCCTTACTTGCATCTCTGTACAAGGAGTTGCTTGTGGGGCACAGTGCACCTTTGCTATTGCAAATTCTGGTGAAGTTTATGTCTGGGGTGACAGCAACCATGGCCTTGATCTTTCCGGTGATGGCCACCAAAGCCAGTGGTTTCCCCACAGAATATCTGGTCCTTTAGATGGTATATTTATATCGAGGATCGCATGCGGTGAATGGCACACAGCAATGGTGTCTTCTTCTGGGCAGTTATTCACCTATGGGGATGGAACATTTGGTGTTCTTGGTCATGGGGATGTACAAAGTGTCTCTCAACCAAAAGAAGTCGAGTCCTTGAAAGGGCTAAGAGTAAAATCAGTTGCATGTGGACCATGGCATACTGCTGCTGTTGTTGAAATCGTAGCTGGTCATGTCAAAAGCAATTCTCCAGGTGGTAAGCTACTCACTTGGGGCGACAATGATAAAGGGAGGCTTGGTCATGTAGATAAGGACAGGAAGCTTGCACCAACTTGCGTTGCTTCACTCGTGGATTGTGATTTTGTTCAAGTGTCCTGTGGAACTACGTTAACTGCTGCACTTACAGTTACTGGGATGGTTTTTACTATGGGAAGTTCAGCAAATGGGCAGTTAGGAAATCCTCGCGCGGAGGATGTTTCAATAGCCAGAGTTGAAGGGTTGCTTAAAAGTGAGTTTGTTAAGGAGATATCTGCAGGTTCTTTTCATGTGGCAGCGTTGACGACAAAGGGAAAAGTGTATACTTGGGGGATGGGTGGAAATGGACAACTTGGATTAGGTGATAATAAAGACAGAAGCTCCCCAACTCTGGTGGAGTCCTTGGAAGATAGACATGTTGAAAGTGTAGCCTGCGGTTCCAACTTCACAATTGTCACTTGTTTGCATAAATTTATCTCAAGCAAGGACCAGTTAATCTGCACAGGTTGCAGAATGGTTTTTGGCTTTGCTAGGAAGAAGCATAATTGCTACAATTGTGGTTTTATGTTTTGCCATCCCTGTAGCAGCAACAAGGCCATGAATGCAGCTCTGGCACCAAATAAATGCAAGAAGTATCGTGTTTGCAGTACGTGCTTCACCCAGCTGCAAAAAAATTCAGATCCTAGAATAAACACGGAAATCTCAACTCCTAGATCATTGCTGCTAACAACTGAGGGATATTCTGATCTAAGGTTACAGAGGGAACATTCATTCATCACTGAAGAAAAGACATTATATCGTAAACTATCAGCTGTTAAGGAAACTAAACTAGCAGAAGCAGATGCAGAATCTGCGCATGAAGAAAAGCAGAATCAACATTCCTGTTCACCGGTCATAGCAGATCAAAGGTGGGGACATGTACCACGCCCCCTGCAGTTCATTGAGCATGGTAGAGAGAACTCCTTGAAAGTGGTTCCTATTTCAGGACGAGAGTTTTCTGATCATTTTCATGTTCATGCACGGAATTCTCCACCGGAGAGGAAATTTAAACTATCCAAAGCTAGCAGCTTGAGAAAAGATCTAGATAATGTGGATAAGATGCTGAGAGAAGAACTACTGCAACTTCAAACTGAGGTACATTTTCCTATTTTAGAAGTTAACTGCAGATGTTCCAGGAAAGAGAACCATACAATCTATCTTAATGTTGCATCACCTTTGGGTTTGATATAATTGAAACTAAGCATTCTTCTTAGCCTGATAATATTGTCTTTTCATTTATTCATTGGGAATTTTAGTCAGCGGTTCTTTTGTTTCTGTCCTTACATGTTTCTGACATTCTCTTTTCCTTTTCTGAGGAATGACTAAGGATGATATGTTTATATGCATTACTAAGGATGATATGTTTATAAGCATAATCGAACTCCCTGAAGTGTCTAATTGTGCATTCATGCTTGATGAGAGATTTAATATCTAAAATCCAGTTTCTAGTGCTATAATAACGGGCAGCATAAGTTTGCGAATATTTCACACCTTTTGCCATTAAACAGAAATAGGTTATGAAGGATATTAATTATGGCAACAAAGAAAATTTATTATGTGAACTTATATTTGTGTTCATATTGATGATGTTATTGCTTCAGGAAATGGAAATTTAGTTTTTACTTCATTTGTAGCCTATCTTCAGCTGCCTACCAAAATCTTTTGAGATAGCTTCTGTACATTTTTGCATTCGGTTATTTACATATTAGCTGCATTTTAAATTTCCTTTGTAAGACTCTGTATCACCTTCCATGGAGGAAAGAATGATAGTGCTTACCTTGTAAATTTTCTTTGTATTAGGCTAAATCCCTGACTCAAAAATGCCAATGTAAAGGTCGGAAACTCCAACAGTGTAAACTTAAAATTGAGGAAACCTGGTTGCTGGCAAAGGATGAAACTGAAAAGTGCAAAGCTGCAAATGCTGTAATAAAGATTCTAACCACTAAGGTATGGGTATATCCACAATTTGTGATTAGTTCTTTTTGCTTACTACAAACATGTTTCTTTAGTCTGTCATCTTCGGTAGAAGGTTAGAGTAGTTAACACCGAATGTGCATTTATGCTTCCTGAAGGTTGACTAGTATAACCTAGTGTCTCATGCAACATAGTGCTCATCCTGTATTGACTCTCAGATCCATCTCATAGAATTCTGCAGAAACACACCTCTATCTGCAAATACAGTCCGTCCATTGCAAGGGCTACAGCCTGTTTTAAATTCACAAAAAATGGACAGTATATCATCTTGTATAGTTATGCTTGAATGAGACTGAGCGACTGTAACCTGTCTTGAGAAATTGATTTAGTAGATCTTTGTATTTATGTGATTGAGGAGCTTGTAAGTAGTGAATCATGATCAGTCCACAAGAAAGTGATCCGCTGTGACTTTTACTATGCCCATTTAGTTATATTTCTTTTTATCCAAAGAATATCTGAAATGAGTTGACTTTGGATCAGATAAATGCTTTGACAGAGAAGCTTTCAACAAGAAGGCAAGTAAGTAATATTGGATCCACTGTTGATGCCAACAGCACATGTTGTCCCGCCCAAACAAAGTTTTGGAGGCCTGAAGGTGAAAAGTTGCTCTTTGGCGACCATCGCCGGTGTACAGATGTACATACTAGCATCAAGGACCAGACTTCCACAAGCTCATACTTTGATGCAACCATAGCTGCAACAGAGGCAAAAATCTGTAGAACCAAGGAATCAAAGGATGAACGGGTGGAGCAAGTTGAAGTTGGTGTATATGTTACCTTCATTACTTTGCCAAGTGGCCAAAAGGGCCTCAATCGCATAAGGTTTAGGTAAAGTCCTTCTCCCAAAGTCCTTATCATGTATGCCTAGAGTCTCACGCACGACGCATGCAATTTATGTACTATATGTCTAAATCTGTGGTTTCTACGCAGATGTTATATCTAAGGTTTCTGCGTACCTTGCACAATATACATGTTCTTCACATATTACATGTTATATAATTAGCAGATTTTTGGTGAGCTATAGTTTGTTTGGAGCAAATAATGAGCCAAATTGGTGTCTTGTTTACAGCCGGAAACATTTTAGTGAGAAGGAAGCTGAGATATGGTGGGAGGAGAATCAGAGGGGAGTATATTCAAAATACAACATCAAGAGTTTTGTGACACCATCTACGGGTAAAATAGACCATTAAATTATATGAAGCCAAGATGTGGCCGGAGGGGAACCAAAGAAAGCAAATTTGAAGTTCGTGATTGTGTAGATAGTTACATCATCAACAAACAAAATGGATCCAGTTCTTCAGCATCTGCATGTCATCCATGTGGTGCCCGTAAACATTCTTGATAGTTATGCAGATGGCTTCAAGAACAGAGTGGCAGCTGAAGGGAAGAAATGTCAGGATTTCCTATATTGGGAGGTTGAAAAGGCTTCGGAAAAAAAAAAAATGATTTGACATGCTTTCCTGTGAGGAAACAGCCTTGCGTATCGGAAGATTTGGAGCAGTCAAGATAATGAATTTTTGTGTTTATGCGTCTACTAGTGTCAAAATTAGAGAGACGACGAACAGTCTCCTAAATTGTAAAGAATGGCTTTAAAGTAGGTTATATATCAAAGTCCTGACTCTTAAACAATGGAGATAATTAGTTGTGGCCACAGGCACATGGAAATTGTAATTGAAATGCAGATTACCTGAATTTATTGTTGTGATGTATCAGTTTATAATAAGTCTATTACGAACTGTTTCATGAATGCAAAGAATGAGCCAGTTTCAGTTGGTTCTCTACACATCCTTCATCAACTTGGCTTGCA
Organism: Ensete glaucum; assembly: GCA_021527575.1. Classification (NCBI taxonomy): domain Eukaryota; kingdom Viridiplantae; phylum Streptophyta; class Magnoliopsida; order Zingiberales; family Musaceae; genus Ensete; species Ensete glaucum. The sequence goes on along the minus strand of CM038559.1, from coordinate 36,976,641 downwards.
TTGAATGAGCGTTGAACTAACTATACTAAAGAGTATATTTAAGGGGCATGAAAAGGATCCAAAGCTATGACAAGAAAGAAAGGGCTTGGGAATCAGATTCCAGGTTCTTATGCAGTAAGAATTCTTTTTTGCTCTGTAGATTGCTGTCAGGATCTGACTAAAAAAGGTAGTCCCAGAATGTGACCAATAACAGGTGAAACTTTATTAAGAACATGAGCCAAAAACGATCTAGTAATGGCTGCAGATCACTATCCATCCTTATCTCTATGTGATTACTCTCGTACGATAAAATTGGAACCTCGAGATGTTTGATGATGGAGATTTAGAGTGAGTTATTTTGTCAACTTGAACACGACTGAAGGATTCTAATGTATCCGTGCGGCACCTCCTCAGGATCGATTCCACAGGAAGATGAACGCTAACCAGAATACCAAATGCCAGTTGTAGGTGGTGAAGTCTTTCTGGGTACTCTTCGGTGTTGTTTCCAAGCGCATCGAATTGACAATGCTACGACTCTCTAACTATCGTGTCTCCAACGATGACATACACGAGAACCTTCCCAAAGTCCATCGATTCCCTTGCTTGTTAGTTACCGCATACGGTATTGAGCTCTTCATCGAACCTGATGATTACAAGCATATCTAAGCAGGTCCGACTGGAGCATATTAATCTTCAGGAAAATACTACCAGTATTGACTCTCACTATATGCTATGGATATATTATACATGTGTGCATATATATATATATATATATATATATATATATATATATATATATATATATATATATATATATATATATATCGTAGACCTGACTTTGTTGGCGTAGACTCCACCAAGTCTACGCCATGTGTGCGTGCAAGCAGGTTGACTCCACCAAGATGCCCATCTTCAGGAAAGAAAAGTCATGGATCTGACTTTTGCAAGTCTTCCATCCCTTGTCTAAAATTTTGCCATTTGTTTACACTCAAACAGGAAAGAAAAGTCATGACATGCACTATGTTCAGATGAACACCTCATTTTCACTGTATTTTCATTGTTGATTCAGAATCCTTTTTTAACTTTCTTTCAAACCATCCAACACAGTCTTAGTAGAAAGATAAAACAAGTGCAACAAAGATTAGCTCAAGAATGAAATTTCCAGAGAAGAGAACAGAACAGGACATAGTCTCACATTTATGGCAAAATCTAGAAAAAGGCCCTTTCAAGAACACACACACACACACACAAAATTCGACCATACTATAGCTCGAACGTCACCTCCATGTTCACTTCGTAAGACTCATCTGATCCCCCAAAGGAATCATCCGGCACAGTACTTGATTCATCGTAACCTGCATCTTGAGTCATCATCCAATCTGATCCATCGTCGCATCCATCTTGATTCCAGTGATAACCGGAGCTGCTACCACCGACGTCGCCGTCTTCTTCACCAGTTGTGTCGGGTATGTCGCCTTCATCGTTGTGATGTTCATCGCTTTCAGTGCCTTCACCGTTGTGATGTTCTTCGCTTTCGGTGCCTTCACGGTTCTGCTGTTCTCTGCTTTCAGTAGCTTCACCGTTTTGCTGTTCCACGCTATTGTTGGATCCCTGAGTGGGCTGGTTCATCTGTGGCGGCTGCGTCCACAGTCGCCGCGGTGGCTGCAGTAGTCCTGGTGGCAGCAGCGGCCGCAGCGGCTGCAGTAGTCCCGGAGGCAACAGTGCCAGCGGTGGAGCCAGTTGTTGTGGCGAAAATGGCCGCTGAACACCCTGTTGCTGCGATGTCGGTCGCCGCGGTCCCTGTTGCTGCGATGTACGTGGCCTCCCCGCTGCCTGTTGCTGTGGCGTAGATGGTCTCGGCGAAGCCTGCTGCCGTGGCGTAGATGGCCTCGACGAAACCTGCTGCTGCCGTGGTGTAAGTGTTCGCGCAGGAGCCTGTTGCTGTGTCGTCCGAGTTCGCGCCGGAGGCTGCAGAGTCCCACCCGTCGCACACCCGATATGGGCATCGAATTCGCAGGCCGGGCAGCGGTAGAGCCAGTGGTTCAAGCCCGAGTCCCCACAGATATCACACGAGAACCCCTTGTCCTCGTAAGGAGGAGAGAAGACGAGGTTGAGAGGGTGAGAGTGCGCCCGGTGGTTGATGGTGAGCGGCTTGGCGGCGCACTGACAGTGCAACCGGAAGCCACAGGGATCGCAGTAAAAGGTGAAGCCGCCGCTGCTGCGGCCGCACGCGTCGCAGTTGGAAGGGCCCTCTTTGGAAGGGGGCGTGGCGAAGAGGTTGAGGGAGTGCGGATGCGCGGGATGGCGGATGCGCCGTGGCATCTTGGCGCAGGAGACGTCCAAGAGGTAGTTGCATGCGTTGCAAGAGTAGGCGACACATCCGGAGGCCGGAGAGGCGCAACCAGCGCAGATCGGCGGGGTAAGCGCCTGCTCCAGAGACGTGAGCTCGAGAGGATGGGGATGGCAGAAATGGCTGATCCTCGGATCGTTGCCCGAAGGGTGGGGATGAGTCGAATGGTTGGTCCTTGGAGCATTGCCGGCGGTGCCCAGCCTCCCCATCGTCTCCTCTCTGCCTTCCGTGGAGACCCTGTTGTTCTTTGGTACCTATCTACCTATCTATCTATCTATCTATCTATCCATCATATGGGGGAATGGGATGCAGATGAAGTCAAACCATGGGAAATGGTTTGACAAAAAGATGTGACAGCTTAATCTGAGGGGGTGGGGGGGTGGGGGGCTGCATGCATAATTTCCGGAACTGCGGCTTCGGGGTTGGCAAAGACTTGTGGTGGCTTTTTTCTTCGTTGAAGGTGGGTTGGTTGCACGTCGATTGCGTGCTTCCACTTTCCTCCTACGTTCTTCATTGCTGCTTGCGTAATGCTGTCGACTTTTTTAAGTAAGATAGATATTATTAAAAGGGTGAGGAGGTAAACAGAGGAGGCAAAGGATAAATAAATAACCAGGGCTTAGCGTATCGAGTAGAAAATGATTGGTGTATTATATATGTATGTCTCAGAATTTTGAATGAGGAAGAGAGTCCGAACCATCATCGATTGAAGGTCACAAGCCGACAAAATTTGCAAAAAGTCTAAGCGGAGGGGTCATGCATCAGCCACCTAACTTTGTTTGACTTGGCAAACTCGTTTACAGCAGCAGATTCTCTTTTCGATCCATGTAACTAACGCAGTTGACTTTGACTCCACGTCGTCGTGTACAGCTTACATGAATCGGTTTTCTGAAGTTCCAACTTGTTTCTGACGTAGAACCCTTAGTTGACTTACTGTTTTTTCTTTTTTTAAATATAAAAAAGATATTATTATATTCAACCATGTACCTCATATTCACAAGTCAATTTCGAATATGAGACCTATCGCTATATAATAAAATAATTCATTAGACAATATAGATATCCTCTTCGTTTTTTTTCCCAAAATTCCTTTTATTATTTAATCAATTTGAAACAAAATTTAGGGGGTTGTTTGTGGGTAAAAAAAAAAAAAAAAAACCATATGACCAAGATTGGCGGCCATCTTATGAATAATAGGAAGATTAGTTCTAAGAGTATCTCTAACTAAATTTAGCTAATTGAAAACTAATAGACAATAGTTTGATATCATCCACCGCAGTTCTCATGGATTAAGTAAGTAACAGAGAGGTGTCTAGAAATCTCAAATTAATGAGCATGAGACGATATGATCTGCAGCTTTGTAGTCCATCAGAAATTTGAAATTGATCATTGGCATTAGCCACCATCTTTCTCCAAATAGATTAATTGTTAGCCTAGCGATTGCAAAAGTGGGCATCGTTCCTAGCTAACCACATATGCTAAAGGGACACAACTATAAGACTCGACTCCCCCCTTCTTCTAACTGGGAAGGACCATTGATTCCAGCTATCAAAGTGGACAAACTCAATCCCAACGTAGGCCTTTTTTTTTTTTTTTTCCCACAGCTTCAAAGTATGTACCTTTACACTCAAATAAAATATGAGAAACCGAATCGAATGAAAAACCAAAAAACAAATGACACCTCGGACATGGGTTAGGCTGGCAATAAAAGATCTTAGAAAGATAGGTTCAAATAGATTTTTTTTTTTAATTTTTGGGTTGGATATCAAGACTCTACATCACCATCTAACCAGACCAAAATTTCTCTGCTCTTATCGTCTTCTTCTTCTACAACGATCCGCTGGGAGTAAAATATCATATACCAAGTATCCTTATTTACTTCAATTGCCTTTAGTTAATTTTGACTGCATCTAATTTTTCTTCACCCGTCATATCACGAATATTGACCTGACTGTCATGTCTTCACGCCCTCGAACAACTAGCCCGCCAACGTGATCGACCCGACACGATGGAGCCGGCCTGACACAGGCATGAAGGAGTCAGCAGTCATACGACCGACCTAACACAAGTAAGGTGGGCAAGATCGACATGCCCTAGCTACAGGAGGCACAACGCGCACCTCGTTGCAAGGACCATGGAGGGCATGGTGAAGTACAACGACATAGTAAGCGACAGGAAGGGTAAGGGCCTTAGGTACGAACGCCCCGTAACCTTTACTATAAAAGCCCTTATGCCTCTACGGAGCTGGGGATCGCAAAATCAACAACCAAACTAACTTGACCATCGGAGAAGTCCCGTCGGGAACCCCACCCGACCCAACCTTCTTGCAGGAATTAGCTGTCGACCCGAGCTGAAACACTTCTTCCCAACCCAAGCTCCGACGAGCCAATTTCTTCCTTACCGAGCCGGACCCAAGAGCTCCCACCTCTCAACTATACTTCACTTCCTCTCCGCCGAGACAACCACGGGCGAGTTAGTGCACACGAGTCTAAACCAGTTGTGCCCACTCAGCAGACATAGAGGCAGACCACGCCTACTGGGCAGGCACAACAATTTTACATTAACATTTTTGGTGCTAGAAGGAGGGTCCATGTCACAAGAACATTCGTTTGGTAACTCGGGTGTGGAGCATCGCTCGAAGCCCAACCACCCTCAACAAGCAGAGGAGGTCACCACAGCAGGGCCAACTCTGAACCGTTTCTGGAGAATGATGACCGACCCAGGGTTTCCCTCACCTGCATCAAACCCTGCTCTGTTCGTCGTCACAACTGAGGCCTTTCTCGGCCTCACCAACCAGGTTCAAGCATTGGCCGACATGGTGCAAACCATAGTACCATACTTGCCCTAGCTCATACAGTCGACAACTTAATAATCGGCTCCCCCGATAGCATTTCCACAAACGGAGTCACCTATGGCCCCGAACCGAGAGACTCAACTCGAGGTGGAACCACTACAGAGCCAGGTTACGGAAGCCCGTGCAGCCTCCCCGACTACTGCACCCACTCGGTCACAAAGTCGCTCTTGCGATCTGGTTCAAACCAATCCTAACTTCGACACCCTGTCATCCAATTCCGCTAATTCATTGAGGGAACAAGTCTGCCAAGTCCATCAGCGGCTGGACGAGGTCCAGAAAGAGGTCCTCAAATCAAAGGGGGGATCAGAGAAAGCTCAAAGGGTGACTCCTCGTTCACCCCCGAGATACAAGACAAACCCCTACCAGCCAACTTCAGACTCCCGGCCCTCGAACTTTATGATGGCAGTTGCGATCCAACAAAGCACATCACAATATTCCGAGCTCAAATGGCTCTGTATAACACGTCCGACATGTTGATGTGTCAGGCTTTCTCGACCACCCTAAGAGGATCGACCAGGACCTGGTATTGTCGTCTTAAACCCGCCTCTATATCTTCGTTTGATTTATTGGCAAACGAGTTCAAACTAAACTTCTTGGTGAGTGCACGTCCAAAACCGACGAGTCCCTCTCCCAGTTTGAGGGATGATTCACTTCACAGGTCAAAGGAATCCCTGATGTCCATCCTTCCCTAGCCATTCAGGCATTCTTAATGGGACTTCAACCATTGAGGTTCTTCTGGTCGCTGATCAAGCAACCGCCCACGATGGTGCCCGAAATGCTACAGCGGGCACACCAATACATGGCCGCTGAGACGTTGGTGGCAGGCAAACGAGATGAGTCAAAACGCCTCCGAGCAGAACAACCCCGATGACACCCCTTGGGACCACCAAAGAGGAGGGAGGACAGGTCGGGCATGTTGCCATCGAGACCCCCCTCGATCCCCCTCAACTCGACTCGAACAGAGATCTTTTGTCAGATTCGGGAGAAGGGGCTCTTGAAGGCTCCAAATCCAATGAAGACACACTCCGAAAGACGTGACAAAAGGAGGTATTATCGCTTTCACAGGGAGTATGACCACGATATGGAAGAATGTCGCGACTTATAGTATCAACTTGAAGACCTCATCCGACACGAGTACTTGCGTCGGTATGTTCGCGACCAATCTTCACTCCCCACTAGTCGGCCTCCTTGAGATCCATCACCTCGACCCAAGTGTCCAGTCGAAAAGCAAATCGACATTATCTTCGGGGGGCCAGCCTCGGGCGGCAACAGCTCCTCAGCGCATAAGACTTATGCATGCACTAAGGTTGGAAAGAGGTATGTGCATGACGAAGACCTTGACATCACCTTCAGGTCGGAGAGCGAAGAGTACCCCTGCCATGATGATGCACTGGTGATCTCAATCTGAATAGCCAACGCCTGCGTCAAAAGAGTTATAATTGACACGAGAAGTTCGACCGACATTTTGTATTTTGATGCCTTTCAGAAATTAGGACTAACTGGCAAAGACCTCGTCACCCTAACGTCTACTTTGACATGGTTCACTGGGGACTTCATCTCTCCTATGGGGGCGGCCACGATTCCTGTCACGTTCGGATGAGAGCTAAGGTCAAAAACTCTCATGGTGTCGTTCATGGTGGTGAAGCTCCCATCAGCATACAACACTATCATCGGATGATCGACCCTCAACCGGCTTAAGGCGATTGTCTCAACTTATCACCGACTCATGAAATTCTCGATTCAAGCGGGGGTCGGCGAGGTCTGGAGTGACCCAAGAGAATCCAGGCAATACTATCTAACGGCAACAACACTACCCAAGAGGCCGAAAGTCCAAACGACCGCGATGGACCCTCGAAGCCCTGAGGATAATGCTCAGGATCCCAACCCGGCGGAGCAAGTTTTGGAGGTGCCCCTCGATCATCGTCGCCCGGACAAGCTGGTGAAGATCGGTTCGGGACTCTCAGAGGACTAGCGAGTACAACTAGTTGAATTCCTATGGAAGAATGGGGATGTCTTCACATGGTCCCCAAAGGATATGCCAAGGGTCGACCCAAAGGTCGCTCAACATCATTTGAACATTACTCTCGGCGCCCGACCCGTCAAGCAGTGCCCGCGCAAGTTCGCTCCCGACCAATAGAAGACTGTGGAAGATGAAGTCGCTCGCTTGTTGGATGTGAAGCTCATCGAGGAAGTGAAGTACTTGACTTGGTTATCTAATGTTGTACTTGTCAAAAAAGCTAATGGAAATTGATGAATGTGCGTTGATTATACCAACCACAATCGGGCTTGCCCGAAGGACTTTACCCCCTTCCTCGCATTGACCAACTGGTGGATGCCACGTTGGGACATCAATTGTTCTCCTTTATGGATGCCTTCTCGGGGTATAATCAAATCTGAATGGCTCTGAAAGACAGAGAGAATACAACCTTCATTACTCACAATGGTACCTACTGCTACAAAGTGATGTCATTTGGGCTGAAGAATGCCGGAGCGACATACCAACGGCTAGTAAATCGTATGTTCAAGGATCAAGTCGGGAGGAACATAGAGATTTACATAGATGACATGATAGTCAAAAGTCGAAAGACCGAGGCTCATCTCTCGGATCTAGCAGAAACATTCTGCACACTAAGGAGATACAAAATGTGTCTCAACCCAGCCAAATGTACCTTTGGCATCACATCCGGAAAATTCCTCGACTTTATTGTTCATCAACGAGGAATAGATGCCAACCACGATAAGATAAAGGTGATACAGGAGATGTAATCCCCAAGGTCAGTGAAGGAGGTCCAACGACTCACAGGCAGACAAGCGGTGGTGAGTCGCTTCATCTCCTGAGTTGGAGATAAAAGTTCGACCTTCTTCTGAGCACTAAGGTTAGCAAAGGATTTCAAGTGGGTCCCCGAGTGTGAAGAAGCATTCCGCCAGCTAAAGAGCCACATTGAAAACCTGCCCCATCTGGCATCAAAAAAGGATGGAGAGCTTCTCGGCTTGTACCTTATGGCATCCGACTTGGCGGTCAGCTCAGTCTTGGTGATGCTCGACAAAGCTGGACAAAAGCTGGTCTACTACACCATCCATGTCTTGATGGGTCCCGAGCTCTGCTACCCCCCCATAGAAATATTGGCCTTGGCATTAATCCTGGCGTCAAGAAAGCTAAGGCAATACTTATAGACACATCCTATTAAGGTGATAACAGACCAACCATTGTGCCAGATCCTCTTAAAGTTTAATGTTGCAGGTCGGATGCTCAAATGGTCGATAGAGTTGGGGGAATTCGACATTGAGTACATGGGAAGAACGACAATCAAAAGTCAAGTGATGGCGAACTTCTTCTCGAAACTCACACCCTTGGAGACCCCGACGAGCTCGGACCCTATGTGGACGCTGCACATTGATGGTTCTGCTAACTCGAAAAGAGGAGGCGTCAACTTGGTGCTCAAGGACCCCTCTGGCCACATCTACGAGCACGCGCTTCGGCTAGAATTCAAAGCCACAAACAATGAAACATAATATGAAGCACTACTGTTCGGTTTAAAAGTCGCTGCCAAACTTGGTGTCACGGACAACAATGTAAACAAGGTGTTCGATGAAATGCTTGTGTTAGTCCGTGTCCTTCGGTTTAGGTACATATCTTGTACAACAGGCTGAGCTTAGCAGCCCTAGTTTGATTTTTTTTATGGCCAAGTTTGGCTTGTAAATACAAGTGTGTCTTATAAGCACTTGTGGGGACTTCGGTCTGTAGTGGACCATTATTCTTTGTGTGCAACCTTTCTGAGTTTGTAATATCCATGAGTGTAATTTGTATTTTGGCTTTATAAAGTGTTTTTCTTGAGCAGTTGCTTGTGGATCCCGTGGGAGTTGCTTCTTCTGGCCCGTTTTCTCTTTTTGTAAGTCTGTGGGATTTTAGGAGATCTCGGGGAGGGCTGACCTTTGCGGACGGACACGCATGGGTGCCGCACGGCTTAGGCAAAATCATCTAAGCCAGTGACAGTGTAGTATCAGAGCGGGACAAGCACACGCAGAAACACTTGCCATACAAATGTAGAGGACCTAGCTCGGCTGTGTGGAGGACAGCTAGCACGCACAACCGTTTGGGGGAAACGGACATTAAGATGTAGGGAAAGGAGTCGCTCAGAGGAGCGGGCATCCTGGTTTGGCATTCGAGGAATAGCCAACCCCTTTGCACGAGAGGCACCACGAGGACAAGCAAGCGAAGAAGAATGCGTAGCACATAAAGATTGGGATGGTTGAGTTTGAGCTATAGCTCGACGTTGGCAACCAAACTTGACGGTGCTTAAAGCAAAGCAGGGTGCTTGGTGAAAGATGAGACCGTGCAAGGTGGGAGGTGTTGTGTAACGACCGAAAGAGTTGTGCAAAGCTCACAGAGGTGAGAGAAATTGCTAACTCGAAGGATTCGGAACTCATGCATGGGCTTGTACACGGATGACAGAGTGTTCGTGGCCATCCCAAGGCGCGATTAGAACTCGGCGCCATGGAGCATCAGAACTTTCTCTTCAACATAGAAAGGATATGTCCGTAGGTGGATGAAATGTGCAACAAGTTCTGCATGTTGCTATACCTTGAAGGGTGCAGTGGAGACGGTATTGGAGAAGGGTCGCAATCTAGCAAGTACATTTATGGGGGCAGAACAAAGCTTGCGTTCAGCAAGACGGAGTAGTCCAAAGGGGATGATGGTCTCCGAAACTTCCAGTGGGAAGTATGTAAAGAGAAAAGTTGCTCCAGCAGGACAGATATCCAGGAGGGATAAGTCCTAGTTCTCTAGTGGGAGAATCATATGTAACGGACTGCACATATTGAGGAAGAGTTTCTTAAGGTTATATCTCCATAAAGCTCCACGGATCGAGTGAGCGACGAAGAGTTGTCGCATGATCTCGAAGGAGGTAATGCATTAGTGGATGCATTTCGAGATCAAGTGGGGGAGCAATCCAAGGCAACATCATATGAAGGCACACTTAGAGTCGAGGCAGAAATCGAACTCAACAGAGGGCGACCCGTGGAATGGTGGACGTGAGGGCCACTATGAACTCAGTGCAAAGCGAGGAGCAGAGCGACTTGGGTGGAACTCGGTGAAGTATCCAAGCCGCATGAAGGGAGTCGACATAGAAGATGGAACATGGAGCGGAGGCACGGAGCTTTCCTTAGGCAGAGGTCAAGGGCATGAACTCTTGTAGAGGCAAGAGTGGGATCATGTCCATGGGTTCTTCATTCGATGGGACAGACTTATTTTGCATGGTGCCAAAGATGAAGGGAGCTTCAAGGCACATGCAAGCTACCTAAGAGATGCATTTGATGGAGTAACTAAGGTGATTCAACTTGCGGAGGCAAAGTTAGGATCAGGAGACCTTAGTACGGGACAAGAGGACGCAGAGGCGGGTACTCTTGAAGAATATGCCACAGTGTTGCCATTCGAGTTGTCAGGAACAAGAGGTGCATAGCAAGATTGTACTAGTAGGGGATAGAGGCCCAAGATCCAGACAATGGTGCACCAACTCTAGCGAAGTCAGAGGACTTCAGGAGCTACTAGGCGACGGACTGTCCTAGAGCTATGCTTGTGTGTAACCCAGGAGTGGGGGGGACGAAGGGGAATTGCCAAGGGAGCGAACTAAAAATCGGAGATGGCGGAGGTCCTACGATGTGTTGGCAGAGGCCACACGTGGAGAAGTCGTAGTCCGAGTTCATCACACGAGAATCTGTATGCAATGGAGATGTCACCAAGAGGCGACATGGTGCAGCGGATCGTGGTGGAATAGTTCGTGGCAATGCAATACAGATAATCTTGTCCCGTGAGGGACAAAATCATGCGGAGGTATGATCAGGAGTTACTGGGAGCTCCACTTTGGTGTACGACACAACAAGAAGAAGGGCTATGAATTCAAGGAGTGAATGTCATAGTACCGCAGAGGCGGATCTCCGTGTGTGCATCAAAGCTTGTATTGGATGAAAGCCTTAGTCATCAGCATATGGGAGCTGTATACCACCGAGGAAGAAGTCCAAGTGCACGTACCAGTGAGTCCCATGGAGGGGGACATGATCATGTAAATGATCAGGAGCTACTGGGAGCTCCACTTCGATGAACAATGCAACGACAAGAAGGGCTGTGGATTCAAGGAGTGAATGCCACAGTACCGCAGAGGCGGGTCTTCCGTGTGTATGCATCGAAGCTTGCATTAGATGAAAGCCTTGGTCGTCAGCATATGGGGGCTGTGTACCACCGAGGGAGTAGTCAGATTGCAAACACCAGTGAGTCCCATGGAGGGGACTTGATTAGCCGGAGCAGTTGGAGAGTTGGATCGCCGGCTCACATTCGCAAGGGAGCCCAAGTCGGAGGACAAGGCCGAGTAAGCGAACGTTGCTACCAAGGAAGCTAAGGAGAAGAATCGCGAGCCCTACAACAAGATGGCGGAGGCCATACATGAGAGTTGCCTGCTCTCCATCGACCAAGGAGAACTGCTAGGAGGACACAGTGGTGTCGAAGTAGGTGGTCGAAAGGGGCGAGGAAGCGACGACGAGTCCAACGGGGCTCAGCTACCCAAAAGAAAAGCGTTGGTTAGAGAGGAGGTGGACTCGGAGGAGCTCCACGAGGGGATCTACCGATCGCGAAGGAAGGGATGAATATGCAAGGTAGATAGTAGTGTTATGGGCTTGGCGCATACCAGATCAGACGGGACTTCCGTGAAGTCATCGATCCCTTGCTCTCATGAAGGGACGATTGGTCGTAAAAGGGGCCAAGGAGGTGGAGAAGAGGTAAACTCAAGTACCAAGGCGAGGCGAAGGGCGAGGCCAAGAAACTTCATAAGACCGATGTCGATGGGCTTCTCATCCAGATAACGAAATTAAGGGACTTGGGTTGATGCAGGAGTGCTCGACCAAGGGAAGTAGGCGACATGTGCCTTTCTACTCAAGAGGAGTAGGCGGCAAAGGTGATGGAGAAGACGGTACAATCCCAAAGGCGACCAGACCTATCAAAGACTTACTCCAAGTTGGGGGACTCCAAATTGGGGTAAACTTTCGGGTAAAACTTCTTGCATTCCAAAAGTTCAATGGCAGTGGGAAGGTGAATCACAGTAGCTAACCCAACGCAAGGAGTGCAACCACTCAAGTGTGAGCAAAGAGCGAATGTTAGTACCCAGCTTAATGCATGAAGTACAAACTCGAGGAGGCAGGCGAAATCAAGTAACCTTTGCCAAGTGAAATTGAGTAACCTTTGCCTTCTCAACTCGAGAGAATGGGCGAAACCGAGTACCCCAATTCTCTTAACTCGAGGAGGTGAGCGAAGCCAAGTAACCTTACCTTCTCAACTACGAAGAGAATGGGTGAAGTCAAGTATCCCAGTTCTCTTACTTATCCAAGCAGGGGAGCTCTGCACAAGTTCAGTGACCCAAAGAAAGCTTAAGGAAGACAATGGTTGTCAAATCCTCACCGTTGGTGATCAGTACTATTGAGAGTAGTTTTTCCACTTCATTTCCTAATTGACTAAGAGGGAGTGATGCGAACATATTTAGAAGTGACAACTAACAGCGGAAGAAGGTTCAATGGGCAAACATTATGGAGAAAGGACCTTAAAAACTTCAAAGTCTGTGAGGCGATGCTCGTTAAAGCTCCAACAAGCATCTACCCAGTTCAAGCAATATGAGTATACTGCGATACTGGCACATAATAAGGCAGGTCTTTTCCTTCATCAGAGAGATCCGCGAGAACCAACAAGGATCAGCACAACTCAGCCAACCCCACACCAGATTTAGTCATTGGTGAGTTGAAGCAGCATGGCGGATTAGAGTTCGACTACTCAACAATAGCGGCGGAGAGCGGCTAGGAGCCAAAGAGGCATGTTGCAGCCAAAGCAGAAGATTAAAGATTCAGCAAAATGCGAGAAGATGCAGCGTCTATAGTGGCTTCGACGAGGACGTCGAAGGAATAAGTGGGGAGAATGTCACGGACAACAATGTAAACAAGGTGTTCGATGAAATGCTTGTGTTAGTCCGTGTCCTTCGGTTTAGGTACATATCTTGTACAACAAGAAGCGGGCTTGCAGTAGGCTTAGCAGCCCTAGTTTGATTTGCTTTATGGCCAAGTTTGGCTTGTAAATATAAGTGTGTCTTATAAGCACTTGTGGGGACTTCGGTCTGTAGTGGACCATTATCCTTTGTGTGCAACCTCTCTGAGTTTGTAATGTCCATGGGTGTAATTTGTATTTTGGCTTTATAAAGTGTTTTTCTTGAGCAGTTGCTTGTGGATCCCGTGGGAGTTGCTTCTTCTGCCCCGTTTTCTCTTTTTGTAAGTCTGTGGGATTTTAGGAGATCTCGGGGAGGGCTGACCTTTGCGGACGGACACGCATGGGTACCGTACGACTTAGGCAAAATCAGCTAAGCCCGTGACATTGAGTACAAATGGTCGATAGAGTTGGGGGAATTCGACATTGAGTACATGGGAAGAACGACAATCAAAAGTCAAGTGATGGAGAACTTCTTCTCGAAACTCACACCCTCGGAGACCCCGACGAGCTCGGACCCTATGTGGACGCTGCACATTGATGGTTCTGCTAACTCGAAAAGAGGAGGCGTCAACTTGGTGCTCAAGGACCCCTCTGGCCACATCTACGAGCACGCGCTTCGGCTATAATTCAAAGCCATAAATAATGAAACATAATATGAAGCACTACTGTTCGGTTTAAAAGTCGCTGCCAAACTTGGTGCGAAAAACATAGAAATATTTACTAACCCCCAGCTCATTGCAGGCCAGGTCAATGGAGATTTCGAGACTCGAGAAGTGGCGATGGTCAAGTACCTGGCTAAGGTGCGATGGATGACGGATCAATTCTGGAAGTGCATCATCACCAAAGTGCCTCGATGCTCAAATCCTCTTAAAGTTTAATGTTGCAGGTCGGATGCTCAAATGGTCGATAGAGTTGGAGGAATTCGACATTGAGTACATGGGAAGAACGACAATCAAAAGTCAAGTGATGGCGAACTTCTTCTCGAAACTCACACCCTCGGAGACCCCGACGAGCTCGGACCCTATGTGGACGCTGCACATTGATGGTTCTGCTAACTCGAAAAGAGGAGGTGTCAACTTGGTGCTCAAGGACCCCTCTGGCCACATCTACGAGCACGCGCTTCGGCTAGAATTTAAAGCCACAAACAATGAAACATAATATGAAGCACTACTGTTCGGTTTAAAAGTCGCTACCAAACTTGGTGCGAAAAACATAGAAATATTTACTAACCCCCAGCTCATTGCAGGCCAGGTCAATGGAGATTTCGAGACTCGAGAAATGGCGATGGTCAAGTACCTGGCTAAGGTGCGATGGATGACGGATCAATTCTGGAAGTGCATCATCACCAAAGTGCCTCGAGCTGAGAATTTACAAGCAGACGCCCTGGCCAGGCTTACGTCCTCTTACGCAATCGACACACCACCGAGGGGAATAGCGAGAATCCCCGGGCCTTCCATCAACCTAGGGGTGTTGTTTATTGATGAATAAGAAGGAAGTTGGATCAGCAAAATCATCTGTTTCAAACAAACAGGAGCCCTCCCCGAGGACAAAGCGGCTGCCTGACAGATCAGGAGGGTGGAATCATGGTACTGCCTTATTGATGGTTGACTCTATTGGCGAGGTTTTAGCTGACCCCTGCTTCGGTGCTTGCACCCGATCAAAGCGCGCACCACCATAGCCGAGACCCACGAGGGCATATGTGGAGACCATATTGGTGCTCGGACCTTGGCGCACAAGATTCTCAGGCAAGGTTATTATTGGTCCACCCTGCATAGAGATGGTCAGACCTATGTGCAAAGTTGTGAGCAATGCCAGAAGCATGCCTGGATCCAACATCAACCAATGGTACCGCTCGCAACCCCGACTGTGCTTGGCCTTTCGCCCAATGGGGAATGGACCTCCTCGGCCCCTTCCCCGCAGCTTCGGGACAATGTTTCCTAATAGTTGGAGTTGATTACTTCACTAAATGGCTCGAGGCCGAGCCATTGGCTTCAATTACTGAAAGGCAAGTTAAAGAATTCATGTGGAAAAACATCATAACTAGGTTCGGCCTTCCTAAAATCATAATCACTGACAACGGGACTCAATTCAACAATATGAAGTTTAAAGAATTTTGCCAAAGCTATCACATCCAACTAAAATTCAGCTCAGTCGCCCACCCACAAGCCAACGGACTTACCAAGGTGACAAACCGGGCCATTCTTGAAGGATTGAAGAAGAGGATTTCTGAAACCCTGACAACTTGGGTGGAGGAACTTACAAGCATACTTTGGGCATCTTGGACAACTCCAAAAATCCCAACAGGGGAGTCTCCCTATAGCCTGGCTTTCGGAACCAAGGTTGTACTCCCTCCCGAGGTGGTTTTCCCGACCCTCTGAATCCAAACCCATGACGAAGATGTATTCAACCAACAACTGCGCGAGAACCTCGACCTACTGGAGGAGAAGCGAGCCGACGCTCATCTGTGGATGCTAGCTTATAAAAGCGACCACCAAGTGCACCCTCGACTCATTCAGGTGGGCGACCTAGTGCTGCAGAAAGCCGAGGTCAGTGACCCGACCCGGTCCCGCAAAAAGCTGGCACCAAACTGGGAAAGACCTTACTGAGTCATGGATGTTGTCCGAGAAGGAACTTACACATTGGCAACTACAGAAGGACGGGTATTATAGAGAACATGGCACATTTCAAACCTTTGGAAATTTTACACTTAACATGGAAAAATTTCTATGATTTGTATTAATGGAATGTGCTTACAAAAGAGGTTGGGGGCAAAACGGGGTTCTTCCCGACCTCAGTTACAAAATGGTTTGTATGCAAAAAGAGGTCGGGCGACAATGACACATTACTGACCTTGACAAAATAACAAAATCACAAGTCATGGCTCGAGCGGGGCCGAGTCGCCAAATGCCTGCTGCCTCTCCATCGGTACCGAGTCGTCTTCGGGCCTGATGGTGAAGGGATCCTCCTCCACCTCCGAGTCTGGGTGTAAGGAACGGAAGCGGGCCAATGCCACCCGATAACCATACTCGTAGGTGACCTGACCCATCCTCTTCAGGTCCTCTTTGAAACCGGCTGACTCCTTGTAATGGTCGACCGCTCGTATGGGCAACTCGGCTCAGGTGTTCTCTAGAGCCTTCACCGACTGCAGCAGCTCGTCATCCATCTTCTGAGCCTTGACCCGCGCTTCCTTCAACAACCTCTGGATTTTGGATAGGTTGCTCCGGACTTCATTTAGTTCTTTATTGGAGGCCTTGAGTCACTGGAGTGCCTCATCCTGCTCGCGCTTGGTCTTCTCGAGCTCTTTTTCTAGCTCGGAAGCACGCTCCTCGGCTTTAGCGACCGCCTCCGAACCCCCTCCGGACTTTAGGGCATCGATCTCCTATTAGAGGCTAGAGATGTGGTAGTCCATAAAAGTTATCAATCGGCCCGTGTCATGGATTCGGTCGAAGAGCACCATTTTAAAGTGTTGGTTCTGCACAAAACAACAACAGTAAGAACTCAATTGAAAGGAAACTTGCGACATCAAGATGAAGGTCGGGAACTTACCAATACCATCTTCTTGGCGGCTCGGGCCAGCAACACCTCTGAGGGGAGTGTATACAGCTCCCGCGCCAGCTGCGGGTGGAGAAGTCCCCTCTCGAACTCTTCGGCGGCCGACGGGTCATTCCAGACCTTCGTCGAGTTCTTCAGCCCCTCCCACTTGGGCTGCATTTCTTTCTCGGGGTCTTGATAGGCCAGGTCCGACATGTGCAAGGCGTAGTACCCCACATCATCTTTATGGACCTTCATCTTGAAAAGGTCCTTCATGGACCTCGAGCGGTGGAAGATTGGCGACGCATATTCCTCGGCAGAATCCCCGAGCACCTCGGGGTCTTCAATAGGCTTCGCAGGCTCCTTCCCCTTTGAATGTGACCGTGATCCCCCTTCACCATGGCGAAACTTGTGCCTCCTGGATAAAATTTTCACCTTCTTATGCCTACGAGCTGGATCATCGGTCTGTTCATTTGGTGTATCAATCAACCTCTTGGAAGAAGTCTTTGGGGCTTCTCTCGCTGGGGAGACGCCGACCTCTCGAGCTGGCACCGTAGCATGAACCAAAGGGGTTTTCCCTCCGGACACCTTCGACATTCCACACAGATCGCCGAGGTCCATCCGATCTGCACCCCGACTCACAGGTTAGAAAAAATATTCCTAAGATTTAGAATGATATATACAAAATAATACCCCTAGAGGCCGGGCTGAGACTCGCCTCGACCAGCTAAAGCTCGATCATTTTCTTGATGGCACGAGAAGAGGAAAGGAGATGAAGTGGAAACCAAAGACTAGCCTCCAAGGAATCCATTGAGATGCACACCCCGGGTGCGTCTGAGCTATAGGGACATTGCCTAGATCGCGGAATGTGCAACTCATATTCAGTCGAGATGTTGTACCGCTCCCTAATGACAACGAGTGACCCCTCGGTCACCGCCATGTCTAGGTCATGATCCGCTTTCATGACCTCTAAGTCCTTTAGGACCCTTGTGTCGACTGGAGATAGGGGCCCCGAAGACGCTCCCAAGGGACTTGCCTCGGGATCACCCAGACCTGCTCCTCCCGACCCCGGGGAAGAAATAACCCTAACACTACTCGAAGAATCCGAGGAGGTCATTCCGACTTGTTCAAAAAATACCGACTGAAGGGAGGCTAGGAGGCTAGGAGGAGATCCGAGGGAGGAGCAAAAGACGGCAAAACGAGCAAGTGAGATCTCAACCTGGTCGTAGAAAACTTATAGGATCTGAGGGTGACATTTCAGCTTCCCGAGGCAAGACAAATGACCACCCTAAAACAACCTGGCGCATTAAATGCATAACCGCATTGAATGTAGAGCTACACTGAGGGCGCTACGATGCAAAAGAAATAATAATAAATATATAATAGTAATAAATAAGAATAATGAGAATAGTGACATGATAAAATAAGGCACGTTTCACAAGTTCCCTCTCGGCCAAATCTCCAAGATTTGTGCCCGAGTTCACCCTCTCAGCCAAATCTCCAAGATTTGTGCTCGAGTTCGCCCTCTCGGCCAAATCTCCAAGATTTGTGCTCGAGTTCGTCTTCTCGGCCAAATCTCCAAGATTGCCCGAGTTCGCTCTCTCGACCAAATCTCCAAGATTTGTACCCCAGTTCACCCTCTCGACCAAATCTCTAAGATTTGTGCCCGAGTTCACCCTCTCGGCCAAATCTCTAAGATTTGTGCCTGAGTTCGCCCCCTCGGCCAAATCACATGGACTTGAGCCTGAGTTCGCCCTCGTGTCCAAATCGCCAAAGTATGGATCAAAGTTGATTACTCGAGCTCCCACTCGGTCGGATTAGTTCCCGAGATCCTGCTCGGTCGGATCATTTCTCGAGCCCCCGCTCGGTCGGATCAGTTCCCGAGCTCCTGCTCGATCGGATCATTTCCTGAGCCCCTGCTCGGTCGGATCATTTCCCGAGCTCCTGCTTAGTTGGATCATCTCCCGAGCTCTTGCTCGGTCTGATCATTTCCCGAGCTCCTGCTTAGTTTAATCATCTCCCGAGCTCCTGCTCGGTCGGATCATTTCTTGAGCCCCCACTCGGTCGGATCATTTCCGAGCTCCTGCTTGGTTGGATCATCTCTCGAGCTCCTACTCGGTCGGATCATTTCCCGAGCTCCTGCTTGGTTGGATCATCTCCCGAGCTCCTGCTCGGTCGGATCATTTCCAAAGCCCTGCTCGGTCTGATCAGTTCCCGAGCTCCTGCTCGGTCGAATCATCACCCGAGCCCCTACTTGCTCGGATCAACTCCCAGGTATAAAACTCGGCCAGTCCATTTCTCGAGCCCCCGCTCGATCATATCATTTCCCGAGCCCCTGCTCTGTCAGATCAACTCATGCTCGGTCAGATCAGCCGGCTTTCGGGACTACTCTGACTTCATCACAAACCGACGGCCTAGCACAATACCTCATCTTCAGCACCCTAATCGGGAACCTCGAGAAGGTCTTCTCCGGGGGATGATATGACACATATTGACTGGCCGCCTTGAACAACTAGCCAATGTGACCTGGAGAGACATAGAGGAGGTCGTCGATCGACCTAACATAGGTAAGGTGGGCAAGGTTGACACGTCCCAACTGCAGGACCACGAAGGGCGTGGTGAAGTACAACGACATGGTAAGCGACAGGGAGGGTAAGGGCATCAGGTACGAACACCCCATAACCTTTACTATAAAAGCCTCTACGCCTCTACAGAGCAGGGGAAACGCAAAATCAATAATCAAACTAACTTGACCGTCAGAGAGGTCGCGTCAGCCCATTGGGGAATTAGGCGGGCAGTGAAACACTTCTTCCCTACCCGAGCTCCGATGAGCCAGTTTCTTCCTTACTGAGCCGGACCCAAGAGCTCCCACCTCTCAACTTTGCTTCATTTCCTCTCCACCGAGACTGATCGTAGGCGAACTAGCACACACAGGCCTGAACTAGCCATGCCCACAGCAGACACGAAGATAGATCACGCCTATCGGGAAGACGCAAGAATTTTACACCAACAACTTGCTACCCATTGCTTTCAATTTTTTGATAGAATTCCGCCAATTCTATATCTCAGTGGTCTCAGTTCGTAAATCGTCTTTATTTTCCTTCCGTGATGAGGAGATTGGTGTCCAGGATTCAGTGACAGTGAGACCACACGAAAAAGAATGATAAGAACAGGAGGAAATTAAATGAACGGTGAGGATCATGTTATCAAGAACTAATGGGCCCCACGTCTCATCTCGGTCAGCAACAACTTGTGGGCCCCCGTGCGTCATCCGATAACCGCCTCAAATTGCACCTTCCACCGGTGCTGAGGAATCCCACCCCCACTTTGCTCCCCCCACCGGAAATCCACCGAGATGGCCGTCGGTGGAGTTGCCGCCGTGCGGCTCGCCCTCCTTACGCCGCCCTTGTCCGGCCTCTCCATGCTGCTGCAGCCGTCGACGTGTCGTGTCCTCATGCCAAGAGTCCAGAAGCCGAGGCGGCGGCGGACATCCCTCCGTCCCATCTCGTCCTCTTTGGTGGAAGAAGGGCCGCAGCTCTGCTTCAGCGATCCCGAGGCTGCACTCGTCGAAGCCCTACTCGGGATTCAGGGGAGAGGCCGCGCCGCATCTTCTGGGCAACTGCAGGCACCGTTCTTTCCTTTGATTCGACACATTCTCTGCCCTTTCTTGGAAAATCCTTCTTCAGAATCGTCTGCAGTCTTTCTGGGAATTCGTGTTAGGTTCTTGAATTGAACTCGTTACAGGACGTCGAGCTCGCGGTGCAAACCCTAGAGAATCTGGGAGGCGTGCCGGATCCTGTGAGTCCCCCTTTTAGGTTTCTTGAGATTCTTTTACCTCTCTGATGTTCTTTTTGGTTTCGTGATACTTCTATGTCATATAATCGCTGGTTTCATCGTGGCAACAAGATCCCCTGTTACGTATCTTGAGAATCCTGTGCTTCCGTGATTTCTTTTTGGGTCCGTGCTACTTCTACGTCATGCGATCGCTGATTTCCTTGCGGCAACAAGATCCCCTATTAGGTTCTTGAAAATTTTTCTCTCTGATGTTCGTGTTGGTTTCTTGTTAATTCCTTGTCATGCAGTCGCTGATTTCCCTGTGGCAACAGGAGCCTCTGTTAGGTTTCTTGAAACCCTTTTACCTCTCTACGTTCCTTTTGGTTTCGTGCTACTTCTATGCCATGCGATCGTTGATTTCCTTGCGGCAACTAGACATATCGTTCTCATGCATCTTTGTTAGGCCTCAAGAAATCAGCAAGCTTTCAACCCTTGTGCTATTCTCAAGATTGTGTGGATTTAGCCACAGGAACGAGATTTGAATGTGTGTCAGAATCTATGCATCAAGTAGACTAAAAGAAGAAGAACATGCAGAGAAAAATTAATTGATTACATGTGATAAGTAAGCATTCATGATGTTAAAATATAAATCCCCAAGATACCCAATGGTCCAGAAAGATTCATTTCTCTCAATATATTAAATTTATTATGAAAGAGTTTAACAAATGTTTGAGATATGTCTAAGACATACATTGTCAGTTTGGACGAAAGCTTAATATGTTGCTGAACTTATACTGTTCAATCTTTTGCAGACAAGTTCCAGTTTGATTGAAGGTCGCTGGCAACTAATTTTCACTACAAGACCTGGAACAGCATCCCCAATTCAAGTGAGATGACATTACAATGCACTATTAATGCTCTTTAAGTTAATTTTTGGCCTGTCCTATTTATGTAGTTGCTTTTGCTAAAGCATGAAATTTTGAAGCCAAAGAATGAGAAGCTTGTTGTTGGCCTGTCCTATTTATCTCTGTCTGATAGCTCTCCTATATATATATATCCAATTTTAGTCAGCTGTTAGGAAGCACATTTTAGGGAATTGAAAACCTGACCTTTCAGTTTGTTTTGAGTCACAAAAGGACCACTTATAAAACTCATAAAAATTAAAACTGACAGAAACTAACTGATGACTAGGACTTGCAAGAAACGTGGACTCATGGAGATTAAATGGAACGTTGCTTTGGTATGTTGAGATTTTTTTGCCAATGGGATTTCTTTTTAATGTATTAATATGCACTGATTACTTTGGAAACAAAATGGGTGTCAAGTGTGCATAAGTTCTGGAGTTTCCAGGATAATGTCATTACAGAAGACAAAAATAATTATGCATTTATATGTGGCTTTGGAAGCTTTAGAGGTTCTTAATTGCTTGACTAGTAAATGGAAGCTGGCTTGATCAAAAGTGAGAGGTTACATACTTCTGATGTATCAATATTGATGTAACAAGCTGTCAAATCAATAGCATCTTGTCAACTATTTAGATCATGTTAGCAACTTTCTGCAATTTTAAGATGATTGTGCCATTAATTTGTGGCAGTACCCGCCAAATTTGCAAACTGGACTCCTATTGACGATCTTGAATCTTTAAAAAATTGCTTGTTTGAGAAGATTATGTAACTTTTCAAGTAGAAATCAGTTCCTCAATCTTGCAGTTATCTAGCATTCATGACACATGATAAAGATTCATTGCTCCTTCTAACATTAGAAATGTCATTTATTCTTTCCTCTAGATGGGAAGATGTTCTAGTTTCAGTTAGTTACTGATTTAATTCAGACTACATTTAGAAGGAGGATTGATAAAAATGTGTTTATCAGGGAAAAACAAATTCACATTAGCATTTCAGTGTTTGTTCTCTAATTGTAAATATATGAACAAAGACCAAAAGTCAATCAGCATAGCAATTTCATTTACTGTTTGAGATTATATTATTGTAACAATAACTATTTCTCTTACCAGCCTAGTAATCCTTTATTTTAAGCACCAAACAGATTTCGATATTTAAGCTTAGAAAGACATTGTTCTTGTATTTAGAAGGCCATTTACCTCAGAAATTTAAACTTTTGTTTATTCCTGCAAATCAGTTGAGAAACTATGTTGCATTCAGGGTCTTCTGTTACTTAATACTCGCTGAAATTATAATATCTCTACTAAGGTTCCATATTTTCTTACAGAGAACCTTTGTTGGGGTAGATTTTTTCAAGATCTTTCAGGAGATTTACCTTAGAACAGATGAACCAAGGGTATCTAACATTGTAAGATTCTCAGATGCTGTTGGTGAGCTAAACGTAGAGGTATGATCATTTTATTTCTTCTATAACAGAAGCACATTTACTCCACATACTGGAATCTGATTTCCATAAATTATTTAAGTATCTGCTTGTGTCTGCACCATCTAAATTAATAACTTTTTTTAATGTTATTTGCATATCTAAATGAAGTGCTCTCTCACCAGTGCAATTTTGTTCATGATTTTTTCGATGCTCACACAAGTCACTTGGCAACCTGTCATGAAAGAAATTACACAGTATATTTGCCCCATTTACATGGAAAGTATATCATTAATGGCTGCAATTTTGATATTTTTCCATTGGGTCAAATTGATGTCATTGAGAAATGCTTAGAGTGCAAGAGATGATGTTTCCAGAAATTACACAAACCCTGATAAATTTTAGAGGTAAGCTGGTGCGATGCTGGATGTTTGAATTATTTAAAGATTAAATAGTGGATTTTTACTGTAAAGACAATTTATAAGAGAATATGCAGTTCAATGAGCAAAGCTATATAATTTAATCTGTGCAAATTACTCTTGTACATATTGCAAAAAAATCGTATTCTATGCTCTCTAAACTAGCTTCAGATAGTGCAGTATACCAACCTTACCAGTCCGATATTCTACTGATAATTGATATATTGATGTACATATTGCTGCATATCAAAGAATTTTTAAAGCATTCTTCTTACCAGTACACCAAGGTGTGTCATAACATAATTGTTGGTACATACCTGCCCAATAAAATTATTTTAGCTACCAATTCCAATATATAAACATTTAGAGTTAATGCTTGCAGAAACTCTAATAATAAGAGGTGAATTAATGAGGAATATTGTTGAGGTTTTAACTTGGGTATCTCTTGAATCTTAATTGAACTTGGTGAGAGATCCCAGAAAAGATATTCATTGGCGAATTATTTATTTAAATTTTATAATATTCTTTTGTGGGGCGGGGGGGGCGGGGGGGTGGGATGTGTGGGAATCTCAACTCTACCATGAACATTTTATAGACATATGATATTCATTAACAAGATAATCTTTCAAGTCAAGCGAACATTTAATTTACATATGAAGGTAAGTTATATTCGTCCTATAACATTGTCATTTTTCGTCCTAGTTTAACTGCATCATAAAGGTACCACTCTATCCAGTTTCTATTGATAGTCATGATATTATCATCACATCCATATTAAATAATTGGTTTAAGGCATCTAACCTTATGAAATTTGTTTCCAATAATCTTATTATGTTGTGACAAGCTTGAATCAGGTTACATATTAGGCGACTCTTTACTTGTCTTAGAAAACTTGCAATATTCTAAAAATATGAGGTTGATATTGTACTATTATCTATACAACTCAGAATATTCGTAGTTCTTAGCAATCTACATAAACATTTCTCTATTATCTACACCACTGTGATTCTATAAACATTTCTCTATTATCTACTCCACTGTGATTCTATCACAGGAGACCATTGCTTGCCATTATTCCCTCCACCTGCTTTTTCATGTTTGAGAACTTTCTTTTGTAATCTATTAAGTCAACATATTGATCCCACAAACTTACTTTCATTGGATTATTATTTTGGAAGAACATCAAACGTGAAACTATTATTGCAACAATCCTGAGCCTGAACTCAGAAGTGATAGCCAGAGGAGTACCCATTGACATCGGAATATCTCTTGATGTATTTATTACTTGTTGTTGTCCCTGGCATTGCTTATCTACCTATACTAAGCATGGGTCATACCTTCTTTTAATCAGCAAGAAAAAAGCACTGGATATGTGATATTCTGGTTTTTTATTTTTGTGCTCATAGTCAACGAAAGTCCTTTAAGTTTATATGACAAGTTTGTTCCATATGCAACCATTTCTTATTTCATAAAGGTCATCTTTATATCACTAGATTTTAACTACTATGTCTAAATCACTTCATGAAACCATCCAGATTGATGATCCACATATTCCATTCGATCATGCATACAAATAAACCTTTACAATATGCAATTATACACAGGCAGTAGCTATCCATTGTAAACAGTCTAGCATGGATTTATCATTAATGTTGCGCTCAGTTTCTCTTTTCCTATTTTTCTCTTGTTACATAACTATATTAACAAAAATGAGAAATCTTTTGATCATATACTTTCTTTTAGCTCTGTAAAGCAGAAGTTTTTTTATTATTAATCGTGTTCTTTCATCAACATGAATTGGAATACTTTTGCCACCAATGTTAAATTATGGTGACATTCAACTACTTGGGTTTTCTTTTTCTTTGGCTGACATTCATCATTCTGCTGAATTTTACTCCTAGGCAGCAGCAACAATTAAAGATGGAAAAAGAATCCTTTTCCAGTTTGATCGTGCTGCATTCTCGTTTAAATTTTTACCTTTCAAGGTTCCATATCCTGTACCATTTAGGCTTCTCGGTGATGAAGCAAAGGGATGGTTGGATACAACGTACCTGTCTCGTACCGGGAACATACGTATTTCAAGAGGAAACAAGGTAATTTTTTAACTAATATATACTTTTCACTCTCTTACATGTTCTTCCTTTTGTTAAAAAAGTTTAAATTGTTCACTTTCTTTTCCTGCATAAATCGAATGCATTTGTGAAGTACTCAAATTTTAATCCTTTTTTAACTAAATATTTGAGAAAAAAAAACTGTAGCACAGGGAACGACATTTGTTCTGCAAAAGAAGATTGAACCAAGACAAAGGTTGCTGTCGGCTGTATCTGTTGGAACAGGAGTTAAGGAGGTATGGGATATGAATATTCATTCTGATGCACTTGGTAACTTTCACATGAACTTTTCACTCCTTAAAAATTAATTGCTTACTTCTTATTAACAGATGATAGATGAACTTATCTCTTCAAATCAGGAGGAGGTTAAAGCAAATTCAGAAATGCTGGAAGGCGAATGGCAATTACTGTGGGCTTCACAGGTTTTTAATAAGGACTTATTTCCCCTTTTATTTGGCCAGCAAGAAGAAAGATGCATGTCAAGTTTGAAAAATGAAATGCAGTTAGTAACATTTGCTTGCTACTTTAAAGTACATGCATAGTTTAATACTAGATTTGATGCAAAGCATATGCTGGAAAACATTGTTCCTTAGAGTCATGTTGTCATCGTATTTTCTATTCTGTTTCTTGTCTAAAACAGATTTGTAACTAAAATTATTGTGTTTTGCTAACTCACATTTTAAGTTAAAAACGCTAGGAAGTGGGGTTATTGAACTTGTGAGAACAAGAAAAATCCTTAAATTTGATATTTCAGAACAAGAAAGATCCTCCTTTCATCTGTATTATCAAAAAAACATTCACCTCCCTGGTAGTCGTTATTATTAATGATTCAGAGTCAATTGTTGCTTGACTCCAGAAAATCACCAAAAATGACTGTTGTGATCAGAGACCCATTGATGTAGCTTAGATCTTTTTTTCCCCATCATCTATTGTGAATATATTTCTTATTCTTACTTGGAATGCAAATAAGCGACCTAGCTGGTGGGCTTTATTTCAAAAGAACACCCCTTCAAGCAGCTTTATCGAGGTATTCTCTTTTTCAATGTCCAGTATGATGACCATGCAAGGGGCTGTTTGTGATGGTCTAACTCGAATCAAGTGGCTAACGGATCTGCTTGGGATAATATAACTCAACAGGCTCTTGTTTCTTCTTTTGTTATATCGGAAGCTTCCTCACTTATCATCTTAGTCTATAATTTTTTTTGAATTTTTGACTAAAGTGAAAATACAATTAACCCGACCAATTTGCACTACTCTCCATTACATTAAGTGCACTTGCAAATCATTTGCTTATTTGTAGCTACAAACTGGTTGGTTTGGTACAGATTCGTGAGTATTTATTGGTCCAACATTCTACCAGTACATAGACCTACTCAATTCGATATGATTCAAACAGTATTGATAGTCCCGTCACCGTCTGATACCAAAACCGGTCCAAACCAGTCGCAAGAGAGGTCTTCACCCATCATTGTTCGCATGGATGTCACTTGTTGCTCGTCGCCCGTAGTTAATCGTGCCCTTGTAGCTTGCTTTGGTACGTCACCTCTTCCTATTTTTCCTTGCTCTTCTTTCTTCTTCCTCCCCTTCTCTCTCTCCAGCAACTATATTGCAATATGTTCTGGCATTCCATGTATCAGTGTGTTGGAACCAACTAGACTCATATAGGTCTAGCCATGGACTGACATGGGTCCGGAACCAAAACTATAATCCTTGATAGTTATAATCATAGTTTCAGACTGGTAGCTACCGAGCATTATATGTTGGTCTAATGACTTCTTGGCATGTGAACCTCCCAATATTGGGCTGTCTAACAGAAAACCAGGGTTACCATTCAGTCGAGGCTCTGATGGGCCCTAGACTGAGTGGTAAGCTCTCCCAGGGTCACTCAATTTGAAAGAGACCCATTGCGCTTCCTTTGAGCTTTAAAAAATGTCTCTTTTGCTCCCCTTTAGCCATAACAGTAAGCTCTCCCTTCTCTCCTTCCCTTCCTTCACTGATCTCCCTAAATTCTTCCAAATCTCTAGCAAATTGAGAATTTGTTGAAATGAGAAGATCAAATTCTCAAGAAGGAACTTGACTTAACTCTAGGTTCAATTAGCGACATAATTTTGGGTTTAATTAGACTGAAATTAGAGAGATATCTATCAATTGTAATTGATCATGATACAATTAGGCTTGAATCATACAGATCTAAGCTAAATACACAAGGATCTTGTTGCTTTATAGACTTGAACCACTTAAATTATATGAATCTTGACAATATTAGGTCAGAGATACTCATGAAGTATGATTTCTTAAGGGTTTCATATGATGACCAAAACCCTCGAGAAAAGGCAACCGACCTGTGTTGATGTAACATGTGTCAGTATGACAGACACGTTTTAGCCCTGTACTAGTCCAACCAGGTCATGTGTCAGTATGACAGACACGTTTTAGCCCTGTACTAGTCCAACCAGGAAACAACATGGGTTTCGCATCCGAAACATCAAACTATGGTTATATTTTGAGCAATGAAGATTCATTTAATTAAGTAATTGATAACTTCAATGATTTTTTAAAGATTATGTTTATGTGGGCATCTTAGAGATTTTTGACTGGCAAATATTTGATTTCAGCATAAAATGACCCAGAGTTTATTAACACTTCTTTTAGAAAAAAGGTGTTGCATTAGTACTTCCTCTTAAAATCATCATTCTTTTTGTGCATCTAAAACTGAAGGTTAACTCATTATATAATTATGTTTTAGACATCAAGGCCTCTAATTGAGTAGTGTTCTAAACAATCTGTCTAAATTATTTGGCACATTATGGCTCATTGTTTAAATTATGGGTCTTCTAATTGAGGTTGTTCTACTTCCACATATCCTAATTCTGCATAGCCTGAACCACGAGGAGAGTAGCATATGCAAAATTGTCTCTTGTAGATGCATTAACTTTTAAAGCATCCTGCTTTTATTTTGGTTCACATTTTTCAGTGCATGACTTCCCAAATCCTTTCGTTTTACTTATAATTGATTTCTGATATTGTTCCTCCTCTTCATACAGTCAGAAAACGAGAGCTGGTCGTCTGTTGTTGCCAGTGGTGTTAGAGGTTTGCAGGTATGCGCTAACATAATATTCAACAGTGTATCCTAAATACCAAAAATATCTTTTTTTCCTTATAAATAATGGAAAAAATGGTGTAGTTATCTATTTTTATTTATTTGTATGGTGCCTTTACTAGATTATAAAGAAAGATGGAATGGTGGAGAATCAGATTAGCCTGCTTCCTGGTTTAAGGATTTGTGCAAATGGCAATATTAGGTGAGTTAAAGGAAGCTGATGTTTCCACATCTTGTCTTCCTCTGCCACAAACTGTTGGTAGCAATGTGCTGAATTGCTTTGCCTATTCCCTTTTTTATAATTTGAGAAATGAGAAGACGGATGATCTCCAAAGTTCATATGAAGGATCACAGACAATCAAAGCAATGAAAATAAAAAACGTGATAAGGACACCAAAGAATTAAAAGGAAAAGGAGGAATTAAAATGAAGTGGAGCAAATGGAAAGTGTATTCTTTTATACTCTATTAAGTTCCTTTTTAGTTGGCTAGTTGACTGTGCTTGTGGTTTGCTACTTTATGGCCTAAAATAATCAGAATTTTATTCATAAAAATAGTCTTTATGCTTATAGAGAGGTAAGACTATAGTTAATATCCAGATTCCCTAGTGGTGAGAACCTCTTTTCCTAGTTGACTCTCTTCTGTAGTTTCTTTCAACATGATATGTAAATGACGAATTTTGATCATCTTTTTCTTTATTTACAGAATGGATATTTATTCAGGTTAAAATAAGAAAAAAGTTAGATAACCAAACTCTCGACTTGGTGAAAATGATAAAATTATTCATCAGCCTGTTTCCTTAATAGCCATAATTAAAGACTTTTGTCCTCTATTTTGTGTGTGTGTGTGTGTGTTTGTTTCTTTTTTTTATTATTTTAACCACTGAGCAATGGCCTGTACCTGAGAATTCCAAGATATATATATACTATGGTTGTGCTTATGGATGCTACATTTCACAGCGAAACATCTGAGAGCAACTTGTACATGGTGCACATGAATGATGGTGTTGTTAGGTTTGGCGCATTGAAAATTCCCATAAAAATGGCAGTCAACTTTCACCTGGAGTTGCTGTAAGTAGAATACAAATTCCACGGTACCTGAGGTCATTTGTCTGTCGTTCATTTATTATATATGCTGTAAATCCAGAATCAAGTGGGGTGCACAACCTGCATCTTATAAACGTTATATACATTTTCCAGGTATATTGACAACAAGATCAGAATCACTCGCAGCAACAAGGATATGACACTCGTCCACTTGCGCCTCACTAGACCATGTTGATGAGATACAAAGAGGGGAGGGTATATCTGATTCATCTTAGACTTTATTTGTTGCTATAGCTGCTTTTCAAACAAACTCTGATGAGCCAACTAGCGTTAAACTTTTTCATGGCGCAGTTGGTACATTCTCTCATTTTGAAGTTGGGCCGAGCTGCTCCCAACGTCTTGAGCCGGGCAGAAGCCTGATTGATTCAACTTGCATTTCATTTCAGGTGAAGTTTGTACATATTTCTCACATCGTTCCGTCGATTAATTCCAAGAGATGCAAAGGAGAGTTTGTTTCATCTAAGCATCAGGTGCGCACAGTCTTTGTATCACTCACTCCAAGACAGAAAGATTAGTTGCACAGAACTGCTGACGGAACCATTTGGTAGTCCTGCTGCACACCGTTGCCTTGACAAGCATTGCCACATAACTTAGGTCATTCAGGAAAGAAAATAACAGCACCTCTTTAAAGAAAATTCACCAGCAAGAAATCCAGTGTTAGAATTGACTCCAGCAAGGAGAGAGATCTCCAGCTAACCGCCCCAAGTCAATTTCGAAAGTAAGAAATTTTTGACTCACTATATATATAATGTACCAGTATATAAGTGTTTGCAAGTGTACGAAAAAGGGAGAAGAGGAAGGGGTCACGGAGGAAAATGAGGAGGTGAGAAAAGGAGACCAGTGAAAGGAAGAGAGAGTATTGATTTTTTAAGTGTCAGACTCATTTCAATTGGTTGGATCGGTTATTACCAGTATATCTAGTGTTGTTTTAAAAAGGAAGTAAAAAAAAAAATAGAGGAAGATACGATGAAGGAAGAGGAAACATGGCATGTGTCATATATTACATGATTATTATTATTATTATTATATTTTTATATTATATTTTTTTAAATATATATATTGTGATGTCTTTGGTTTTATGTAATGAGAATCGGATCGTGAGTTTTATGTAATGAGAATCGGATCGTGATGAAATCACAATAATGAGATCGATTCGTCGTTAGATATAGATCTTAAATAATTTTGATTATAAGTTACTCGAGAGGAAAATTAAGATAATTAGATAAATTAGTGTATTATATATCTGTCCATATGATGGAGGAGGTTGGTCTCATATCCATTTGTGTGGGGACACTAAGGATATATAATATAGGTGCTGATTGGAGAATGAGTTCACTGATTGATCGGTTTACGAAATGTTAGATGTTAAATGATATATATCGTCAAATAACGATTCAGTAGTTTTAGTTGTGTATTTGGTCCTTAGATTTGACACATCAAGGATACTATATTTAAATATATTTTTTTAATGTCAGACTTATAAGTCTAGAAAGTTCTAGATCTAGTATAGTTGATTATCGGGATTGGTAGCCAACCTTACAAAGAAAATTGAGTGTTAATAGAGGATCATTCACTCTCGATATCATGCCAAATATACAATTTCTAGGATACTAGATGGATAAGGGACTATAGATGCATGGTAATTGAGGACAAACAAGTTTAATGAATAATATCCCATGTACCGTCTAAGAATTATTGGTGCAGTGGCCTAGTACGTCCATAGTCGATAAGTTGAGTGAATTATTATGAAATAATAATTCACTAAGTCAGAATTAGTTATGACAATGACTCACGACCAGCTCGGTATTGCGCTTAGAGAGTCAAACACATATGATGTATGTTTCAGCGAGTAGAGGAGTAGATATGAGTTATCCAATTAACCCATGTTTTCATCGAATGAGACTTAACATTGATGAGCTTTTTGCATGAGGGTTAGTTAGAGGCCAATTAAGATTATTGGATAGTGATCCGATAATCTAAGATTAGTGGGTAGTTGGATGAAGATTCAATACCTACAAAGGTAGGATCCATCAGGGTTTTCGATGGCTCTCTATAAATAGGAGGCAGGGGGCATAACTATCGTGTGACTATCATTAGAGAGGACGCTTGACCTTCTTCATTTAGATCTGGATTTTCGAGGCATACAATCTTTCTAGGTAATCAATCTCTTACACATAAGAATTTTCATTTTTGCGGATTTTTCGTGCACCAATCTTTGCACGACAATTTTATATACGTGGTAACCTATTATGTTTTCTTTCTTTCGCTGCACATGTGATACTCCCACTAGGTTTCCTAACAGTAGTATCAGAGCCAGTTTGCTTGTGCAAAAGATTGGTTTTATAAATTACCTGTGATGAGATTGAATTGTGTAGTTCTGTTCTATGTGTTCTTGAACGAACTTAGCGCTCGCAGGCAAGCTACTTATGTTCAGAGGGGCAGCCACCTATGGGCAAGCCGTCTGCGAGCACAGCCCTGCGAGCAAGCTGTTTGGGGCCAAAGGCGCCTGCGGAGGTGGCGCCTACAGATATATTGGCGCTCGCTTGTAGGGGCGATCGCTTGCAAGTGGTCGCACGAGGCAGCATCATCAGCCCGTGGGGGCAATCGTCGCCAATGCACAGCGCTGCCCCCTGTGCAGGGGCGACAACAACAGCCCACTAGAAGGAGGAAAAGGGGATTTAGGATTTTATAGACAAAAATATGATTCTACCCATAGGAATTTCAGAAATTCGAAGATGTCCTTTTGTCTAGAATTTCAAAAATGCCCTTGATAATTCTAGAAACTACTAGCATATCTTGATTGAGGAAAATAAATAATTAATTAATTAAATTAATTATTAATTATCAATAGTCCTAAATGATGATGTGTACAAGTCATGTATAATGTGGACGGATGATCATGAGTCATATGTTGTTATGTCTGTAAATGTGATTATTATTATTATTATTATTATTATTATTATTATTATTGGGACCTGCGAGATTCTGTTTTTCTCATTTATTATCGGGCCTGCGTGCCTCTGATTATGCTATAATTATACGAAGAGACGCGACGAGAGCATGAAGGTGTTAGTGGGATTCACGATGTCGTGACAAGCGATCGCGACGTACGGAGATACGCTAAGGATTCGATCAAATCGACGATAATGAGGACAATCACAGGGCATGGAGATGTGTCGATACACACAGATCTTATTGTGAGTGATTGGACCCACTAGCTCTGGTTTAATCACATTAGGTGACGGTTCGGGATCATCTGGTGTGGCTTGCATATGTGATTGATTATAAACCTACTATATATATATATATTGTATATGATGTAGATATATATTAAATATATACGTATGTGACATGATATATTATGAAATTGGTATAAAATAAAAATTCCTCCTACAATAATATTAATTCGATGAGCATGAGGCAATAAGATTAACCCACATGGCCTTCTATCAATATAAGAAAAAATTGAATTACGACATATGTGATCAAGATCTTATATACGACATAGAGATGTCATCGGTGACCTAAGGACATGATATGTTTGATTAAGTCCTCAGGTGATGACTTACTGAACATCATGATTGGTCGAGTCCCTCGAGACCAGGTGATTCGGAGGTCGAATAGGACGGGAATCACAAATTGTGATTGACAAGAGTTGACTACCTTTTTGGTTGAGTTCCTTAAGGTTATACTAAGATTTGATTGGATCTCGATCCTCACTAGAAGTTTATCGGAGATTTTTGTTTCACGTGATGAGGGTGTCGTGCGGTTCGCTAGGAAAATAATGAGAGTACATTAAGATAGAAGTTCGTATCTTAATTATTTTTTTGTAAAATATGTATCTTATTAATTTATGCTACGCTTGTTTGTTAGAAACACTTGCAAAACCCCTACATGACATATTTGATTTCAAATATTATGTTTTAGTGGTTTATTATTTTATATTAATTTTTAAAATATGTGTTTCTGCGATGATGCCATCAATCTGATGTAGCATATTCTACCAATTGCAATTGTGTAATCCCTAGCTGAGCCTATTCCAGTACCAACCTTGTCATCAATATACAAAAAAAAAAGAAAAAGAAAATGGAAGGTGTAAAAAGGAGCATATACAATTATTTCCTAATACTAATATTTTGTATGATAGGTTCCAAGTAATAATAATTCTGACAAGTGTCTATTCTTTGAAGTTTATAATAAGGAAGCGCAACTCAAGATTCAAACACCTAACCAACATAGTGGGAATACATCCTTCCATCAACACATGAATTGCATATTTTGCTATGCTTCCTGCTTGCCGTAGAGTGTAGACTTTTTATTGACTTTGAAAATTACTGTTTGGCACTGCATCCAATTACAGGACGCTCCATAAACTCAATTTCCATCATGAAATAATATAAACTACCTACCTCATAGCCTTCAAGATGATTGTTCCTGCATAATGGGTGCTTCAGAAGGGTCCCCCTATGAGATGCGCCATGATTCCATTAACTCGTAAGATTTCATTTTACAGCGAACTTTGCCCTAATGGCACACCAGCCAATAAGGTGTTTGAGTTCATTCTCATTGTCGAACTGCTCCAAAACATGGTTTGATTCAGCAGTAGCAGAGCCTATTATTGCAAGCGATGTCAACAAAACTAGGGCTAAATAAAACTGGCATCGAGA
Source organism: Ensete glaucum (assembly GCA_021527575.1). NCBI lineage: Eukaryota > Viridiplantae > Streptophyta > Magnoliopsida > Zingiberales > Musaceae > Ensete > Ensete glaucum. The sequence continues at coordinate 36,942,413 of CM038559.1, read as the reverse complement.
CATAATGCACATAGGAAGACAGACATGTCCAGAGATCCCCAGTGCTACCCGTATAGAATTCATATGCAAAATAATCAACAAAAGGAGAGCCGCGACAATGAAACCATGGAAGTAAAAAAAAAAACCTGAAGTGAGAAGAGACGATCTATTATTAGAGGAGGAAGAGGAGGGGGAAGTTAGGTTTCTTTCTTGGGGGGTTTGACTCAGGGCACCGTGAGGCAGTAGGCGATGATGCCTGACGGGAACACGACGAAGGTCGACCGAGCCGCCACCCGCAATAGCAAATTATCCCCTCTCGCCTCTCTCTCGCTCCGAGGTTCGAATCAATGCCCCGCAGGTCAACATTTGGGTCGATGACCAACGGGGGGGATTCGATGACGAGGAAGATCAATCTTTTTTTTTTCTTGAATAAAAATTAATAACCAATCCAATTTTTTTTACCCTTTTTTTTCTTGAATATAAAATTAATAACCATTTTAATTTTTATTATTTTTACTCTTTTTTCAATGATTTTGAAGTTTAATAAAACAATACATAGATAAAATCTAGCAAAGAATCTAAGCTTGTTTCCTAATGCTTTATTGATAGGTCTCTAGGGTTTAAACCGAAGTGCCCATCACCTCGAGGGGATGTACCTCATAATTGTTTTTGTCTTTTGACAAAACTAATATTTTTCATTGATTGATTTTCATGAAAGAGTTTACAGTCTTATTTATAAGGCTCTGCCAAGAATCCCGCTAATCTTCGACTCTTAACTAACTTGATAAACTCCTAACTAAAAATAATAACTCACTTCATCCTAACGGAAGATAAAAACCAACTCCAACCAACTCATAGCTGACTCGATTGGGCTCACCCGTCTCGTAACCGATTCCGACTAGACAGAGTAACATGATTCGACTCGATTTAATCATAAATGGATGGACCCGACTTAACTAGGGTCCTAACAGACCCGCCTACTTCAAATCAGCCTTACCTTCAAAGCTGAGCAATATCAGATTTCGGGAGCACCTCAATATTTACCACGCATCACAACTCCTTGATCAATTAAGTAGGATCTCCACTTGGTGTAAGCAATGGTTTGGTCTTCTCGTGTAGTTGCCATTATAGTATTATGAAAAACCCTTTTCATTTGATGGTTAGTGGTCGTACCATATCTTTTTTTGAGGATTGCCACTTTAAAGTCTTCCTGAGGCATCAAAAAGAAATCGACAAGTAGTTGTTTTACCTTTGAGCACCTTTTATCACAAATTATGACTTGCCTATTAGCAATCTTATCTTCAGATTTGGCACAACCTTCATGATCGGACTCCATATTATCAATTTTTGATTCCTCTTTAGCTGGTTCAATCATCAGAAGTTTGTCACGGTCTTTATATTCGAGCTCCACATTGTTAGTTTTTATTTCCTCCTTAATTGTCTCAACCGTCAGAAGCTGCTCTTATTTGCGTTTGTCTATGTTTACTACCTTGAAGTCCTATCTATTGAAGCTTCTATTTCTGTGAGGATCCATAATGATTTTTCCTTCCTGTACACTACCAAATGATACGGCTGCTATCATGGTGCGGGGATGACAAGCTTTAACTTCACACTGAATCTCGGGAATAAGTCCCTCAATAAATTTTCTCACCAATTGTATCTCGGACTAATCTCGGGTTTGGTTCGATATGTGCTTAAATATGCTATGATACTCTTATATTATAGAAGTCTAACGAAATTTGGCAAGTTGTCCATTAATGTTCTTATACTCCGACGATCCAAAGTGACTCAAAAGCTCTCTCTTGAACTGTCCTCACGAAGGGACTCCGTGATAGGTATTATATAGATCATACCACTAGATCGCATCACCTTTGAGTTGTGTGGAAGCTATCTCCATCATTGATTCCTCCGGAGTCCTGTGAAAATGAAAAAAATTTTCAGCACATTAGATCCAACCGATTAGGTCTCCATCTTCCCATCTAGGAAACTCCATCCTCATGCGTGTGTATCTTGTGTCCTGCCCGTGGTAATACTTTTCAGATCGACTCCCTTTGAAACTTTCACCATGTTGAGTTTTATTGAGGATCTTTGATCGGCTTCTTCTAATTTCACGGAGGAGCTCTTCAAATCTGTCTTCCATGCGAGCCTCACAAGCTTTAAACCTTGTATCAAGTGCATCATCTGTAGTCATCGCGTAGGATTATACATCAGTAATATTCAGTTCTCATTTTTTTTGCTATTGAGTAAGAGGCATGAGTTTGGGTCGTAGATATAGTCGGACTTGGTTGTAACGAGATTGTCGGTGTAGACAAGCAATGGGAGGAGAGAAAGATGGATGCGGTTGTTGGAACTTGGCTGGGTGGCAACAGGCATGGGAGGAAGGTAGCGCTAGAGGATAAAGGGAGATGATAGCCGGGAAGTGAGGGCAGTGGTGAAGAGTGGCAGGCAGCGGCCAATCGATGGGGAGCGATGGGCGACAGCAAGGATCGTCGGCGGAGATGAAGGCAGTAGCGGTGTTTAGGTGCAACAGTGGACAATGACAAAGGGTAGGGAGGAGAGGAATAGAGGTGGCCGACGGAGGAAGAGGCGATCGAGAGAAGAAAAGGCAGAGGACTTGGCTGCAGCGAAGAAGGGCTTGGCTGTGGCAGAAGTGGCTGAGAAGAGAAGGAGGCAGCGGGGTTCGGCGAGGAAGCGAGGGAGGAAGGTGAGGAGGGCACAGTTGGAGAAACGGTTGAGGAGGGGTATGGCCGACAGTTGATGAGGAGAGGAAGAAGATGAGGGCAATGACTGGGGTCCGACGATGGTTGTGAGCAGCAGGGGCATTGGCGATGGGCTCGGCTGATGTCGCAAGGGTTGGGCTGCAACTGGCAGAGGAGGAAGGAAGAGGGTAGTGGCAGTCAAGCGGGGGCTACAGCAGCGGGAGAGGGAGGAGGCTATGGCGTCAACGTGAGGAGCATCCATTGGTGGTTACGGCTGAGAGCAAGGGAGGCAACAATTGAGGTGGTGCTAGCTGGCGGCGGGAGCAAGGGAGTTAGAAGGGGGAAGGAGCAAGGGCCCCTTCTTCTTCTTCTCTTTCTCCCTTTCTTCCTCTTTATTTTTTCCATTTTTCTATTTTTAGAAGATGAGGATATCTGTGACTTCTTTTCCTTCTTTCTCTCTCTCTCTCTCTCTCTTAATTTTTTATAACATGATGTAGATATGACGACGATGGTGATGACATGACGTTGACGATGATGGCGACAATAACGAGAGGAGTGATCACATAATCACAACAAGAATGCTGAGGATCACTACTCTGATACCAATTGATAGGCCCCTAGGGTTCTATCGTGGAGGAAGAAGTTGGAACGGGAGATAAACAATCTCTTCGAGGGGATCAAGCCTCCTAGATCACTTTGAGGGGATCAGGCCTCCTAGATCACTTCGAGGGGATCTGCCTTGATTGATTTTCATGAAAGAGTTTACAGCCTTATTTATAGGGCTCTGCCAAGAATCCCGCTAATCTTCAATGCTTAACTAACTTGATAAACTCATAATTGAAAATAATAACTGACTCCATCCTAACCGAAGATAAAAATCAACTCCAACCAACTCATAACTGACTCGATTGGGCTCACCCGTCTCATAACTGACTCCGATTAAACAGACTAACATAACTCGACTCGATTTAATCATGAATGGATGGACCCGACTTAGCTAGGGTCCTAACATTTATATTAGTGTATGCTTATTTTATGTGTTTTTTCCTATAAAAAAAATTTCGGACCATGCATGCAAAATGATCCACTTCAAAGCAACCAATCATCTGGTATCATGTATTTGTGGTGCATTGGTTTTCTTTTACTTCGATCTATAAAGTCTTAATGGTCTGTCTTCAACCAACACATTAATTTTCCTTCAAATTATTGCCACTCTCTTATATATGAATAATTTTGTTATTTGATAATAAATATAAATTCCCATTAATATCACATAAGATCAATAGAAAAATAAAAGTAAAAAAAAAAAAAGCCCAAAAGGTAACTCGGGTTGGCTACCATCCTGCTAAATAATTTCTCCTATGAAATATTTTCAAAATTATTTTTGAAAATCCAAGGTACATTTGGTTACAAACTATCTCCCCCATGAAATATTTTAAAAAATTCATGAGACAACTTAATTTGATTATAAACTATCTCTCTTATAGAATATTCATAGAAATATTTTCAAAAAAATCTAAGAAATGGGTTAAGTTAATTGAAAACTATCTCCCTTTACATATTTTTCTTGGGATATTTCTTCTTCATAAGATCAATATAAACATATATCATTAACTCTATATTAAAAGAGAGGAATCGACTTGAGAAGAAACCCTTGGATCTTTATAATGGTAACGAGAAATCATATTCTATTCCAAAGGATTTCTCGCATATGGATCAAAATTATATTGTGCTAACGAAGATGTCAATGATATTTTTTCTTAACACGACTCTTACAATTTTATCATAATTAATAAAAAAAAATTTATCAGGTGTAGTTTTAATTTATAAACCATCTTAATATCAATCTGGAAGTTTTGGACAATTGGAATCGTTATATCCCCAATCAGTATTTGATACTTTTTTCCTAAAAAAGAAAAAAATAGATGATGCAAAAATGGAGGCAGTTCCTCCAAGTGTAGCTATGATAGAGAAATCAGAGCGGTGAGAGACCTTAGGGATTAAGATAAAATAGATTTATTTAACTTTATTAAGAAAAAAATCATGATAAAGTCCTATTTAATTATTACTTTTCATTTTATATACACTTTTTTTATGGTGCATTTTCAGACAAGATTAATTGAATTAAAATTATTATTTAACAGGCCGATGCCACTGGTTAAATGAGGCAAAATTCCAATAAACAGCAACAAGCAAAAAGGTGAGAGGCCATTTGACTGGGACTAGACAGCAAGCAGACCACGACGACGTCCCACTGCTGTGTTGTAAACATCAGGAACGAGCTTTCCGCAGGAAAGCAACACGAACAACGGATCTCCTGCACCCCCGCTATGATCCTTTTGAACTCTCTTTCGCCTGCAACGTTACTGTTCCCAGCAAGAAGAGGGTGGACATGATTTGAAAGAGCAACATGAAGACTCTTTGATCGGGCCTCGCCTTGCATGCACTGCTCAGCTTTTCACTTTTATTAAAGGCTCTTCCGGCCTGCCTGCACTGTACTCTCTCGGATTAAAAACAGCCGAGTATGTCTTTACTAGTTGACGTCTGCAAAGGGTCTCTCCCCACTCTCACCATCTCACAGTGAAATCCTACAGAAGAAGCCTGACAACGAGTTGCAGCGGACATGGCGGATAACGAGGCCACGCTTAGTTAGCGATCCCCACAACAAAGCATGGGGAGACAAATGATAACACGGAGCCCGTCATTAATTGCTTAGGAAATAGGAAGTTAACTCCTCCGACTCCCATGTCCATTAACTTTGACCAACCCGACCGGCACCATGGGGCTTCCCTCCCACTCAATCAAGTGGACCACTCCATGCCACGTGGTAGTGTTCTCAGCCGTTCCTCCTCCTCACAACTTATATATCAATTCAATGCAATGCATGTACTACTACTACTACTACTACTACTACTACTTCCTCTACATGGTTCCCGAAAGCTTCCTCACTACGCCAACGTCGTCCGGTCACCTGATCATACGCTATCACCGTCCACAGACCGAACTTTTTATGTAGAGAGAGTGGTTTAAGGCAATGGCCGCGTTCCTCTCACCTTCTCCATTCATTCCATCCTTCACTCGGAACTCTCGTTCTTGACAGCTTCTAGGCCTTCCCATTCCATTCGAAACCCTTGATGCTTCTTGGCGAGCTAAGCGCCATTACGACCATGACGAGTTCTGCGCCTCCTCCATCAATGGCAGCACATGCCGGAGAAGCAGACGCCAACATGCAAATCCTCCAAGAGCTTGAACGCCTGAGCAGATCGCTCTCCAAATCCCACACTTCTCGCCGCACCACCTCCCTCGTTCTCCCTCGCTCCTCTTATACAGCTCCGGCCGCCGATGATGGGCCCCGCCTCGTCAACGAAGCGGCTCGGTCCGACCGCCGCAGCCACTCCTCTCGCCACCTGTCCCGTTTCCCCTGGCACTTGGGCTGGAATCCCCAGCACGACCTCGACGGAGATGATGCTGCCGGCGGCCGACACCGCACGCCCGTGAAGAGGGAGCATACGTTGGAACCTGAGCCCGGTGAGAAGCGGGGGATATGGAGCTGGAAGCCGATGCGTGCCTTGGCCCACATCGCCATGCATCGATTGGTATGCCTGTTTTCCGTCGAGGTTATCGCGATTCAACATCTGCCGGCCTCGATGGACGGGCTACGTCTCTCGGTTGCCGTTCGCAAGAAGGAGACCAAGGATGGCGCTGTGCTAACGATGCCCTCCCGGGTGCTCGGAGGGTGTGCTGACTTTGAAGAGACACTGTTCATCCGATGCCACCTCTACTGCAGCGGTGGCACGGCCGCAGGGAAGCCGCTCAAGTTCGAGGCCCGACCATTCCTGATCTCAACAGTAGCAGTCGACGCTCCTCAGATTGATCTCGGTCGGAGTATCGTTGACTTGAGTTTATTGGTCAAAGAGTCCATCCAGAAGAACTTGGAGGGACAACGCATCCGGCAGTGGGACATAGCATTCCCCCTATCTGGGAGGGCTAAAGGAGGAGAAATGGTTCTCAAGTTGGCGTTCCAGATCATGGAAGACGGAGGCATCGGGATCTATAACCAAACAGAGAAAATAAGATCCATCAAGGAGAAGGATTCCAATTTTTCTGTCCCAAGGAAACAATCAAAGTCTTCCTTCAGTGTTGCACTTAGAGGAGGCCAGCCTACCATAACTTCAAACACCAGCTCCGTGAGAAAATTGGAGGAAACTAAAGATTTCGGTCTTGATCATGGGCCTGGTCTCCATCCTTCAACCCCTCCTGTTGGACAAAAGGCTAAGCCATACCCCAAGGAGGAAGATTCTGACCTTCCAGACTTCGAAGTTATCGAGAAGGGAATAGAGATTGAACAAGAGAAAGTGGAAGAGGAAGAAGTGATACCAGAGGACGCAACAGAGGTGTCATCAGTTTCAAGCGAGGTCGTAAAAGAGGTGGTGCACGATCGTGCTCAATGGAGTAGGCTAAAAGAGCTTCATGTAATCGCCAAAGAGATCAAGGCTCTCGAACTGATGATGATAGACGACGGTGCCGATCTAGTAAAGACAACTCAAGAAGACAAGAGACAGAGATTGGACACCGAGGAAGAGACAGTGACAAGAGAGTTCGTTCGGCTGCTCGAGTTTGAAGATGGTAAAGAGCCGAAGTACGATGGCCTAGATCTTGTCACTTCATCAGATCATGGAGCAGAAGAGGTTGTCAAGGATGAGGAGGAAAAGGCTCTCGTTCCAGATCTTGGAAAAAGCTTAGGTTCAGTGGTTCAGACAAGGGACGGGGGCTACTTAGTTTCCATGAATCCTTTCAACGTACAAGTGACAAGAAAAGAGACTCCAAAACTGGCCATGCAGATTTCCAGAGAGGTGATCGTGGAGGATGAGAAGCTAGCAAGTGAGCTTCAATTGTTCCAGAGGCTGGCCGCCATGGGATCAGAAGAAATGGTTTCCAGATTACTCTCGCAAACGGCGATGGACGAACTGCTCGGCAAAACAGCAGAGCAGATCGCGTTCGAGGGCATTGCGTCCGCCATAATAAGTGGCAGGAACAAGGAAGGAGCAAGCTCCAGTGCAGCCAGGTCAATCACGATAGTTAGGAAGATGGCAGCAGCAACGAACAAAGGCAGGAAGGAGAGGATCTTCTTGGCAGGAACCTGGAGCGTGAACGAGGAACCAGTCACCGCGGACGAAATCTTGGCCTTGTCGTTGCAGAGGATGGAGGCTATGGCAGTCGAAGCACTCAAAGTCCAGGCAGACATGGCTGAAGAAGAAGTAGGAGTTGCTCCCTTGGAAGTAGTCTTCCCTGTTATCGGAAATGATGGCGCCGGCAACCCGCTGGACTCGGCCATTTCTCTCGAGGATTGGTTGAGAACTTGCAGCACGAGCAGTCATATGACAATGTTAGTGGTGATTCAGCTGAGAGACCCATCAAGGAGGAATGAAGCGGTGGGGGCTCCCATGATAGCTGTGGTGCAAGCAGCAGCATCGGATGACGACCAAGTAGACGATGAAAGGAGATTCAAATTGATTAGTCTTCACGTGGGAGGAGTCAAGTTGAGGTCCAACAGGATGAGGAGTACGTGGGACGGGGAGAAACAGAGATCAACGGCGATGCAATGGTTTGTGGAGAATGGGCTGGGGAAAGCAGGGAGAAGAGCGAAGCAGATGCAAGCAAAGAGGGGCCATGATTTGATCTGGAGCATTACTTCGAGGCTCACGTCGGGTGCATGGCTCAAACCTGTTCGAAACCCAGATGTTAGATTCCTGAGCGATTAGTATGTAGTTCAATGTTGTGGGTTCATTTGATATTAGTATGTAATACGATTCAGGGGTTATATATCGTCATCAGTGTGTGTATTAAGCAAGCAGGCCGTCCGACAACAATATCTATCGTGTATGTTGGTGATTAATATATATACATACATAACAAACAGCACTCATTTTGTCTACTCCCACATTAACTTGCTACATATAAAGAAATATATACCTGTTCTGCATACTACATATCAAAATTTTATCAGTAAATGAACTCACGTACTAATAACAAGTGCATCGATTAAGCATCAATGTTCTTCCTCGGATTGATCACACTAATACATTAGTGAAATTAACTTCTCGGTCGGTCATGATCACGACAAAATCTACCAGACACAAAGGAAAGGCCGTCTTAGGAAGGTACGACAGACCGACCCATGCAGGTGCAACGAGGTCGCAGGTGCTTTATGATTCGCGCCGATGGATGCATCCAGGACGCCCGGACGAGAGGCGTGCCGAGTTCGATAAGGAATAATGTCCATATATGTTCGATCCTTATCCGAGATTTCGAGGCAGTCGAAACATTTTGATCCACACTACGAGACGGACCCACCGATATCCAAAACTTGTCCATCACCATCGGCCACCACTTGCGTTTCATGAATCCAGACGGGAGAGAAAAAAGTTGATTTTTTTTTCCCCCCCCCCCCTTAATTTCTGTTCTCTTTACACAATCCTACTTCCAATTTACATAATACAAGTAAAAATAGTCACTCCAAACTCGCTTAGAACAAGCAGAAAGCGATCCTCCCTCCAAACCCGCTAGCGTCGCCATCTCCCCTCACCTGGACGGCGGTGCGGCGACGACCAGCGCCCGGCGGCAGGATGGGCAGCTCGGGTGGGAGGCGAGCCACGCGTCGACGCACCCGACGTGGAACCCGTGGCCGCACTGCGGCAGGACCCGGAGCTCGTCCCCTCCTCGAACTCCGCCAGGCAGATCGGGCACTCCGCCGGGCCCTCGCCCCCGGCTGCGTAGGCGACCCTCGGCAGCGCCCGCAAGTCTTTCTTCTTGAGGCCCTTGTCTAGTGGCGCCTGCGGGCGTCCGCCGCCTGGGGAGCGCCGGGTGCAGGCGCAGCGGGCAACGAGGGCGAGCCCAGTGACGGAGACCATGGCGCAGAGAAGGGCGGCAAGGATCACCACCAAGTCTATGTCGACTGAGAGCGGCTCCGGCGCCGGAGACGGTTGCACATGTTCGGAGCTCGTCAGGAGGAATCTCGCCGCCGGAGGAATGGACATCGAGAGAAACAGTCGACCGCGTGGCGCGTGCTTCTCTTTATAATATAAAAGAAAATTGAATAAGATAAAAGAAAAAAAAATTAAAGTAGATTGACGCAGATATCCTTACAAATTTTCTTTTGTTTGTAATTCCTAAATAAAAGGATAAAGCGAAGGGGAGATTAAAGCGGAAGGTTTAGAAGGTGAGTAGAACAGAGTAAAAACTCCTAAGTGTGTTCGATGAGTCAGTCCAGTAACAGTGGCCATGAGCAGTCTGTAAGACCCTTCTTCGACTGGGTGTCCTCATTGGAAACCTTGGTCAGCCCAACTGATGTCTCTGCATTTAATTGGCACATTCAGAATACTAAAGTTGAAGAAACGCATGCGTTTTTTTTTTTTTTTTTTATGAGGAAGACAAGTTCTCTTTGTACTCTACCCGAGAGAGGTCACATCTCCAAGTAGTAGTAGTCGTAGTATCAATTGGCTTCCCGTTCTCCCATGCGTTTTAAAAAAAAGAAAAGAAAATTTATGTCCATTGCAGTTCTCTATAAATTATTTGTGTTGGTGACGAACATTTGATAATTTTGTAATTTTAAATAAGCCTTGTTTGTTCATAATATTTTTCATGTCAAGATTTGCTCACATCATATTGGCTGCCTGCCTGCCATGGATGGAAGACCAATCTCTCGATGCCTGAGCTCAAAGTTCACACTCTTGCAGCTGCAACTCTGTCATGGTCCTCCGCTTACTTCTCATCTTACACGTATTCACTTACCTATTTCATACATCATATTAGGCAGAGAGACATACATCTATAGAACATCCTTGATATCATCAATGGGTACCTTCTCGTACACGAATATAATATTCTCTTAACTTTTTCATATCCCTTAATTTTCATCTCAAAATTCATGAGATTATACATTAATCAAATCCAATATATATCAATAACGTCGACCATTCTGTGGACTTGTTTTAATCGAGATGCATGCATTTTTCATCAAACATATGAAAATGGTAAACATGATAATTCAACATTTTACAAGATAAATATGATTTGTTCATATCGGTTGATATTAAAAGGGGAAAAATAATAGACCACCATGTTTCATGATGTGCGAAACCATCCATTTATGATTGTTCTGCGAGACGCAACATGTACATCACCTTAAAGGTTATGTTTCTAATATTTCTATCGATTACTGGAGCATCATCTACTGCCTGTCCGGAAATATTTCTTTATTATTATGCTCACCATTTGAAAGGACTTCACCTTCCAGCTTCTGCTCTACTCGAGTGGAACCTCAATAAAGTTCCACCGTTGGCAAGAATCGCATTGGTAACTGGCTAACAATGCATCTGAATTGTGGTCTCCATGATGCAAATGTGGCCTGGTACAAACCCTTGTTTTATCCCTCATATGAAAAGTTCAATGGGTCCATTCTTGCTCTGTTGCTTGTTGTGTACAACATCAAACAGACTTGATGGGCTCACTTAGTACAGTTGTCGTTTCCTCTCCCATCGACAGGGATGATCCTTTCCTGAGACTCGAGAGATCTTGTCAGGTTGCAGCTAAAGAACTTTCTGTACGACAGCCAAGCAATGACACAAATCAAATTTAAGCAGCTTCCTCTTTCAGCCTAACCTTCTTTTTCCCTTCTTCTACAATCTTCTTATGAATTCCATGGCTTACATGATTGGAGGTCTTCATGTATGAAAAGAGTATGAAAAGAACACTAATACAGAATCTTATAGGTTATGTTTCTGTTCCTTGTTACTGCCAAAGCCTGATGGTAACCTGAAAACAAAAAGTGTGTTAAAAAGTGAGAGATCATGTCTTGTAACAAAATAATAATAATGTCCCAAGAAACATCCCAATGGAAGAATTAGATATCTTAACAGTTTGGGGGGTCTTTCCTATTCGTAAGCATATCGATATAATTAATTCGACATTCTTTGTGGTTCATCGGCCTAAAAACTTGATCATCGCTAGCAAAAATGGCATATCATTCAAAGCATCCACACAAAAACAAACTATAAGGAGTATGAGCAACTTTTAGGAGTACACTACATACAGACACAGTGAAGACACAATATCAAGCCAATCAAAGACATGCATCATCAGTATGGAGTCGCCTAATACCAATCCTTACAGGAAAGCCTATCTAAAAGAAGTACAAATCATAAACGAAATATGCATTCCAACAGTTGGAATCTTACTTGTAGGAGAGGGACTGCAGAAAAAGAAGAATCCAGGAAGACAGAAGGCGAAGTTGATTCAGACTGACATGAGGCCTAAGATTTTGAACGATTGTAATAAGGATTTATATTGTACCTGCAACTTCGTGGTACACTCCATGAGAACCGGCTAGATTTCCTTGTATCAGGTGGCAGAGACACAAATTTCCTCCAATCATCAAGCATGGCTCTTAGATCATCGATCTTTCTGCGTAAGCCGATACAACAGTTGGCGTGCATCGTACATACCTTATTGAGGTCTCTGCTTGGCTCACAAAACCCACCGAAGCGCTCAGTGCTCAGGAATCTGATCGTCACCCCAATCTGCTTAGTGTGTTGGTCGAACTTGATGATGTTAAGCACATTCTGCTCATGAACTCCGGGGAATCTGGCACGCGAGGAGTACCAGTACTTGTAGAATTCTATGCTTCGGTTGTTGGACTTCACGTAGTTGAATCCGTTGTTGGGCCAGTTCTTGAGATTGGTAGGATCCCCCAAGAAATTGTCACAGGATGTTTGGAAATCTCCATCTGGATAGAAGTAGAGTAATGGATTCCGGAACCACATGATGTCTACATCCTGTAGTATTGAGCAAACCGTACAAGTGCTCAGATGATGTTGTTCTGATGTCAAATACCCCCCCACCCACCAGCTTGAACATGAGGGTGGCAAACATGGCATGTAGAGTTTGAAGAATTCCTATTCCACTAAAATAAATCACCTAATAATCAAATTCTGCAATGAGACTAGCAATATGAATGAGACATTTATTGCTAATATGATTTAGCATGACATAGTCATGCCTCGATCATCAAAGATGGAAGGAACCATTTGCATTCTTTGTTTATACTTTTGGATGGAAAGTAGTCCTTGTCTAAATTGTCGGATACTCTTTTTGACTCTGGTCGCCTTACCTATGTTGTCCACATTAGAAACTAAGATTCCCTATTGATAGCATCCTTATCATGCTTTTTCCTGGAGGTTCAAAAAGAAAGAACCTACTCCCCCCCCACAAGAAACGAATCAACTCCTGCTAAAGAAGATGACAACAAACATTGGATTTCTGCATCACTAGAATCACCAGTCAAGTGCGGAGAGGCAACTAATTATCTTCCGAAGTCAAAGCTATCTATATCTTCTGCATGTCTAGTAAACCTTTGAGACTAATCCTTAGTTAGATGACTACAAAGCCTCCTTATCCTAATAATCATTATATAAATGAGGACTATGTGCCAAACGTTACTTCTTTCTTTGTAAGAGCTACATGGTTTCATGGACAAGATGCACGAAATCATAGACTCGTACTTTTTATCTCGTTATGCGATTGGGCATTGACTTCGATGTTTAAGGTCTAAAAAGGTCTCAGATCAGTCATAGTTTCAACATCCTTGATGCCAAACTAAGACATTTTAATGGACAAATCTAATGAATGATACATGTTATTCTTGAGTAGCCTTCCACAGGCACACCGTAGTTCAGAGTAGTTAATTGTTCTACTATTCTAGGACATACCGACTCGGCTACCTGCTGCTTCGTGATTAGAGAAGTCGGATCGGGACCCACTTGCAGGTAAAGCTGCAGCCAGTTAGAATACGGTACGTTCAATGGGTATAAGAAAATATATAGATGTTTCTAGCGCATGGAATCGCCGGTTTAAGAGTACCGATCACATTGAGTCCATGGATTGACCAAGCGCCATGGCTGCGAGAGGAGAGAGAGCAAACTCACCGAGAAGATGAAGTTGTATCCCTTCTCCAGAATCAGGCGTAGGAAGTCCAGCCTCGCCCACATCATGTCCAGGTACTCGGGAGTGTTGAACACCTTCTCACTGGAGTAGTCCACCCCCTCGGTCTTGAGGTGGAAGCAGTGCGGGTGCACGGCGAGGCACCGCTCGTACGCCTTGTCGTCGACGGCGACGATCACCAGGTGGCTCAGGAGCTCGCTGGTCCCGTCGCCGATGCGGAAGCTCTCCAGGAAGATATCCAGCACGGATCCGGGAGAAGACCAGAAAGCATTCAAGGAGGTCAATATTACAGTATTGTCTTCGGTGGCGGCTGCCTTCAGCACCCTCTCCAGCCTTACATCCTGGCTTTCCTGCAGCAACAGCGACAGCGCCATTCCATCAGATCAGGACACGGATCGATGTGCTATCCTGGTGAAACTACTGTAGACGAACGCACTGGTATGTTCTCCACAGATGGAGCAGAGGAAATCGGTTCCTCGTCGGAAGCAACGGCAGCGTCGACCGGCCATTGCACGGGCGGAAGAGAAGAGCTCGAAATCGGGTCGGAGGCTTCGGCAGCGGCGACCGGCCTCCACACGGCGACTGGAGGGCTGAGTTCCACCCGGACCGACGTCATCGGGGGGAAGGAGACGGCTGGCGTGGCGACGCGGTAGAGCACGAAGACGGAGAGGGCAACGACGGCGAGGAAGAGGAGCGGGGAGAGCCACCGGCGGATGGCGGAGTCAGCGGCCTTGGCGCCGAAGAGGGAGACGGCGGGGGAAGACTTCATGGCAAGGGAAGAAGACCAGGAGGAAGGACGGAAATCGAAGGAAAAGATGGCGACCTTTCCCCGCTCGGCCGGGGCTGCTGCTACCAGAGGCGTGCTTCCGTCAACGAAGGCATGGCTTGATCTGCGCCGGGAGAGGAGCTGGTGGATGTTGCCGACGCTCCATAAAATGGGGGAAGGCTACATGATTGATGGCCAGTTAATAGACCGTAGCGAAAAAGGAAGGAAGGAATCATTGCGCTGCAGCAGCGTCGTTGGCTCCTTATGAGCTACGTGGTCACCACGTCTCGGCTCGTTGGTATAGTTCGATCCAATCGCTGCACGAGTCCACCGCCTCCACCACAAATCGCCGTCCCCTCCCTCGTCTCACGCTGCAACGTGGGCTCCCTCGACTCCAATCATGAAGTGACTCGGGCCCACCGCGGCACTGGTGTCCAATAGGTGATTGGCGTCGCCGGTTCACGGCTGAAGACAGGCCATGACTCGGCAAGCGGTCATTGGTGCCATCCATACCTCTGGGCCCCAACAATTCCAAAGCCTTTTTCCACTCTTAACCACAGACCCTTGGGAGTCCGGTTCGACCGAGTAATTTATAGAAGAATAAAAAGAGCTTTTATACATCATATTTGATTGTTAAATGTGCAGTCTGGGCAACAGATCAAATTATTTGTCATTTCTCAATTGTATTTAATAACTACGTGAGCCATCTGTTACATCGTCCGAGATTCCAACGGATGGTTCCACTAGCGGTGCAATACGTTTAAAGAAATTGACGATCTTGACAAAATATGTTGTTATTGATTCGGTCTTTGAGACAATGCTGTAGAAATGGTCTATTACTAGACATCATAGGATGCTAATCTAATATTAATCTAGGAATCGTTGGACAAGACCTTCAATCCAATGACGTATCTATCAACGTGTCCGCAAGATTTGTCTCCGGGGAAAAGAAGTCTAAGAATAAGATTTGCCACAAAGGCTCGGACACGACTCACGGTGTCGGAAGACAAAAGAAACACTGGTGTGCATCGATCGGCCGTCGGTCAACTTCAACGCGAAGCTGACGTCTGTTTTCTTGGCTTTTATTTGGCGGGGCCGTATGGGAGGGGGAGGGGGGGCAGGCACCGACTTCATAAAAATTCCCAAGTACTTAAAATATTAACTTTGGCATTGCATGAAAAATATAATATAATAAATTATTAAAAAATATTTTAATGGATGCTCAGTAGTTTCGAAGGATCAAAATAAAACAAATTAATAGGTTAATTCAAAAGAGAGAAAGAAAGAGTACAGAAATCTTGAATCTAAGAAAATTAAAACTGATCGACTCGCTTTTACTAACTCTGCTGGAATTGTCGTAATAGATTTTTCAATTCCTCGTAAAATATTTTGAAGAAGCATTAAATTATATATACCCACACATCATGGAAAGCTATTCACATGGCTGGATTAGGAGCCGGAACAATTGGTGGTGGTGTTTGGTAGGGCGTCTCTAAAGTAATCTGGAAATCGGAATAATTGCACCAATAAAAAAAAAATACGAGACTCACTTTTTTAATCAATCCTTCATCATCCTCGTGTGTGGTGGCGAGTAGTATATACTAAAACACATCGGACGTGTTTTTTAATCCGAACTTGTTAGTACTTTCATTCCCAAAAAGAATTTGTACTGACAGGATTGCCGGTGGAACCGTAATTGTGATTGGACAAAGAGAAACACATAGTTGTTTAGTACTTTCTATCCCGATCTGAGTTTGAATTATGTACATATTTGAATCCTCTCTATCCGATTAATAGTGTCGGTTTGGATGTTATTGGTTACGACTTGAGAGCCGAATTCTTCCCCCTTCTATTTGGTTGCAGCATCGTGAGACGCTGATCTCTAGGTAAGCAAGCAAGCCGAATCAGCCGGGAGTAGCTCCGTGGGTGACGAGGTCCCCGCAGGCCCGCCGCGCGGGTTTCGCCCCTCGTACTCGCGGGGATGACGTCGACCCATGAAGATCCATCAGGGGTGACTAACACAGAGCCGACGCGGCTGGCCTGGCCAGATGCGTGCTTCACGAGGCGGATATATGCTGGATAAAGAAGAAGAAGACAGTGAGGAAAGCGACAGGACACCAATTCGTTCGTCTCCTGACTGACATCGCTGTTCTTGCTCGGAACCTAATCATCGTCGATATAGCTCTAAAGATTTTGCTCGACCAACATGTTCTTAAAAGAAATAATTCACGGATGCGAAAGGAAGGATCAAATTTGATGCCGATCAACGAGATAGCCAGGACGATGGGTTCGGAAGGTGGCCGGTAAGCGGTCTGCGATCATGGATGGGACCCGTCGACGATGAATGGTATTAAGCCCAAGACTAGCGATGATGCGGAGCAATAATGAAGCGACAGCGACGGCGACGGCGACGGCGACGGCGAAGGAAGGAAGGAATGCGACGATTGCAGCGGTCATGGGTAATGGATGATGGAGGGCGACGGCCATTGACAAACATATGGTAACTACTGGATAACGATGAACAAGGTTTAAGGCGACAGGCGTTTGAAGATATATATATATATATATATATATATATATATATATATATATATATATATATATATATATATATATATATAAAATAAATTTTGGGTATGATTATCGTGTGTCGGTTACATTTTGCCTAATCCAACGAACGCATGAAGACCTTTGTCTGTGTTGATGCACTCGTATTCATGTACCAGCTCAATAATACAGAGGATATGAAAATGTGATGGGGGATTGAGTGCTGGACGGGTGTTGGATGAAATGTCTATGAGAAGGAGGATGGCTCCGTCGAGTAGTTCTCTTCGTGCTGACCACAAACCTTTTGATCTTTCGGGATTGAGCTTTTTTTTTTTTCTTCTGTTGGACAGGTCATGCAAGGAATGAATTTTTCGTGGCTGATACCGGGAGCAATTATTTTTCTTCTGTTTTGCCGCAGATAAGGAAGTCTAAGATTGAGGAGTATAGCTCTCCACCAGAGGACTTAAAGCTGCCGCAATTGCCCGCAGATAATACCTATCATGACGAAACTTCTCCTTAGACCTGTACTTGTCTTTGGTCTTTTCCATGGTAAAAGTACTCGACTCCAAATTAACAGTTAGCTTGGTTCCATCAGGATGATTAATGGGACATGCATGAGACATCGAGGCACAAGAGCTGGAGACCTGTCACCTGCAGTTTCCACCGGGCAGCGACACCTTGGCCACAGCTCATTTATCCCCGCGGTAGTATTATTCTTTTACTGGGAGTGGACGACCAGCCACTGGAAATAATATATGCAAACAGGCGCATGCGGCTGTCGGCAGAAACAGCCCTATTTATCGTGGTCCAACTGCCATTACCTCTTCCCACCGACGAGTAGCTGTGTTGTAACCATCTCGCCATTAATATATATATATATATATATATATATATACACGAGGCCGAGGAAACTGGGAAGCAGAGTAGTGATCCATGTCGTCACATGTTACTCAATACAAGCGTGCTCATATTTGTATTTAAAGGTCTAATGGTTCATCGATTTTGGACTAAATCGAAATTGGAATTGGAATCAATATTTTCAGTTCAATATCAGTCTAAACTGATCGACTATTAAGAAAAAAAAATGGGCCAATGATCAAAATCGATCATTGACCGACCATTTGAGCGAACCAACAGCTCAAGCTGAGACTCAATGGGTATCTTAATCCTTTTATAATTTAATTTTTTTTTTTAAAATATGCCCTTTCCAAGGGCTAAATATTAATTAGTGGAGGCCATTTTGAAAAAATAAAACTAAAAAAAAATTATAAATACCATAAACTTCTCATTCTTCCCTATATCAATTTATTAAGCAATCATAATATTCTCATAAGCTCTTTCTACTAGGATATTCTTTACAATAGCATTATGTTGCTTTCATAAACTCTCTCCAATTTGAATAGGAAGTGAAAAATTAATGCACTTAACCTCACCATTCCTGCTTGAGAATAACTTCGAAAGCTTGATTATGCCGATTCAAAAAGGGCCAACACTTTTTTTTATCTTGGAGGAAGAGGAAGTTGATACAATAGCCATAACAATCAAGTCCGTGTAAAATTTGATTGTCCAATCTGAATTTAGATTTGGAGACAACCAAAATTTATTTGAGATATATCGCAAGTTAATCCCGATCAACATTACATTCGTCCAACCCCAAAGTGTCTGAACTCATTCGATTTTAGAGTGACCGAATGCTGTAGAACTGCATAGGAGTATTTCTGACAAATGCCCCTTCAATATTTAATTTAAAGATGATCAAATTAATGAGTTTAGCAGCATTAGAAAAAATCTCTAAGGGCGTACTAAGGAGCTAAGTAGAATCAATCTAGCATCGGTAGTTGATGCCATGATCCAAACAAGTAGCGCACTATGGGCCGACAAGGCTGGATGCCACATTATACCACGTGGTGCACAATTGGTCGATAGGGCCAAGTGTGACAACGAAGGGTTGGCGCACAAAGGGTTAATAAGGCTTGGCATGACGAAGAACAATAAAGAATGGCAAAGAACAAGGAGCCATAATGAGTCGACAAGACTGGACATGATTGAGAACGAGGAGACGCAATAGGTTGATAAGACTAGACACATGTGAGGAATAAAGAGAATGACGAAGAACAAGGAGGTGAAATAGGACGACAAGGTTAGGCGTGACGGAGAATGACCAAGAAAAGCAAAGAATGGTGGGGCACAGTGTGCTAACAAGGTTGGGCACAACAGAGAACAATAGAGAATGACAAAGGATAATTGAGAACAATAGAGAATGACAAAAGATGACGAAGAATGAAGAAACGTAAAAGGTTGACACAGTCATAGGTGATTTAGTGATCTAAGCATGATGTAGAATTGTGTTGATAAAACAACTTCATTCAATGGTATTGTAAGTGGTTCTATATTCTCGATCAACCTAGCTACCATTTTAGGCATTGCCAAACACATCTAGTTATTATCATGATTATGTGATCAATCATGTAAGTAATAGGTAAATAATGATTTGAGTTAAGATACCTCCCTGATAGGTGGTTGTGTCCATCTGATTTCATTTGGAAATTCTACGGCCTTATTGACGCATGTGATATGACAGATGTTATAGATATATTAGCTCCTTCGGCAGTGTGTTTGCCTAAGGTGTTACACACTCTTTACAGGTTATGCCAAGTTATCGTTGCGTATTGTCGAGGCATGTTATATTATTATCGAGGTACAGTAGGTTGCAGTGGCAAGTCAGGCCATGTTGAGGTGCTACTTCATCTGAGCGAAACGTTAGTGACCCTCCAGGAGTTCGACCATCCCAGCAGAATGCAACTTCGACTTGTCAATGGTGAATCTTTGAGGATGGGTCAGCTATGGGTGCAGGTCCGACATGGTTGCTAGATTGCTGCAAACAGTCTTTGATGATGTTGTCGGAGATAGAGATGTGAATCGCTGTGACCTGCAAGCTTCTGCAGTTGTTTGGCATTACTGAGATGTCGATCCCCTTCGCCGTGACTTAGATCATGCCAAGCCACCGTTGCCTCTCCTCGAATCTCTCAGTCTTGGTGATGTTAGACAGATGGGTATATGGTCAGATTCACTTTATAATAGGCTTTAGTTAAGTCCATAGCATATAACTTTACTTATATTTATTTAAATCATAGATTAGGTAGCTAAGAGTTGAGATTAAGAGGATTACGATGGTTGAAAACGTGGAAGAGAGAAATAAGACTGCAGATTGACAGTAGAAGCCAGAAAATAAGAGATCCAGGAAAGGAAAAACACAAGGACAGAAAAAGACTATTCTCAATCATTCATATCTCAGGTTAGCTTGGTTTGCAGTGGATTCGTGATCTCTTGGGAATGTTTTGAATATTATGCTTAGTAATATAGTCTTTATATCCCTATGATTCTCTTGTGGTTGTTGCATTGGCTTGGGCAATAAGCCTTAAGATCTGTATATTCATTATTTTGATAGTGAACTTTTTCTGGCTTGTCCCATAGTTTTTACCCTTAGAGTTGAAGGGGTTTTTCACGTAAATCTTGGTGTTCATTTGATTGTGATTTCTGTTTGATTCTGCTGTGTGTGACGGTCTGCTATTATTTATTCGTATACAAAGTTTATTTATATTTTATTCCCATCAGTGGACGCGTGTCCTGTGCCACACATGCAATTATTGCTTTAGCACTATACCTCTATTTCGTGTCACCGAGAAGGTAGCTATATAATCGTCGATCATTATTTGTTATACAAAAATAATTTTATGTTAAAATTAAAAATCAAATAACAATTGATCTAAAAGTTATTACGATTTGTATCTTTTGATATTGCTATTAAAAAAAAATCTCTATATGATCTACAAGCGTATTTTTGTCGGATCCAAAATCGATCTGTAAGAAAAACTATACTCACCTTCTCCTCTATTCCTATACTTTCATAGGATCACTATAATCGATGAATTCAGAAACATAAGAACATGAGAAAAGATCTGTAATCTCTTATTACATGTGACAGAATGAAGATGAATATAAGAACTGTAACCTCTCAACTATGTCATAGATTGATAAGTAATTAGGAGAGTTTCTCCCATCAAGGGCATCCCTAAGAAATCCTATTGTAATATGGACTTCCTTTCTATTGGCTAATATCCGTCATCCGAATTTAATTAATTCTATTATATATCTTGTTCAATTATAAAGAGTTATATATTATAACATTCTTTAACTTGGTCCATTAATTGATAAGATATAAAAGATATCAAACTCAAATAAAATAAAATAAAAATTTATTTAAAAATAATTTTACCTAATTGGATTCTAAAAAATTTTGAGAAAACATTTTATACATAGTCATGATTTTTGAAAATAAGCTAATAAGTCCAATAAACACAAAGATCTTTAGCGACCTGATAATTGAGTATGATCACATCAAGTCCTGAGATAAAATTTTATAATCATAAATTTGATTAGTGGCCTCAAAGCATATCATAAAATCAGCTTCTATTATCAATAATGTAATAATAAATTATTCTTCTGATTGATATAGATATAAACCATATGGTGGATTTCCTGTTATCGAGGTAATTTATAAAATCAATACTTGAAAATTACCATAATTTTAAGCTGATATAATTTCATACATGTGAGCGTATAATCACCCCTTATAGACATCTTATTACTTCTTTTGTATTCCCTTAATGTTTTCACTTATACATATATATATTCTGACATAGGCTTAAATATAGACTTCTAAATGCATATATATATATATATATATAGTATTTTCTTTATTTGACTGTTTTCAAGTTAACATAAAACATATGTTCAGGCTAAAATTTTACTTTTATGATTTGTTGAATAATACATTAAAACTTTTTCAAGACTCGATCAATATATCATTTCTGAAATAATTTTAAAATCATTGAAATCTATCCTTAAATATCTCAATGCTAATAACATAAGATGTCTCATTCACATCAATCATCTTAAAAAATTCTTAATGATAAATTTTTTGATCACTATTGATAATTACAATATTATCCATATATAAGACCAATATAATACCGATCAATTTACTCCCATTGATCTTTAGATATAAATACCGATCAATAGTATCTTTCTCAATCTAAATATATCAATGATATCAAGACAATTTATATATCATTTTTATAAGCTTGTTTATGGTCATAAATCTATTCCTGAATTTGTATACCAAAATTTATTATTATTTTATTTTCTCTGTGAATCGTTTAGGGTAAATCGTATAATTTAGATCACCAATTATAAAACTTGTTTTCATATCCTTATGATGTAACTCAAACTCACAATGAATCACTAATATCATGATGATTCTTAATAAATTTATTTAAAAATTAAATATCATATTATGATCGATGCATTTTTTATGAGTAAAATATTTAACCACAAGTCTGATTATATCTTTCGATGTTTTCCTTTAAGTCTTATTTATAGTTATTGGACAATTCGACGAATTTTCAAACACCATTCTAATTATTGATTTCAACTATTTTTTTATTTTATCATATTACTTTTTAAAATCGCTACCTTTTATGACTTGTGAAAATAATAAGGGATAGAAAATATGATAGTAGATCAAGCTCAAATTGTAAATTAGGTATTTTGTATGTTTTTAGAAAGTTCTAATTTTCTTCTAAGTAATTGTTCCTCATTTAATCTTATCATATCCACTTTTATTCTAATCATATTAGTAATTTTATTTTCCCTTTCTGGTCATTGTCATGAAGTATGATGACATAATTTTTTTACATCCATATTCAAAATACTCCCAAAAGTATAAGGGTATCATATCATTAAAAATAAAATTCAAAAGATATGATTGAATAATTCTCCGAACAATCTTAATTGAAAATTTTATGAGATCTAAACAATCTTGTTCTAATCATCAAAATCATATATCTCATTTTTACCAAAACAAATAAATCATATATGTTCAAAAATTTGATTTCCATTGAGAATATGATAAATTTAGAAATCAAGGGAATGTTCATAATAAAACAAATCTCATTAAAATTTTAACTTATCATAAATTTAAGAAATATTAATTTTGATGATAAGCTATACTAAGAAGAAAGTCATAAGTAATTATGTCATGAAGAATATCATTATCAAATCATAAATGTCAAGAACATGATTTATTTTGACACATTTCTTCATAGATTAAATTTCAAAGCTTTTGAAATCTTAGGATATCAAATAAAAAGGATCTTGATTCTTATAGAAATATCAAGTTATAAATATTAAAAAGTCAGAATCATGATTAGGATGAAACTTTCCTTAATAAAGGGAATAAATCTTAGTAAATAATTTTGGTTTATATAAAGATCTCAAATTATAATTTTTAAGATTTTATGGTCATGATTTAAGTTATCAAATAATCAAAATCAAAATATCAATAATGTTGAATAGATTCAAGCATATCCATTCTTTAAAACAAAATCATCATCAAAAATTAATTTTCAAAAAATTCAATGAAGGCATCATAGATTATTTTTCAATAGCTGAAGTTCTCTAATCCATTGTAGTTTAAGAGATTCAAAAATAATAATATTATTTTATCTCTTATTAAAGGATTAATAGGATAGATTTTTTTTTCAAGAATAATTATCATTCTTTTGAAATTTATTTCAAGATGCAATGTCATTTAAAGTCAAAAATGAAATTTCATCAAGATCATTGTAATAAAATATTTTCAAACAAAAACATTGATTTATTTTAATTCTAATAATTTTTAGACTTAGTGTAGTGAGTTACCATGCTTATTTCATTCTTATTAAATATATTTTTAATTTATAAAATACTAGATAATGAAACATGATTTTTCTCTCTTTTTTCTATATTGTTCTATACTAAAATTTTATCATTCAATACAATCATTCAATTATAGTATTTCAATCAATGTAACATTCAAATTAATTATTTCATAGACTTTGTAAATATTTGAACCATTTAACAATAGTCTTTACATTTAAACCAACATCTAAACTAATAATATTGAACCTATTATTCAATAATCATCAAAATCTCATTCATGTAAATTTAACATATTTTTTAATAAATAAGGTTCTTTGGTTCTAGTTTATTTTTATAATAGTATGCTCTAGCTATATATCATCAAGATTAATTGTATAATGATGGTCTATCAAAAGATTCATTGTCATTAATTTTAATTTTAATAATTTTTTTGTTTCTGTTTAGGTTAGTAAGTTTGAAAGAGTGTTAGATCTCAAGTAATATATCTTGAGCATCTACTTTCAAAATATTTTTAGTGCTTCTAACCTTGTTAGGAGATAAATTTATAAGAAAGATTTAAGTACTCATTTTATATTGGGATCTATATGAATAAATTTGTCTTTCTTATCTAAATTTTTTTGATAATTTGTTATTTCCTTATGAACCCAAATTAATTTGTAAGGACTATAATTTTTAAATGAATATTTGTAAGCCATATATCCTAATCTTCTACAAAAGTTATATTTAAATTTTAGTGGTAAATTTAAGATAGGTCCTTTAATAAACATGGTTAGTTTTTGTTGAATATTTCCAACAAAGCCTATGCTATTTCTTTTATTAATATAGCCCCTTATTAGCAAAAATTATATTTAGAAATTTATTCTTAATTTTAAATTTTTTTAATGTTGACTTAAGTATGATATTTTCTTCTTTAATGTTATCTAGCATTTCACATTTAGAACTATGATTATGTGATGCTAATAACTCATGCATTTCATCTTTACTAACTAATAAATTATATTTATTTTTAAGCAACTTAAAAGATTTACTAAGTTTTCTAAACTTATTAAATATATCATGGAACATGTTTAATAATTCCAAAAAAAAATGCTTAATGAATCGCTAACCTCATCATCGATGGCCATAAGAGTGAGATTCTCCACTTCTTGGTTGTGCATTTCAACTTTCGAGCTTCTCGACTTTTTACGTTCATAGTAATCAACTTTTTACGTTCATAACAAGAGGTTTTGTCCATCTTTAGATTATTTTTAAGGTTCATATTCATTAATTTATCCGATTCATTTGTCAACGATCCAAAGTTCTCATCACTCGAGATTTCACTTGATGAGTCATATATTCTCAGTTCAAATTCCTTTCTATTCTTTGGAAGGTATTTTTCAAATTTATTTTTAGAAGTATTTTTATTTAATGATTCATTTAGATTAGCTGTGCTTTCATATGTTATTTCTAATGTATGCCATATATCGAAAGCCGAATTAAAACAAGAAATCCGATCAAATTTATTTTTATTAAGTGCACAATATAAGACATTCATAGTCTTTACATTCAACGAAAATATTTATTTTTCATAATCATTCCAATCATTTATTGGATTGGATGACTTCTGAAAACCTTTTTCAACAATACACCATAAATCAAGATCTATTGAAATAAAAAAGATACACATTTGTATTTTCCAAGATGTGTAGTTCGTCCCATTAAACATAGGAGGACTTATGATGCATTGACTATCGTTAATGTCGAAAAGAGCCATTTCTCTTAGATATTAAACGAAATGAGAAAAACGTAGCTCTAATAGAAAATGAAATGAGAAAAACGTAGGATCAATCGGCACTAGGGGGAAATTAGTGTAAGAGTAAATTAAAATTTTAAATAAAAATTTTTGCTTAAAGCAAGATAGAAAATCTGAAGCTTGTCGTTTATGTTAAGCAAGTGAATCTTTTGGAGAAGCGCTAAACTTATTACTTTAAAAATGACTTAAATGAACAAGCAAATCCGAATAAGGAGATAGATAATATCGTAAGTGAAGTGCTTGATTTCGAAGCCTTGCTTTCAAAATGTAAATAAAAATTGGAAGTGTCTATTGGTGTTTTGTTGAAATCAATTAAGAACTTGATAATTGTAAGCAGAAAATCAAAGAAGTAAGAACACCTACAATTATAGTGGTTCGACACTAACAGGCCTACATCCACTTTTGAGTCCTTCTTGAGGCACACCAGTATCCATTATTGATCTCCTTTGGGTGAAGATCAAACCTTTACAACATTTCAAGAGAGACAAGATTACACACTTGAATCACTCCGTTACCCCTTTTCTTTTTCTTACAATTCACACATAATATTTTCTCAAAATATAATCTCCAAAATTATTATATAAAATGCAAGAAAATTTAGGATATTTATAGACCCCAAATGACTTCAGAATTTAGAGCCAAAAATCAAACTCACTCAAAAAATTCGGGTACGGGTGGTTCACCCATCGACCTAAGCAGGTCAACTACCGAAAGAGTCAAGATTCTTTGGTATGGGTGGTTCAACCATTGACAGTCGCCCAATATCCTAGGCGGCGCTAGTTGAACCACTACTCACCGGTAGTTTACCCGTCGGAATATCCAGAAAAGTGGTTCTCTTTACTTTTTGAGTTCCAACTTGAACCATCAATTGACCAATCCCCTGATCAACTAATTGAGCTCAACCTAAGCTCAATCAAACCCCAGTAGTGGATCTGGTTGCCTCTTTGAGTTGATTTCCAAATCACACTAAAATTGGACTCACTCTTAACTTACAACTTAAAGATTACAATTAAACATGACCACCAAGCTTAATGACCTCACTCTGGCATTCAAGTAACCTCTGAAATCTCCAACAGCGAGTCTTATGGTCTTCCTCCAGTCATCTCTCGATGTGTTCCTAGTAATCTTCCCGATACCTTCGGCGAAGTCTTAGCGAAAGCCCGACGAGCTCCTACCACATCGTCCAATCCTTGGCCCGATGCCTAAGCTTGATCTTGGGTCAATGTTTGATCTGTAACTCCTTCTCCCATCATGGTTATACCTATATGATGCTAACTATGACTCAATTAATTACAATCATAATTGCCAAACACATCCCCGTCATGACCTTCCCAATCCTGGTAAGCATTTTGACTACTTCTGATAATCTTCCGATGAGTCTTGATCTTCTTTTGGTGAACTCTCTTGTGCCATCCTAGTAAGCTCCCAATGCACTCCTGGCGAGTTCCCAACCGTATCGTCCGAACCCCGGTCCGATGCATGGACTTGATTTTGGTCAATCATGATTGTCATATTCTCTCTGTCGTAGTTAATCCTGCATCAATCAACTTCTAACAACCAATGTTAGATCAATAATTCATCAATTGATTTCATCATCAAAATCTGAGATTCAATACTATGTACCTCATCTCCTATTTATAGAGAGCCACCCATATAACCATAATGGATCCTGCCTTAGTAAGTATTGAATCTTTATCTAATTATCCACTAACCTTAGATTATTAGATCTCTATTCAATAATCTCCTTTGGCCTCTAATTGGGCATAATATAAGAAGCCTATCAATGTAGAGTCTCATCTAATAAGAATAGGAGCTAATTGGATAACTCATATCTAATCCTCTTTCTGCTAAGCATCCACCATATTTGTGTGTGACCCTCTAGGCCTAATACTAAGCTAGCCATGAGCCATACCTATTAGAACTCCTTATGACTCAGTGAATTATTTATTATTCATAATAATTCACTTGAGTAATCAATTATAGATGTACTAGGCCACTGTGCTATAGTCCCCAGATGGTACAAGAGATCTTATTCATTGGACCTGTCTGTCCTTAGTTACCATGTATCTATAATCCCTCATCCATCCAATCTTCTAGAGACCATATATTGCGCATGATACTTGTCAAGCCACATATGTAATCCGTCTAAGTCTCACTCTAATTAAATTCTTTTAAAGAACTTTTTTTCTCTCAATCCGACCAACTTGATCAGAGATTTACTTGAGCAAGAGCATACATAATATTTCTCTCATGATACTGAGAGTGGATGATCTTCTATTGACACTTAACAACCTTCGTAAGATTAGCTTCTGATCCTAATAATCGATTATATCAGATCTAGAACTTTCTAAACTTGTAAGTTTGGTATCAAAGAGAGGATTACTCAAATAAGACATCTTTGGTGTCTCAAGTCTAAAGACTAGATACACAACTACGACTATGGAATCACTATATGATGTCAGGTATAATTAACCATATAGCATTTCATAAGCAGATCAATCAATGAACTCATTTTCTAATGAGCACCTGTATTGTATCCTCAGTGTCTCCACATAAGTGTATTAAATCTTAGATTTTGATGATGAGATCAATTGATTTATATTTATTTAACATATATGTTAGAGAAAGAATTGTAGGTATAACTATGACAGGATCAATGGAGTTACAACTAAATAATGAGCCAAGATCAAGCTTAGGCATCGGGCCGGGTTCGGATGATGCAGTGGGATCTCGTTGGGAGTTCGCTAGGAGATTCGTCGAAGGGATCGGGAAGCTCACTAGGAACATAAAGGGAGATCACCAAAAGAAGATAAAATAACTTACCGCAAGAATACCGGAGGCTACCAGATTAGCAGAAGTTGGGTCTAAATTAAGCTTATGGTCATTAAGTGTTGTAATCATTGAGTCTTAGTTAGAAGTGAGTCATAATTGAGTTTGATTTAGATAAAAATCAAATCAACTCAATAAAGAAATTGGATCCACTATTGGGTTTGGTTGATCTCAGGTTGAGCTCAATTAGTTGACTAAGGAGCTGGTCAACATAAAGTCAAAGCCGGAATTCACCCAAAGAAGATTGGTAGTGGACGCTGGTGTACCTCAAGAAGGAGGACTCGGGAGTGGACATAGGCCGTTAGTGCCAAACCATTATAAAAATTATGAGTGGTTCTTTGCTTTCATTGATTACATATTTCTTGTATTAAAGCTTCCTATTTAACTTATCTTTTAAGAAAGTAAAGTTTTCACGATAAGTTCTTTACATTAAACGTTGCTTATCTTTTCGATTTGGTTATCTGCTTAGCAACTTTTCTTTATTCACTTAATCATTTCACAAAAAACAAAAAGTTTTGGTTTCTCTATCTTGTTTTAATCGAAAAGATATTATCTAAACTAAAGATTTACACTTGCACTAATTCACCCCCTCTCTTAGTGCCAATTGATCCTAACAATTGGTATCAGAGCCAGGTTCTTACTCTTTGGATTAACACCCACTTGAGTAAATAGCTTGTTTTGACATGAATAAGGGACATTCTATTTCATGTCCACTCATGTTCAATGGGTCATATTACATATATTAGAAAATATAGATGCGTATTTTTCTCATCTTTTTGGACTTTGATTTATGGAATATAGTTGAGCGTGGATTTGAAAAATCTTCCAAACCAATGAATTAGTTAAATGATTTGGAAAGAAAGAATTTTTCTCTAAATGCAAAGGCTATAAATGTCTTATTTTGTGTAATTGATAAAAATGAGTTTAATCATGTTTCTGTTTGTGAATCGGCTTTCGATACTTGGCACATACTAGAAATCACACACGAGGGGACTAGTAGAGTAAAAGAATCAAAAATAAATATTCTAGTTCATAATTATGAGTTGTTTAAAATAAAACCAAGTCAGTTTATTAGAGACATGTACAACCGTTTCACGAATGTTGTAAATGGACTTAAAACACTTGAAAAATATTTTTTAAAATTTGAACTTATGAGTAAGATTTTATGATCTTTGCCTAAAAATTGGGATCCTAAAGTAACCACTATTCAAGAGGCCAAAGATTTCAATAACCTGTCTCTTGAAGAACTGATGGGCTCTCTTATGACTTATAAACTAAACTGTAAAGCTCATGATGAGCTTGATGAACCCCTTCCAAAGAACAAGAAGGATATAGCACTTCAAACAACGAATGACTCCTCGAGTGATAAGGACCATGATATTGCACTTCTATCAAGAAAATTTAAAAAATTTATAAAGAATAAAAACTATAAAAACAAAAAGGAACCAAAGAAAGACAACATCATTTGCTATGAATGCAAAAAACCAGGACACTTCAAAAGTGAATGTCCCAAACTGAAGAAGAAACTGACTCTAAAAAAGAAAACACTCTCGGCCACTTGGGATGATTTAAGTTTTTTGGAGGATGAAGACCAATCCAAAGAAGAGGTGGCTAACTTTGCCTTAATGGGATTTGAAACTGAGGTTAGTGAGTCTTTAGATATTTCATTTTCAGAATTATCAAGTATGTTTCATGATTTATTCAACGAGTTTAAAAAACTTGACAAGTCTTTTAAACTGCTTAAAGTTGATCATGATTTGTTAGCTAAAAGACTTGATGAAATGCATGACTCCTTAGCATTATATAAACCATGCTTAAAATGTGATACGTTAGATAATATTAAAGAAGAGAATTGCATGCTTAAAACTATAATAAAAAAATTTAAGATAGGGAATAAATCCCCGTTGAATCTCAGATTTTGATGATAAAATCAATTAATGGATTATTAATCTAACATGATTGTTAGAGTTGATTGATATAAAATTAATTACGATAAAAGGATTATTATAATCAGGGTTGGCCAAGGTTAAGTCCATGCATCGAGTTGATACGTTTGGGAACTCGCTAGGAGTGTGTCAGAAGCTCATCGAGGGTATCGGGATTTTGCCAGGATGGTGTAAGGGAGTTCGTCAAAAGAAGACCGAGACTCGCTGAAAGATTATCGGGGGTAGCTGAAAAGCTTGTCGGGAGTCGGGATGGTCTTGTAATGGATATTTTGGTAATTATAATTATATTTAATTAAGTCATAGTTAGCATCATGCAGGTCTAACTATGGCAGGATCAATGAAGTTATAACCAGATGATGGGCCAAGATAAAGCCTAGGCATTAGGCCGAGCTTGGATGATGTAGTGGGATCTCGCCAAAAGTTTGCTAGGAGATTCACCGAAGGAATCAGGAAGCTCGCTGGGAACGCAAAGGGAGATCACCGGAAAAAAGACCGGAGGACTTGCCACAATATTACCGGAGGTTATCGGAATATACGGGAGTTAGGTCTTAATTATGTTTAATTAATTATTAAGTATTGTAATCATTAAGTCGTAGTTAGAAGTTAGAGTTCTAACTAAGTTGGATTTGGAAGGAATCTAAATCAACTCAATGAGGGAACCAGATCCACTACTAGGTTTGGTTGAGCTCAGGTTGAGCTCAATCAGTTGACCAAAGAGTTGGTCAACGTAAAAGTCAAGTCGAAATTCGAAAAGCGGAGGGAACCACTTTTGCAGAAATTTTGACGGGTAAACTACTGGTGAGCGGTGGTTGGACCACCCGTACCATAGAATCCGGGCGACGGGCATCAGCCTTAGGCGGGCAAACCACCCAAGTGGCAGGTGAACCACCCGTACCATAGAATCTGGGCGGCGACCAGTTGCTGATGGCAGGTAAACCGCTCATACCTGGATTTTTCGGATACGGTTGGATTTTGGTTCTGGTTTTGAAGCTAATTTGGGGCCTATAAATACTTTAAGTTTTTTTACATTCAGAACAACACTTTTGAGGGATTATATTCTGAGAAAATATTATATGAGAATTATAAGAAAAAGAAAAGGGGTAAGGGAGAGAGCTTAGAGTTGTAAATCTAGTCTCCCTTGTAAGCTCAAGTATAAGGGTTTGATCTTCACCTAAAGAAGATTGGTAGTTGATGCCGACATGCCTTAAGAAGGACTCGAAAGTGGACGTAGGCTATTGGCGCTAGTGTTTCATACTTGTATTGCTTGAATGTTGTTGAATTGATGCTTCCAACTTAACTAAACTCCTTGAAAGCAAGACGATAAATTTTTTTCCTCAAACGTGATTATCTTTCCGGCTTCCTTAACAAATTACTTTTAATCATTTACTTATTTTATTAAAAAAATAAAAAGCTTTTACTTTAGAAAGAAAAATTTTAGCTTGCACTAATTCAACCCCACCCCTCTTAGTGCCAATTGATCATAACAATTGGTATCAAAGCAAAGTTATTACTCTTTGGATTAACACCCACTTGAGTAAATGACTTGTTTCGGCATGAATGAGGGATATTCCATTTCACGTCCACCCATGTTCAATGGGATTGATTACACATATTGGAAAACATAGATACGCATTTTTCTCATCTCTTCGGACTTTGATTTATGGAATATAGTTGAGAGTGGATTTGAAAAGTCTTTTTTTCCAATGAATAATTGGAATGATTTGGAGAAGAAGACTTTTTCTTTAAATGCAAAGGCTATGAATGCCTTACTTTGTGATTTTGATATGAACGAGTTTAATTATGTTTTTGCTTGTGATTCGACTTTCGATATTTGGCATACTTTGAAAATTATATATGAAAGCACAACTAATATAAATGAATCAATTAATGAAATATATTATAAAAATAAATTTGAAGAACACATTCCAAAGAACAGGAAGGATTGTGAACTAAGAATGATATATAACTCATCGAGTGAAATCTCGAGTGATGAGAACCTTGGACATGAACTTTTGAAAAATAAACTGGAAAAATTAATGAACTTTAATCTTATAAAAATTATGGATACAACCTCTTGCTATGAACGTAAGAAACCGAGTAGCTTCAAAGATCAGTGGAGAATCTTGCTTTAATGGCGATCGAAGATGAGGTTAGTGAGTCTTTAGATTTTTCATTTTCAGAATTATCAAGCATGTTTAATAATTTATTTAATGAGTTTAGAAAACTTAGTAAGTCTTTTAAACTGCTTAAAGTTGATCCTGATTTGATAATTAAAAGACTTGATGAAATGCATGACTCATTAGCTTCACCTAAACCATGTTTAAAATGCGATATGCTAGATAATGTTAAAATAGAGAATTGTATGCTTAAAACTACATTAGAGAAATTTGAGATAAGGAATAAATCTCTAAATATGATCCTTACCAATAAGGGTCATATCAATAATAGACATGGCATAGGCTTTGTTAGAAATATTCAACAAAAGCCAACCATATTCGTAAGATGACCTACATTAAATGTGCCACCAAAAGTTAAATATAATTCTTGTGGAAAATTAAAACATAATACCTACAAATGTTCATTTAGTAATTATAGTCAACATAAATTAATTTAGGTTCCTAAAGAAACTATAAATAACCTTAAGCCATTAGAGAAAATGGGAAGATTATGTCATGAAAGACTCAATGTTAAATATGTACCTAAATCAAAACCTCTCATAATATAAAGTTGTTTCCTAATAAGGCTAAGAGCACTAAGTAATATTTTGAAAGTAGATGCTCAAGACTTGAGATCTAATACTCTTTCAAAGCTCACTAGCCTATGTAACAATAACAAAAATAATTATTTGAATTAAGATGTTTGAAGCTTAATGATCCTTGTTTCTATTATAACAAATCCTTTTATTGAAAATAGTTCATCATTATATAATTAATCTTGATAATGTATAGCTAGAGCATGCTAAGACTAGAACTAAAAGAACCTAAGTTATTATTAATAAAAAAATTACTCATGTTGAAATTTACATAGATAAGATTTTGATAATGATTAAAAAATTGATTTAAATATAAAAATTATTGTTAAATAGATCAAATATTGACAAAGTCTATGGAATGATTGATTTAAATGTTACATTGATTGAAATGCTATGATTGATTTGAATGATATAATTTGAGCATAGAACAATATAGAAAAGGGAGAGAAAGACATCACATGAAACAACCAAAAGGAGAATAATTAATTTTAAATGTCATTGTATTCTTGAAATAAATTTCAAAAGAAGGATAATTCTTCTTGAAAGAATATTTTTATCCTATTAATCTTTCAAATAAAATGATACTATTCTTGAATCTCTTTAACTACAAAAATGAATTAGAAAACATTTAGCTATTTTTTCTAGAAAACAATCTATGATGACTTTATTGAAATTTTTTGAAAATTAATTTTTGATGATGATTTTAGATATATTTTTAAATAATTTTATTTTAAAAAATGGATACATTTAAATCTATCTAACTTCATTGATATGGTGCTTTTAATTATTTGATAACTTAAATCATGATCTTGAAATCTTAAAAATTATAATTTGAGATCTTTTTATTTACTAAGATTCCTTTCATCCTAAACATGATCTTGACTTCTCAATATTTATTACTTGATATTTCTATAAGAATCAAGATACTTCTTACATTATCTCCTAAGATTTCAAAAGCTTTGAAATTTCATCTAGGAAGAAATGTGTCAAAATAAATCATGTTCTTGGCATTTATAATTTGATAATAATATTCTTTATGACATGATTACTTATGACTTTTTTCTTAGTATAACTTATCATTAAAATTAGTATTTCTTAACATTATTATAAGTTGAAAATTAAAAGAGATTTGCATTATCATAAATATTTCCTTAACTTCTTGACTTGACTTATATGTTATGGGAATCACATTATTGATCTCTATGATTTTCTTTAAAAAGAGATTTATGATCTTAACAATAATATTTAAAATTTTTATCAAGATCATTCTTCTTTTCTATTAAAAAGATTTATCTTGGATAAATTAAGATTATCTCCTAATACTCATTTGTAGTATTTACAAAAGAGGGAGAAAGAAAACCTATTAAATGAAATCATATTTTTTATATTTAAATTTTTAATGACATGATATCTCTTATATTTTTTGACATAAATTGAACATGGTTGAAAAGAAATTATGCAATCATATTTCTCTCTTAACAATCACAAAAAATAGGAGATATAATTTTTAATATGATTAGAAGCAAACATTGAATGATGAATAAGTGCTTAGAAGAAAATTAGAACTTTCTAAATGCATACAAAATACTTGATTTATAATTGGAGCTTGATATACCATCATGCCTTCTTAGGAAATTTTTAATGCTTTTTATCCAAATTACATGAGATGATTTTAAATGCATGAGTAATTCTTAAACTTTTGAATCTCCTTGAATATCTTGAAGTTTTGAGCTTAATTTTAAAATTCACATCTATAAAAGTTACATCTTTAAAATTAAACATTTTTGTGATATGATATTTTTCATTTCTCTACCTTGATTCTACCTTCTTATTCACATAAAACAGAGAAAGAAAATCACTAGCATTTCAAGAGACTAATAAGTTTATTAATTACATTTTGAATCTCTTGAAAGTGATTTTGATGATTTTGAAATTAAATGATAACATGATTTTGATTTCTTAGAATTATAACTTGAAAGCTTTTATGAATCAAAATATTTTGTTATGTGTTTTCATATTATTTAAAAGGAGATTTTTATACAAATCATGAACTTGACAACTTTAGATTTCTTATAGATGAATCAAGAGATTTTATTTTAATTGTTTCTCCTATAAATTTGTCTCTTGATATTCATAATTTACTTTCATGAATTGTATATCTCATCACTATGTTAATCTTTCATGATATATTTCATGTGATGATATTGAAAAATGGTGAAATGAAAAAAGTTTTGCACTATTGAAACTAATCCCTCTTTGACAATGACAAAGGGGAAGCAAAATTTGTTAGCTTGTAAAATTGCAAGCTTGAACAATACGAAGGAAGCAAAAATTTGGTAGCTTGCAATTCCCAAAAGAGAAGAAAGAACTTACTAGATTTGTTTATTATATCTTCTTGAAATTTACATGAGAAAAATGTGTTGAACTCATATTCGAATTTTATATATTTACAAGATTGAGGTTGAGACCTAGACATGCTAAATCATGAAAATATATAAATTGCTAATCTAGATTTCATGAGATTAAGCTTTTTGTGATAACATTTTTGATAACTTTCTCCATGATTTAGTATCTTATTGTTTTCAAAAAATGCATGAAGATGTGTCACATTTAAAATTTACAAGAGATGATTTTATATATCAAGAGATGATTTTTGCTATATTTTAAATACATAAGTAGTCTTTAAATCTTTTGGACTTTAGAGCTCATCTTAATATTACTATTAAAATTTATTAAAAACTCTTCTCATGATGAAATGATTCAACAACACCTCACCTATTTCTCTCCTTGTTAATTATAAAAGGTATGGTTGATGACTAGAGATTAATTTTTAAATATATTAATTTTATTAAGAAAGATATACTTAATGACTTGAAAATTTTCTATGCTCAATGACTTAAAAATCTTCTATGCACTATGACTTGAAATTTTCTTTGACTTGAAAATTTTCTGTGCACTATGACTTTAACTTTTCTATGACTTGAAAATTTTCTATGCTCAATGACTTGAAA
The DNA here is from genome assembly GCA_021527575.1 of Ensete glaucum. Taxonomy (NCBI): domain Eukaryota; kingdom Viridiplantae; phylum Streptophyta; class Magnoliopsida; order Zingiberales; family Musaceae; genus Ensete; species Ensete glaucum. The sequence goes on along the minus strand of CM038559.1, from coordinate 36,906,332 downwards.
ATCTTCTATACTCTATGACTTAAAATTTTTTTATGCTTATTGATTTGAAAATTTTCTATGCTTGATGTTTTGAAGAAAAATTCTCAAATATTTTCAACTTCATGACAATCCTTGAAAATTCTTGATAAGTTAAAAAGTTTTAAAAATAAATCTTTGTTATACTTGAAAGGTTATATGCTTGAAATGCTTATTCCTTTGATTTACTTGAATTCAAGAGGATGTGACTATCTTGAATTTAAGTCATCTATATTAATGCATATACTAAGAGGGAGTAATGTTATCACGTGTTTTTAAAATTATTAGCTCTATATTTGACCTTTTTGTCGATGACAAAGGGGGAGAAATATATATTGATGACACTTGACATTGAAAAATATTCATTAGTAACACTTGATGATATAACTTAGATATTTTACAATTCATGATTTGATGACTTGATGCAAATTTATGTTGAAATTTACATAAAATGTTAATTGCTTGAATTTAAGAGTGAGTGCATCTCTTAAATTTAAGTGGTATGGTTTTAGGGGGAGTTAGCATTAACTCCTGTCATCAATTGGTTGCCATCATAAAAAAGGGAGAGATTGTTGAATCTCGGATTTTGATGATGAAATCAATTAATGGATTATTGATCTAATATGATTGTTAGAGTTGATTGATGTAAGATTAATTATGATAAAAAGATTATTACAATCAGGGTTGGCCAAGGTTAAGTTCAGGTATCGAGTCGATGCATTTGGGAACTCGCCAGGAGTGTGTCGGAAGCTCGCCGAGGGTATCAGGAGTTTGCCAGGATGGCGCAAGGGAGTTCGCCAAAAGAAGATCAAGACTCGCTAAAAGATTATCAGGGGTAGATGAAAAGCTTGTCGAGAGTCGAAATGGTCTTCTAATGGATATTTTGATAATTATGATTATATTTAATTAAGTTGTAATTAGCATCGTGCAGGTCTAACTATAACAGGATCAATGAAGTTACAACCAGATGATGGGCCAAGATAAAGCCTAGGCATCGGGTCGAGCTTGGACAATGCCGTGAGATCTTGCTGGAAGTTCACTAGAAGATTCGCCGAAGGAATTGGGAAGCTCGCTGGGAACACGAAGGGAGATTGCCGAAAAAAAGACCGGAGGACTTGCCGCAAGATTGCCGGAATATACGGGAGTTAGATCTTAATTAAGCTTAATTGGTCATTAAGTGTTATAATCATTAAGTCGTAGTTAGAAGTTAGAGTCCTAATTGAGTTAGATTTAAAAGGAATCCAAATCAACTCAATAAGGCAACCAGATCCACTATTATGTTTAGTTGAGCTCAGGTTGAGCTCAATTAGTTGACCAAAGAGCTGGTCAATGTAAAAGTCAAGCCAAAATTTGAAAAATGGAGGGAACCACTTTTGCAAAAATTTTGACGGGTAAACCGCCGGTGAGTGACAGTTGGACTACCCGTACCATAAAATCCGGGCGGAGGGCAATAGCTTTCGACGGGTAAACCGCCCAGGTGGTGGGTGAATCACCCGTACCACAGAATCTGGGCGGCGGCCAGCTGCTAACAGTGGGTAAACCGCCCAGGTCGGTGGGTAAACCATTTGTACTTGGATTTTTTAGATACGATTAGATTTTAGCTCTGGTTTTGAAGCCAATTTAGGGCCTATAAATACCTCAAGTTTTCTTACATTCAGAACAACACTTTTGGGGGATTATATTCTGAGAAAATATTGTGTGAGAATTATAAAAAAGAGAAAAGGGGTAAGGGAGAGAGCTTAGAGTTGTAAATCTAGTCTCCCTTGTAAGCTCAAGTGTTAGGGTTTGATCTTCACCCAAAGAAGATTGATAGTGGATGTCGGTGTGCCTTAAGAAGGAGAACTCGGAAGTGGACGTAGGCCATTGGCACCGAACCATTATAAAATTGTAAGTGTTTCATACTTGTATTGCTTGAACGTTGTTGAATTAATACTTCCAACTTAACTAAACTCCTTGAAAGCAAGATGATAAGTTATTTTCCTCAAACGTGATTATCTTTTCAGCTTTTTTAATAACTTACTTTTAATCACTCACTTGTTTTATTAAAAAAATAAAAAGCTTCGAATTTCCTATTTCTATCTTATTCGAAAAGCTTTTGCTTTAGAAATTTTTTTTTTAGCTTACACTAATTCACACCCCCTCAACCCCCCACCCCTTCCCGCCTTTTAGTGCCAATTGATCCTAACAATCCTTAAATATGATCCTTGCCAATAAGGGTCATATTAATAATAAATATAACATAGGCTTTGTTAAAAATATTCAATAAAAGCCAACTATCTTTGTAAGAGAACCTACATTGAATGTGCCACCAAGAATTAAGTGTAACTTTTGTGGCAAATTAGGACATAAGACAAACAAATATCTTTTTAGAAAATGTACTCCATATCAACTTGTATGGGTTTCAAAGAAAACTCTATGTAATGAAAATCGGTTAGAAAAGAAAGGTAAAAATCTTTTTGAAGGATCCAATATAAAATGGGTACCTAAATCGAAAATATCTTTCTTATAGGTTTGTCTCCAAACTAAAGCTAGAAGCACCAAATAGTATCTTGATAGTGGATGCTCATGGCATATGACCAAAGATATATCTCACTTTTCTAAGCTCTCTAGCTTAAGTGAAGGAGTTGTCACCTTTGGAGACAACAAGGGTAAAATCATTGGAAAAGGAATAATAGGTAACACATCAAACTTTTTGATTGAAGATGTGTTGTTAGTTGATGGCTTGAAACATAACTTGCTTAACATTAGCTAATTATATGATAAAGGATATGTGATTAAATTTTAACTTAATGCTTGCATAATTGAGTTGCCACACAAAAACAAATCCTTGATTACTTTAAGAAACAACAATGTATACACTATAGCTATTGAGAAATTTTGTGATGAAACTTGTTTTTCAGCTTTGAATGATGATGCTTGGATTTGGCATAAAAGACTAGGTCATGCTAGCATGAAAATTTTAAATCAAATCTCTACCAAAGAACTTGTGAGAGGTTTACCTAGTCTTAATTTTATCAAAGACAAAGTATGTGACACTTGTCAATTAGGAAAACAAATAAAGAGTAGCTTTAAGTTGAAAAATCAAATTAGCACCTCTAGACCACTTCAATTGACCCATATGGATCTATTTGGACTAATTGATATTACAGGTTTAGGTGGTAGCAAATATACATTTATCTTAGTCGATGACTTTAGTAGATATACTTAGACCTATTTCTTAACACATAAAAGTGATACATTTAAATGTTTTACAAAATTTTATAAAATTATTCAAAATGAAAAAGGATAGATGATCTCTTCAATACGGAGTGATAATGGTGGAGAATTTTAAAATAATAATTTTTAAAATTTTTATGATTCAAATAGGTATATCTATAATTTCTCTACTCCACGAAATCTACAACAAAATAGAGTTGTAGAAAGAAAAAAATAGGAGCTTAAAAGAAATAGCTAGAACAATGTTGAATGAACATAAACTACCCAAATATTTTTGGGCCGAAGCCGTTAATACGACATGCTATGTTTTAAATAGGGTTCTTGTAAGACCATTAATCACTGAAACTTCTTATAAATTGTGGAATAGTAAAAGGCCTAATATTTCTTATTTTAAAATATTTAGATGTAAATATTTTATTTTGAATGAAAAGGATGCTTTAGGTAAATTTGATGCAAAATCTGATGAAGGCATTTTTCTTGATTACTCTTATATTTCAAAAGCTTATCTTGTCTTTAATAAAAGAACATTATGATAGGACTCTAGTAGGGTTGAGTCCTAATCTCCATAAAAGTAGTAAATAAAACCCTAGTAGATTATAATAAAGCTACTCCTATCTTATAAAGGAGTATGACTAGGGTTTAGATTAGCCCTTAGGGGTTAGTGGCTGTCGCCCCCTTTATTGGGTTGGTAGGTTAGGGTTTCTCCCTACTTAGGTCGGCTATAGAGCCAACATAGCGCCACCTGTTTTCTCTAAGGCAAGTAGGCTATAAAAGGGGCAAAAGAATAATTTTAGTTAGGCAAGCACCCCTTAAGGCTAGGGTTTGGAGCCCTATATAAGTATGTAGCCTCTACCTCTTTTTATTAAGTAATAATCTATTTTATTTTAGTCTTGTGCCAAGTCTAGGAGGGAGGAACCCATACAACATTCCAAGGGTTGATCTCCCTCAAGGATCAAGAGCTACATAGCTCCTTTTGGGGTTCTATCACATTAGTGATAGAAGAATCCATTCATGTTATTTTTAATGAGTTTTTCAAACTTTAAAAGATTGATTTTGATGATGATATTGGTTTCGATATTATAAATTTAAATGATAACACTCCTAAAAGCAACTTAGATGTATCTACTTTCAACACCTTACCCAAGGAATAGAAGTAAATGAATGATCATCCTAAGGAGCTTATAATAGAATAAACGTTAAAAGGAATTTAAACTCGATCTTATTTTAGAGATTTTTGTGAGAATGCCATATTTCTTTCTCAAATCAAGCCGAAATACATTAATGAGGTCTAAGAGATGATTCTTGGGTTAATGCAATGCATGAAGAGCTTAATCAATTTGAGAGAAATGAGGTATGAGAGCTTATTCCTAAACCTAATAACAATTTAGTAATTGGTACTAAATAGGTATTTAGAAATAAGCAAAATGAAAATAGTATCATGGTTAGAAACAAAGCTAGATTAATGGCCAAAGGTTTCAACCAAGAATAAAGAATCGATTATGATGAAACCTTTGCTCTCATGGCTAGACTTGAAGCCATAAGGATGCTCCTTGCCTTTGCTTCTTTTAAAAATTTTAAGTTATTTCAAATGGATGTTAAAACTATCTTTCTAAATGATTTTATTTCTGAAGAAGTATATATTTAACAACCCCCCAGTTTTGAAAATAATATTCTTCCTAATCATGTTTTCAAACTTACAAAAGCTCTTTATGGATTGAAACAAGCCCCTCGGGCTTGGTATAAGAGATTTAGTTCTTTTCTTATTTCAAATAATTTTTCTAAAGGCAAGGTTGATACCATATTATTTTTTAAGCATTTTGAAAATGATCTTCTTGTTATTTAAATTTATGTTGATGATATCATCTTTGGATCTACAAATAAATCTTTATGTGAATCATTTGCTAAAGAAATGAGCCAAGAGATTGAATTGAGTCTAATAGGTGAGTTAACATTCTTCCTAGGATTACAAATAAAATAACTAGATGATGGTATCTTTATTTGTTAATCTAAATACATCATAAACTTGATAAAATGATTTGGGATGAAAAATGCTAAGGCATTAAACACTCCCATGAGCACCTCTACAAAGTTGGACTTAGATAATGAAGGAGAAAAATTTAATCAAAAAGCTTATAGAGGCATGATAGGAAGATACTTAACTGTAACTAGACCTAATATCATGTTTAGTGTTGGATTGTGTGCAAGGTATCAATTTAACCCGAAACTTTCTCATTTGAAAGCAGTTAAACGAATCTTTAGATACTTAAAATGAACATCTAAACTATGATTATGGTATCCAAAATTAAAGAACTTTGACTTGATTGCCTATTCTGATGCTGATTTTGGTGGATGTAGAATAGATAGAAAAAGCACTACTGGAACATATCAATTTTTGAGACATGCACTTGTTTCTTGGACTTCCAAGAAATAAAATTCAGTAACTTTATCTACTGCGGAAGCAGAATACATTGTAGCTAGTGCATGTTATGCCCAAGTCATTTGGATGAAAAACACACTAGAAGACTATGGATTAAAATTAAAAAATATTCATACAAAGTGTGATAATACAAGTGCTATATGTCTAACAAAAAATCTTATTCAACATTTAAGAACCAAACACATTGATATTAGACATCATTTTATAAGGGATCATGTAAATAGTCAAGATATCTTGTTAGAATTTATTGACTCTAAGTATCAATTAGCGGATATCTTTACAAAACCCTTAAATGAAGAATAATTTAATTTTCTTAGAAGAGAATTTAGAATGCTAAATCATGAAAATATATAAATTATTTAAATTCATAAAATTGAGCTATTTATCTTTGTGATGATGTTTACTTGTAAAAATTACATGAGATATTTTTAATGCATGAGTAGTTTTTTTTATCTCTTGGATTTTTGAATTCCATGAGATGATTATCTTATTGAGAGCTACATGCAACAATGTTTTACAACTCCTCTATTTTCTTTCCTTCTTGATTTGTAAGAGAAAGAAAATTCATTATGACTCTTGTTGTATTTTATAAAGGGGAGAGTAAAAATGTATTTGCTTTAAAAAATTAACCCCACCCTTCATCTTTTTGTTGATGACAAAGGGGGAGAAATGTATAGTTGATGGCTAGAGATTATTTTTTAAATATTTCAAATTTATGAAATTTATTGAGAAAGGTATGGTTGATGACATAAAAGAAAATTTTCTATGCTTAATGACTTGAAATTCTTTTATGTTTGATGACTTGAGGAAAATTTTTTAAATATTTCAACTTCATGACAATCCTTGAGAATTCTTGAAAAGTTGAAGACTTGAAAAGCTTAAAAGAAAATTCCTGTTATACTTGAAAGGTTATTTACTTGAAATACTTATTGCTTTGATTTAATTGAATTCAAGAGGATGTGACTCTCTTGAAACTAAGTCTTCTATATGATGGCATAAATTTAGGGGGAGTTAGGAATAACTCCCATCATCAATTGATTGTCATTATTAAAAAGGGGGAGATAATTAAATCTCAGATTTTGATAATAAGATCAATTGATGTGTGTTTATCTAACATGTGTGTTAAAGAAAGAATTGCAGGTTCAACTATGACAGGATTAACATAGTTACAATCAAATAATGGGCCAAGATCAAGCTTAGGCATTGGGTCGGGTTCGGACGATACGGTGGGATCTCGCCGGGAGTTCGCTAGGAGATTTGCCGAAGGGATCAAAAAGCTCGCTGACAACATGAAGGGAGATCACCAGGAGAAGACCAGAGGACTTGTCGCAAGAATGCCAGAGGCTACTGGATTGGCGGAAGTTGGGTCTAAATTAAGCTTAGGGCAATTAAGTGTTGTAACCATTGAGTCTTAGTTAGAAGTGAGTCCCAATTGAGTTTGATTTTAATAAAATCTAAATCAACTCAATAAGGCAACCAGATCCACTACTGGATTTGGTGGAGCTCAAGTTAAGCTCAATTAGTTGACCAAGGTGCTGGTCAACATAAAGTCAAAGCTGAAATTCGAAAAGTGGAGAAAACCACTTTTACGGAGAATCTGATGGGTAAACCGTCAGTGAACGATGGTTGGACCACCCGTACCATAGAATCCGGGTAGCAGCCAGTAGCTTTCGATGGGTAAACTACCCATATGGTGGTTAAACTGCCCGTACCACAGAATCTGGGCGGCGGCCAGCGGCTGACGATGGGTAAGCCTGGTCGGCGGGTAAACCGCCCATACCCGATTTTTCTGGGTATGTTTGATTTTTGGCTCCAAATTTCTGAAGCCACTTGGGGTCTATAAATATCCCAAGTATTCTTGTATTCACTACAACTCTTTTGGGTAATTAACTTTTATGAAAAAGAAATTATGAGTGATTTGTAAGTAAAAAAAAAATGGAAGGGAGAAAGCTTAGAGATAGAAATTTTTCTTAAATCTCCCTTGTAAATAAGTATAAGGCTTTGATCTTCACCCAAAGAAGATTGGTAGTGGATGCTGGTGTGCCTCAAGAAGGAGGACTCGGGAGTGGACGTAGGGCGTTGGTGCCAAACCACTATAAAAATTGTGAGTGTTTCTTTGCTTTCACTGATTACATATGTCTTGTATTAAAGCTTCCTATTAAACTAATCTTTTAAGAAAGCAAAGTTTTCACGATAAGTTCTTTATATTAAACGTTACTTATCTTTCCAGTTTGATTATCTACTTAGTAATTTTTCTTTGTTCACTCAATCATTTCACTAAGAACGAAAAGCTTCAATTTTCTTATCTTATTTTAATCAAAAAGATATCATCTAAACTAAATATTTACACTTGCACTAATTCACCCCCTCCCCCCCCCCCCCCCCTCTCTTAGCGCCAATTGATTCTAACAAAGTGGCTATTAGAATAACCACCTTCATTATATGGATAGGTATATAACACACCGATCTATTCGGTTATCTCAATATCTCCTCGAGCAACCTATGATCGAGATTATTTATGATATGTGTTTAAAAGCGAGTCGGTCTCATTATAATGATCTCATCATGATCCGATTCCGATTTCATAAAACTAAGGACATCACAATATATATATTCAACAGATAATATAATGTGAGAATATGCCAATAAATAATGCAAAAAGACTATACAGCGTGTCACATGTGCTATCACTCACGTGATTGGCTTGTAGGGCACCTGTAACCAGCACTATGAACATGCACCTTTTCATCATTAATTTCAGGTTGTCAGGGTTGTGTCTTTTAATATGGGTAGGACAGTCCCAAATCTTAACCACCTTAAGATCAGGCTTCTTTCTTTTCTATATTTCATATGGTGTACATACTACCAACTTTGATGAAACTCTGTTCAGAAGATAAGCTGTGGTTTATAGGTTATATCCCCGAAATGAGATAGGTAGGTTGGTGAAACTCATCACGAAATGCACCATGTCTAACAGTGTACAATTCATCCTTTCTAATACACGATTGAGTTGAGGTGTATAAGAAAGTGTCTATTGGGATATAATCCCATGGTCCTTGAGAAAATAAGCAAACTCTATACTTAAGTACTATCCTCCTTGATTTGATCGAAGAGTCTTAATACTCTTTTTAATATAGTTCTGTACTCCATTCTTATATTCTCTGATTTCTCAAAAGCCTCGGACTTGTACTTCATCAGGTACACGTATCTATACCTGGAGAAATCATCAGTGAGTGTAATTAAGTATGAGTAACCACCTATAGCCTGAGTCAACATAGGATCATATATATCATTATGTATGAGTTCTAGTAGCTTAGTGACTCTCTCTCTAGTTTCACTAAAAGGAGAGTTAGTAATCTTTCTACGAAGGCAAGGTTCGCAAGTTGTATATAACTCATAGTCCAATTGATCTAAGTATTCATCTTTCAATAACCTTTGTATCATTCCCTCATAGATATGACCTAGTTTACAATGCCATAAGTATGCATTGTTCACCTCATCTTATTTTCTCTTGGACATATTTATATTCATGATGTGTGAAGAAGTGTCTAACACATATAAGCCAATTATCAAGGTCCCTATAGTGATGATCTCATCATTCAAAATTATTGAATAACTATTATTCTTAAAAAATAATTTATATCTACTAATTATCAAACAAGTGATGAAAATAATATTTTTGATAATAGAGGGAACAAGATAGTGTATATCAAATACAATGATAGCTTCACCAAGCAGATGTAGGGTGACCTCCCCAATGACAACTATAGTATCTCTTGCTCCATTGTCCATCTTGAGGTTCATCTCGCTTTTGGCCAATCTCCTAGGTCTTGCTATAACTTACAACGTATTGCATATATGATAAGCACTTCCGATATCCAATACCCATGTGTTATTATGAAAATCTAACAAGTGAAGACTGATAATAAATATACTTGAAGCTTCTCTAAGCTTCTATTTCGCCTTTTCTGCAAGGTAATTATAATAGTTCCTCTTCCAGTGCCCTTCTTTACTATAGTAGAAGTAATGTTCTTTGTCCTTTGCTTAGCCTTTTTTAGCAACCTTTGCTTTATCTGGTCTTTCCTTGCCCTTGCCCTTCTTAAGGGTCTTACTAGCCTTCATTTTCTTCTTGGTCTCACTAATATAGAGAACTGACTTCTCTTTTTTGAAAGTACTCTCAGCTTCTCTCAACATATTGAGGAGCTTAGGGAAAGTCATCTCAAACTTCCTTATGCTAAAATTCATGAAGGAGTGAGAAAAGGAATATGGCAGGAATTGAAGTATTAGATCAACATATAAATTATCCTCTAGGACTATTCTTAGACCTATGAGTTTTTTGATCTACTATATTATCTTCAGGACATGGTTCTGAACCGATGCCCCCTTCTGTCATCCTAGCTCTGAAGAGACTCTTGGATATCTTATATCTTTGAGTTCTTCCATGTTTCTCAAACAACTGGTGGAGATGAAGAAGGACGAAATTGACATCCATGCTCTCATATTGCCTCTACAACTAAGGAGTCGTAGAGGCCAACATATAGCATTTTGCCAAAGTGGAATCATCTATATACTTCACATAGCGAACAATCCTATCCTCACTCGCCCATTCTTCTTGTGTGTGCATAATTGTATCAAGGAACTACGTGATTTTCTTTACTATAAGAATTCTTAAATTACGGAGCTAATTTGTGTAATTTGGACCAAAGAGCCGGTTGACATCAAGTATGCCACGTAGGGGGTTTGCGAGTGATATATTTTTGACAAATAAGATATAGCATAAATAAATAATATACAGAATTTATAAAAAATAATTAAGATATGGACTTCTATCTTAACATACTCCCACTATTTTCCTAATGAATCAAGTGACACCCTCGGCATGTGAAACAAAAGTCTTCGACATATTTCTAGTGGAGATCAGGATTCAATCGATGTCTTAGTGCAATGTTAGGACCCCAACTAAGTTGGGTCCTAGTCAATTAAGTCAAGTCCTAGATTGGGCCTTGTTGGCCAACCTAGACCTAACATTAAGTCGGATAGGAGAAGATTTGAGTCTATTTTAATAAATCAGCCCAAATCCTAATAGGGTTATGATTCGACTGAACTAGAGTATGATTAGGAGTCCGAATTGGATACGGGTCAGAGTCAATTGAGTCATAAATATAATAAATCCTAATCCCCTAGTAAATAAGTGGTTGGCTAGGGTTAGGGAGGAGTCCTTATGGGATGAGAGTCTGCTAACCGCATCCTATCTTAAGAGAGGCCGACTAGGGCAAGAGGGGGAGAGTCCCACTTATCTTGGACTCTCTCTAGGGTGGTATAAGAGAAAAATTAGGAGTTAGAGACCCCCTATAGCCACTAGCCATATTATGATTAGGAGTTGGCTAAGGGTTAGGAGTTGAGGGGAAGATGAGTCTTGGTCTAGTAGGAGTCTTAGTTGGAGTAGAAGTTAATTAGAAGTTGAAATTTGTTGGAGTAGGATTTCTATTTGGAGTTAGGATTTAGAAGCCCTATAAGTAGCTTGTATTCTCCCCTTTTTTCATCATGAATAGATCAATATTATTTTCAGCCTTTGTGTAGAAATCCAAGGAGGGAGAAACCCCTATAGAGTTCCAAGGAGGTCGATCCCCTATAGAGATCACCCTAAGCTTAGAATCCGTAAGGGTTCTAACACTTGGTATCAAAGCAACATTCTTGGTATCTTGCTGCCCTTCCATAGCCACCCATCATCCTTCTACAGTAACCAAGAAATTCTCATAATTACTTAGATCATCGTGGAATTCTACCGTAATCTTAACTACTACAGATTATCTTTTGATCTCTCTATGAATTACAACAGGTTTTGCTTTCCTACCTTACTGCTATTGTAATTTAGTTATCCTTCATCCAAAAAATCAAAAAAATTATTCCTATCTCGCTGCATAAACTCTTCATTATAAAGTTTCCATCTTTACGATGAAAGTTGCATTACAGAATTCAGCCGCATACCACTACCTATTTTGATCTTGTGTTGTGATTTTTCTGTCTAATCTTCTATAAGTTTTTTATAATGACTTTGGCACTCTTTAATAGTAGATTTTCTTTTGGTTTCATAAAAAAATTATTGATATAAATTGTTGATCTTTTACATCTAATCTATTGCCTTCTAGACGTAAAAATTTGTCGCAATACCTTTCCGTAATCTTTGGTCTTGTCAAATCTTTTACTGCCATATTCTTTCATAAAATTTTTGTCAATATTATCTTTCCCTAACTAGTGGATTCTCATTGAATTTTACTCAAATCCTTATTTTGAACTACTAGAAAAAATTACATTTATATTGCTGAAATTTTTTGATGAAAAATTCTATTGATGTACCTTTGTCGTTCTTCTTCTTGTAAACTACTAAAACCCTACCTATCCTGCTGCCCCCAATCACGTCATCTTTAGGGAACCCCTCTAGCCTTAAGATGCAGCCATCGTAGCTTATTTTCATAATCCATAGCCAACCCTAATAACCCCTAAAATATCTCAGCCTAAACATCACCCTCAATTGCAACCTTGATCCATCACCCTTTTTGGCCACTAATCCATACCAAAATGGTTGCTACCATTAACAACAATCTTAAGTTACCCTTCTAACCCTAAACCTCTATCACTAAATCTCCCTTACAGCCTCTACAGTAGCTCCAAACAGTAGCATCAATAACACCCTCTTTGATGAAAAATTTTGTTGCACTACCTTTGGTACTCCTTGCTGCAGCCACACCTGATCCCTAGGTTGCTGTCATCAATAGTAACCCTAAACCATTCTTCTAACCTTAAATCTCAGCTATCATACTCTTATATGACCTCTACAGTAGTTAGTCATAAATCACAGCCCCAAGAACAACTTGTCCACCCTAAACCACAGCCATCTACCCATGATCTACCATCCCTTTCGGTCACCAATCTACCCAATCATTTCATACCATTGACCCAACAACATGAGAAGACTCTTGACATCTTAAATCTGGAGGCATATATAATGGCATCTCAAGATTAAATCGATGCTAAGTTGGAGGCGTTTGAATCACGCTTGGAGGACAAATTGCACACTTTATTTGTTGAATTTGGATTGGGCCAATCTTTGAGCCTAACAAAATTCCAGCAAGGAGAAAGTTTAGAGAGGCCTTTAAGGAAGGAGGGACAACCCTCAAATATGATACAACCATACATCAGGGTGTACTTCCCTCAATGGAAAGAAGGAGACCTGATGGGATGGATTTTGATAAGACTCCAGCAGGGTTGAGTCCTAATCATCTAGAAGTAATTATTAAGAACTCTGTGATATTATAATAAAATATGGTTAGACACTTTTATCCTATAAAGAAGTATGACTAAGGTCTATTTTGGGGCCTTAGGGCTTCCTAGCCACCACCCCCCTTAACTGGGCTAGCCGGCTAGGGTTTCTAGCAGAGGGGCATGGCTTGTGTAGCCACTTAGGCCGTCGTCCCCTTTATTTAGACATGACAACCATAGGAGGGGCAAAAGGGAGAATTTACTTAAGAAGCACCCCCCTAGGGCTAGGGTTTTAGCCCTATATAAGCTTGTAGCCTCCATCTCTTTTCATCAAGAAAAATCAATCTACAATTTAGCCATATGACTAACTACTAGGAGGGAGGAACCCCTATGGCGTTCTAAGAGTTGATCCTTCTTAAAGATCAAAATCTATAAAGCTCCTTCCAGGGTTCTATTATCTGGTATTAGAGTAGCATTCCTATTGCCTTTGCTGCCATCTCTACCACCCCCACCCTTCCAAGCAATTCTCATAATTACTACAATAAGCGCCTCCATCGTCATCCCCAAGCCACAGATCAAATCAATCTACTGTTGCTCCCTATGTTTGAAATTAGAGATCTAGTATATTTTCATCACCCATGCCTATTTGCTACTGCTATTCCTTTGCCTTACATGTTAGAGAAGTTTTTTCATATTTTCCTTGCTGCAAAATTTTACTGTTGCAAATGTTATCATCATTGCGAAGGGGAAATATTACAGAAAATTTTAACCGATTGTTGCTTCTTGAAATCGAACTTTTGCTCATCTATTTTGGCTAAAACTTTTGTACAAATTTATAGATCATCTTAGCTTTCATCTAAGATTGATCTCTAGAAAAATTCCTTCTGAAACCAGACTTATAGTGCTACAATTCCTCATCGCCTGTTGTTGGAATTTTATGACGAAGAATCTGCCTTCTGACTTTTTATCTACTTTCCTACCATTATACTATCGAAATTTTGTTGAACTTATTTGTTGATATTACCCACATCTGAACCAAGGTTTTGTGACAAATTTCTATATATTTTCCTCATGTTTTCCTCTGAAATTTACATCGAGAATTCGTTGTTTCTCCAACGTAAATTCTGTTCGGCAAAACTGCATATACGCAGTGATCTTTTATCGAATCTTATCAGATTTTCACTGTTGCTTTTCCAAATTTGAAAATATATTTTCCTCATCTTCATCCTCTAGCACTATATCCCAAATTTCATAATTTTTAGCTGGAATTTTCATTAAGAAACTGATATTTCTTCGATGATAATTCTGCTTCTGTAAGACAGCATACATTGCAGCGAACTTCGTTAAATTCTATTGAACCCTCACTGCCATCTCTTCTAGATCTTAAACCATCTTTCCCTAACCTTCACTCTCTATCATCACAACCCCAAAACCCTACCAAACTGTAACCAAAATATACCTATATTAACCTAAAATAGCCTAAAACCGTAGCCTTATATAACCAGCACCTATTCGCAGCATACCCCCACCAATCCCTATCAAACCTCTATTACCATCTATCCTAGATCCAAAACCTTTTTCCTAACCTTCACCCACTACTATCATAGCCCTAAAACCATGCTAAATCGTAGTCGAAACTTCACAAAACTATAGCTCCAAACTGCACCCAAAACAGCCACCCAATCTCCCTTATCCCTTTAACCACAGCACGTATCTCTTGCTACCATCTACCTTGATCGCAACCAGTAGCAACTTGATCATGTCCTTCAGCAATCCCTCACCACACAATACTACCAACAGTGACCTCTGGCTGCATCCTCCTTGATCACAACCAACAAAGATCCTTTGTGGTAAAAAGCTACTAGCAACGATCTTTCGCTGTAATCTATCTACATCGCAACCTGCTGCAATCTTTCACTGCTAACTGTCTTGATTGCGGCCAGCAACTCTGTTGCTCCAACTGTCCTCCTCTGCAACAATCGTAAACACTGCTGCCCCATCTTCCTCCTATTGCAGTCACACCCTTATTGCAAATAATGCCACCTGTTGCCACAAAGTCACAGCGCAACTGCAATTGATGTAGCTGCTGCCCTCTTCTTCCTTCACCATCACTACTGCCTTCCAACTCAGATCTCTCGATTGCTATCTTTTGGCAGATATCAGCCACCTAAAAAATCGCAACCTCGATGACATTGTAGCATCACCGTAGAACCACAGCCGATGTTACTGCTGCCATCTTCTTCCTCCATTGTTATCGCTACCCTTGGCTATCATCCTCCACTTGAAGACTTCACCACCATAGCCCTGATATTATTGTCATTTGCTGCCTTTAACTGGAAGATTACAGCTACACTCTTCAATTGATTTATTTGATAGGTTGAAGATCCTTATGTCAGGACATCGATGGGCTTATTCGAAGCCAAATTGGAGGCTTTCCATATGCGTATGGATACTAAATTAGGTGCTCTCTTCGAGGAGTTTAGATTGGGCCGATCATCGAGCCCAAGAAGATCATAAAATGGTGTAAATTCAGATTATAAAAAGAACCCATTAGAGATAAAGAGCGAGGATAAGATATGACAACCCTACACCTCAATAGCATCGATCTCCTTTACACAACTTCAAGAAGGGCACCTCAATCAAGATGCTCAGAGCATGAGAGCCACATCCCAACCAAAAGCATATAAACCTTCAGCACCAATCAATTACAAGAACCTTAATGAAGAACTAGCGATGATTCGTCAAACATCCACCATTCAAGAGTACCAAACATGTTTGAAATGTTATCTAATCAAACTTATGATTGCTCTAAAAAGCAGATATTGAGGACTTTTATTAAGGGCTTAAAGCCAAAGATTTATGAAGAAGTTAAAGCGCGATAGCTGTACATACTTAAGGCAGCCATCTCCTTCATGTGACATCAAGAGGAGCGATTGAACTATAAAGCTCAGAGAACTAGGATCGCTCCCCGACCAATGACACCAAAGCTTTCACCTCCTCTTACTATTAATCGACCCCCTCAGCCGATAAAATTAATAAGAGAAGACCTTCATGATGGATCGATAAAGGGCCTATATGGGTATTATGATAAAATGTGGAGCCTAGAACACCAATGTAAAAAGGAGACACTGTTGATGATTGCGCCCACTGAAAAATCTAAACTTAAAGATACAACTCTAGAGCCCAAGGAGAAGGATACATCATAATCAGTCACCTGCATGGTCTCTACCGTAGCCGACTACACAAACCTCCAAAAATTGAAGATTGAATGATTTCTCAAGCAGCAGTCCATCATCATCCTCATCAATGCAGGGAGTACACACAACTTCATGAGCAGTAAGGTTGCTGCCCACTGAATGCTCTAAAAAGAAGATTATGGTGGGTTTGAAGTCAAGGTAGCTAACGGCTAAATTCTGAAGTGCAACCAGAAGTGTCGTGGGTAAAACTGATCCTATAGGAGCAAGACGTAGTTGGTGATTTTTTCCTCCTCCCTCTTGATGATTTTGATATAGCACTCGGCATTAATTGGTTGTCCACAATTGAAGATATTTTTTAGAATTTTTTGAAGCTAACCATAAAATTTTTCAGCAAAGAGAAACAAGTGGTCCTACGAGGGAGCCTAACGACTATGACCATAACACATCACTTAGAGAGGGTACTAAAAGAAGAATCCAATGGCTTTTCAATCCAAATTCAAGAGTTTTTGGAGATGAAGCCAAAGGAGATTGAAGATAAGAACCCTCCCCCATAGCTTGCTGAAATTTTGGGAGTCTCTACTAAACTAAGTCTACTACCTCTTGTCAAGATGCCCGATTCACCTATGCTAAACTAGCTGAAATTAACAGCATCTCATACTCAGCCAAATTGCTGCCCATAGAAGATCAAAGATATGAGGGTCACCTAAGATATGATAGAGACACAGATTGTTTGGTTGTACTTATTTCCCACTATGACATATCCCTACATCTTTTTCATCAGGGATAAGTTACTTCTGAAATGTTACATCCCGCCAAACTCACCATGGTTATTGATGTAGCACTTCTAAGATTTCAGGTGAATTCCACGACTTTCCCCAGGATCAGACCATAATGCTTAAAGACCTCCTTGATAATGACCTCCGATCTACGATCCAAGACTGTGAAAAAAATTGAGCCCCTCTAGTGGCGAAATCAGAATAAGAGAAGGATCATTCACAGATCTCAACAAAACATTATCCCTCTCACTGTGAAGAAAGATGCACCACTTTGGCTGAGCAGAACTATAGCCCTCACGGCCACGATGTTGTCCTCACCAAGTTGTGGCCAAATGTTTATGATTGGAGTAGAGACATCCAAAGTTGGGATCAACATCACCCTTATGTAAGATGGTCAACTCCTAATTCACACTGAGGCTTCCCCCACACTCCTCAAGAGGTTTTTAAAGGGGATACGTATTGCTACCAAATTTAAAATTTGGTTAGATACAGGTCCATGACACAAAAGAGGAGTAAGCCTAAAAGAATTACAATCTATGCTCACTCCAGATTGGGCTCTCATTATCCTGAACCAGACCAGAGAGCAATCACCATTCTAAAAGAAAGATTGGCTATTACTAAAAATTAACCACATGACAACATATACAAAGAAGAAATTACCTCCTGACATACTACAGAATGGATAAAAAATTGAAGATCAAGTTTTCCTACACCTCTAGCCTGATCAGTAGGAAACTCATACCTTAAGGAAGTGGTCTCCCTATTTCTTTAGGCCTCGCAAAATTAGGGATCGTATTGGAGCCTAACTTGAAGATTAGATCTACGCACCAGATCAAGAGTTGATCCTATGGGTATCTCACATAAAATGCAAATTTAAAGAAGACGACTTAGCCCAAATCCTTCCAACTGACACCTAAGCTGATGAGGAGGCCAAAGTCCAGTTGATGATAGCATGAGAATCATATGAGGAGCTGAAGACCCAGTTCCCTGAGTTTATGAATCCTCAGCCTTATTGACAAGGTTTATTCAAAAAGGGTAGACTTAATAGGACTCCAACAGGGTTGAGTCATAATTATATAGAAGTAATTAATAAGAACCCTATGAGATTATAATAAAACCCACTTAGTCATTTCTATTTTATAAAGAAGTGTCGCTAAGGTTTATTTTGGGACCTTAGAGCTTCCTAGCTGCCACCCGTTTACTGGGCTGGTTAGCTAGGGTTTCTAGTAGAGGGGCGTGGCTTGTGCAGCCACTTAGGTTGTTGCCCCCTTTATTTAGGTATAACAACTATAGGAGGGACAAAAGGGAGAATTCACTTAGGAATCACTCCTCTAGGGCTAGGGTTTAAGCCTTATATAAGCTTATAGCCTCCATCTCTTTTCATTAAGTAAGATCAATCTACAATTCAGTTATATGACTGACTACTAGGAGGGAGGAACCCTTATAGCATTCCAAGGGTTGATCCCCCTCAAAGATCAAAATCTATAAAGCTCCTTCTAGGGTTCTATCAGATTTCAAGCACCAAATGCTACTTCCACTATTACTGAATATCAGAGGATTCCATAGTGAAGACTATTGTCAACCACCTCGAAGGATATGTAATTTAGTGGTACAATTGGCTTGAAGAAATTTAAAGGAGTGTTGTTGAACCGCTTTGGACTAATCAAGTACGAAAATATCGACAAACAACTCGCGAAGATCTGACAAACTTCCACGATCCATGAATACCAGACCAGGTTTGAGAAATTATCTTACCTTGCTTGTGATTAGTCTGACAAATAATTATTAGAGATATTCATCGAAGGACTCAAGTTAGACATTGAAGGAGAGGTTAAAGCGTGGCAGCCCTGCACTATGATGGCCGCAATCTCCTTTACGTGAATCCAAAAGGAGCAACTAAACCAAGATGCTTGTGGGATGAGAATCACTCCTAGACCAACAACATATAAACCTCCAGCACCCCTAGCTCCCAACCATCCTTTATTACCAAAGAAATTGATGAGAAAAGAATTTCGCGACAGATCGATAAAGGACCTTTGTTGGAATTACGATGAACCATGGAGCCGCAACCATCATTACAAAAAAGGACACCTTCTTCTTTTTAAACCCATTGAAGATTTAGAGGAGGAGGTCCAGGAGCATAAGGAGGAGGTCACAGAGGAAGAACAACAGTCGATCGATTATACGATGCATACTCTTGCCAGCTACACAAACCCGTAGACGATGAAAGTGGGAGGACTATTTAAAACAATAACCAATCACCATCCTCATCGACATTGAAAGCACTAATAACTTCATAAATAGTAAGGTTGACATTTAGATAGCCTTACATTTTGAGGATTACAGCAGGTTTGATTTTAAGGTCATCGATGAATAAATTTTAAAGTGCGATTGCAAGTGCCTATGAGTGAAGTTATTATTGTAGGACTAGTAGATAATTCCAAATTTCTTTCTCCTCCCACTCGACGATTATAAGGGCATGCTTAACATTGAATAACTGACTATATTATGTGGTATTCGCTGAAATTTTTTAAATTTATCATGAATTATTTTAGCCATGAGAAACATGAGATCCTATGTGGGAACGTAGGAGCAATGTGATGATGGTTTCAACATAATGAATGAAGAACATCTTGCATAAAGTGAACAATGGCTTTCTAATGTAACTCTAGAAGCAACATATGATCGAGCCAATAAAAATTGAAGACTCAAATATTCTCCAATTACATGCTAAATTTTCAGATATCTTCATAGAACCGTACAACCTACCTACTACTCGACGGCATGACCACCTAATTCTGATTCTCCCGGGCAAACCGGCAGTAAACACTTAGCGATATCATTATCCTCACCTCCAAAAAACTGAAATAGAGAGAATTGAAAATAAGATGCTTGAAACAGGGGACATCTGGCCATGTTGTAGTCCCTATTCTTTGCTGGTACTAGCTTTACCCAACTTCGATAAAGTGTTTGTAATTAACACATCGAAAGCTAGAATTTGTATTATCCACATGCACGATGGGCGACCCCTAGCCTACATCAGCAAAGCTCTCTCTCTATATCACCTGAAGCTATCAATCTACGATGAGGAAATGCTGACTAATGCTGAATTTGTGGCTTGGCATGATACAGGTCAGTGGCACAAAGAAGAGATAAAAATAAGTCCTAAAAAAATTATAGCTTCTACTCCCTCCAAACTCAGATCGGGCTCACATTACCATGAACTCTTCTACTGGAGGGTAGCCACCATCTCAGAGGATAGCTGACTGTTATTAAAGAACAACCACATGCCAGCCTACACAAGAAAGAAATAGTCGTCTGATAAACACCGGAGTAGAAGGAAGTTTACTATTGAATATTGAGTCTTCCTTTATCTTCAGCTCTACCAATAGGAATCAATAATGACTCAAGCCTCATGAAAATGGTCTCCTAGTTTCTTTAGACCCGACAGAATTAGAGATCATATTGGAGCCGTAACTTGTGGATTGAATCTATATATTAATTCAAAATTGCAACTGATCCTCCAGGAATCTCACTGCAAATGAAAGTTTAAAGATGATGACTCCCAGATCTATCCACCCAACACCCAAGTTGATGAGGAGGCCTAGGCTCAATTGATGATTATATGGGATCGTAGGATCGTGATGCATCACCATCTAGATACTACTACTAATGTTGGACTGCAGGAGCATGGTGCTGCATCTACAAGAGCCATGAGAAAGCCTCATAAGGAGTTATAGATCAGGACCCAGAGTCATAGAGTCTCAGCCTTAAGGACAAGACTAATTTGAAGAGGGTTAGGACCCCAACTAAGTCGGGTCATAGTCGATTGAGCCGAGTCTTTAGAGTGGGCCTTGTTGGCCAACCTAGATCCAACATTAGGTCAGCTAGGAGAAGATTTTAGTCTATTATAATAAATCAACTCAAATCTTAGTAGGGTTAGATTCAGGTGAACTAGAGTCTGATTAGGAGTAGGAGTTGGATACAGATTAGAGTTAATTGAGTCATAAATATAATAAATCATAGTCTGGCTGCCACCACCTAGTAAAGAAGTGGTTGGCTAGGGTTAGGGAGGAGTTCTTATAGGATGAGAGGATCCTAGCCGCCTCCTCTTCTTAAGAGAGGTCAACTAGGGCAAGAAAGGGTGAGTCACACTTAGCTTGGACTCTCTCTAGGTTGTAATAAGAGTAAAATTAGGAGTTAGAGACCCCTATAGACACTAGCCACATCATGGTTAAGAGTTGGCTAGGGGTTAGGAGTTAAGGAGAAGAGAAGTTTTGGTCTAGTAGGAGTCTTGGTTTACTTGGAGTAGAAGTTGATTAGAAGTTGGAGTTTGTTGAAGTAAGAGTCATATTAGGAGTTAGGGTTTAGAAGCCCTATAAATAGTTTTGTATTCTCCCTTCTTTTCATCATCAACATATCAATTTTATTTTCAGTCTTTGTGTAGAAAACCAAGGAGGGAAAAACCTCTATAGAGTTTCAAGGAGGCCGATCCTCTATAGAGATCACTCTAAGCTTAGAATCCATAAGGGTTCTAACAATCGCCCTCACTTGCCGCCTACAGCAAACATAGCCATACTGCCAGCCGCTGTCACAATCAACATTACTCCCTTCGCCACTAGTGTTCCATTCCCCTATCGCTGCCATCTCCTACCCCTTCGTCAGAGACATCACTACTGCCCTCCTTTGCTATCGCTGTCGCGGACACTGTTGCCATCCTCCACCTACGTAGTAACATCAGGAACTTATCGTCACCACTAGTTCTGCAGTCACAGCCAAGTCGCCTTCTACGCCGACACTACTACCTTCCAGCCTTAGACACTCGTGAACCCATAGCACTTTCACCCCACACAACAATAAAAATAGGGTAGCAACCTTCCTTCCTTGCAGTGACCAAAATAGAGCAACTTATAACCCTCAGCTGCTATCATCATCATCATCGGTTCCGTCGGATCCTCGTCATATGATCTCCCACCACAGCATCATGGGTCCTATTGTCACCTCTACACTCCTACCATGCCTCTTTGTGTAATTATAAAATAATCACAAGCATGCAGGCCCGATAATAAATTTAAAAACCGAAGGCTCGCAGGTTCTAATAATAATAATAATAATTACAATTATACACATCACAACATATAGCTTGTGATCATTTGTCCACATCATACATCACAACTACTAGATAATTAATTAATAATTAAACTATTTAATTAATTACCTTTCTGGAAATTAGGAAATATAAGGAATTTCTAAAATTTTTAAGAGCATTTTCAAAATTTTGGAGAGAAGGATAGACCTTGAAATTTTTTAAATTATTATGGCTATTTTTGAAATTCTGGACAAGAGGATATATCTTGAAATTCCTCAAATTTTGAGGAGCATTATCATCTTTTTGCCATCGAAAAATCGTAACCCTTATTGCCCTATTCTTGCAATCACCGCTGCCGCTCCTACGCAAGCGGCAATGCTGCATGCCACTAGTGGCTGCCTTTGCTGGTGGGCGACTACCACATCCCTTGGGCAGTCACTCTTATGAGCAAACGACACCGCCTCGCATAGCCACCTAGCCCGTAAGCGGCCGCCCCTGCAGGAAGCCTGGTTGCCCCTACAAGGGCCTTGGTCATGAGCAGCGACCCTTGCAAGCGGCTTAGCTACACCCCTGCAAGGGTCTTGGGCATGGGCGACCACCCCTGCAAGCAGCCAGCATGCAGGTGGCCTCCCCTCGCCTGTAGGCAATGCTACCTTTGCTGCCAATCGTTGCAACAAACATGTAGAACAGTTATACACGATTTAATCTTATCACATACAGTTTAAAAGCTAATCTTTTGCACGAGCAACCTGACTCTGATACCACTGTAGGGAAACTATGTAGGAGCATCATATGTGTAGCGGAAGAAAGAAAAAAAATAGTTTTTCACATATATTAAATCATCATACAAAGATTGGTGCATGAAAAATCCACAAAATCAAAAACCACGATACGCGAGAGATTGATTACCTAAGGATATCATATATCAATGAAAATCCAGATCTATATAGAGAGAATAAAGGAGGCCAAACGTCCCTCATCTCTAGTGATATCTGCATGATGGATCATTGCAGCGATGCTCCTCCAATTGCAATCAAAATCTAGCAACTCTGGTGTAGAAGATGGGAGAGGGAGGAGAATAGGAGGGGCAACCAAAGGTGCAGCCTATCATTAATATGCCGCCCTTGCCTCCTAGTTATAGAGAGCCACCAAAAAACCCTAGTAGATCTTGTCTTAGTAGGTATTAGATCTTCATTTAATTACCCACTAATCTTGAATTATTTGATCTCTATCCAATAATCTCAATTAGTCTCTAATTGGGTCTCATGTGGCGATCTATCAATGTTGGGTCTCATCTAATAAGAACATAAGCTAATTGGATAACTTATATCCAATCCTCTACTTGTTGAAACATCCACCATATGTGTGTGACCCTCTAGACCCAATACCAAGCTAGCTGTGAGTTCTTGATACCAGGAAGGGAAAAATAAGAATGTAATTCAAGAAAAAAGAAAGAAACTGATAATCCAGTTATAGAAAAGAAACAAACTCATAACAGAACTTATATAAAATAGATAAAAAATTCACCACCAAGTTTAATGTCTCAAGAGGATACATAAAATTCATCACCTCAAGAAAATTAGATAAGGATACAAAATTAAATAAAAGGACTCACCACTTAAGGACATATTCAAGAGATACAGTTTTAGAGAGACTCTAAAGAGCTTCTGCTAATATAAATCAATTGTTAATTTTTTTAATCCTAAAATACCAAAATAAGTACTAGTGCATGAAACAACCATTCATGTATAGGAAACTATAAAATTAAGTGCCTTATATCTGCTAACTAATCCATTTAATACATTCTTTGGTTATAAAAGAAATCACCTTTAAAGAGCTTTAACTTTGTCTAAGGAATATGCTCATGAGCTATCATATTTGAGTGGTTTAGGTTAAAGACTCTGAAATATTATAATGGACTGTGGAGAATACCAAAGGATCAGTAATATCCATAAGTGTTGATTGTAGCAAATTAGACACTCTCATATTAACCTCCCCTGATTGAAAAAGACTTATCATCAAGTATTTATTTATTTCATCACTATAATAAGGACTTAAATTAACCACATTGAATATTGATGATACCTTATAATCTTTAGGTAGCTCGATCTCAAAAGTATTCTCTCCAATTCTTTTAAGCACTTTGAATGGACCATCAGCCTTTGGTTTCAACTTCCCAAATTTACTTGGTGGAAACCTCTCCTTCCTTAGATGAATCCAAACCAAATCACCTGCATTAAACTTCATATGCTTTCTATGTTTGTTAGCTGCTCGCATGTACCTTTCATTTTGTTTTTTAATGGTTGCTTTAACATCGTCATATAACTTATTTATTTGTTTAGCCCTCTCGACAACATCTCCACTAAATTGCTTAGTTGTAGAATAAAGGACTAAGTCCAAAGGACCAGTAGGATTAGCACTATAAATAACCTTAAAAGGACTCTTACCAATGCTATAATGCATGGAATGACTGTAAGCAAACTCAATTTATGGAAGAATGAGATCCCATTGCTTAATGTTCTTATTAATATAGCTTCTAAGTAATTTTCCTAAGCTTCTGTTCGTTACCTCTGTTTGCCCAGTCGATCTGTGGATGATGAGAGCTACTAAAATTTAAAGATGTATCCAGTTTTCTTCATAGAGTTATATAAAAATAACTAAGAAATTTTGAGTCTCGATCAGACACCATAGTTCTTGGAATGCTATGTAATCTAACAATTTCTTTGAAATACAAATCAATAATATAAGATGCATTTATTACAAGGAATAAAGTGAGAAATATTTGAGAATCTGTCAATAATAACCATGAGAGAATCTTTGTTCCTTTGAGTTCTCGGCAATCCCAAGATAAAATCAAGACTCACATCCTCCTATGGAGCATTCGATACTGGCAATGGAGTGTACAAACTTGAATTTTGGCTTCTTGTTGTTGTTAAGTGACACACTCTACATTGCTTTATAAATCTCTCCATATCTCTGAACATCTTAGGCCAATAAAAATTCGATTGAATAAGA
This sequence comes from Ensete glaucum, assembly GCA_021527575.1. Taxonomy (NCBI): domain Eukaryota; kingdom Viridiplantae; phylum Streptophyta; class Magnoliopsida; order Zingiberales; family Musaceae; genus Ensete; species Ensete glaucum. The sequence goes on along the minus strand of CM038559.1, from coordinate 36,881,327 downwards.
GCCAGAGTTTTATCCCTACTAAATGCCCTCCCAAAGCACCACCACGAGCTTCAGCTAGAATTATGTCTCAAAGAATAAGATAGAAAACACAATGCATTAGCTCGAAAAAGAAATCCTGATTTGTAATTCTACCATATTGAGCTAAAATCCACATCATTCTGATAGAGATCTTTGAATGTCTCAAATCTAACTACTTAAACTTCCATGGCTGATAATAAATAATGTTTTCTTCTTAATATATCAACAACTACATTTTGAACACCAGATTTATGTTTAATTATAAAGTAATAAGATTATATGAACTCCACCCAAGCTGCATACCTCTTGTTTAGCTTATGTTGGTGATTAATAAACTTTAATACCTTATGATCAGAATATAAGACAAATGGTTGGGCAAGAAAATATAGACTCCAATGAGATAAAGCTCGATAAATAACTATAAAACTCCTTATCATAGGTAGAATATTTTCTCTTTGTACCATTCAGCTTCTCACTAAAAAAGGCAATTGGCTTAGATCCTTGACTCAATACAACATCAATTCCCACATTGGAGGCATCACATTCAACCACAACTACTTTGTCAAAATTAGGTAGTACCAAAATAGGAGCTTCGATCACCTTTCTTTTTAATAACTTAAAAACTTCATTAATATCATTAGTCCACTTGAATTTACCATCTTTTAGGCATTCGGTGATTGGAGCAACAGTCGAGCTGGAACCCTTGATGAATCTTTTATAGAAGGAAGTTAAACCATGGAAACTCCTCACATCATGCAATGAAGTCAGTGTTGGCCAATTAAGAATAGCTTCTACCTTACTTTAATCCATCATAATTCTATTTTTTGAAACAACATATCCCAGAAACACCACACTAGGTGTTAAAAAATCATGCCTTTTTATATTAGCATACATCATTTGCTGCCTCAAAATAAGAAAAATCTTCTTAAGATGATTCATATGCTCTTCCTTACTCTTATTGTACACCAATATGTCATCAAAATAAATCATAATAAAAGTCTTAATGCATGGCTGAAGTATATAATTCATAAATCTCATGAAAGTACTAGGAGTATTAGATAACACAAATGACATAACCAACCATTTATACAAGCCTTCTTTAGTTTTAAATATTATTTTTCACTCATCTTCAGGCCTCATTTTTATTTGGTGGTAGCCACTCCTCAAATCAATTTTAGAGAAAATAAAAGCACTATACAATTGATCAAGTAAATCATCTAACCTTGGAATGGGAAAATGATAGTCAATAGTGATTTTTTTGATGGCACAATTGTCCACGCACATTCTCCAAGAACCATCTTTCTTAGGCACTAACAAGGCTGAAATAACACAAGGACTTATGCTCTCCCGAATCAACCATTTTTTCATCAACTCATCTACTTGCCTTTGAAGTTCTTCATGCTCCTTGGGACTCATTCTATAAGACTACCTTGTTAGGTAGAATAGCCCATGGAATAAGATCAATATGATGTTGGATGTCTCTCAATGGTGGTAGACTATGTGAAATCTCTTACAATATAATGTCTTGAAACTCCTATAGGATTGGTTTCATGTTTGTTAGTGGCTCCTTGTAATGTTTATTCTCTTCTACAACTACTAGAGCCAAGATATAACTATCCCTTTCCAATTCACCCTTATATTCACCATAGGACATAAAAACACTAACTTCTTTCTTTAGCGCATTGATTTCAGAAGGCTGTAATGGAGCTAAAATAATCTTATTTTTATTCATTATAAAAAATAAGTATGTTTATACCCATCATACAATACCCTCCTATCATAATGCCAAGATCTGCCCAACAATAAATGACAAGCATATATAGGAGCAACATCACACTATATTTTATCTTTATAATACTTGCCAATATAAAATGAAACTAAAATCTTTAGTTACCTTGATACCATTTCCTTTTGCAGCCAACATAATTGGTAAGGATGCTGATGAGAGATTATGTCCAACTTTAGCTTCCACAATATCTCGAAAGATATCACATTCTCAAAGCTGCCACTGCTAGTGATTACCAAGCACACATTTCCATGAGAGGTACATATAGTATGAAACACATTCTTTCTCACCCACCTTTTCTCCTCAGCCACACATGATACTTGCAGGCTACGTCGTAATACAATATATAAACCATGATCATTATAAGTAACCTCTTCCTCATCATTTTTATATTTTGGTTCGTCATTAATTTTATTTCCTTCTTCATCACTATGTTCTTCAACTAATGTAACAATCTTCCTATTTGGATAATCTAAAGCAATATGTTTAAAACCATGACACTTGAAGTATTTTTTGTCATTAGGTGTAGAAGAATTATATGGTAGTTTGTTGTTGGCTGATCCTTCACCCTTATCTGGGCCCTTCGATACTACTTTGCTTTGGTGAATAGGTTTAGAATTTTCTCCTCTCATATAGTCATCTTTCGCCCCATATCGAGAACTCTTTTCAAACTTCTACTGTTTCTCTACTTTTAAAGCTAGCTTACTCACATCATTTAAAGATCAATACGGTTGGAGTTGAACCACTTTGGCAATATCATATTTCAGACCTCCAAAGTATTTTGCAATGGTCTGTTCTTCTGGTTCCATAAGCTCTCATTTTAACATAAGATTGTCAAACTCTGCTGTGTACTCCTCCATACTAAGATTTTTTTGCTTAATATTATAGATTTTTAGAAAGATTTCTTGCTTATAGTTTTTAGGTAAGTATTTTCGTTTCAGCTCCTTTTTCATTTTCTCCCATATTATGATATTACTCATCCTCTCATGTTCTCTTTACTTCTTTAGATTTTCCCACCAATAAGATGCATTCCTTCTGAGTATGAGTGTCATAAGCTTAACCTTCTTTTGTTTTGGTGGTTTATAAAAATTTCAGAATATCCAACCTTGAGTTATATTTGTTCTGTATTGAGTCAATCAATAAAGTCGTCAATATTGATTTTACCTTCAAATTTCAGAATATCCAACCTTGAGTTATATTTGTTCTGTCATTCATCTCGGTCTATATGTCTTGCCTGAAATCTTTGAAACTCCCTTAGGTAAGAGGGCATATCATCATCAGAGCCATATATTTATGTAGTATTTTCATACTGATTATTTTTTTTATGAAGTTCTTTAATAATTTTATTTTCTTCTTGCAGACTATGTAATAAACTTTATAGTTGTAATCTCAAGGTTTCAACATTATCTTCATGGCCACTAGCCTTCAACTCTGATACCAAACTAATACTAAGAACGGAGAAAGAGGAATAAAATTCGAGAAGAAAGAAACAAACTGATAGTCGAGTTGTAGAAAAGGAACAAACTCAGAACAAAACTTGCATAAACTAGATAAAAAGTTCACCACTGAGTTTAATGTCAAAAGAGGATACATAAAATTTACCATCTCAAGGAAATTAAATAAGGATACAAAATTAAATCAAAAGACTCACCACTTAAGGACACATCTAAGAGATATAGAGTTTTAGAAAGACTCTAAAGAGATTCTACCAATACAAATCAATTGCTAAACTTCTTTTCTAATCCTAAATTACCAAAATAAATACTAGTGTATGAAATAACCCTTAATACATAGGGAACTATGAAATTAAGTGTTTTATATCTACTAATTAACCCATTTAATGCATTCCTTGGTCATGAAGGAAAGCACCTTGAAAGAGCTTTAACTTTATCTAAGGAATATGCTCATGAACTGTCATATTTGAGTGGTCTAGGTTAAAAATTATGAAATATTATAATGGACTATAGGGAATACCGTAGGATCAACAATATCCATAAGTGTTGATTGTAGCAAATTAGACACTCCTGTGTCAGTCCTCTCTATCAGAACTCCTTCGGACAATGAATTATTATCTCATAGCAATTCAGTTAACTCATCGACTATAGACATACTATGTCATTGCGCCATAGTCCCCAAATGATACAGGGGATCTTATCCATTGGATATCTGATTATCTCAATTAATATAATATATCCATTCAAGGCCAGAACGATCCTTGCTAGGGATTTGTCCAAGCAAGAACACACGAGATATTTCTCTTATAATACTGAGAGTGGATGATCCTCTATTGATACTCAATTGCTTTCGTAAGATTGGCTACCAATCTCGATAACCAACTGTACCAGATCTGGAGCTTTTTAAACTTATAAGTCTAGCGTCAAAGAAAGGAGTACTCAAATAAGGCATCATTGGTATCTCAAGTCTAAGGATCAGACATATAATTGAGACTACAGAATTGCTGTATGACATTAGGTATCGTTAACCATATAGCATTTTGTAAATGAATCAATCAGTGAGCTCATTCTCTAATAAGCACCTATACCATACCCTTAGTGTCCTTACATAAGTGGTTATAAGATCAGTCACCTCCATCAAATGGTCGGGTATACAGTACTTCGATCTGTCCGATTGTCTCAATATCCCTATTGAGCAACTTATAACCGGGATTATTTAAGATCTGTGTTTAAAAGTTAATTGATCTCATTATCGTGATCTTATTATGATCCGATTCTTATTGCACAAAATCAAGGACATCACAATATATGTATTCAACATATAATATAATGTTAGAATATACCGATAATAATAATAATAAAGACTATGCAGCGCATCACACATGCCATCAATCATGTGATTGGCTTATAGGGCACCTATAACTAGTGGTAAGGAACACCGATGCAAACAATGGTAAATTTTAATGATTGAACCAATTAAGGAGGAACCAAAAATTGATAATGTAAAGTTTGATTATAAAGACTATGATAAATTCAAGGTTGCTGATAGATGAATCCTAACTTGTGATAACAAGTGTTCAAAGATAAAATCGATTATATAGGACAAAGAACTACTTGTCGATTTTTTTTTTGTATGTCCTTAGAAGACTTCGAAGTGGTGATGCTCAAAGGAAGATATGAAATTGCCACTAGCTATCAAAGGTAGAGAATTCTTCAGAAGACTTCAATGACTACTGCATGAGAAGACCGACCCATTGCTTATACAAAGTGGAGACCCTACTTAATTGATCAGAGGGTTATGATATGTGACAAATATTATGGACTAAAGTGCTCCAAAGATTTGATGATGCTCAGCCTTGAGGATAAGGCTGATTTGAAAAAGGGAGAAATTATTAGGAACTATAACTTTTTAAAATTTTGAGTCATATAATATGTGGTTTGGTTAGCCAAGTTGGAGTAGGTTAGGAGCTTAGTTGAAGTTAGTTAAGAGTCAGTTAGGAGCTTTATTGGAGTCGATTAGGACTTTATTTAATTTTTATTATTTAATTAGGAGTCCAAGTCTAACTGGACTCTTGATAAAACTATATAAATAGGGCTATAACTATTCTTTTATCGATTAATTAATGAATAAAGTATTATTTTAACCAATAGGCCAAAACCCTAGGAGGGCCAATCACCTATAATAATCAAGGAGGTTGATTCCCTTGAAGTGATCAAGGAGGCTTGATCCCCTCGAAGTGATCATTTTGATGATAAAATCAATTCATAAGTTGTTGAGCTAACCTGTGTTAGAGATGATTGATGTACGATTAACTATGACAGAGAATGAATTATAATTAGATATTGGGCCAAAGTCAAGTTCGGGCATTAGGCCAGAGTTCGGATAATGCAGTGGGAAATCGTCGAGAGACTCGTTGAAAGCTTGCCGAAGGTATGGAAGCTTACCGAGAATTCACCGAGAGCTTGCCAAAGGGATCAGAGGCTTGCTGGGAGTTCATCGGAAGCTTGTTGAAGGTATCAGAAGCTTTCTGGGAGTTCACCAGGAGCTTGCGGAACGTAATCGAGAGCTTGCCAGGATAGCGTCGGGAGTTCACTAGAAGAAGACTAAGAGACTCACCGAAAGATCGTCGAGGATTGCCTAAAAGCTTAGAGTCAAGAGGGTCTTGTTGGACTTGATGATTACATGATTGTAATTAATTAGTTATAGTTAGCAATGGTTTGGGTTTGAGTTCTACTTGAGTTAGATTTGGATGGAATCCAAATTAATTTAGTGAGGCAAACTGAGTCCATATTTATGATTAGATTGAGCTCAGGTTGAGCTTAATTAGTTGACCTGGAAAGGGATCAACTGAAGGTACAATCAGAATTGTAAAAGTGAAGGGAATTACTTTATCAAGATTCTCGATAGTTGTACTATCGGTGTATGGTGGTTGTACTGTTAGGCTGACGATTGTACCACTAGGTCGGTGGTTGTACCATCGCAACCCAATTTTTCGGGCAACTTTCAGCAGTTGCAGCACCAGCGTCAGTGATTATACCACTTGTACCTAGATTTTTTTAATACGTTTGAATTTTGGCTCCATTTCTAAAGCCAATTAGGGTCCATAAATACCCAAAGTTTTCTTGCTTGGAGAAGCAAGTGTGGTTAACGAAATAGTGGGTTAAAATTCTAAGGGAAGTAAGAAACTCATGTAAAGGTTCCTCTTTTAAACCTGTGAAAATGAGAGTGGGAAGTGTAAGGGTTTGATCTTCACCCAAAGAAGATTGATAGTGAATGCCGATGGACCTCAGAGAAGAGGACTCGGGGAGTGAACATAGGCCAGGTTGAGGCCGAACTACTATAAATCTATGAGCATATCTTTATTTTGCCGTTTGTTGTTATGCATGTTTTTATATGGAGCTTTCCTTTAGCATAATCATAACTTAGCTTCGTTCAATTAGCTAATTACTCACTTACTCAACGAAACGCTTCCAATTTCTGGTTTTGTTTCAAACGAAAAATTATCACTAAACCATACTTTTTTACACTTACACTAATTCATACGCCCCCAACCCACCCCCCCCCCCCGCCCCACCTCCTCCCCCACCCCCCCCTGCCCCTCTTAGTGCCAATTGATCATAACAATTGGTATTAGAGCAAGGTCTTACTTATTGGACTAACACCCATATGAGTAAATGGCTTTGTTTGGCATGAATAAGGGTCGATACATCACAAGTCCTCCTATATTCACTGGGACGGACTACACCTCTTGGAAAATTTTGAATATGTATTTTCTTGATTTCTCTAGATTTTGATTTATGATGTATTATTAAAAATAGTCTTCAGAAGTCATCCGATCAAATAAATGATTGGAATTATTATGAAAAATATATATTTTCTTTAAATGCCAAATCTATAAATGCTTTATTTTGTGCTTTAAATAAAAGTGAGTTTGATCAAGTTTCTTCTTGTGATTCGATTTTTAATATATGGTATAAATTAAAAATCACATACGAAAGCATAAGTAAATCAAACGAAATGATCCATTAAAATGAACTTAAAGAACACCTTCCAAAGAACAAGAAAGAAAAGACTTTGAAAACATAAGAACAAAACCTTCCAAAGAACAAGAAGGATTGTGACTTGAGAATGACATATGACTCATTGAGTGAAATCTTGAGTTATATGAACTTTGAACCTTTGACAAATAAATCAGAAAAATTAATAAATATAAACCATAAAAATGATCTTAAAATGAATAAAAACTCATGTTTTGAACATAAGAAGCCGATGCGCTCTGAAGATATAGAGCACAATCAAGAAGAAGTGGAGAATCTTGCTCTTATGACTATCAATGATATGGTATGTAACTCACCTAATGTCTCATTTACTTTTGATGAATTATTGAATATGTTTCATGAACTTTATGATGAGTTTAGAAAAATTAGTAAGTCTTATAAATTACTTAAGAAAGTGCATGATTCTTTAGTTAGTAAATTTGAATAAATGCATGATGCATCACTATCACACAATTATTGCTCTAAATATTAAACTTTAGAATAAGTTAAAAAGGAAAATATCATGTTAAAATAAACTTTAAATAAATTTGAAATAAGAAATAAATCCCTAAACATGATCCTTACAAATAAGGATTATATTAATAGAAAAAAAGATATAAGCTTTGTTGGCAATATTCAACAAAAACTAACTATTTTCGTCAAAGGATCCACTCTAAACTTATCACTAAAAATTAAATATAACTTTTGTGGTATAAAGCCTACAAATATCTATTTAAAAAATATAATCCATATAAATTAATTTAGATTCTTAAAGGAACCCTAAACAATCTCAAGTCAATAGAGAAAATGGGAAAACCTTTCAAAGGGACCCAAACTCAAATGGGTACCCAAATCAAAACCCCCCATTTTATAGAGTTGTCTCCTAAAAAGGCTAGGAGCACTAAATAATATTTTGAAGTATATGCCCAAGACATATAACTTGAAATCTAACACTCTTGTAAGCACACTAGCCTAAATAATAATAAAAAATATTAAAATAAAATTATTAGTAATGAATCTTTGGATGATTCATTGTTATAATTAATCTTGATGATCCACAACTACGACATGGTAGTACAAAAACTGAATAATAAAAAAAGAGACTATTTTCAATGGGAAGTTATAATTTTATTTTTGATAGTATCATTAGTTCAAAATTATTAGCTTAGATGGTGGTTTAAATGTAAATGCTATTGTAAATTGTCTAAATATTATATTATTATTGATAAAGTTTATGAAATGATTGATTTAAATGTTACATGATTTAAATGCTATGATAGTTGTATGGGTTGTATTATTAAATGATAGAATTTCAGTATAGAATAATATAAAACGGTGAGAGAAAAATCATAATTTATTTTCTAATATTTTTTAAAAATTAAAAATATTTTAGAAATAAAAATGAAATGAGCATGGTAACTCATTTCACTATGTCTAAAGAATTAGACTCATTTAAGAAAGAAAAATTATTAAAATTAAAATAAATCAAAGCTCTTATTTGAAAATATTTTATCGTAATGATTTTGATGGTTTCTTTTAGAAATAATACTTGGTTTTTCAGTTTTGAAATATTTAAAAATATTTTACTTAGTTAAAAATATTTATTATGATCTTGATGTTTTCTTTTATAAATGAAACTTAGTTTTTGATGACAATGCATGACATTCTTGAAACAAATCATATGAAATAACTAAAAAGGAGTATATTTCCTCTTGAAAATATCTTTATATTATCAAGGCTTCAATAAGAGATAAAGTTATATCATTATTGTTGAATCTCTTAAACTATAAAATTGATTTGATGATTTAAACTTGAAAAAGTTATTATTCAAATCATAATCTTTAAAATCTTAAAAATTGTAACTTGACATCTTCATATAAATCAAGATCGTTTACATGATTCATACATTTTAGAAAATTATTGAAATAAACTATGATCTTGTTCTTTTATTTGTTCTCTTATGTGTCCTTTGCAACTTACTAAAGAAAAGTTTTCATTATAATCATGATCTTGACTTCTCAATATTCATAACTTGATATTTCTATGTGAATTCTTATTATTTGATCTCCTAAGGTTCTATTTTATCATCTAAATAGATATTTATTAAATTAAATCATATTTTTTGAATATCTTTTGATGTTAATATCTTTCTTGACATGATTTATTTTATAACTCGTGAATGGTATAACTTATCACCAAAATTAATATTTCTTAAATTTATGATAAGTTGAAAATTAAATGAGATTTATTTTATCATAAATATTTTCTTTATTTCTTGACTTGATTTATCCTTTATAGGAATCACGTTTAATCTCTATGACGTCCTCTTTTTAAATAAGTTTTATAATCTTAACAATTATAATTGAGATTTTTTTTAAAATCATTCTTAAAAAGATTTATCTAAATAAGTTGGTGTCTTAAGATTTAACTTGGATGAATCAAGAATATTTAGTCCCTAAGATTTATTTTCATTATTTATAAAAAAAAGAGAGATTTATTAAAAGAAATCATGTCTTTTGGTAGTTACAATTTAATTTTTCATCCTTAATGATATGATCCTTTTATGCTTATGATCTTAATTAGGATACGAATATAAAACAAAAAAATTATATTATCATTTTTTTTCAATGACCAAAGGGAGAGATAAAATTATCAATATGATTGGAAGAAATTTAGATATGATGAATCTTATAACATTCAACGAGGAACAATTACTTAGAATAAAATTAGAATTTTTTAAATACATACAAAATGCATGATTTACAATTTGGGCTTGATTTACTATCATATTTTTTTTGGAATTCTTGGCCTTTACAAATTAAGCTTCTTATCAAAATTCACATGAGATGATCTTCAAAATGAATGATTTGCTATTTGGTACTTTTGCTTGCAATTTACATAAGATAAATTTAAATGCATGAGTAACTCTTAGTTCTTCTTGGATTTCTTGGATTTTTGAGCTCAAAATAATTCTCTTCAAAATTGACATTTATAAGATTGAGATTCAAAGCTCTTCTTTATGATGAGATTTTTATGATCCTTGATAAATATTTTGAGTATTCCTCTCTATTTAATATTTGTTCTTTTGGATACTAAATTTTTGGATCCTTAATATCCCATCCTTGTTTCTTCTTCATTATTATTCAAAAAGAGTAAGAAAAATTTTCATAAGAAAATTATGTTTTACTAAGGGGGAGCAATGCAAAATTTAATCAATATTTATTTTGTACAAATATGAAAATGACGCATGATGAGTTTAGGTATCTTGAAATTATTTGCTCACTATTTCACCTCTTTTTATTGATAACAAAGGGGGAGAAATAGTATATAATTGAAATTTGAATATAGATGTAAAATATAGTATATTGATGACACATATATAAAAAATGATATATATATATATATATATATATATAAAACAAAGGGGAAGAAAATTTTTCATGAAAAAACTATTGCTCATATCCTATTTTACTAGGGGGGGCAATGATACAAGTGCCTTGAAATCATTAGCTCTACATTTCACCATTTTATTGATGATAAAAAGGGATAAATTAATATTGATGACACATGTAATAAAAATTTTAACATGAGTATTTCTCTTTATTTGTTGATAAACAAAGGAGAGAAATAATTAATGACTTAAGGGAGATTATCAAATGTATGACTGAAGCATAATTTTGAAATTCATATTATATACTTTGAAAATCTTTGATGAGTTGATGACTTGATAATATAAAGTAATTTTTTTATTGAAATTGATGTTATATCATTTCTGAAATTGATATATGAGTGTCTCATTGCATCCTTTAAATATTAATGAAAATTGCTTGAAAAATTATTTCATGATACTTGAATTCAACAGTATGTGGTTCTCTTGAATTTAAGTTTATATTATTTAGAATATGACATGGATTTAGGGAGAGTAAAGGTTTAACTCCCGTCATCAATTAATTGTCATCATAAAAAAGTGAGAGAGATTATTGAATCTCAAATTTTGATAATAAAATCAATGGATGGGTTTGTTGATCTAACATATGTGTTAGATATGATTAATATAGGATTAACTATGACAGAGAGAGAATTGCAATCATATGTTGGGCAAGAGTCAAGTCCAGGCATCGGGCTGAGATTCAGACAATGCAGTGGGAACTCACCAAGAGACTCACCGAAAGCTTGTCGGGAGCTCATCGAAGTGATCGGAGGCTTGCCAGGAGTTCGCTGGAAGCTTGCCGAAGGTATCGGGAAGTTCGCTGGAAGCTTACTGCAAGTTGACTGGGAGCTTGCCGAAGGTAATCAGGAGCTTACCAGGATGGTATCAGGAGTTCGTCGGAAGAAGACCAAGAGACTCAACAGAAGATCGTTGGGGGTTGTCACAAAGCTTATCGGGAGTCAGGAGGGTCTTGTTGGACTTGATGGTCATATGATTATAATTGATTAGTCATAGTTAGCATCAATTTGGATTTGAGTTTTACTTGAATTAGATTTGGATGGAATCAAAATTAACTCAAGTGAGTCAAACCGGGTCCACATTCAGGATTGGATTGAGTTCAGGTTGAGCTCAATTGGTTTACCTGAAAAGGGGTTAAATGAAGGTACAAATTGAGATTAGAAAAGTGAAGGAAATCATTTTTAGGATTTCTGGCGGTTGTGCCACCGGTGGGCGATAGTTGTACAGCCCAAACAAGCAGTTGTATCATTGCAGCCTAGTTTTTTGGGTAGCTTTTGACGATTGCACTGCCACCACCAACAGTTGTACCACTTATACTTAGATTTTCTTGATATGTTTGAATTCTAACTTTATTTCTGAAGCCAATTGGGGTCTATAAATACCTCAAGTTTTCTTACTTGGAGAAGCAAGGGTGGTGAATGAAATAGTGGACTAAATTCTATTAAAGAATTATAAAAATTGAGAGCTTCCCTTGTGTGCTTCAAATTGTAAATCAAGTCTAAGGGAAGTGAGAAAGTCTTATATAAGTTTCTCTCCTAATCTTGTGAAAAGGAGAGAGTGAGAAGTGTAAGGGTTTAATTTTCACCCAAAGAAGATTAATAGTAGACACCGGTGGACCTCGGAGAAGAGGACTTAAGGAGTGGATGTAGGCTAGGTTAAGGCCGAACCATTATAAATCTGTGAGCATCTCTTTACTTTGCCTTTTTGATTATGCATGTTCTTATACGGAACTTTCCTTTAGCATAATCATAACTTAGCTTCGTTTAATTAGCTTATTGCTCACTTACTCAATGAAACATTTTTGATTTCCCATTTTGCTCTAAACAAAAAGTTTTTCTTAAATCGTATTTTTACCCTTGTACTAATTCACCCCCCTCCCCCCTCCCCTCTTAGTGCCAATTGATCTTAACATATACTCACTTTTCCATGATAGAACCATAGGGGTTCCTATCATTTTTTAACCTTGAACTCGTTAATAAAATTCTAATATTTCTTCCTAAAAATTGGGATCCAAAAGTAACTGTCATTCAAGAAGCTAAAGACTTAAACTATTTTCCAATTGAAGAACTTATCAGGTCATTAGTGACCTATGAAATAACATGTATGGTATATGAATATGAGAATAACCTTTCAAAGAACAGGAAGAAACTTTGTACTTAGTATAAAAGAAGATCACTTGAGCAAAAGCTTAAGTGACGATGATGACTTTGAACTCCACATAAGAAAATTTAAAAAGCTCAAAAAACAAGAATCTAAAAATAAAAATAAACTTTAAAAGGACATAATAACTTGCTATGAATGCAATCAGTTGGGGCACTTCAAAAATGATTATCCTCAACTAAAGAAAAATAAGTTGCTAAAGAAGAAGAAGGCACTCAAGGCAACTTGGGATGAATCAAGTGCATTTGAAGATGAGGAGCAAACTAAAGAAGATGAGGTGGCAAACTATGTTTTGATGGCTCACAACGACAAGGTATGTGACTCAACTAAAACCTCTTTACCTTACAATAAATTACTTGATGCATTTCATAATTTGTTTGATGAAAAAGTGTAGTAAGAAATATAAATTATTATTATTATTATTACTATATATATATGTACATATACATGATTGAAACTTGATGATTTTTGTTTTTGGTTATAATAAATCTTTTGATTAAAGTTGGTTTGTGCTTAAATATTTATGATTCGTGATAAAGCTTATTTTTTGATTTTAAACAATGATGCATAGTTTTGGCATAACAAATTTGGGCATGCTTGTATAAAATCAATCACATAAATGTAAACTAAAAAGGGAATGCATCTTAAAAATTTCTCTATCTGTAAAACTTATCGAGTTTTTCAATAAGAGATTGATGAATTTATTTATGATATTTTTTAATCTCTTGAATTAAGAAAGTGATTTTGATGATTTGACAAATTAAATTTGAATAAGATTTCTTTTCCAATCAAATCATGAACCTTCTCTTGATTTCTTGATTTGATATTTCTTTTATGGTATCAAAATATTTTTTATCTTCTATGATTTCTTCTTACCATCGATGCAAATAAATCATGATCTTGATGGGTTAAGATTTTTTTGTGCATAAATTGAGATCTTTTACTATTTGATCTCTTAAGATTTCTTTTCATTATTTACTAAAGAGGAGATCTTTCATAATGAATCTTGATCTTTCAATATTCACGACATGATCTTTTATAATCTTTGATATTATATTGTTTATGTTAAGACTTCCATATGGTTTCTTTGTATTTATGGTTATACACCTTATGATTAGAACATTGATGTAAAAAAATTGTGCCATTGTATTTCCTTCCTTCTTTTTGACAATGATAAAGGAGGAGAAAAACTTGCTAGCTTGCACATTTCAAGAAGAGAGTCTTACTAGCTTGCACATCTTAAGAAGAAGCAAAATTTGCTAAACTTGCACATCTCATAAGAGGAGCAAGAATTGCTGGATTGTAAATCTCAAAGAGAAGCAAAGATTATTAACTTGCACATCTAAAAAATTGCTAGCTTGCATGTTTGAAAAACTTGCTAGTTGCACTTTTCTCCTTTTTGTTGATGACAAAGGGGGAGAAGGTATGATGATTGTTATGATGATAATTTAAAATTTGAATCATTCATGGTATGATGTATTTTGAGATTATAATGATTTTATGATAAATGCAATGATATACTTATGATTTTTTAATTTTCAGAGGTTATTTAAATATGGCATATTGACAATGGGAGTTTATTTAAACTCCATCATCAATTGGTTGTCATTATCAGAAAGGGAGAGATTTTGAATCTTAGATTTTGATTATGAATTGATGAAGATTATGATCTAATCAATGTTTTAGTAACGTATGACTAACTTCAATCATGGAAAGCAAATCAATTAAAACAGGAAGAATTAGACGTTGAGCCGGAACGGAACATATTAGAAGATTGACGTCGGGCCGGAGGACTGGTCGACGTGTAGGAAGGATTTTATGTCGTAAGTTCAGGCATCACGCTAGAAGGTTTAGGCATCACGCTAAGAAGATCAAATATTGTGGAGGACAACATGCCGATAGATTGAGCAATATGCCAAAGGAGAGGACAATGCACTAAAAGGTTGAACTAAGCATCTGATAAACCAATGACATGTCGGAAAATATAGGATTCATGTTTTATAATTGATTGTGTCTTGATCAAAGTAGTTTAGGTGTTAATTGAGTTAGTTTTGGGTGTAATCATGCTAACTCAATTGATTTCAGCCCATTAAAAGGCTCATTTCATTGACCTATGAGGAGGTATCGTCAGGTCAAGTGATGGTACAATCTAAGGTATAAAAAGTATTGAGTTGTACTTTTTCAGGTTCCCGGGTAGTGGTATTACTAGAGACCAGATTCCCAAGCTCTATTTGGCGGTGGTACCACTGAGTGGTGGTATCGTTAATACCCCGAAAACTCAGGGATTTAAATTTTTTGTTATGACTTTTGAAGTCATTTGGGGTCTATAAATCCCGGAGTTATTCTTGCTTGGAAAAGTAAGAACTGAGATCCAAAACTTGTTTTTGTAGTGAGAAAACCATGTTAGAAAGTTGAGTTCCCTTCTCTAGAAGCTTAAAGTTTGTTAAAGGGAGAGTGTGAGGGAATACTTATAAAAGAGAATTGTAAAGGTTCTCTGTTGAGCCTGCGAAAAGGAGAAAGAGTTGTAAAGGGGCTAATTGATGTTTGGCCATTAAAAAAAGATCTATAGTGGAAGTCGATGGCCTCGAGTGAAGAGGAATTGGGAGTGGACATAGGTTATGTGGATCGAAGCACTATAAATTTGGTTTGCATATCTCTTTCATCATTTTCATTCTTATCATTTACTCATTCATTTGCTCAGTACTCTTATGAATATTTTTTAGTTTAACATATTTCTGAAATGAGTTAGATCAAATGAGTTTTTCAAATCAACGATTTTTATGAAAGCAGTAATTTATCCCACCCCTCCCCCACCCCCCACCCTCCCTTTTAGTATCAATTTGATCATAATAGTTGTGGAGCTGTTGTCGGTAACTAAACAAGCGATCAATAGAGGTTATCACCCTTAATAATACTATCATCGATAATAAACTGTCGATAATAAATTCATCAATTAAACACAAGAAACCTTATATCACCCACAAGCAAGCGATACGATAGATTTGATAGAAAAATAGATCATTAATATCCAACGAATCATCCATGCATTATAAATAAAAATTAATTAATATATTTTCATGAGCATAAGATGCTAACAAATAGATTCAAGTTATTTGATTTCATAACCATGGCTTTGATACCAATTGTTAACATAAAGTCTATAATATACTATATATTATATGAAAAAACTTTCATACCAAAATCGAAATCAAATAACAATGGATCTAAAAATTAAATAACAATAGATCTAAAAATTATTACAATGCATATATTTGGCTGCTACTATTCAGAAAAAACCTTCATCTGATTTGTAGGTGTACCATCATCAAATTCTGATCAATTTGTAAGGAGAACTAGACTCACATTTTCCTATCTTCCTATTTTTTACATGACCATTATGATCGATGGATTCAAGAACACAAGAACATGAGAAAAAGATATATAATCATTTACTTATATATGTTACAACATGGGAATGAATAGAAGAACTATAATCTCTCAACTATATCACGTGTTTATGTCATATGATGTTGTTATGTTCTCATGATGTGTCCCTAGAACGTCCTGTGTATTTATAGGTGAGAACAAAAGGTCTACAATAAATAATTAAGAGAATTCCTCCCAGCAAGGTATCCCCTAATGAATCCTATTATAATATTTATACCTTCTTTTGATTAGCTAATATCCATCATTAGAATTTAATTAGTTTTATTATATATCTTATTTAATTATAAGGGATATATATTCTAAAGAGTTGCTTTATTTTATTAGAGCATAACTGGTCATCATGCTGCTAACTGACAATGGATTGACCAAGACTGAGTCGGTAATGGACTAGCCAAGACTGAGTCGACAATGGACTGGTTGAGACTGATCGATACAGGACTAGCCGAGACTAAGTTGGCAATGGACTGGTCGATACTGGTTATAGGTGCCCTACAAGCCAATCACGTGAGTGATGACATGTGTGACATGCCACGCGATTCTTTTGCTTATGATTATTATTGATATATTATCACATTATATTATATATTGCATATATATTGTGATATCATTGATTCTATGCAATGGGAATTATATGTGATGAGATCACGATAGCGAGACCGATTTGCCTTTAAACATATATCCTAAATAATTCTTGTCATAAGTTACTTGAGAGGGACATCAAGATAACTACACAGATCGGTGTACTAAATACCCATCCATATGATAGAGGCGACTGGTCTCATAGCCACTTGTGTGGGGACACTAAGGATACAGTATAAGAGGATGTCTTATTTGAGTAGTTATTTCTTTGATGTCAGACTTAAAGGTTTGGAAAGTACTAAATATGGTACAAATAGTTATCGGGATTGGTAGCTAACCTTACGAATGTAATTAAATATCAATAGGAGATCATCCACTCTCTGTATCACAAGATGAATATCTCGTGTATTCTTTCTCAGATAAATCCCTGGCTAGGGTCGTTCGGATTGAGAGAGGAGTTCTCCGGGAACATCCGATTAAAGCAAGATTCAGACGGATTCCATATATGGCCTGATAGTACCATGTCCAATATACAATCTCTAGGATATTAGATAGATAAAGGAATATAGATACACAGTAACTAAAGACAAATATGTTCAATGAATAAGATCTCCTACACCGTCTGGGGACTATGACACAGTGGCCTAGTATATCCATAGTCGATGAGTTGAGTGAATTATTATCTCATAATAATTCACTGAGTCAGATGGAGTTTTAATAAGTATAACTTACAACCAGCTCAGTATTGGGCCTACACACATATGGTAGATGTTTCAGCGAGTAGAGAATTTGATATGAGTTATCCAATTTGCCCTTATTCTTATTGGATGAGACCCAACATTAATGAGCTCTTTGCATGAGGCCTCATTATAGGCCAATTGAGATTATTGGATAGAGATCCAATAATCTAATATTAGTGGGCAATTGGATGAAGATCCAATACCTACTAATGCAGGATCCATTTGGGTTTTTTAGTGGGTCTCTATAAATATGAGGCAAGGGCGGCACATTAGTTATAGGCTGTACCTTTGGCTGCCTCCTCTTATTCTCCTCCCTCCCTTATCTTCTCAGCTAACCGGCCCTTCCCTACTGCAAGAGGGTAGCGAAGAAAATAACAGATTTTCTTCCACGAGTGTTATGAGAAGGTGCATAAGAGTTACGAGTTTGGGCTATGTTTGGAGAAGCATTGTTGCAACATCCATCTTGTGGATACTGCTAGAGAGGAGGACGTTTGACCTCCTTCATCCTCTCCATCTTGATCTAGATTTTTAAGAATATATGATCTCTATATGTAATCAATCTCTTACATATCATAGTTTTTGATTTTGTGAATTTTTGTATGCTAATATTTTCATGATAATTTGATATACATGAGAAATTATTTTTATTTTGTTCTTCCACTATGCATGTGATGCTCCCGTTGAGGTTCCCAACAACTGATATTAATCGACGAAGGACTAGCTGAGACTAGATCTGCAAAGGACTATCGAGATTGAGTCGGCAATGGACTAGCTAAGACTAAGTAGTGAAGGACTGGTCGAGACTGAGCAACAAAGGACTGGCCAAGACTAAGTTGGTAATGAACTGGCCAAGACTAATCGATAGGGCAAGCCAAGACTGAGTTGGCAATGGACTAGCCGAGACTGAGTCGATAAAGAATTGGCTGAGACTAATTAGTAGAAGACTAGCTAAGACTGAGTCCAATAGGCTGGCTAAGACTAAGTTGATAAAGGGCTAGTCAAGACTATATCGACAAGGGATTAGTCGAGACTAAATCGATAATAGACTGGTCGAGACTGATTGGCAGAGGAGAGACTAGGTCGGTGATGGACTGTTTGAGACTAAGTCGGCAAGGGACTGGCCGAGACTGAGTCGGCAATAGACTGGTCGAGACTAATCAGTGAAGGACTGGTTGAGACTGGGTCGACAAGGGATTGGTCAAGACTGACTCGACAAGGGACTGATGAGATTGAGTCGGCAATGGACTAACTGAGACTGATCGGTATAGGACTGGCCGAGACTAGGTCAGCAATAGACTGGCCAAGACTGATCAGCAAAGGGCTAGCCAAGACTGAATCGATAATGGATTAGCGAAGACTGAGTCAACAAAGAACTGGTCAAGAATGAGTCAGCAAAGAACTAGCTGAGACTGAGTCGACAATGGACTGGATTGACAAAGGACTAGCCGAGACTAAGTTGGCAATAGATTGGTCCAGACTGAGTCAGCAAATGATTGGCGAAGTCTAAGTCTGCAAGGGACTGGCCAACACTAAGTTAGCAATGGACTAGCTCTTTCGAGTGAGAAATTTAAGTTGTGATGGTTGTTGGTACGCCTTGCTCCTTTTCGAGGAGGGTGGCTTCTTATGTTGACGGAGCATTGAGCTATCACATCATGAATGGGTGGCTTCATAGGCAGCGTGCCTTTCTCTAGACAATTATGGTATCAAGACCTATTTATTGTGAATCCCTTCGGGATCTGAGGGTATCACGTTGTCTCCCCATCGGGAAGGCAAAGGGTTGTTTCCGGTAGTGCATCCATCACCTCGAGGGTGTCCCTTCGATTAAAAAGTTATCTCAACTTGCATTTGTTCATTTTTATAAGCCTTGTCTATTGTGTAGGAAGCGCATATTGCTTTCTGCCCTTTTCTCACATCTCTTTCATTCATGTGCTCATCACCGTATGCTTCCTTCGATCACCTTCGGTTTCTCAGCTATTGAGACTTTGCATCCTTTGCTTTTTCATGTTACTTTTGCAATGTCTCCCTCATCGTTGAGTAATGAGAGGAATTTGGGGGGTTGTTCCCCATCTAGATCTTCATCCTCCATGGATGAGAAGGACTCGAAGGCCTTAGAGGCTATGCTCTGAGAGTATGATGAGGATTCGATCATATCTGAATCCTTCTTACCCACATTAGGTCTTGGTACCACATCTCTGTTTAGTATGATCTACATATGCTGGCAGTTAGTCAGCGGCCATTCGATCCATTTTTTAATAGATTTGGATTATCAGTTGACGCCCTCAAGGCGAGGCTGAGGCTTTCCCTACATCAGCTGGTGGTGTCGTGCCTCCGCCATTGGACGGTTTCTCCTTCCTAAATAGTGTTAAACTCTTGGCATTATATGATATAGTTTTCATTAAGGAGTGTCGGGCGGCTAGAATCGACCTGACACATACCCTTTTTTGACCTATTTCCACCTCGACAAGGAGCAAGGGAGCTACTATCTGATCTCCAGGAGTGGTTTCCACATGTGTGATGCCCCTTCTAATAATAAGGAATGGAAATCCTGCTTCTTCTTTGTGAGAGCCTTCAGAGGTTGGGGTTTCGACCTAAAATGGACCGACTGGGATGTCGACAACTCCCTTGCCCTTATGATAAAGGTTGAGGCAGAGCAAGTGGTGCACCTAAGGGGGTTCCTTTCCTCTTCAAGCCATCAACTCTGTGATGGAGGCTTGGTTCGTCGAGATGGGCCTTAGTCTGGCCCCTGTGGGGATGACTCATCTTGTTTTTGTCGTCCGCTGTTTTATGTTGTTCGCCCCGACTACCGATCGTGTCTTAATCAAATATTCAGTATTGTAGACATGAACTTTAATGGAATGAAGCGAGCATTCTCAGCCACGTGCCATGAGCCTTCTAAGCCACCAACTAACCCCGCTACTAAGGCGAGCGCCAACTGCGGAGTTGATCCCCCCACCAAGAAGACCAAGGTGCTTGTAAGGAAGGAGGCACCTTGTAAGAGGCCTCGCCCATGACCACTCCCAAGAAGGCGACTCCCCTAGAGACCCCTCACAGGGAGGAGAGCCGCAAATGAAGAGGCAAGGTCGTATCTCTACCTCGATCCATGAGGGGGACCACTGCAGAGTTAGGGTTCATTCTCAAAATAAACCCTGTCTTGCCCAGGAAATAGCAGATCTTCCAAAGACATCTAGGGAAGGCTTGCTCAAAGCTCGCTAGGCCACATTGACTCCTCGGAGTAAGGTGTGGGCGGATGGAGCCAATGCCTAACTGTTCCATCGGGGGGTTCTCTACCCCTCGCTTGCAAAGGAGATCTACACCACTCCTTTAAAGACGCTATGTGACAACATCACCAAGAATCTAGTCACAGTGAGTCTCCTCTCATTTGCATTCTTTTGCATGTTTTCTTAACTTTGTTGCTGACGTAGTGTTCTTGCAGCACCATCATTTCCCCATGGGGTTGATCGACAGGGTGCTTGACTCCTAGAGAGTCGTTGATGAGCTCTCCCAGATAATTGATGAGCTTCGAACTAAGGTTCAAAAGCTCCAAGAGGAGGCCAACCTGGTTGCAGTAGTGGCTGGCAAGACTCAAGCCAACAAGGCCACCTAATGGCTAGACAAGTCGCAACGCCGAGAGACAGAGGCTCAGGGGCAAATCCAAATCCTGGATGCCCAACTCTAAGGCTTGGGAGACGACCTGGGCGTTGCTCGATCAAAGGCTCGAGATGTCGAGTAGTCTTTGGTGATGGCCTGATCTGCACTTGAGAAGGTCGAGAGCCCCCTTGTCGAGGAGTAGAGTGTGGCCCCCAAGAGAGCCCAGGCAACCCTTGCCTAATAAAAGGAGACCCCTAACTTCAAATTTCGGTAGGAATAGATGTGGCGGGTCAGCTACGAATATGAGTACAAGGTCACCCTAGTGTGCTTCCAAGTGAGGTTTCCGCAACTGAAGATTGAGGACGACCCCCACGCCACCCTCTTAGAGGATGACATTGTACCGATGGAGGTAGAGGTCCCCTTCAACGATAGCAACCCCCCTACAGCATAGGAGCCTCACGAAAGAGCTACTAGCACCACTTCCTCCTTTCTTTTGTAATCAGCCTGGTCAGGGTTGCCCCCAACCAAGAATGTACTTGTTTTGCTTATCAATAGAAACTCTTTCTCTTGACCTATTGCATTTGTCTCCTAACTTGTCTCTTATGGTTGTGTCTAATCAAATGCCTTGTGTCTGACGTTGGTAAGTCATTTGTCAGTATGTACTCCATGCTTGGTTAAGTTTGCACAAACATTGATATTTGATGAATCATTCGTCGGTGTATGCTTTGTGTCCGATTAAGTTTGACCAAAGGCTTTGTATCTAGTACTGTATCTAATATTTGATAAGTTGTTTGTTGGTGTATGCTTCATGTTCGGTCAAGTTTTACCAAATGCTTTGTATCCAACACTGTATCTAATATTTGATAAGTTGTTTGTCGGGATGCATTACGTCTGGAATGGTGGTCAAGATATGTCTTGGGTTGTAGAATCCCAACCGAATGAACAATGTAATCTTCCTTCCTTTAATTAAAAGAGGTTTCCTTTTGGGTTAACAGTATGTCTGGCCATTTTTTCTCCACATCCCAACCTGCTGCTTGTGTCTTTCCATCCACGAATCTTCATAAAGGCTTGTCAGAGTCACAACATAGTCATAGAACTTCCTCAAGTTAGATACGTGCCATGTTCTAAGCAGTGGGACTCTTTCTCAGGTAACTAGTTAGTAGGTTCTGTCTTGGACCACATCAGTGACCCGATAGGGCCCCTCCTAGCTTCAGGCCAACTTTCCTCTGGAATGGGTTGGGTCACTGACTTCGGCTTTTCGCAACACTAAGTCCCTTATCTTGATGGGTCAAGGTCAGACCCTCTGGTTGTAAAGTCTCACGATGGCTTTTTGTATGCTAGAGCCCATAAGTGCGCTATGCTCTTCTATCTGATCGAGATTCACATTGAGGCCTTCTTTTGAGGTGCTTTCCTCATAGTTTTTGACCCAGAGTGTTGACATGACCACTTCAGGTGGGAGCATCACCTTAGTCCCAAATGTCAAACTGTAGGGGGGTTCGCCCGTGGCAGTCTTCGGGGTGACCCGTAATGTCCACAAGATACTCAGGAGCTCCTCGACCCAGGTCTCTTGTGCTTTGCTGACCTTTTTCTTGAGGCCTTTTAGTATTGCTCAGTTAGTCACTTTATCCAAGCCATTAGTCTAGGTGTATGCTACCAAGCTAAACTTTAGATGGATTTTGTGGGCCATGTAGAATACCCAAAATCTCACGTTATTGAATTGAGTTTCGTTGTCAGTAATGATGGCCTTCAGGATGTCGAACCAGGTAATGATGTTTTTCCACATGAACTTCTCAACTTGCTTTTTTATTATGGATGCCAAGGGTTCAACTTTGACCCACTTCGTGAAGTAGTCGATGGAGACTATAATGACCCTTTATTGTCCCAGGGTCGGGTGAAACAGTTCGAGGAGGTCCATTCCCTACTATGCGAAGGGCCAAGCGCAGTCGATGGGAGTCACTTAAACCGCAGGTTGATGGTGTGCCCGAGCATGCTTCTGGCACTACGGGCATGCGTGCAGTAGGCCATGGCATCCTTATGCACGGTCGACTAATAATAGCCCTACCTGATGGCCCTGAATGCCATGGTTCGACCACCAATGTGTTCTCTGTAAATACCTTCATGGATTTTGGCTAGTATAGTTTCGCTTCTATTGGAGTGAGGCACCGGAGGAGGGGCAAGTTGAACGACCTATGATAGAGTCGACCACTAACCTCGCAATAGCGAGCTTATATGCATATTATCCATTAAGTGATGGTTGGGTCAGTTGGGAGCGTCTCATCCTTCTTGTATCAAAGGATATCCTCCATCCAATTAGGTGTGACCTTAGCTATAACCAGGTTTGCGATGGATCGAGCAGTGATCACTTTCGTGCCCAAGGGATAGCCCCTGGCTCCTCGTGTCGAGGCCTTTTTAGCCAATGTGTTGGCTTGCATGTTCTCCTCCCGGGAAACTCTAGCCATGGAAAAGCATTAGAAATTATTGGTCAACCATCTCACCTCAACTAAGTACTTTATCATGATCGAGTCACGGGCTTTATAGTCCTCATTGATATTGGGAAACCATCAAAGCATCACATGCATAGAGAAAGAAACAAAACAAAATTGGTTTCTCATATTTATCATGTCATTGTGCAAAGATTGGTGTATGAAAAATCACAAAACCGAAAACCATGAGTGTAAGAGATTGATTACCTAGGAGATCATATATCCCTAAAATTTCATATTCAGATAGAGATGATGAAGGAGGTTAAACATCCTTATCTCTAGCGATATCTACATGATAGATCGTTGTAGTGATGCTCCTCCAATCATAGCCTAAAACTCGTAATTCTTGTGCACCTTTTCACAACAATAATGAAAAAAGATATACTATCTTCTTTGCTACCCTCTCATAGCAAGGGCTGGTCAATTAAGAAGATGAGGGAGGGAGGAGAACAGGAGGGACGGCCAAAGATGCAACCTATCACTATTGTGTCGTCCTGAGGCATTAAAGTTAGAAAGAATCTGTTAAAGAGGCTAGTCGGTTATCACTCTTATAGTGTGGGCTTGAAAGTAGGGGCACAGCTTCCTAACTACCTATATTAAGGCTAGGACCAGCTTCTAGATGGGAGAGTAGTATATAGGCCTATGCATGTCGAATTCTTTTAGGACCAGAATTGAGCTGACTATATGCTCAGAGGTGGCCAAGTATAGACTGAATAGTTCACCTGGATTTGCCGTGGTGAGTTATGGTAGTGGTGTGTCTTTAACTTCTCGAAGGCGTCATGACACTTGAAGTTCTATTGAAAATCCTTGGCGTGCTTTAGCACTTGGAAGAAGGGGGACATTTGTCCCCAGATCGGGATAGGAATCGATTGATGGCGACCAACCTCCCTATGAATCGTTGTATCTCCTTAACCATTTGGGGGGTGGGGGGTGCATTGTGGTTATGACTTGCACCTTCTTCGGGTTCACATCAATCTCCCTCTAGCGAATGATGAAGCCAAGGAACTTTCCTAAGCCGACACTAAAGCCACATTTGGTAGAGTTGAGCTGCATCCTGAATTTTTTTAGGGTCCGGAATGTCTCGACAAGGTCCTATAGGTGGGCCTCGGTGACTTTGTTCTATACGATCATGTCATCGACGTATACCTCGATGTTCCTCCCAACTTGATGTTTAAATATTTGGTTCACCATTCTTTGATGCGTTGCACCGACATTTTTAACGCCAAATAACATGACTATGTAGTAGTAGACTCCTTTATCAATAATGAAGGTAGTATGCTCCTGGTACCTTGGAGCTATACGAATCTGGTTATAGCCTGAGAATGCATCCATAAATGTGAGGAGCTCGTGTCCCAAAGTATGGTCAACTAATTGGTCTATTCTTGGGAGGGGGTAGCAATCTACCAGGCACACTCGATTGACCATCATGGTCTTGGACCAAGGCTCCTACCCAAGGGTGACAGGTAGGATCATCATCCCAAGGGGGGAGATAGAGTCACCCGTAAACCCAGTGAGGGCGGAGCTCATTTTGTGATAGGTCATCGGTAGTCACCCCGAGCTTCTAGAAGGCATCAAGGTACAGGACATCAACCGAGCTACCAATATCAACCATGACCCTTTTCACTTGTGCTTCAACTATACAGACTGAGATCACCAATACGTCTTCATGGTCAAGGTATCTACATCTCCCGCTTTGAAGGCAATCTATGGTTTATTGGTTTGACAAGGGTGCTTTTCTATGGGGGCCCGATATAAGCCTTCCATCCCAATGTGTTGTCCCCGTCGGACGCCGGCCCCCCAATGATGATGTATATTTGCTTTTCCACTATTCCCTAGGGGTGAGGAGAATGGTCTTGGGGCCTCTTGATGAACCGTCTTAGATACCCCTTGCATATGAGCTCCTCGATCTGATTCCAGAGATCATGACATTCCTCCATGTTGTAGCTGTAGTCTCAATGAAAAAGATAATACTTTACCTGGTCCTTCAACTCTTGGGGACTCTTCATAGGGTTGGGGTTATGATCAATTGGCACTAAGAGGGAGGGGTGAATTAGTGCAAGTGATGAAAACTCGGTTTAAAGAAAACTTTATTCAAAATAAAACTGATATAGAAAGTGTTTTGTTTAAGTAGAGTAAGTGAGCAATTTAACTTATAGAACAATGCTAAGATTCTTGCTTAATGAAAGCTCAAGTATGAACATACAAAACCAAATAAGATTCAAGATAAGAAACACTCACAGATTTATAATGGTTCGGCCTCAACCTGGCCTACGTCCACTCCCGAGTCCTCTTCTCTAAGATCCACTTGTGTCCACTATCAATCTTCTTTGGGTAAAGATCAAATCCTTACACTTTCTCTCTCCTTTTAACAGGCTTAGGAGATGAACCTTACAACCTCACAAGGGAGAACTATAAGTTTTACAAGATTTTCCTCTCTCCCTTACCCCTTTTCTTTTTCGTACAATTTTCACACATAATTTATCATAGAATTTCTACTCTAGAATTATTGTGTGAAATACAAGAAAATCTAGCGTATTTATAGACCTCAATTAGTTTCTGAATTTGGAACCAAAATTCAAACACACTTAGAAAAATGGGGTATGGGCAGTACCACCGTCGGCGCCCACGGTGCCAGCATCGAAAGCACCCTGAAAACTGGGTATGGGCAATACAACTACTAGCCTAGGTGGTCCAACCACTGCCTGCTGCCCGGATTCTTGAGCGACGATGGTACAACCATCGAAAAACTTAGAAAAGTTATTCCCTTCACTTTTCTAATTCAAACTTATACCATTTGTTGACCACTTCTCAAGTCAACTAATTGAGCTCGACCTGAGCTCAATCCACTCTCCATAGTGGACCCGGTTTACCTCACTTGAGTTAACCTTAATGATGCTAATTATGACTTAATTAATTATAATCAATATAGCCAACAAATCCAATCAAGATCTTCCCAACTCTTGGCAAGCACTTCAGCTATCTCCGACAATCTTTCGATGAGTCTCGGTTTTCTTCCGGTGAACTCCTTTGTGCCATCCTAGCATACTCACGATACCTTGGGTGAGTTCCCGACGCGCTCTAAGCGAGTTCTTAACCACATCATCATCATCTGGTCCATGCTTAGACTTGACTTTGTCCAAACCTTTGATTATAATTATCTCTCTATCGTAGTTAATCTTGCATCACTCAACAATGACAACCTTATTAGATCAATAACCCATCAATTGATTTCATCATCAAAATCTGAGATTCAACAATCTCCCCCTTTTTGATGATGATAATCAATTGATGACGAGAGTTAAACCTTACTCCCCCTACATCCATGCTATACGTTAAATAAGGAAAAGTTATATTCAAGAGAACCAACCACTCTTGAATTCAAGTATCATAACATCCATTTATCAAATTTTGAAATGATATGAATTTCAAAATCAAATCATCAATGATATAATATCAATTTCAACCAATAATAGATCATCATATTTTAAAAGTGTATAACATGAATTCAAAATTATACATCAAAAGTATGCATCAATCATACATTAAGTTGAAATTCTCTTATTTAAGTCATTAATTATTTCTCCCCCTTTTTTATCAGCAAAAATAGGAGAAATATCTATTTTTACTTTTTTACATGTGTTATCAATTTCTCATTTCTCCCCCTTTGTCATCAACAAAAGGGTGAAACATTAGAGCAAATAATTTAGGGCACATGTGTCATTACTTCCTTTAGTAAAATAAAATATGATTAATAATTTTTCATAAAGGATTTTCTTCCCCTTTATCATATATGTATCATTTTTCATATCTATATTACCAATACACTATTTCTCCCCTTTTATCATCAATAAAAAAAAGTTAAAATAATAAACAAATAATTTCATGATACATAAACTCATCATGTGTCAAAATTTTTATATCTTTATAAAATAAATTTTGCATTGCTCTCTCTAAATAAAATAGGATAAAAACCTATTTTTCTCATGAAAGCTTTCTTCTCCCTTTTTTATAAATAACAAAGTAGAAATAAGATAGGGATTTGAAAAATATCATCACAAAATAGATCTTAATTTAATAAATTTTAAATCTTAAGATAGTTAGGAACTATCTATGTAATTTTAAAATTAGTAAATCAAGTAATTCATGCATTCTCATAGTTTAGCATTCCTAGTTCTTAACCTTAATCTTATAGATATAAATTTTGAAATGATTATTTTCAAGATGAGCTCAAATATCCAAGAAATCCAGGAAGATTAAAAAATTTAAGAGCTAATTATGCATTTAAAATCAGCTCATATAAATTTCAAGCAAACGTAATAAATAAATCCGTAAAATAGCAAATCATCATCTTCATATAAATTTTCTTCTCATTTTGTAAATGAGAAAGTAGAAATAAGGAAGGGAAGTGAAAAATATCATATCACAAAAAATACTCAATTTTGTAGATATAAATTTTGAAATAAAGAGCTACTCATGCAATTTAATTCATCTTATGCAATTCTCAAGCAAGATAGCAAATTAAGCAAATCATGCATTTTGAAGATCATCTCATGTAAATATTAATAATAAGCATCAAAAATTCCAAAATAAATCATGATAGTAAATCAAGTTCAAATTATAAATCAAGTATTTTGCATGCATTTAGAATGTTCTAATCTTCTTATAAGCAATTGTTCCTCATTCAATGTTAGAAGATTTTTTATATCCAAATTTTCTTCTAACCAAATTAATAATTTTGACTCCTCCCCCTTTTTTATTGTTAAAAAGAAATATAATGAGTTAATTTTCCTTTTACATCCATGTTGTTAAATATAACCATGAGTACAAAAGAACCATGTCATGAAAAATCAAATCATAAGTATCAAAAGACATGATTTCTTTTATAAATCTTTTCTTTGATGATAAATTAAAATCATAAGAGATCAAAGAGGAGTCTTCATTCATAAAAATATTAAATTATAAATATTGAGAAGTCAAGATCATGATTAAGATGAAAAAATTTCTTTAGTAAGTTGCAAAGAAGACATAGGAGATCAAGATCATAGTTTATAAGAAGATTTTCAAGTTATAAATCTGAAAAGATAAATTATGATTTATTTATATAATTTTCTTTAAATAAACTTGATTTGCATGAGGATTTTAAGTTGTAATTTTTCAAGATGTCAGTATTATGACAATAATTTATTCAAGTTTAAATCATCAAAATTAATATTTAAAAAAATATCATGAATAGATTCATCAATCTCGTATTGAAATCTGAGATAGAGATTTAGAAATTTTTAAAAGAAATCATCATAAATATTATAATAAGATATTTTCAAACATGATCTTTGGTTTATCTTATCCAATGATGTTTATTTGTTAAATGTGTCTAACTCTTTAGACTTTAGTGAAAAGAGTAGTTACGCACTTGTCACGTGTATTTAAAATATATATTTTTTTAAAATCACTAAAAGGAAAAATATGATAATTTTATTTAAGTTTTCTATTCAAGAACCAATCATAACCCATTTTAACATACAACTATCATCGTAATATTTAAATCATTCCACAAACTTAGTCACTAATAATATAATATTTAAATCATCAATAATGGTATCGTTTTATCTTGTTGAAGGATTTATAGGATAAAAATTTTCAAGAAGAATTATCCTTTTTTTAGTTGTTTATTTTAAGAATGATTTTTAAATCAATGAATTTTCTATTAAGACTGAAAACCAAATATCATTTCAAAAGAAATCATCAAAGTAAAAAATTCAACATATCTCAATTTCAACTTTTAAAAAGTCTAACTCTTTACACATAGTGCAAGGAGTTGACAAATTTATTTTCAAATATTTATTTGTTTCATGTTCAAATTCAAAAGTAACAACTATTCAACCATTTAAATTAATCATTCAATAATAATATTTATAAGCTAACTTAATCAAAAATACCATAACATTTAAGTCATTCAACAATAGTCTTTGCATTTAAACTAACATCCAAGCTAATGATTTTAAATATATTATTTAATCATCATCAAAATATCTTTTTAAGATATTTCAACTTAGATAATTTTGCTCTAAACTTTCTTTGTTCTAATTTTAGCATGCTCTAGCTACGCAAAAAAAGTCATGCACTATTAAGAGCAATCAAGATTAATTATAACAATAAATCAACCAAAGATTTGTTACCAATAGTTTTATTTTCAATATTTTTTCTTATTATTAATTAGGCTAGTGAGCTTGAAAGAGTATTAGATCTCAAGTCATGTGTCTTAAGTATCTACTTTCAAAATACCATTTAGTTTCTCTTATGACAAACTTATAAGAAAGATTTAGATACCCATTTTATATTGGGACCTATATGAAGAACTTTGTCTTTCTTATCTAATGGTTTTTGGTAGTTTGTTGTTCCCTTATGAACCCAAACTAATTTGTAAGAACTATAATTTCTAAATATACATTTGTTGCTTTATGTCCTAACCTACTACAAAAATTACATTTTATTTTTGGTGACAAGTTTAGAGTGGGTCCTTTAACAAAGATAGTTGGCTTTTGTTGGGTATTGCTCATAAAACCTATTCAAGCAAGGATCATATTAAGGGATTTATTTCCTATTTCAAATTTTTCTAATGTTTGTTTAAGCATGATATTTTCTTCTTAACACTATCTAGTATTTCATATTTAGAACAATGATTTTGAGATACTAATGAATCATGCATTCATCAAATCTACTAACTAACAAATCATGTTTATTTTTAAGCAACTTATAAAATTTACTATTTTTTTAAATTTATTAAATAATTCATTAAATATATTTAATAATTTAATAAAAGAAATACTTAATGAATCACTAACCTCGTCTTGGATCATCATTAGAGCATAGTTAGCTACTTCTTTTTTGGAGCGCTTTAGCTTCTTGTATTCATAACAAGAGGTATTGTCCATCTTAAGATCATTTTTATGGTTCATGTTTATTAATTTATCTAGTTCATTTGTCAATGGTTCAAAATCCTCATTACGAGATTTCACTCAAGGAGTCATATAACATTCTAAGTTCACAATCCTTCATATTTCTTTGGAAGGTTTTGTTCTTGTGTTCTCAAAGTTCTTTCCCTCCTGTTCTTTGGAAAGTGTGCTTTAAGTTCATTTTTATATATCATTCCATTCAATGATTCATTTATTTTAATTATGCTTTTATGTGTGATTTTTAATATATATCAAATATCAAAAGTTGAATCACAAGAAGAAACCTGATCAAATTTATTTTTGTCGAGAGCATAATATAAGACATTCATAGCCTTTGCATTTAAGGAGAACATTTATTTTTCATAATCATTCCAATCATTTATTAGATTGGATGACTTCTAAAAAATTTTTAATAATACATCATAAATCAAAATCTATCGAAATAAAAATGATACACATTTAGATTTTCCAAGATATGTAGTCAGTCACATTGAACATATGAGGACGTGAAATAGAATATCCCTCATTCATGCCCAACAAAGTCATTAACTCAAGTGAGTGTTAGTCCAATGAGTAAGACTTTGCTCTGATACTAATTGTTATGATCAATTGGCACTAAGAGGGGTTGGGGGTGAATTAGTGCAAGTGATAAAAACTCGGTTAAAAGAAAACTTCGTTCAAAATAAAATCGATATCAAAAGCGTTTCGTTTAAGTAAAGTAAGTGAGTAATTTAACTTATAGAACAATGCTAAGATTCTTGCTTTATGAAAGCTCAAGTATGAAAATACAAATCCAAATAAGATTCAAGATAAGAAACACTCACAGATTTATAGCGGTTCGGCCTTAACTTGGCTTACATCCACACTTGAGTCCTCTTCTCTGAGGTCCATTGGTATCCATTATCAATCGTCTTTGAGTGAAGATCAAACCCCTACACTTCCTCTTTACTTTTAATAGACGTAGGAGATGAACCTTACAACTTCACGAGGGAGAACTGCAGGTTTTACAAGACTTTCTTCTCTCCCTTACCCCTTTTCTTTTTCTTATAATTTTCACACATAATTTATCATAGAATTTCTACCCCATAATTGTTATATGAAATACCAAAAAATTTAGGATATTTATAGGCCCCAATTGGCTTCAGGATTTGGAGTCAAAATTTAAACATACCAAAAAATCGGGTACGTGCGGTATAACCGTCAGCACCGACGACGCCACTATTGAAAGCACCCTGAAAATAAGATATGAGTGGTACAACCACCGGCCTATGTAATCCAATCATCGCTTGTTGCCCAGATACCTAGGCGACTATAATACAACCATTGCTCACCGACAGTACAACCGTTGAAAAACCCGAAAAAGTGATTCCCTTCACTTTTTTAATTTCGGCTTGTACCATTTGTTGACCACTTCTCAGGTCAACCAATTAAACTCGACCTATACTCAATCCACTCTTCATAGTGGACCTAGTTTGCCTCACTTGAGTTAATTTGGATCCCTTCCAAATCTAACTCAAGTAGGATTCAACCTTAACGATGCTAACTATAACTTAATTAATTACAATCAACATGGACAACAAATCCAATCAAGACCTTCACAACTCTCGGTAAGTATTTTGGCTATCCCCGATAATCTTTCGATAGGTCTCGGTCTTCTTCCGGTGAACTTACTTACACTATCCTGACAAACTCCTGATACCTTCAGCGAGCTCCCGACGTACTCTAGGCAAGTTCCAAACTACATCATCCTCACTCCGGCCCGATGCCTGGACTTGACTTTGGCCATACATTTGATTATAATTATCTCTTTGTTATAGTTAATCTTGCATCAATCAACTCTAACAACCTTATTAGATCAATAATCCATCGATTAATTTTATCATCAAAATCTGAGATTCAACAATTGGGCATCCTCATGTGTCATACTTCTTTGATCTGGAGAAAGATCTACATCCTGATCGAGTTCAGGGGAGACAGGAGTGGCCTCGGGTAGGATGGTTTCGATCGATTAGGTCACCTTTCTGGGACCTCTTATGATCCTCACATTTCCCTACCACCAGCACCTAAGCGGTCATGTACTGGTTAGTGCACTAAAGCATATCAGTCAAGGTTATTGGTGCTCACTCGATCAGCAACCAGAAAACCATGGATGGCTATAACCCCATTAAGAACGATTACATAATCAAAGAGGGATGAGCGCCGAGTACTACCTTGATTTCAAATCATGAGACAAAGTGGGAAAGGGGCTCTTCATCTTTTTAGCTCAGGCCGAGGAGCACTACCACGGATGGTTTCGACTTGGCACTAGCCAAGAAGCTTAACTTAAATTCCCTCACTAGCTGGTCGAAAGATGATGTTGAGAGAGGCTTCAGCTAGTTGTATCACATTCGAGCGGTGCCTTGGTGAGTAGTCGGGAAGGCTCGACACATCTGTAGGTTACATGTGCCCTACAAGCCAATTACGTGAGTGATATCACATGTGACACGTTGTGCTATCTTTTTGCTTATGATTATTATTGGCATATTCTCATATTATATTATCTATTGCATATATATTGTGATGTCCTTGGTTCTTTGTAATGGGAATCAGATCGTGATGAGATCACAATAATGAGATTGATTCACCTTTAAATATGGATCCTAAATAATCACGGTCATAGGTTACTTGAGAGGGATATCGAAATAACTGGATAGACCGGTATACTATAAATCTGTCCATATAATAGAGGCAACTGGTCTCATAGTCACTTGTATTAAGACATTGAGGATATAGTATAGGTGCTCATTGGAGAATAAGTTCACTGATTGATCATCTTATAGTATGTTGTATGGTTAATGATACCTAATATCAAACAGCGATTCCATAATCCCGGTAGTGTATTTGGTCCTTTGACTTAAGACACTAAGGATGCCTTGTAAGAGTATTCCTTTCTTTGATGGCAGACTTTCAGGTTTGGAAAGTTTCAGATATAATACAGTTGGTTATCGGGATTGGTAGCCAAACTTACGAAAGTAATTGAGTGTTAATAAAGAATCATCCACTCTCGGTATCATGAGAGGAATGTCCCATATATGCTTGCTCAAACAAATCCCTGGCCAAGGTCATTTGGATTGAGAGAGAATGAATTATCCAGGGGAATCCGATTAGAGAGAGACTATAACGGATTTCGTATGTGACCTGACAGCACTAATCTCTGGGATATTAGTTGAATTAGAAATTATAGATATATGGTAACTATGGACAGATAGGTCTGATAGATATGATCCCCCTGTACCATATGGGGACTATGGCATAGTAGCCCAATATATCCATAGTCAATAAGTTGAGTAGATTATTATGAGTATAATAATTTATTATATCAGAAGGAGTTCTGATGGGAGTGACCCAGGGCCAGCTCGGTATTGGGCTTAGAGAGTCACACACATATGGTGGATGCTTCAATGAATAGATGATTGGATGGAGATCCGATTAGCTCCTATTCTCATTAGATGAGACCCTATGCTGATGGGCTCCTTGGTTGAGGCCCAATTAGAGGCCTAAGGAGATTATTGGATAAAGATCTAATAATCTAAAGTTAGTGGGTAATTGGATGGAGATCCAATACCCACTAAGGTAGGAGCCCTAGAGTTTTTTGGTGGCTCTCTATAAATAGGAGGGGAGATTCATGGTTTATAGGCTGCAACCTTGGCCTCCCCCTCGTATTCTCTTCCCTCCTTCTATAAGAGTTGTAAAATCAGATTATAGGAGATTTGATGCAGAGATCCATCATGTGGATACCGCTAGAGAGGAAGACGCTTCACTTCCTTCATCCTCTCTATCCAGATCTGGAATATAGGGATATATGATCTCCCTATGTAAAACAATCTCTCAGATGATGTAGTTTTTTTCTTTCTTTTGTGGTTTTCTCGCGACCCAATCTTTGCACAATGATTTGATCTACGTGGAAAATCTGTTTTGTTTTGATTTCACTACGCATGTGATGCTCTCACTAATGTTTCCCAACAGTAGTATCAAAGCTAGGTTTTCATGCAAAAGATTGGTTTTAAACTGTGTGTGATGAGATTGTATCGCATAGAACTATTCTTCGTATTCTTGCTATGTTTTTGTAGTGAAGGCAGCAAGGAAAGAGGGTGGTCGGCTATGGCCAGGACATCTGCAAGGGTGGCTGGCCACGGCCATATTGAATCTTAGATTTTGGTGATGAGATTAATTGATGAGTGTTTATCTAACATATGTGTTAGAGGAAGATTGATTGGTCTAACTATGACAGGAGCAATGAAGTTACAATCAGATAATGGGCCAAGATTAAACTTAGGCATCGGGCCGAGTTTAGACAATGCAATGGGACCTCGCCAAGAGTTCGCTAGGAGATTCGCCAAAGGGATTGAGAAGCTCGCTGGGAGCATGCCGGGAGATCATTGGAAGAAGACCGAATGACTTGCTGTAATAATGTCGGAGGTTACCGGATTGGTAGAAGTTGGGTCCTAGTTTAAGCTTGTGGTCTTTATGCGTTATAATTATTAATTCGTAGTTGGAAGTAAGTCCTAAATGAGTTAGATTTGGTTGAAATCCAAATCAACTCAACAAGGCAACCGGGCTACTACTGGGGTTTGATTAAGCTCAGATTGAGCTCAATTGGTTGACTAGAGGGTTGGTCAACATCAAGTTCAAGCCGAAATTCAAAAAGTGGAGGGAACCAATTTATGAAAATTTTGACGAGTAAACCACCGGTGAGCAGCGAGTGTACTGCCACCGCCCAAGCTTTTAGGCAGCTAACAACAGTTGACCCACCTAGGCTAGGCAATTGAACCGTCCGTACCCAAGAATCTGGGTACTTTCGATTGACCCGCCCAGGGCTGGCGGGTAAACCACCCGTACCCTGATGTTCGGGCGGCTGAGCCACCCAAGTCAATGGGTAAACCGCCCATACTTGATATTTTCGGGTATGTTTGATTTTTGGCTCCAATTTTCGAAGCCACTTGGGGTCTATAAATACCCCAAGTATTTTTATATTTATAATGCTTTTTGGGTAATTAAACTATGTGAAAAAGAAATTGGGTATGATTGGTAAGAAAAAGAAAAGGAAAGGAAGAGAGCTTAGAGTTAGAAATTTTCTCAAAGTCTCCCTTGTAACAAAGTGTAAGGGTTTGGTCTTCACCCAAAGAAGATTGGTAGTAGACGCCAGTGTACCTCAAGAAGAAGGACAAGGGAGTAGACGTAGGCCGTTGACGCCAAACCACTATAAAAAATATTTTTTTTTATTTTTATTATTTATATATTTTTATATTGACGCTTCCGATTTAACTCAACTCTTTGAAAGTAAAGGTTCCACGATAAGTTCTTTTCTTCAAACATTGCTTATCTTTCTGATTTTCTTAGCAACTTTTTTTCAATCACTCACTTGTTTCATTAAGAATAAAAAGCTTCTTATGTCCTATCTTGGTTTAATCAAAAATTGTTCATCTAAACTAAAAATTTACACTTGCACTAATTCAACCTCCTCCCCCTCCCGCAGTGCCAATTGATCCTAACAATTAGTATTGGAAGACAAGGATATGTATTTTTTTTATCTCTTTGGACCTTGATCCATGGAGTATTGTTGAGAACGGATTTAAAAAATCTTTCAAGCCAATGAATAAACTAAATGATTTGGAAAGGAAGAATTTTTATTTAAATGCCAAGGCTATGAATGTCTTATTTTGTGCTCTTGATAAGAATGAGTTTAATCATATTTTTATTTGTGAATCGATCTTTGATATTTGGCATACTCTAGAAATCACACACGATGAAACTAGTAGAGTAAAAGAATCTAAGATAAATATTTTAGTTTATAACAATGAGTTGTTTCGAATGAAATTAAGTGAGTCTATTGAAGAAATGTACACTCGTTTCATAGATGTCGTTGATGGCCTAAAAGCACTTGAAAAATATTTTTTAAATTTTAAATTAGTTAGTAAGATTTTGAGATCTTTACCTAAAAATTGGGATCTTAAAGTAACTACTATTCAAGAGGCCAAAGACTTAAATAACTTACCTCTTGAAGAATCGATTGGCTCTCTTATGACATATGAACTAAATTGTAAAACTCATAATGAGCTTGATGAACCCTTTCTAAAGGACAGGAAGGATGTAGCACTTCAAACAACAAATGACTCCTCGAGTGAAACCTCGAGTGATGAGTACCATGATATTACTTTGTTATCAAAAAATTTAAAAAATTTATAAAAGGAACAAGAACTATAAAACCAAAAAAGAACCGAATAAGAATAATGTCATTTGCTATGAATGTAAAAAACTAGGACATTTCAAGAATGAATGTCCTCATTTGAAGAAGAAGCCAAAACTCAAAAAGAAATCACTTTCAGCTACTTGGGATAAATCGAGCTCTTCGGATGAGGAAGACAACTCCAAAGAAGAAGTGGCTAATTATGCCTTAATGCAATTGAAGATGAGGTTAGTGAGCCTTTAAATTATTTTTAGAATTATTAAATATATTTCATGATTTATTCAATAACTTTAGAAAACTTAGTAAGTCTTTTAAATTGCTTAAAGTTGATCATGATTTGTTAGTTAAAAGACTTGACGAAATGCTTGATTCATTAGTTTCACATAAACCATGTTATAAATATGATTTGCTAGATAATATTAAAAAAGATAATATCATGTTTAAAAATACACTAGAAAAATTTAAAATAGGGAACAGATCCCTAAATATAATCCTTACAAATAAGGGTCATATTAATAGTCAAAATGGCATAAGCTTTATTGGTAATATCCAACAAAAGCCAACTATGTTTGTAAAAGGACGTATATTAAATATGCACTATGAATCATGTATAATTTTTGTAATAAATTAGGACATAAGACAAACAAATGCCTATTTAGAAAATGTACTCCACATCAACTAGTATGGGTTCCAAAGAAAATCTTATATAATAAAAATCAATTAGAAAAGAAAGATGGAGTTCTTTATGGATGACCCAATATAAAATGGGTGCCTAAATCAAATATATCATTCTTATAGGTTTGTCTCCAAACTAAAGCTAGAAGTACCAAATCAGATCTTGATAGTGGATGCTTAAGACATATGACCAAAGATCTATCTTATTTTTCTAAGCTCACTAGCTTAAGTGAAAGAGTGATTACCTTCAGAGACAACAACAAGGATAAAATCATTGGAAAAAGAATAATAGGTAACACATCAAACCTCTTGGTTGAAGATATGTTGTTAGTTAATGGCTTAAAATATAACTTGCTTAGCATTAGTTAATTATATGATAAAAGATATATGATTAAATTTCAACCTAATGATTATGTAATTGAATTGCCACATAAAAACAAATCATTGATTGTCTTGAGAAATAACAATGTATACACCATAGATATTAAAAACTTTTGTGATGAAACTTATTTTTCGGCTTTGAATGATAATGCCTGGATTTGGCATAAAAGATTAGGCCATGCTAGCATGAAACTTTTAAACCAAATCTCTGCCAAGGATCTAGTAAAAGGTTTACCTAATCTTAAATTTATCAAAGACAAAATATGTGACACTTGTCAATTAAGAAAATAAATAAAGAGTAGCTTTAAGTTGAAAAATCAAATTAGCACCTCTAAACCACTTCAATTGATCCATATGGATCTACTTGGACCAATTGACATTGCAAGTTTAGGTGGTAGCAAATATGCATTTATTTTAGTGGATGACTTTAGTAGACATACTTGGACCTATTTCTTAGCACATAAAAATGATACATTTAAATGTTTTATAAAATTTTGTAAAGTTGTTCAAAATAAAAAAGGATGCATGATTTCTTCAATACGAAGTGATCATGGTGGAGAATTTTAAAATAATAATTTTTAAAATTTTTATGATTCAAATGGATATATCCATAACTTCTCTACTCCACAAAATCCACAACAAAATGGAGTAGTAGAAAGAAAAAATAGGAGCTTACAAGAAATGGCTAGAACAATGTTGAATGAACATCTTCTCAAATATTTTTGGGTCAAAGCCGTTAATACGGCATGCTATGTTTTAAATAGGATTTTAGTAAGATCATTACTCACTAAAACTTCTTATGAATTATAAAATGATAAAAAGCCTAATATTTTTATTTTAAAATATATAGTTTTAAATGGTTTATTTTGAATGAAAAGGATGCTTTAGGTAAATTTAATGTAAAATCGAATGAATGCATTTTTCTATAATAGAAGAATTCATTCATGTTATTTTTAATGAACTTTCTGAATTTAAGAAGATTGATTTTGATGATGAAATTAATTTTGATACTTTGAATTTAAAAGATAACACTCTTAAAAGTAACTTGGATATATCTACTTCCAATGCCTTACCCAAGGAATGGAAGTATATGAACGATCATCCTAAGGAGCTTATAATAGTATAAACATCAAAAGGAATTCAAAGTAGGTCTTTCTTTAGAAATTTTTGTGCAAATGTCATGTTTATTTCTCAAATCAAGCCAAAGTGTATTGATAAGTCCCTAAGAGATGATTCTTGGGTTAATGCAATGCATAAAGAGCTTAATCAATTTGAGAGAAATGAGGTATGGAAGCTTGTTACTAGACCTAATGACCATTTAGTGATTAGTACTAAATAGGTATTTAGAAATAAGCAAGATGAAAATAGTATCATAATTAGAAATAAGCTAGATTAGTGGCCAAAGGTTTCAACTAAGAAGAAGGAATCGATTATGATGAAACCTTCACTTCTTTTAAAAATTTTACGTTATTTCAAATAGATGTTAAAATTACTTTTCTAAATAGTTTTATTTCCGAAAAAATGTATGTTGAACAACCCCCCAGCTTTGAAAATAATCTTCTTCCTCATCATGTTTTCAAACTTACAAAAGCTCTCTATGGATTAAAACAAGCCCCTCGGGCTTGGTATGAAAGACTAAGTTCTTTTCTTATTTTAAATAAATTTGTAAATGGCAAGGTTGATACCATATTATTTTTAAGTGTTTTGAAAATGATTTACTTGTTATTCAAATTTATATTGATGATATCATTTTTGGATCTATAAATGAATCTTTATGTGAGTTTTTTGCTAAATAAATGAGTCAATAATTTGAAATGAGTCTAATGGATGAGTTAACATTCTTCTTAGGATTACAAATAAAACAACTTATGATGGTATTTTTATTAGGCAAAATAAGTACACACTGAACTTCATAAAATGATTTGGGATAGAAAATGCTAAAGCATTAAACACTCCCATGAGCACATCTACAAAGTTGAATTTAGATAGTGAAGGAGAAAACTTTGATTAAAAAACTTATAGAGGTATGATAGGAAGTTTATTATACTTAACTGCTACAAGACCGGATATCATGTTTAGTATTGGATTGTATGCAAGGTACCAATCTAATCCAAAACTCTCTCATTTGAAAGCAGTTAAACAAATTTTTATATACTTAAAATGAACATTTAAACTAGGATTATGGTATCCTAAATCAAAGAACTTTGATTTGATTACCTATTTTAATGTTGATTTTGGTGGATGTAGAATAGATAGAAAAAGCACTACCGGAACATGTCAATTTTTTGGGCATGCACTTGTTTCTTAGACTTCCAAGAAACAAAATTCAATAGCTTTATCTACTACGAAAGTAGAACACATTTCAGCTAGTGCATGTTGTCCCCAAGTCATTTAGATGAAAAACACACTAGAAGACTATGGAATAAAATTAAAAATTATTTCTATAAAGTGTGATAATACAAGTGCTATATGTCTAACCAAAAATTATGTTCAACATTCAAGAACTAAATATATTGATATTAGATATCATTTCATAAGAGATTATATAAATTGTCAAGATATCTCTTTGGAATTTATTGACACTAAACATCAATTAGCGGATATTTTTACAAAACCCTTAAATGAATAATAATTTAATTTTCTTAGAAGAGAACTTGGAATGCTAAATCATGAAAATATATGGATTGCCTGATTTTATGAAAATGGGCTATTTTTGTGATAATATCTTATTGTTCCCATGAGATGTTTATCTTATTATTCACAAAAACAAGAAAAATTGCATGATGATGATTTTATTATTTTACAGATTTAGTTGCTATGTTCGCTTGAAATTATATGAAATAATTTTTAAATGCATGAGTAGCTCTTAAACCTTTGAATCTCCTTGAATATTTTATATTTTTAAACTTATTTTCAAAATTTTACCTCTACAAAATTGAAGGCTCTTCTTAATGATGTTTTGCAACTCCTCCCTTGTTTTATTTCCTTCTTTTTCATAAGAAGAAGAAAGTTCTTTATGAATCATATCTTATTTTAAAAAGGGAGCAAAAATTTATTTTAGCCCCATATTTCACCTTTTTGTTAATGACAAAGGAAGAGAAATGGATGTTGATGACTTATATAATCAAATGGATGTTGATGACTTATGTAATAATTTAAGGGGAAATTTTTAAATATTTATAATTCATGAAAATCCTTGATGCATTGATGACTTGATGGAAAATGTTTAAATATTTAAAATTCATGAAAATCCTTGATGTACTTATGAATTGATAAAAAAATTTAAAATATTTGAAATTTATGAAATACTTGATGCATTGATGACTTGATACTTTAAAGTAAATTATTATTGATATATAAATGTCTTATTGCTATCCTTGAAATATGATTTGCTTGAAGTATTGATTGTCTTAATTCACTTGAATTCAAGAGTGAGTGATTCTCTTGAATTTAAGTCCTTTTTATCATGGCATGAATATAGGGGGAGTTAGGATTAACTCTCATCATCAATTGATTGTCAACATTGAAAATGAAGATATTGTTAAATCTCAAATTTTGATGATGAGATTAATTGATGAGTGTTTATCTAACATATGTGCTAGAAAAAGATTTGCAGGTCTAACTGTGATAGGAGCAATGAAGTTATAACCAAATAATGGGCCAAGATCAAACTTAGGCATCGAGCCGGGTTTGGACGATATAACGGGACCTCGCTGGGAATTCGCTAGGAGATTCGCCAAAGGGATCGAGAAGCTCGCTAGGAGCACGCTGGGAGATCACCATAAGAAGACCGAATGACTTATCGCAAGAATATCGGAGGTTAATAGATTGGCGAAAGTTAGGTCTTAGTTTAAGCTTGTGGTCTTCAAGCGTTGTAATCATTGAGTCATAGTTAGAAGTGAGTCCTAATTGAGTTGGATTTGGATGAAATCCAAATCAACTCAATAAGACAATTTGGTCTACTATTGGGGTTTGATTGAGCTCAATTGGTTGACTAGAGGGATGGTCAAAATCACCTTCAAGCCGAAATTCGAAAATTAGAGGGAACTAATTTTATGAAAATTCCAATGGGTAAACCGTCGGTAAGTGGTGGGTGTACCACCACCGCCCAAGCTTTCGGGCGGCTGATAGCGGTTGACCCGCCCAGGTCGGTAAGTAAACCACTCGTACCCAATTTTTTCATGTATGTTTAATTTTTGGTTCCAATTTCTGAAGCCACATGGGGTCTATAAATACCCCAAGTATTCTTGAATTCACAACAACTCTTTTTGGGTAATTAAACTCTGTGAAAAAGAAATTGGGTGTGATTTGTAAGAAAAAGAAAATGGAAAGTAGAGAACTTAGAGTTAGAAATTTTTTTAAAATCTCCCTTGTAAGCAAAGTGTAAAGGTTTGGTCTTCACCCAAAAAAGATCAGTAGTGGATGCCGGTGTGCCTAAGAAGGAGAACTCGGGAGTGGATGTAGACCATTGGCACCGAACTACTATAAAAATTGTCAGTGCTTCCTTGCTTTCATTATTTACATATTTTTGTATTAACACTTCTGATTTAACTCAACTCTTTGAAAGCAAAGTTTCTAAGAATTGATCGTACACCCCCCCCCCCATGCCAATTGATCGTAATAGGTCAAGACCCCTGCAGGGGCGGTTGGTCATAGCCTGGCCACCTAGAAGGGGGCGGTCGGCTGTGGCTAAGGCCCCCTACAGGGGTAGCCACCCGCGGGGGCGGTAGCCTATAGGCAGCCCTGGGCGGGCTCAAACCAGATGACATGAGGCATCATCACACAGTGGCAGGGTAGCGGTCATGGGCAAAGGCAGCCACTAGCAGCGCACAGCACCATCACATGTGCAGCAACGATCGCAAGATGAGGGCAGAAGGGGAGGGCTAGGGCATCCTTTTGAGAAAAAGATGGTTATGTCCCTTAGAATTTGAGAAATTTCAAGGTCTATCCTATGCTAGAATATCAAAAATACCCTCAATAATTCTGAAAATTTCAAGGACTGCCCTCCTATCTAGAATTATGAAAATGCCATGACAATTTTGAAAATTTTCAGCATGCCCTGATTTCTAAAAAATAATTAATTAAATAGTTTAATTAATTATTATATATTGAGTAATCCTACATGTGATGTGATGTATGATGTGGATGGATGATCATGAGTCGTGTATTGTAATGTGTGTAATTATGATGATGATGATGATTATTATTATTATTATTATTGGGGCCTACGAGCCTTTGTTTTTCTCGTATATTGTTAGGTCTGCGTGCCTATTATTATTTGAAATTACATAGAGAGACGCAACATGAGCGTGGAGGTGATAGTGGGACCCACGATGTCGTGGTAGGAGATCATGATGCATGGTGATGCAACGAGGATTCGACGGAACCAATGATGATGAGATCAACAATCACAAGGCATGGAGATGCGCCGATGCACACATAGATCCTATTGTGAGTGATTAGGCCCATTGGCTCAGGCTTAATCATATTAGGTGACGGCTCATGATCATCCAGTGTGACTTGCATATGTGATGTGTTATATATATATATATATATATATATATATATATATATATATATATATAACATATTTACATGCAATGTAGATATATATTAAATATGTATGTGAGTGACACAATATCTTAGGAGACCGATATAAAACAAAAACCCCTCCTACGATAATATTAAATTGGTAAGCATGAGGTAATAAGATTGACCCACGTAGCCTTCTATCGTTATAGGAAGAAATTAAATCACGACATAGGTTAAGTTGGTCGAGTTACTCGAGGCTCACCTATCTACATGATTAAGTTTTTGCCTATGACATATAGATGTCACCGGTGGCCTAAGGACATGGTATGACTTGGTCAAATAGTCGAGAGCATATCCATCAAATCAGACTCATCTTGTAACAATGGTGATGACTTAACTGAACTTCATGGTTGGTCAAGCAATCCAGACCGTGATGATTCGAAGGTCGAACATGACGAGAATCAAAAGGAGTTGTGATTAACAAGAGTTGTCTACCTTTCGGGCTTCGTGTAATTGGTCGAGCCCCTCGAGCTTACATTAAGATATTGATTGGATCCCGATCCTCACTAGGAGTTTGCCGGAGACTTCTGTCTCATGTGTCGAGGGTGTCACGCGATTCACTACGAAAATAGTGGGAGTACATTAAGATAGAAGTCCATATCTTAATTAGTATAAAGTTTGTATGTTATGTACGTTATATCTTGTTTGTCGCTTGTAAAACCCCTATGTGGCATACTTAATGCCAACTGCCTCATTGGTCCAAAGGCTTCATAATTTGAGAATTATTCTCACGAAAGAGAAAATCGTATATATCATTAACACGATTGTACCTACACTAGAGGAAAGGATAAGCGAGGATTAGATTGCTCACTTTATGAAGTATAAAGATAGTCCTAAATGATAACCTATATGTTGATCTTATACTTCAGTCTCCACCAGATTTCTTTTCATAGTTTATTATTAAGAAATATGAGGTGACTCTACCTGAGCTCCTTAATTTGTTGAGGGAAGCTGAGAGTACCATTAAGAAAGAGAAGTCAGTTCTCTATATTGGTAAGACCAAGAAGAAAAAAAAGATCAGTAAGACCCTTAAGAAAGGCGAGGGCAAAGAAAGATCGAGTAAGGTAATGGTTGCCAAGAAAGCTTGACAAAGGATAAAGGACAGTGCTTCCACTATAGCCAAGATGAGCATTGGAAGAGGAACTGTAAGAACTATCTTGCAGATAAGGTGAAATAGAAGCTTGGAGAAGCTTCAATTATATTCATAATCAATCTCCACTTGTCATATTTTTATGATAACACATGTGTATTGGATACTGGAAGTGCTTATCATATCTGTAATTCATTGCAGGTTCTAGCAAGACCTAGGAGATTGGTCAAATGTGATTTGGACCTCAAGATGACCAATGGAGCAAGAGTTGTTGCAATTGCTGTTGGGGAGGTCACCCTAT
The DNA here is from genome assembly GCA_021527575.1 of Ensete glaucum. NCBI lineage: Eukaryota > Viridiplantae > Streptophyta > Magnoliopsida > Zingiberales > Musaceae > Ensete > Ensete glaucum. Next base: position 36,836,368 of record CM038559.1, on the reverse strand, counting down.
GTCTGCCTCGAGGAGATATTATTACATTGGATGCATGCTATTTTATTTCCTCGATTATAAAAAATATTATATCTATCTCTTGTTTTATAATTAGTAGATATAAATTAGTTTTTGAGAACAATAGTTGTTCAATAATTATGGATGATGAGATCATCACAGAGGGATATTGATAAATGGCTTATATATGTTAGATATATTTTCACACATCATGAATATAAATACGTCTAAAAGGAAAAGAGATGAGGTGAATAATACATACCTATGGCATTGTAGGCTAAGTTATATATATGAGGAAAAGATTCAAAAGATGCTGAAAGATAGATCTTTAAATCCATTTTACTATGAGTCATATGCAACTTGCGAACCTTGCATTCGTGAGAAGATAACCAACTCTCCTTTTAGTGGAACTGGAGAGAGAGTCATTGAGTTATTAAAACTCGTACATAGTGATGTATGTGGTCCCATGTCGACTCAGATTATAGGTGGTTACTTATACTTCATTACATTCACTGATAATTTCTCTAAGTATGGACACGTGTACTTGATGAAGTATAAATCCGAGACTTTTGAGAAATTCAGGGAATATAAGAATAAAGTTGAGAACCATATTGGAAAGAGTATCAAGACTCTTCGATCAGATCGAGGATAAGAGTACTTGAGTATGGAGTTCACTCATTTCCTCAATGACAATAGGATTATATCCCAGTAGACACCTCCTTATACACCTCAGCTCAATGGTGTATCAGAAAGGAGAAATCGCACACTGTTAGACATGGAGCGGTCCATGATGAGTTTTGCTGACCTACCCATCTCATTCTGGGGATACACCCTAGAGACCGCAGCTTACTTTATGAATAGAGTTCCATCAAAGTCAGTAGTATCTACACCATATGAGATATGAAAAGGAAATAAGTCCGATCTTAAGGTGGTTAAGATTTAGGGTTATCCTGCTCACGTTAGAAGACACAACCCCGATAAATTAAAATCAAGGACAGAATGGTGCAAGTTCATAGAATATCCCAAGGAAACTTGTGGGTATTATTTCTATTATCCCGAGGACCGAAAGGTCTTTGTTGCCAAGAGAGTTGTGTTCCTTGAGAAGGAACATATTCTTAGTGAAAATAGTAGGAGTGAGATAGAATTGAGCGAGGTTGGAGAACCTAGCTCAAGCACCTTTCTAGAGTATGAGTCTATTCAGGTACCTAACACACAAGTTCCTATGAGTCTATTCAGGTACCTAACACACAAGTTCCAACTTTGTGTGGATATGGGAGTATTTCACCCTCCTGAAAGATATGTGAGACATATCAGTGGAAAGGACTCTTAGGATGTTGATCCTCAGACCTACGAGGAGGCTATTATGAGTATAGACTCCAAGAAGTGGTAAAAAGTCATGAATTATGAGATGGATTCCATGTACTTTAATAAGATTTAGAACCTTATGGATGCACTTGAGGATATTATACCCATCGGGTGCAAGTGAATCTTCAAGAAGAATATCAGAGTGGATGGAAAGGTGGAGACCTATAAGGCAAGGTTGGTAGCTAAAGGATATCTTTAAAGACAAGGAGTTGACTATGATGAAACCTTTTCACTTGTAGCCATGCTTAAATCTATCAAAAATTTTTTGGCCATTGCAGCACACTATGACTATGAGATCTGGCAGATGGATGTAAAAACAGCATTCCTCAATGACAACCTCGAGAAGGAGGTATATATAATACAACTAAAGGGATTTGTATCCAGAGAGAGTCAAGATAAAGTATGCAGGTTGCTCCGATCCATTTATGGATTGAAGCAAACTTCCCGAAGTTAGAACATAAGATTTGCTAAGACGATCAGATCTTATAACTTCATTAAGAATGAATATGAGCCTTGTGTGTACAGGAAGGTAAGTGGGAGCACTATCACCTTCTTAGTATTGTATGTTGATGATATCATAATCATTGGGAATAATGTAGGAATGCTCTCCATAGTAAAGGATTGACTATCTAGAAACTTCTCCATGAAGGACTTAGGGAAAGCATCCTATATTTTGGGGATTTGGATCTATAGAGATAGATCCAAAAGGATGCTTGGCTTATCCCAGTTCATGTGCATTGACTCCATTGTCAAAAGGTTTAGCATGGAGAATTCCAAGAGAGGTCTTATACCGATGAGATATAAAATATCACTTTCTAGGAGTATATCACTAAAGACTCTTAAAAAAAATGACAGACATGGATAAGATACCCTATGCCTCAGCAATAGAGTCTATTATATATGATATACTATGTGTTAGGCCTGATATAGCATATGCTATGAGTGTCACTAGCAGGTATTAGGCGGATCCAGGTTTGGAACACTGGAAGGCAGTAAAGTGTATCCTTAAGTACTTGAGAATAACTATAAATCTTTCACTGGTATATAGAGAAAGTAGCCTCCAAGTTGAGAGCTACACGAACTCGAGTTTCTAGTCTGACATTAATGATAGCAAGTCAAACTCAAGGTATATTTTTACCCTGAATGGAGGAGTAATAAGTTGGAAGTGTTCCAAGCAAAATAATACTACTAACTCCACCATAGAAGCGGAATACATTATCATAGCAGAAGCAGCAAAAAGAAGAGGTATGGATGAAAAAGTTAATCAGGGATTTGGGAATTATTCTGAGCAGCGTGGAGCCAATTCCCATATACTACGATAGTAACAGGGCAATAGCTCTAGCAAAGGAATCTAAGTCTCATCAGAATTGTTTTGAGGAGGTTCCAGTGGATTAGAGCGATTATGACCCATAAAGATATAGCAATTGAAAGAGTTCCATCCGACGATAACATTGCAGATCCATTGATGAAGCCATTGGCTCAGATTGTATTTGAGTATCATAAGGGTCTGATGGGGATCAGACACATAGGTGATTAGTTTTAGGTCAAGTGGGAGATTACTAGTTATAGGTGCCCTGCAAGCCAATCACATGAATGATGGCATGTGTGAAACGTTGTGCGATCTTTTTGCTTATGATTATTATTTACATATTCTCACATTATATTATCTATTGCATATATATTGTGATATCCTTGGTTTTATGCAATGGAAATCAGATCATGACAAGATCACAATAATAAGATTGATTCACCTTTAAACACAGATCCTAAATAATTTTGGTCATAGGTTACTCGAGAGGGACATTGAGATAACCGGATAAACCAGTGTACTATATGCACATTCATATTATGGAGGTAGCTGGTCTAATAGCCACTTGTGTGGAGACACTAAGGATATAGTACAAGTGCTTAATGAAGAATAAGTTCACTGATTGATATGCTTATGGAATATTGTATGGTTAATGATAACCCAATGTCAGACAGTGATTCTCTAGTCTCAGTTATGTTTCTGGTCTTTTGACTTAAGATATCAATGATGCCTTGTATGAGTACTCCTTTCTTTGACGCCGGACTTATAGGTTTAGAAAGTTTCAGACCTGGTACAACTGGTTATCAGAATTTGTAGCCAACCTTGCGAAGGCAATTAAGTATCAATAAAGAATCATCCACCCTTGGTATCACGAGAGGAATATCTCATATATGCTTGCTCAGGCAAATCCCTAGTCAAGGTCATTCGGATTGAGAGAGAAAAAATTCTCTGGGAGAATCTGATTAGAGCAAGACTATGACGGATTCCATATGTGACCTGACAGTACTATGTCAAATATCAGTCTCTGGGATATTAGTTGGATGAGGGATTATAGATATATGGTAACTGTGGATAGACAGGTCCAATGGATTTGATCCCCCTGTACCATCTAGGGACTATGGCATAATATATCCATAATTAATAAGTCAAGTGAATTATTATGAGAATAATAATTCATTATATTAGAAGTAATTCTGATGGGAGCGACCCACGACTAGCTCGGTATCGGGCCTAGAGGGTCACACACATATGGTGGATGCCTCGTTGAATAGAGGATTTGATGGAAATCTAATTAGCTCCTATTCTTATTAGATGAGATCCTATGCTGATGGGCTCCTTGGTTGAGGCCCAATTAGAGGCCTAAGAAGATTATTGGATAGAGATCCAATAATACAAAGTTAGTGTGTAATTGGATGGAGATCTAAGACTCACTAAGATAGGAGCCCTAGGGTTTTTTGATGGCTCTCTATAAATAAAAGGGGAGACTCATGGTTGATAGGTTGCAACCTTAGCCTCCCTCTCCTATTCTCCTCCCTCCCTTTGTAAGAGTTGCAAAATCAGATTGGAGGAGATTCGCTATAGAAATTCATCGTGTGGATATCGCTAGAGAGGAAGATGTTTGACTTCCTTCATCCTCTCAATCCAGATCTGGAATATAGGGCTATACAATCTCTCTAAGTAAAATAATCTCTTGTATGATGGGGTTTTGTTTTGTTTTTGTGGCTTTCTCGTGACCCAATCTTTGCACGACGATTTGATTTGCATGGGAAACCTGTTTTGGTTCGATTTCTGCTGCGTATATGATGCTCCCGCTGAAGTTTCCCAACAATATTAACGCGTTCGATATTACATATAGGGCCATCTGGGCCCGAAAGGCAGCAACATGCTCTGTCGAGTCGGAACTTCCATCTTAGGCCTCCAGCGTAGGCAGGCGAAAGCTCGGAGGGATCGACTTGTCTTGAATTTCCTATATGAAAGGAAATCCCCCGAGAGAGCCTTCCTCATGTTCCTTTTTTTATTTATGGAACTCTCTCCAGACTTCGTCCGGTCAATGATTGACCTGGTGTAGCTAGGCCCACAGTGAGTCCAAAGAATTGGACGATAAGGTGCTCGGCTCGAGTTGACTCTAAAGGGCCGGACGAGCCTCCGAAGTCCCATGTTCGGGTGGAGGCCGTCCGGATGGCAGTTTTCTCGGGTCAACCTATCAAGCGCCAACAAATCCGGCAATACTTAAAGAGGAAACGGTTGGGACACAAGGAGCACCCAGAAGAGATTTGGTTAGTGTACTAGTGACGGTTCCCACAATGGCATGATCTACGAGGTGAGCAAGGGGAGGAGGCTCACTTAGGGAATAAGAGGAATAATGGACTGAACCATTTCGGTCAAGGGATGGACTTGTTGCGTGAGGCTGAGGAATGCCTCTAGTAAGATGACGGGTTGCATCATACCACCCCCAGGGGGAGAGAGCCCTGAGTCACTAAGCAGTCTCTAATACCTGCTTAGGGTCTAGGATGGAACATTCCCATCTAGAGACGAAGGGAAAGAGGTCGGTGCTCTGAGGTCAAGGACCGGGTGTATGGAGTGAGTCTCTTCCCCTGGGTGCTCCCCGAGGTTGATCAGCTACTGGCACTCCTACAACAAAAACCCTCATTCTAGCATCAAAAATGTTAACATGCTTTACGCCATGGCTGATGAGTCAACATGGCTTGGTTCGATCCGAGTGCGCAAGCACATCAACTGTACCCTTGAGCCAGTAGACGAGGATTTAGGAGAGACCTGGTTGCGAGATCTCTAAGCCAGGGTCCCATGATGTGGAACACGATCACCTCCTAGTCATCGTGCACTGCACAAAGGTTGTAGGTGGGTTGAGAGGCCCTTCGACTCGGCCCCTCCGATAGTTAAGTCAGTAAGAGCTAGGGCTCAGGAAGAAAGATCATGGTAGTTGAATATGTCCCCTTGATACTATTCATCGAGATGACTTTTATATCTCTTTCCAAGGGGAGTCATTATACAAAGATGTTTAATGACTGGTGTCACCTTTGTACATAGGTGTTAATATATGCTGGCGCCTCAGGAGAATTGGACCATGCTTTGGATATCGATAGCGCATGGGTTACGTTGTACCCTACTATGCTTCTCGAATGGTGGGATGGATTGACAACCTATCCGCTGATGTCGTCTGAGCTACGTCACACCCTACCATACTTCTTGGATGGCAAGACGGATTGACGACCTGTCTTAAAGTCATGATCCAAACTAACTTGGAGGTACCTAACTAGCTTCATCGGTCTCAAAATCCTCGTGGAATGGGCTAGAATATGTAATAACACATAGTATCCTCATCAAAGCTTGTACATTGCAGATGCAGTTTTTGGTGAACCATTTGGTCACGCCTAGCTGCGTTTCGTCGAGGCATGGCATTCTGCAACTATAAGCTTGCAGAGCGCCGCCAAACCTCACTTCTTCGCCTTCGTGGGTGGATAGTTGATGCTACCACTCAACCATGACGACTCGTTATTTTGTTATCGTTGCAGCTCGTTGTGAGGGTTGTTGTTCTGATATTAGTGTGTGTATCTCTGAATGGCACACTCGACATACTATGAATTGATCGGGTATGAGTAGTAGCTTTGCCTCACCGAAGCATTGAATGCAGTAGGTGTGTGTCGAGCTATTGTTACTGACACAGATCGAGATAAATATTTTTCGATTGAAAATGTAAAATTATAATATTTATAAATTTCGAACATAGTTGATTCAGAATTTATTATTATTTCACTGATATGACATGTGTAACATATGTTATTAATCAAAATTTTCTTAATTCAGTTAATCTGAAGTCTCTGTATTAGCTCATGTTTGATGAGAAACTAAATATTAAATATTTCAAAGTATATGATTCTTTCTATTATGTGCATATATTAAACTCAAAGAGAAGCAATCTTGATACTAAGGCCAAGAAATACATTTTATGTTATCTTTGATCTTGATCTTCGGAATCTCAATGAATCGTTGAAGCATATTTTCCTAAATAAAATGATGCTCAATTTCAATATGATAGGTTATTGTATAATAAATTAGATTTGTAGTCAATTTTTAGGCACTATAAATAAATGAATGTGTAGATTTATATATTTATTGGTGTAGAATAATAATTAAAATCAAGAGATATTTATCTCTAAAATTTTATCTAATCTTTTTAAAAATAAAAGTATAAGAATGTAAAATCTTCAAAAAGATTTTTAATCTTAAGAAGAAGATATGGTGATGCACAAAAATGAAAATTACAAATCTAGAAAAAGTCTTTCTTGTGATTATGGCATTGAAGATAGTGAGGAGAGGAAAGCAAAGTAATCAATAGAGAGAGCAAAATAATCAACAACGATGGCCGATGTTCCGCGATAGAGAGAGGAAAGCGATCACGGAGCAGATTATTTGACTCATCATCACAGCGAAAAGGGGAATAAAAAGGATCCATCAGATATATTAGTAGGTATATCAGAGATGATCAATTAGGTATATTCAATTCTTGAATTATAGATGCATCATTCAATAACTATCCCAATTTTAACTATTATTAATAACTCCAATGTTAATAGTAGATGTTGTACAAACTATCAACACATTTATCCTATATGAAACTAATTAGAGTATGAGCCCCAAATTAATTGAAGCTCGAACATATATTAGTGACTAACGACAGGAGTATTGAAGCACCAAAGCCAAGAAATCATAAAGGCCTATTTGATTTATGAATCAAACGAACAATCGAGATGTCCGGTAGGAGCAACGTTTGCTAATTTTATTTTATTATGTTATTACCTATATAGAAATACATCCATGACACTTTGATCAAAATTTTGAAATAAAACTTATGATTCCTTTGATTCTTTAAATTGTTTCTTAATAAAAATATATTTCCTAAAAATAAAAAAAATAAAAAAAATGTTTTGGAATAAAATATATTTTCAGTGCCTCTTCCTCCATCACCTTCTATCTGATTTCCCAATGGGAAAACTAACGTTGCTTTACGCTAAAAATGTGCCGGGTTCATATTGGACTTAAGAGGCCGATCCGATCCGGCCGGAATGGACCCGAAATCATGGCCCGGCTAAATACTAACAATAATATTTAGTAAATTTTGGAAGAAAGAAGTAAAAAAACAAAATATTCATTGATACAAAACACTGAATCTTTCTGTCTCTGCACCACTAATCTTAATCATTTCATTCCATCTAACATTAACATCTGTTGTTCATCATGATATAGCAATTGCTTTGGTGACACACACATGGACATTGAAATTGATCGAGCAAAATAATTTTGTTATAGAGCAACGATAATTTAATCACGGTCTTCAGCTATATATTCTTTCTCAGTGAGAGTTTTCCTAACAATTTAGTGGGAGTACGCCAAATATTGATTCGATAATTCGTCTCTCTCCTATATATATATATATATATATATATATATATATATATATATATATATATATATATATATATATATGTCATGACAGCAGGCGTGGGAGGTTATAGCCAAAACAGCAGATGATTAAGACACAGCTAAAAACAAAGCCATGTGCATTCACACATGTAAAGGGAATCAAGGATTCAATGAAATTAAGCACAGGAGTATGTAAGAATGGTAGAAATAATCCACTTGTGTTCAGCATATAAATCGGTCACGTAATTGAAAAGTTTATGATGTAATGAAGTAGTTTACTATTCCAACTCTTCATGGAAGGATCAAAAGTATGTTTCAAGGATCACAAGGTCGAGTGGGAGAACACGATCCCAACTTGTGAGATGATTTGCAGGTAGAAAAAAATCCAAGTTCTGGAAAAGGACAAATACCATCCGAAAAGATAAATCTAGCTATATTGTTAACTCCGGAGCAAAGAACTAGTATGGTAAGCAGCAGAGGACGCAGCCGTGGATGTCTATCAAATAACTATTGCTGTGATGCCGGCTACATGAAACATTTACGGAATTTGACTGCAGTGCAACGTCTACTGTTGATCATGTGACTTACGGAGGTACTGCATGTTCTTCGTGATTAGACAACGTCTTAAACAATCAAAAGAGAGCATCATTCGTGCAGCACTGGGCACGATGGAGAAATGGATATAGAACAGTGACGATCTCAGAAAATTTTCAGGAGAGAGGTGAGAGAATTGAGGGAACGACGGAGAAAGAAAGATATCAGGGCATGATAAGGTGGGTGGGCTGTAGTGAGTTTGGTTTGGTTTGGGTAAGCGGTCAAAGTGACAGTACCAGTGCATGATTCAAGAAGTGGGGTCTCGGAATCAAGCAGGTTTCATCAGTACGTCCAAATCCGATGATAGCTCACAATGGAATCTAAGAGTAGAAAAACTTAATGACATTCCCCGCACGCTGAAAGATAGATTTACCAAACCCTTGTCTCCTTTTTCTTGTTCTCTCTCTCTCTCTCTCTCTCTAAAACCCCAAACCAACCCCAAAACTGTGCTACGCGGTACGTGCATGCAGAGAGGACACGGGGAACGACAAAGAAACACCGAAACAGATGCACGCAGTGCGAAGAGCAGGTCAGAAGCAAGTGTACGTTTCTGCTCTCTGAACACCAAGATGCATATCTACTACAGAAGACAAGAAGATTTACTCGCTTCATGCTTCTTTCTCAGCAACAGCCAAAGCCAACTCCCGAAAGAACTCAAATAGAAAGTAGGTGTTCACTACAAGAGAAAATTAAGAGATATGACACACCACAAGTCAGAAATGAGAGAAAGTTCTCCAGCAACGCATGAGAAGTCTAGTGCTATAAAGTAAAGAGACCAGAAACATGCAACAAGGTTTGACATATCCTATCATGCTAATAAAACTTCAACATAGAATAACTCACATCTGTATTTGCTCATTGTTCATCATGTTGAGTCACCTACCTACTCATTAACTTGTACTTCTCTTCTCTTTCCTTTTGTATCTTTTCTTTTGTTTTTGTTGCCTTCCTCTCTACTGCAAGCTCCCACCGGCGAAGTATCGGTTCGAGGATCCCGACCTCATATCGGGATCCAAAGGGCTCAGATCAATGCCATGATGTTGCTCTCTCTGAGAGATCCCGGGCCCCATGCTCCTCACCATGCTACCAACCCCGAGGAAGTCCCTGGTGAGCCCGTCGGAGCCTCCAAGGTTTCCAGAACTCGGGAGATTATACTTACCCTCGGTCATGTTACGCATGTTCCCATTGAATGTGCCAAACCCTGTGTTCTCTTGTCCATGGCGCCCCCCGGTGGTGGTGCAACTGCCCTCGAATGCTGCCATCCCCGTGGAGCTTCCAAATAGGCCGTTTATGCCTCCACTGGCAAGTGAGTTCATTAGGTGCTGAATATGAGTCTCGTTTTCCATGGGAGACCGAAATCCATCTCCAACACTGCTATGGCTGCCGCTAAAGCTGGCGCTGTAGTTCGCTGTCTTACCGGGAGACGCAGAGCTACCGAAGCCTCCAAGTAAAGAAGAACCCCCGCTGGATGTTGCGCCGATTTGAGCTGCCTTTTGGAGCAACGCTGTGGCTGACAGCTGCTGGGGGAGCATCACTGGCTCATTCTTAATCAAGGTGCTGTAGCGAGAAGCTATTCCTCCTGCCATTTGTTCGTCCACAAGGTTTCCGGCAAAGAGCGTCGATTGCTCAGTGCTTCTATTGGAATCGTAAATTTGATCTCCGGGCATCGACTGGGCGTTCTTATTCATGGCGTTGCTGCATATGTTGCTGTCGTTGGAGAAGAAGCCCAGGTTGAAGAGACCGGCAGCTGCTGCAGCAGAAGTCGAGGAAGAGCCAGTGGTATTGCCTTGCAGGTCAGGAAGTTGCATTAGACCGTGGAAGTTCTTACTCTGAAGCAACGAGTGGTGCGACGGGGTGTCCCCATTGATGCCTTTGTCGGAGCCGCCAACGCCGAGGTAGAACGGGGAGGAGTAAGTAGGGGGCTGAGGTGCGCCGAAGGACAAAGGCTTGGATTGAGAGATAAGGTGTTCGAATTGAGACGAACCCGCTCGGCCGAGGTGAAGGAGGTCAGTGGAGGGGCGGACTTGGTCATGCAACGAGGTGATCTGTGGAGTCACTTGAGATGATCCCAAAACCATGTTGCTGTTTCCATACAAGTGGCCGCCGAGAGTGTTCAGGGCGGTCGGAAGCCTCGCACCCTCCTGCGCTAGGGCGTCACAGAAGGCTCGGTGGGTGATGAAACTGTCACGCCTGCTCAAGTGAGAAGAACAGATTAATGAAGAATTTAGTGACTTCTAAGATTTGCATGTTTTAGTCAACATAAAGGTTTCCTTACAACAAGAAAATGCACGAGTCCTCCTGTTCAGGAAATACCTACAGAGAGTGTTCTTGGCTAATTGAAACAAGATTTTCACATGATTTCATACAGTTTAAGTTTCCCAATTAATGAATACCCTTCTAAGATCGTATTCGACTTCAAGATAAAGAATAGATATGACACAAGGCAGCCAAATTACTCGAGAAGCCAAGCTGCAGAACCAACCAATTGAATCTCCATAGAGAGAACTCAAAATCAAAAGGGAAGAGAAGAAAGCACCCCTCTTCGACTTGAGTTAATGCAGTGAGAAGAATGTTTTGCAAGGAACTCGACATGTTCCCTACGAACTCTTGTTGTGCCAAATAGCCTCTTATTCACACCAAATGTGGTAGGCAAACAAATTACAATCAATGAAAGCACGCAACCCCCAACCCCCCAAACGCCCCCTCCCCATGGGTTGCAATCCCATCTGCTCTTCAACCCACTTAAAGATTTCAGTTAAATGAAGTCAAAATGCAACTCCAACTTCCAATTCATGACCCGAGAGAGATGGGAGGAACTGTTGCTATGTTATCATGGAGAGCGACTACCTTTAATTCTTCCAAGTTTGAAGCCTAGCTAATGTCACCCCTTGAAAGGATTTGAATTAAAGACCTGCCCATATCTGGCCAAGAAGACTAGAGAACAAAAACCTGCAAGCTGACAGTATGGCATCATGTGAACAGGAGAGAGAATAAAAGGAGAACAGAAGGGTGACATTGATTCCCAGCGAGAGGAAGAAAGTAGACCTTTTCCTGAGTTGAAGACTCCATGACCTTTGCGGTACTATAGACCAATTCACGTGGGAGCAGGAGCAGCTTCTTACAGCCGTTTCCCATCACGTACCACACTCTCCCTCCCCGTCCTCTCTCTTGCGAACCCGATTATAACCCTAAGGAACCCTAACATCTGTACAACAAAACAAAGCTCCCAACAGAAAAGAAAGGGAAAGAAATGGGTGGAACAACAAAGAGCGCCCCCGGTCGTCACCAAAACCAAGATGACCTATCTGACACGTATCAAAATCAAGAACAGAAATCTATGGTGATATAGTTTGGATGATGGCATGGTGATGAATTCAAGCGACGCGTGATATCGAGGAAACGGATGTATTATTGTTGAGATAAATGGATCTGATCTGATCCATTACCGGATACTAACCTAGAGAAGAGGGTGCCGCAGTCGCAGCGGTACTCCCGAGTGCCGCATATCTTGGAATGGGCCTTCAGGTCGGACTGGACGGCGTAGCGCTTGGAGCACTTGTCGCACTTCCACTTCTTCTCGCCATGCTTGCGGCAGAAGTGCTTCTTGACGCCGGTGAGGTCGCCGAGGGCGCGAGAGGGGTCGTGGTGGACGCACGTCGGCTCCGGGCACAGGTACACCCGGCGACGCACCTCCTTGGTGGTCTTCTGGCGGAGCTTCCATGGCAGGTTGTGGCCGCGGCGGTGCAGCTGCAGGTTCTGCTCCCGCTGGAACCCCTTGTTGCAGACCTCGCAGATGAAGCGGTTGGTCGCCAGCAGCGTCCTCGGAGAGAGCGCGATAACTTCCGCATCCGGATCTGCTACAGCACGTGGATTTGGTCGTGGTTATGATTAATCAATCAGATGCATGTTGATAGAATAATGCATTACACATGCACAAGGTTTGATGAGGATCGAAGATCTAGATAAATCTGAAGACACAATTACTGTTCAAAGAGGAGGAGGAAACCATTGCTACGGACGGATACGAGCGGAAGAAGAGGAGGAGGAGGCCTGACAGAAAACAGCAGTTCGTATGATCTTTGAGCTGATTACAGTAAAAATCAGAAAACAAAACGAGAAGGAAGCTGAGATGAGAAAGAGAAGAAATCTTTTCAGGGGCGGAGTACAAGGGGTAGAAAATAGATGGAAACACATGTCGGAAGCCTAAGAACCCCCAATTTGGTGAGCTTATGAAGAAGGAGATGCAAAGAAATAGGAAACATGTATATAGAGGAGAGTTGGAATCCCCAATTCAAGGGTCAAGCGAAAACCAGAATACTGAATTAGGGTTTCCAAGAATTTCTTTGACCAGATGAAATTTTTAGGATCCACAAGGCATCCAAGGCACAAAATTGGGAGGGGTTGGCTCATCCACCTTTGTGAATCGCATATCATGCATGATTGGTGTGACAGCATGTTAGGTACTTGCATGGATTTCCGGGAATGCTCCGCTTCTTCTTCACCGGCGCTGCGGCTTGTGGTGGCGGTGCTGAAGAGGACTGCTGTTGCATCACCTGGGTGTGATGCTCGTCCTCTCTCACTCCAAAGAAGGGCGGCGACGAAGAAGCTGATGCCATCTCAACTCATAAAACAAGCTAAAATAACAACAATTATATCACCAGCAGCAACACTCCCCCCTCCCTCCCTTTTTACTTGCTGTTGATGGTGCTCTTCCTCCTGTTTCTTCTTGGTCACTTCATGCCTTTGGCTTGGCTTCTGCCAATTTTAGCGGATAGTCCAACTACAACCAAAACAAAAGTTCCCACTACCCAACGTGCAACCATGCCCTCTCCCCCTCTCTCGATCTCTGAGAGAAGAAAAGAACCAAAATTGCAAGACAAGGATGTCGATCTGATGAAGCACCCAGCAGACGGACCTCAAGAAAACCCTCCAAATCTCTCTTGCTGGATTATCACAAAAGAACAAGGAGAGATGGAAATCAGAACAAACAGTTGCGCTCAGTACTGGCAGAGAGGGAAGGAACAAATAAAGTTAGGGTGTCACAACTAAAGAGGAGAAGAAAAAGAAAAAGGAGAAGAAGAGTATCCAAATCAAAAACCTTCTATTACTCCTCTACATACTGTCTGTCAGCTGCGTACAGAAGGGTGGAGGCTAACGGTGGTGGTGGTTGTGCCATATCTTTCACTTCCTTGTCATCCATTCTTTTCCTTCGCCCTTCTTCCACACTGCTGAGGTTTCCTATCCTCTTCCCTCTTTTTATTTCCTCGATCCCTTGCACCACAGAAAACGAATGCCTACAAAATGTTTAAATTCGAGAGAGAGAGAGAGAGAGAGAGGGGTTGATGAGTGTTGTACAGCGGATAGGGGTCCAACGCAGGCAAAGCTTGTCCTTAAGTGGGCACAAGGAATCGGTCCACCGACTGCAGTTCGTAGGCCATTCCTTTCACCCATTTTGGGACCAAGACAATAATAATACCCTAGTCACCAATTTCACACATATATGTATTTACATATACTATTATTACCGATAAAAAAAAATATGTCACAAACAATCTAATAATTATCTTTACAAGCTTATCTACTACATTAATTCTTTGGTGCAGATACATCCATGGAGTTACAACCTCAGTGTACATGTGATCATAGATAGACATTATAAGATCGACATAATTCTCTCTCAATCATATACAATCTTCTTTTGCTCAAATCTCTCCTATGACTTGAACCTGGAAAATGACTGAAAGGCCTTGGAACATGGTGGTTAGCCAGGACTGGACTAGCTAGCAATATAGAAACCGATGCAAGACTTGTTGATTCTTTGCTTGCTGAGTAGTAAACTAAAAAAATAAATAAATAATGTATATACGCACACACATAAGGACAAACTTTCTACTTCCACCACATGAAACATGGGTCTCCTTGACAGATGTCCCAAAATATATCTATATATGTGTATATATATTTCGAGATGGAATTAAGTTTCTGATTGTGGAAAAAAAAAAGGCCATGGATAAAAAATCTGATTAAAAAATCCAGAAGATCTACAATAAATAATTAATGTAACATTAATAAAATTATAATAAAATAAACCAATAATGTCCAAAGACTGAAGGGATTGTGTTTGAGGTTCATACGGCGGGATGCAAAACATCTAGAAAAATTAATCATCTTGATAAACAGAAAATAGACTCTCTCTCTCTCTCTCTCTCTCTTTTGTAACCATGTAGGAAAAATGTATTGTGTTATGTTTGGTTTAAAATGTTGTTGCTTTTTGTCATTTTAATCTGTCTTAATTGGAAAGAAAATATGACTAGCCACCTTCATGGGTAGAATTGGACGTGCAAATTTATTGAAATTATTTTCTTCTTCTTTTTTTAACTGCGAGGTGGACTATAGGGAAAACTTTTTACGAGTGCCCCTACAAAATTTTATAGAACATTATTTATTCTTCCAAACATACTCCTGCATTGTAGCCTGCGAATCTTAGTGACTCCAATTTACTCACATGATGGATTCATTAGGCTTGATTTATATTAGGATGTAACATTTGGATTTCCAAAGGAGCTTGACTTGATAAATTTCCCTGAGAATGTTATAAATATAATCTGGATTAGTATGACATTAATTTTCATTAGGAAGTCTTCACTTATTCAAATAAAATATTAATGGAGTTGTTGAAACCAAAACAAGGAGAAACGAAGTTACATTGGATATCTCCTTACCGACTTTTCAATCATAATTTTTTCCCCAAAAGGTCCAAAAGCTTGAGCTTTGAAGTACTCACTAGCTCACTTTCTTTTTTTTTCCATCTCTCTCTCTCTCTCTCTCTCTCTCTCTCTAATATAGACAGGAATTCCTACTCAAATTTTGATACCATTCCTCTGGAATTATTCTTTAGTCCCACTTGTCATAGAGTAGTAGATGCATGATAGGAGCTAATTGGGACCTACAAATGACAGTGTGATCCAAGCCAACACCAGCCCAAAAAATCAGCAATGCCGGAGATTTGGTGAAGTCAAACTCGGCCGTCAAGAAACCCTAAATTAACGTTGTAGCCGACTAGGATTTGGACTCTATCACCCTATAATTACTTAGAATATATTCTAGTATATACGTTCCAATTTAAACCTATTAGGCAGGAGGAATTCCGTGCAAAAGGCATTTTGTCCATTGGCATGGGATGAAGAAACATAAATCGACCAAAAAACGATTAATCCACAAGACATTCATTCCAACAAAGAATTCATGGCGACTACGTGACGAATCTGTTTCCACAGTTCACATGTATAAAGTGTAATTTTCTTGTAGTTTAGTGGGACAAGATGTTGACATGGCAACAGTACTTCAATATCCAACTCACTAGACCTAAGATTCCCTATTTGGTTGTCTTCTTGGTAGCATACGTTGGATACAAAACAGGTCGTATACTAGTAGACACTCTTTCTCTGCAGCCGTTCCTAAACCTAACAATTTTCATATAATTGAAACTACATATCTTCCCATTTTTCTTTAGTAGAAGATATCATTATTATATTAGTTTTCCATGTGTAAAAGATGGATCTCTCGTAAGCCTATCATTATAATTCTTTTTTTTTAGAGAAAAAGAAAAGGAAAATAAGTTTTCTATCTTGATAGTAAGGATATTATCGATCAATCATCATCCAACACTTGATTTTCGTGTAATGTCTAGGATTGAAGAAGGAGATAGAAATTGTCGTCGTCACTATCGCCCATGTGGTGAAAAAGACCAAGTGGAGATTGTTAGAGACGGTTGAGGGCTATCTATCTCCTTATAGAATATCCTACAGAGTATTTCGTCCCTCTACGACTATGTATAAAAGTCCATTCTTCGTATAGTTGCATGGTGTCATTTTTCATTACTGATCATCATACTCATTTTCCTTGAGTTAGTGACTTAGACGTTGAAGGGACTGGGTTAATAAACATCTCCTAATCTTGATCTTCATACATGTGGCACCTCGGGGGAGATTGGTATTTTCACCTCGAACAACCTTAAGTACATGGGTCTAAACCGCATCGAGATGATCATAAAGTCAACAATATTTTTTCATAATATATCTAAAAATATTCTATTTGATCCTTTTATTATATGGTGTAATTTAATATATGATTACGATCATAACACCACAGTCAATTATTTGAAGAGATAAAATAAAATGCATACGTCAGAGTCAATAAGACCTTTAAGCGAATTCTTCTGGCCCGATATATATTGGCTATACTTTTTATCAACTAAATACAATGCAGTACATGATCTCATCGGAAAGCCTTGGCAGCCACATTGCGTGTAAGGTTCTTCTTGTTTGACCGAGCCTGGTTTGAGAGATCGGGTCAAGGGAGAACAAGAAATGCACTCGACAAGACCTTGACGGGGACTCCGGATTAAACTAGTTATGATGTTAATCACCTTTTTCGTTGATCAGTTAATTAACTATAAAATTTGAGCAAAATGCAGTTCATAACAGTATTGATCATGTCAAGTGCGTTGATCTCATTGACTGTTGTACAAAATCTTCAAGGCGAGTGTGTACATGCACTGCATCATCATCAGAAAACAAAGCATGTGTTCCATCTATTCTCAGCCGAAAGATGAGCACGGCCAGGCCAGGCAAGAGTACATTGTCCTGTTCCAACGAGCCCGTTTGCCCAACACTGCTATCTCTGCTCTCACAGACACTGTGATCGACAACCTTCACAGCAGTGAAGCCATGCCTGCCACCGCTCAGAACGAAATCACTGCTGCCCGACGTATCGGTAATTGCTTCGTGCATGAGGAGTGAGTGTACCACGAGAGAGGAAATGATTGGTAAGATTGCACATGCTGTCACCACGGAACGTCTCTTTCTCTGTGTTGGCAGCGGGAACAGCATCAGAGCCCAGAATGCGAGGCTCCCACTCTGAGTGGTCCTACTGCCACCCCTTTTCCTCTTACCATTGGAGATGTGCTTCCCGAGGAATGGGGTGGGTAGATTTAGGCGTCTGCTGTAGATTTGTTAGGGGTAAGCCGCAGTCCCTCCTTTTTCTTCTTTCTACCAAATGGTTTCTCTTTATCTGGAAACTGATATCATAAGACGTATTTACAATGTTTCGATAATTGTCTCGTTTAATTTTCCTATTTTGGTGGGTTGGTGATGCTGCAGTAGCATTTGTGGTTCTCACATGCACTGACGTGGTACTCGGTGGTCTACTAAAATTTGAGATGTTATATTTGCTTGACAATTGCGTAAGTGTCACGCTAAATCACTTGTGTATGCATGATATGGTTTCCTGTAAGAAATTAACGAGCTCATCCGGATCCGGTTTCGATGACAACAAAACCGAGTCAACTGTGAGAGCGTGCAAACTCGTAGGTAGGTAGCTGACTCTCAGTCAAACATGGTGACAAAGACCTGAGTTTTACAAGTTTAGGGTGGGAGACCAAGACCCGGAAACTAAGCAGTAATTTGTGTGGGGCGACTGAGTGATCTGATGCATGTCTTATGTTGTAAATGGAACATATCTTCACCTTTACACCAACCCATTTGATGAGGAAACATTTGGTTGATCTATGATGTCTAGCTGACGAAGAAGTCAAGGAGGGGAGGGGGGGGGGGGGGGGGTTTGGGTTTGGGGAACAACTGTCTTGGAAATATTAGCAGACACGTACAGCTAATCCTTGTGCATGCTTTAGGGAATCAGTGCTGCTCCCATTGTGAGGAATGTGAAGTCAAAGCCATGCGTACTGGCTGAGTGTCGAAGGTCTAGACGCAGCGCCAAAGATCCTGGGAAGAGGGAGACTCTTCCACGGCCACATAGTGCTACTGTCCTTCGTCGATGCGTTATATGCATGCATGCATGAATCCTTGCGGTTGTACAGATCTTGGTGCTCTCCAGGGTTGCTCCAAGAATGGCTTCGAAGGCTTTGTCAATGCATCTTTCCTTCCTGATGACGATGCATTCGTTCGTTCTTCGCTGATTAGGCAAAGGATCTGTTGCTGGCTGAGTGGATTTTTCGATCCTATATCCAAGGAAACATTGAGTTGCTGATAGCTACAGTTCCAAGTACATGAAGGATGAGGGAAAGGGATTCCGCTGCCTTGGGTTGTGGGGATGCAGCAAACCTTGTTCCTAGATGTAAAAGAGACATTAGTACCTAATCCAACTGCTAAAGTTCAACTTAGTTCAGTAACAATATACTCATTATGATTGTAAAACGATGACAGAAATTGAAAACCAAACTCAAGCGAACTGACATTTTGCAGAAACATATAACTAATTGGATTAAAAGAGCCATCTGATATATGAACTAGCTACGTTATCAAGCATGTTGTTCATACAGTTTATTGCCTCTGATTCAAACCAAAAAATTAGGAATCTATTAAGCATAAACCTCACCAGTACCAAGTTAAACTAAACCATTGGACTTTCAGTATATCCTTTAAAAGTTTCTCAGATATGTTTTAGTTGGATAAAACATCAAAATATTCTACATCTGAAATTTACTGATAGGGTACAAGCAGCAAAGCATACATTTACTGAAACAACAAGTATATTCACCAGGGAGTGGGGGGGGGGGGGGGGAGGGGGCATGCATCCGTGATATCACTGCATGTTTGACGAAACAAATGGCAGGAACTCACAGATAGAGGGATAAATGAATCGTTCAGAACAGTATAGCTAAAAAGCTTCGGGTGCTGCTTAGAAATCAGATGAGGAACGGCAGGCAAGAGAAATGTGCTCGGGCAAAAGACAAGAGTTCACGGGTCTGCAATCGACATGCAGTGTGGCCTACAGCAGTACAGTTTGTGCTGAGGAAAGATTCCCACAATTAAGTGTGAGAGTGACTTCCAAGTATAGCATGGGGGCGTTGCATACAATGTACCTTATTGTTCGATAGGACCCTTTGATATCTGTGCTTCCAGAAACACAAATCATTCATCAATTACATGATTTAATTATGCTAACAACTACTTTTCATCAACCCTTCTCTATAGTCTATCTTTACATTTTTCTGCGCATCCAAAGAATTTATTGATGATTACGCATGAATCCACTGCATCCGAACAGCCGCTCTGGTACCTTTTTCTTTGCAGTAAACATCAACATTTGGTTATGCTTTTTCCCTATTAATTTTGCCGACATCAAGACATCCATCTGCTGATTAATAAATAGACTTGAGTGTGAACGGTAGGTGGACTTAGCAGCATCAGATCAACTATAATTCATTTTTATTAATTTATTGCCCACTGCACGTAGAATATGTCTAGTGGACTTTGAGATGGACATGCTCATTTCCAATTCAATAGATGTATGAGATTAACCTGGAGTAGAGAAATCCATCTGGATCGATCTCGATGAGCCAAAATTTCTAACATGGTCTCCAAAGATTGATATATGTAGCATGCTTGAAGTGGTCGGTCAATGTATAAAAGAATTATCTCTGAATTCAGTAAAGCAAAAAAGTACACTGATAATTCAATCGGCTGATTGATATATCTTCTGATTCGATGGATTTCATGCAAGAAAAATTACTTTTGCATGAATTCTATTTGGATACGCACAGACCACTTTTTCGATTAAATGATCAACCACGTCTTGCCAGCCTACGAATGAATCCACACATTTAGCTTCTTCCTTC
This sequence comes from Ensete glaucum, assembly GCA_021527575.1. Classification (NCBI taxonomy): domain Eukaryota; kingdom Viridiplantae; phylum Streptophyta; class Magnoliopsida; order Zingiberales; family Musaceae; genus Ensete; species Ensete glaucum. The sequence goes on along the minus strand of CM038559.1, from coordinate 36,816,023 downwards.
ATGACAAGTATGTAAGGATAGAGATGGTTTGGAAGCATTAGGCTTGCCCTCATCGGTCCATGAGAGCTAGCCCTACGATCGTTTGGTTTTCTATATCGTTTTCTGCATGCCTTCATCTGGGTTGTTCATTGTCACTTCGAAGAATAGATTCTTCCTCAGGTTGTCACCGCCCTTTCTTCTCATCCGTCATACTCGGGCAAGGTGTCAAAGAACATTGCTAGGGCGTAGAAAGTGTAAGTCACATCTGGTCCCAGCAGTCGGGCCATGATATAAACTGCAGCCAGTAGGGGGCAAAGTGACCCGACACCAACATGATAGGTCTTATCCTTTATTATCATAATGTGGACGAGGGTATAGAGGAAAAGAGACAAAAAAAAAAAAAAAAACAAACAAAAAACAAAAAATTCCGCCATTAATTCTTCGTACCGATCAGTTATGAGTGATGACTCTTACATATATCTATAGAGAAAACCTAGAATTTTCATCATGCCTGATCAATCATAATACCTTTAGGTTATTCCCACTTATTAATATATTTTTTTATTATTTGAATTAAAAATTGAGTCGGAGTCGATCCGAGTCCCTTTCTGCATTAGTCTTGGGTTAAGTTCCGTCCAAAGGAAGTATGCCTAACTCCAAAGATGTCAAACATAAAAAATTGAGCGATCCCGATCAATACCCATCTAACACTTAAGTTTGATTGAAATTTGGATGATTAAAACGAGTTATTCTACAAATAATAATTAATAATAATAATAATAATAATAATAATAATAATAATAATAATAATAATAATAATAATAATAATAATAATAATTCAGCATATGAGGAACACACTTGAGGAGCCCCTTCACAGTGAGCTCTATATATCATCATTTCTTTTGAGATCCTTAATTATTATAGAGCATGGTTTTATATTGCTCTCGAACCTAAATAAGATAATGGCATCATGTGATGTCAAATTTAGGACGTGTATTGATTGATCTGACTTAGTTGAGATGTTGATGTATCAACCATGTGTTACCTATGCGATGCTAAGGTGTGGTTATCGATGTTATATCATCATTCAAGTATAATTTTCTTGTACATCCTTTCGGATAAACTTTGAAGAATTTATACATTTTCTCCCATCTTTTCTAGAAAGCACCACCTTTATATATCTAGAATAACCAAGCCTTAATTTTTAGGGTTCCTTTTTTCACGAGAACCAATCACTAATTTATAAAAAAATATATTACTTTTTTAGTACTAAAATATTATGCTAAGTTAAAAATTTATGTTTTTGAAACAGTGCAAAATAAAAACCATATGAATATTTCAATCTTGATAAATTTTATAACTATCTTTTTTTATATAAAAAATATTCATACAGACTTCTTTATGTTAAAATATTATGCTAAGTCAAAATTTTATGTTTCTGAAACGGTGCAAAAAAAATCATATGAATATTTCAATCTTGACAAATCTTATGACTATCTTATTTTTTTTATAAAATAATATTCATACGACTTTTGTATGCTAAAATATTATGTTAAATAAAAAATTTATATCATTAGAATGGTAAAAAAAAGAAAACCATATGAATTTCCATGAAGCAATATTCATATATCGATATTATAATGTCGTGCTACGTCGATATTCATAAGATTTTGCTAGTTCTAAAATATTATATTATTAATTTAAAAATTTATGTTATATATATAATAAGAAGGAGAAGAAAATTCTTCTTCTTGACTAAAATCGAAGAAGAAGAAAGAAACGGAAGCGAAAATCCCTTTTTTTGTTTTGTTTTTTTTTTGACTCCATCAAAATCTAGGTTAGGGTGCGTTCAGAATCTAAGAAGCATAGTAAAAAAGTTCGGAGTGAAGAAGACTAAACTTCTCCCCAAAACATCTTGTGTTTTCCACCCCATCCCGTAGCTTGTTTGGTGTAACCTCCAGCTCGTGAGACCGACCAGGAAAGTGATGGGTGTCCGGAATCCAATGCCTCCTCCGTTCTTTTTATCACATTCTGGCCATTGATGGAGTTCACATACTGTAACTCGACGCAGAAATGAGAAAGAGAGTCCCACATCCAGAGGTTGACCTCTCCTCGCCGTTCCACAAAAAGTCAAAGGTAGGCGGCTCAAGAATATAAAGAAGCAAAAGGTGGAAGCTTTCCATTATTTGGCTTTATTGTTCAAGTGAAAAGTCCAATCTCCATGAGATGGCCAATGTAGAACTCCTCTGCATCACAATGCCAAGTTATACTTTATTCTACGTGTGTCTCTATCGCGAAGGTATTACTATTGGCAATGTCTAACATCAACCACCGCTCTCGGCTTCTTCGGGAGGGCCTGCCACCTGGGAATGGGCTATTGAGCCATCGGCCTGTGAGCTCATGGGCTGAGATCAGACGCTATTTATTATTTATCCAAATAACATACAGATTAATTAATTACTGATGATATTATTACAGAAATACAAAAAAAATGAAAAATTATGTTTAGTATTATTATTTTCGTACAATAATTTTTAAGAGCATTAAATATAAACATCACTGCTTCAATGGTCAAGTGTAAAACTAAGGAAGATTAATTACAAGAATATGTAAATCTTTTAGTATCCGAAGGAAATTGAACATGTTTTTTTTTTTAAAATTCTTGGCCATTAACCTCCCATTAGAGGTTGTCAAAAAAGTTCGGGCATTTTACGGGAAAAAACTCTTGCTTTTTATCGGATTGTAATATCTCAAATTTTAATTGAAAACCTAGTTGTAAATATGAAAATTATAGGGAATAAATTGCAAAAAGGTCAAAGAAAAGCAAGAAGACGAGAGGGGAAAGAAGAAGAATAAGAAGTAAAGTGAGAAGGGTTAGGCATCAGTTGTGAGAACCGAAGAAGAATAGAAGTGAAAAGAAAGAAAGGGAAAATAAAAGAAAAAAAAAAAGGAGAACAGAGAAGGAAAGAAGAAATAAAGAGGCAATCGGAGAAGAAGAAAAGAGGAAAAAGAAGAAAGGAAGAAAAAAAGACGGAGGAGAGGAAGGAAAGAGAAAGGGGAGGAGGAAAGGCCTGGGCTGTGGGGAAAGGAAAGAAAAAGAAGAAAAAGAAAGAGAAGAAAAAAAATAAGAGGAATTATTGATTAGATATCAAATGAATTTATATCAAATTCATGAAAATTATATGAGATGTGATTTTGATTTTTTTTTATAATCAGATTTATGTTTTGGATTATAGATTGATGATTAATTAGATATTTATATTGTGAAAAAAGTAAGAAGGAGAAAATTGATGATATTAAAAGAATAAGGAAAGAAAAGATTAAAATATGTTATATTTGTGATCAAGGTAAGTTATCGATTGACTCCGTCTAATCTAAATATTAATGTATACGTTTCAAATTGATAAATATATATGATTTATAACTTTTATTATTTAAAAATATTAGAAAATAATTTAAATATTTATAATTTAAGAAAGCATATAGTTTATATATTATTTATTATTATTATTATTATTATTAAGTTATCATATTAGAAATTATATTATTTTTGTCTAAAATTATATTTAAAATAATTTTAAAAATATTATTGTTTGTTTTAAATGATATATGATTGCATCATATTTTGAAATGATATGCAAAAGAAATGTATGTTAAAACTCATAGTTTTGTAAGATAGTCATGATATATTATTGTGAATAATAGTTGTCTAGTCGGTATGAGAGTCTACCAATGAGGAGTATTTATTGGAACATATTTCGAAAACTTTTTTTTTTTTTTTTTTTTTTCGGTCTTGAGCTAGGAAGGTAGGTGTTACCTACGCCATGGTAGCCAAACATGGTTCAGAGCCTTATCATGAGGATATTAGGTGATCGTAACCATTGATACTATTACTATCTCTATTTTAGTATGTACATCTTACCTATATTTATTATTAAAAATCTTAGCTATATTTATATTTATTTATGAAAAGTTAATGGTAGTCTTTGTATTATAATATTTATGTTATGATATGTGACATTAGCTATATTTATGATTTGATTAGTAAAATATATTTAAATATATTTTATTTTAAAATTATTATTAAGAAGACATGATTTGAAATATATATATATATATATATATATATATATATATATATATATATATATATATATATATATATATATATATATATATATGTCACTGATGTTTTGTAAGTTGTGTAAGTATAATGAAAGATTTAGTATTCAAGTGTTTTATGTTAATAAGTTATGATTTTGAAATGCATGTAAAGTTTAAGTTTTTATTTGAGCATAAAATTTTGTTTTATATCCATCCATATTTCAAATATATGTTTTGAATATATAACTAATTTATTTATTTTTAAAAAATATTTATGATATATTTTGTTAGTATGTGAGTCACAATACTTATTGAGATAATGATTTGCTTATATGATTATCTCTAATTTTTTTATAGTGTGCAGTAGAAATTTGGTGAAATTGGTATTGATTGAATTATGGATTTATTATATCTAGACCATTGTCCATTGAGATTTCTTTGCATATATATTATTTGGGTTGGAATGTTGTAAATTGCTAAGGAGTTGTTGAATCTATTAATTATCCTTTGGGTGGCTTGATTATGGATTGAATTATATTATTAATGTCTTGTGGATTAATTAATTATGAATTGATCTATGTAATAATTATTCTATAAAAAATATTTTTTTCCTAATCTTGATCTTTAGTTCTTATAAGAAAATTAATATGATTATAGCGTTGTATTGTCCATGCTTTTCGCTAGGCTAGGAGCGATGCCCTCATATTCATTTTTACTTAGTGGTACTGGACGAAGATTTTATTAAAATTACTTGATCACATATGTTATTTAAAAAAGTCTTAGTTTTGATAACAAATTATCATAATTCTTTTAAAAAATATAAAAAATAATTTTAGGATTATAAAGATGATTAGTATCACTTTTATATTTTTGATAATTTTATGATAATTAATTATCATAATTAATTTTTTTGAATAACAAATATGATGAAATCATTTCAGTAAGAAATTTTGTAGGGTACTTTCATCCAAATAAAAAAAACCCAGAAATGAATAAAGAGGATATCGTTTGATAAAAGCTCAATAATAATTTGGCCAAAATTCTTGTTGACCCCCCGTATTATGCTTCAAAATCAAAGTCACAATCTACTTTAAAATTCATATAAATGATTCCCGTACTATGATTTTCTATCAAAGTAACCACTTTTATTAGAAATAAGGTTACGCTGTTATGCAAAATAATAGTCAAAATTTTTGTTGACCTTCTATACTATGTCTCAAAATCAAAGTCATCCCTCGTAATTTAAAACTCGTATAAGTGACCCTCGTACTCCGATTTCATATCAAAGTAGTCCCCTTTGTTAGAAATAATGGTATATGAGATATATTTGTTGAATCTCATATTTTGATAATGAAATCAATTGATGAATATTTGATCTAATATGTGTTGTTAAAGGAAGTGATATAGATTTAACCACGACAGTGAAAAGGAGTTACAGACCAAACATGGACCTAGGATCAAGCTTAGGCATCAGGCCAAGATTTGGACGACGCGGTAGGAGCTCATCGGGTGTTCGCCAGGACTTCACCGAAAGTATTGGGAAGATCGCTATGAACAAGCTGGAAGATCGCCAGAGGAAGACCATGTGACTCGCCGTAGGAAATGTCAGAGATTGCCGGATTGCAGGAGTGAGGTCATTAATTAAGCTTAGTGATTATGTATGGTTGTAATCCTTAAATTCGTAAGTTAAGTTTGAGTCTAAATTGAGTATGATTTGGAAGGAATCCAAATCAACTCAAAGAGGTAACCGGGTCCACTATGGGGTTGGATTGAGCTCAAGTCGAGCTCATTTAGTTGACCAGGGAAGTGGTCAATTGATAGTTCAAGTTGGGATTACAAAAGTGAAGGGAATCACTTTTTTAGAATTCTCGGCGATTGAACCATTGGTAAGCGATGGTTGTACCACCATCGCCTAGGTTTTCGGGCAGTTGATGGTGGTTGAACCGTCCTAGGATATTAGTTGTTCCACCTGTACCCTGGTTTTAGGGTTAATTTCGGTGATTGCATCACTGACGTCGGTAGGTGAACCGCTCATACCCGAACTTTTTGGATATGCTTTAATTTTGACTCTAAATTCTGAAGCCATTTGGGGCCTATAAATACCCTAAGTTTTCTTACATTTAATATAACAATTTTGGACTAGAAATTCTATAATAAATTATTTGTGAAAATTATAAGAAAAAGAAAAGGGGTAAGAGAGTGATCCAAGTGTTGTAATCTTGTCTCAATTGTAAGTTGAAATATTGTAAGTGTTTGGTCTTCACCTAAAGGAGATCGATAGTGGATGCCGGTATGTCTCAAAGAGGAAGACTCGGGAAGTGGACGTAGGCCAAGGTTGAGGTCAAACCACTATAAGTTGTAAGTTCTCTTTGCTTATCTTGTTTACTTATTTATATTATTTCTAATTAGTTCATAGAAAAATATAATCTTCATCTTCATAATTTTTTAATTGGGTTCTTAATTATGTTCAATAAAATATCAAAAGACGCTTCCGACATTATTTACTTTTGAAAGCAAGGCTTCGAAATCAAATATTTTCCTTACAATGTTGCTTATCTTTTTATTCGGATTTGCTTATTCTTTTTTGAGTCATCTTTAAGCAAGAAGCTTAGCATTTAAGATCGAATTATTCACTTGAACGAAAAGCTTCCAATTTTATTATCTTGCTTCAAACAAAATATTTTTGTTAAAAGATCAATTTACACTTGCAGTAATTCACCCCTTTCCCCCTCCCCCAATGTTAATTGATTCTAACAATAGGTATCAGGGTAAGATCTTACTCTTTGGACTAAATACCCACTTGAGTAAATGACTTTTTTTGACATGAATGAGGGACATTCTATTTCATGTTATTCCATGTTCAATGGAATGGATTTCATATTATTCCATGTTCTTTGGACCTTGATTTATGGAACATTGTAGAGAATAAATTTGAAAAATCTTCCAAATCAATAAATGATTGTAATGATTTGGAAAGGAAGAATTTTTCTTTGAATGCAAAAGCTATGAATGCCTTGTTTTGTGTGCTCTTGATAAAAATGAGTTTAATCGTGTTTCTGTATGTGAATCGACTTTTGATGTTTGGCATACACTAAAAATCACACATGAGGCGACTAGTAGAGTAAAATAATCTAAAATTAATATTTTAGTTCATAATTATGAGTTGTTTTGAATGAAACTAAATGAGTCTATTGGAGACATCTTCTTCACCTCCTCCTACTGTTAGTCGACCCCCTCAATCGAAGAAATTAATAAGAGAAAACCTTCATGATGGATTAGCAAAAGGCCTATGTGGGTATTGTGATAAACTGTGGAGCCTAGAATACCAATGTAAAAAGGAGACACCACTGATGATTGCGCCCACCAAAGAATCCAAACTTGAAGATACGGCTCCCGAGCACAAGGAGAAGGATACACCACAATTGATCACCTGCACGGTTTCTACCTTAGCCGGCTACACAAACCTGTAAAAATTGAAGATCGAAGGGTTTCTTGAGCATTAATCCGTCATCGTCCTCATCGACACTGGGAGCACACACAACTTCATGAGCAGCAAGGTTGCTGCCCATTTAATGCTCTAAAAAGAAGATTACAACAGGTTAAAAGTCAAGGTAGCTAACGACCAAATTCTGAAGTGCAACCATAAGTACCTGTAGGTAAAACTAATCATACAGGAGCAAGACATAGTTGTTGATTTTTTTCTCCTCCCTCTCGATGATTTTGATATAGTGCTCAACATTGATTGGTTGTTCACAATTAGAGATATTTTCTGAAATTTTTTGAAGCTAACCATGAAATTCTTTAGCAAAAGAAAATGGGTGGTTCTACGAGGGAGCCAAGGGACTATGACCATAACACAACACTTGGAGAAGGTAAAGAAGAATCTAGCAACTTCTTAATTCAAATTCAAGAGTTTCAAGAGATAATGCTAAAGAAGATTGAAGATAAGAACCCTCTCCCACAGCTTGCTAAAATTTTGGGAGTCTCCACTAAACTAAATCTACTACCTCCTATCAAGATGCCTGACTCCCCTATGATGAACTGGCTGAAATTACCACCATTTGATGCTCGACGAATAAAAGGGTCGCCCAAGAGATGACAGAGATATGAATTGTTCGGTCATGCTTATTTTCTGCTATGATATATCTATACATTGTTTTCCTCAAGAATAAGCTACTTCTAAAGTGTTACATCTCGTCGAACTCACCATGGTTGCTGATGCAGCACTTCCAGATCTCAAGTAACTTCCACAACTTCTACTAGGATCGGACCATGATGCTTAAAAACTTTTTTGATGATGACCTCTGATCTACGACCCAAGATCGTGAGAAAATTGAGCCCCTCTAGTAGTGAAATCAGAACAAGAGAATAATCATTCGCAGATCTCAATAAAACATTATCCCTCTCACTTTGAAGAAAGATGCACCACCTTGGCCGAGTGGAACTATAGCCCTCACGACCATGATGTTTTCCATACCAAGTTGTGGCCAGATATTTATGATTGGAGCATATATATCCAGAGTTGGGATGGGTATCACCCTTATGCAAGATGGTCTATGGCACGAAAGAGGAGTAAGCCTAGAAGAATTACAATCCATGCTCACGCCGGATTGAGCTCTCATCATTCTGAACCATACCAGAGAGCAGTCACCATTCCAAAAGAAAGATTGCTATTACTAAAGATTAACCATATGGCAGCACATGCAAAGAAAAAACGACCTCCCAACAAAATTCAGAATGGATGAAAAATTGAAGATCGAGTTTTTATACACCTCTAGCCCGATTAGTAGAAAACTCGAGCCTTAAGGAAGTGGTCTCCCTATTTCTTTGAGCCTTGTAAAATTAGAAATCACATTGGGGCTCTAACTTGGAGATCAAATTCGCACACCAGATCAAAATTACAGTTGATCCTCTAGGTATCCTATATCAAATGGAAATTTAAAGAAGACGCCTCAGCCCAAATCCTTCCAACTGACACTCGATCTAATAAGGAGGCCAAAGTTCGTATAAAAATAATATGAGGAGCTGAAGACCCGGTTCCCAAAGTTCATAAATCCTCAACCTTGAGGACATGACTGATTCAAAGAGGGTGGACTTGATAGGACCCCAGTTGTGTTGGGTCCTACTCACCTTAATAGAGTCAATAAAACTATAAAATTATAATAAAAACCCTACCTAGTCACCCCTATCTTATAAATAAGTATGGCTAGAGTTTAGTTTGGGGCCTTAGGGTATAGTAGTCGTCACCCCCTTTACTTGGCTGGTCGGCTAGGGTTTCCATCTGCTAGGGCTATATAGCCAACTAAGTCGTCGCCTACCCCTATTAAGGTAAGTCAGCTATATGAGGACAAGGGGGTAAATTCACTTAGGAAACACCTCCTAGGGTTAGGGTTTTGAGCCCTATATAAGCTGTAGCCTCCACCTCTTTTCCATTGAGCAAAGATAATATTTTATTCAGCTTTATGCTGAGTTCTATGAGGGAGGAACCCCTATAGCGTTCCAGGGTTTGATCTTACTCAAAGATCAAAATCTACATAGCTCCTTCTGGGGTTCTATTATAATGCATGTTGTGCACAAGTCATTTGGATGAAAAACACACTAGAGGTTACTGGATTGTGGGAGTGTGAGGTCATTAATTAAGCTTGGTGGTCATGTATAATTGTAATCCTTAAAGTTGTATGTTAAGTTTGAGTTTGAATTGAACGTGATTTATAAGGAATCCAAATCAACTCAAAGAGGCAACTGAGTCTACTAAGAAGTTGGATTAAGCTCAGGTCAAACTCATTTAGTTAACCAGGGAAGTCGTCAATTGATTATTCAAGTCGAGATTAGAAAAATGAAGGGAATCACTTTACTAGGATTCCTGGTGGTTGAACCGCTCGTAAGCGATAGTTGTACCACCGTCACCCAAGTTTTCAAGCAGCTAACGACTGCTAAACCACCCGTACCCTGCTTTTAGGGTTACTTTCGGTGGCTGCATCGCCAACACCGATGCTGACAAGTGAACCGCCCGTATCCAGATTTTTCTAATATATTTAAATTTTGGCTCTAAATTCTAAAGTTATTTGAGGCCTATAAATATCCTAAGTTTTTTTTACATTTGATACAATAACTTTGGGCTAGAAATTCTATGATAAATTATGTGTAAAAATTGTAAGAATAAGAAAAGAGGTAAGGGAGTGATCTAAGTGTTGTAATCTTATCTCCTCTGTAAGTTGAAAGATTGTAGGGGTTTGGTCTTCACCCAAAGGAGATCGATAGTGGACGCCAGTGTGCCTCAAGGAAGAGGACTCGGGAAGTGGATGTAGGCAAAGGTTAAGGCAGAACCACTATAAGTTATGAGTTTTCTTTGCTTATCTTGTGTACTTCTTTATATTACTTCTAATTAGTTCATAGAAAAATATGATCTTCATCCTCATAATTTTTTTAATCGGGTTCTTAATTGTTTTCAACAAAATACCAAAAGACGCTTTCAACATTATTTACTTTTAAAAGCAAGGCTCCGAAATTCAGCATTTCCCTTACGACATTGCTTATTTTTTTATTTAGATTTGCTTTTTCTTTCTTGAGTCATATTTAAGCAAGAAGCTTAGCATTTCTCTATAAGATTGAATTACTCACTTGAACCAAAAGCTTATGATTTTCTTATCTTGCTTCTAACAAAAAAATTTTGTTAAAAGATTAATTTATACTTACACTAATTCATCCCCCCACCTCGCATTAGTGCCAATTGATCCTAATAGGATTAATATTGATGTACATTCCACTTGACATGGTTGTTAGATTACTAGTACTTATGTACATAAGATATTTGTATGACATGCTTAATTGATATGGTTTTTAACTTTCTGATAGTTTAATTAATTATTATATATTATTGTTCTTTGTAGGTTCTATGATTTATTGTAAATGAGATATGCTCGAGTTTTAGGGATGGTGCTATCGAAATTTAGTCACACTTAAAGGAAGTACACAATCGTAATAATATTATATGTTAAGATTTCTAAGAGATAAGTTTTTTTAATTACTTAAAACAATTAAGTATATAACAAGTAAAAACCATCATCATTCAAGTTTAAAGTGTAAAACAAATTCAAACAATATTGAAAGTTTAAGATCAATTTTTTTATAATTTTTTATCACTTAATACCATTGTATTAACATTAATGGATAAATTTGATGAATAATGATAGTATAAGAAGTGTATTTGATTAATATAATATAGTACAGAGGGTGCCTTTAATTTTTTAAGTTATCTTCGCATAATTTGATTATATTAAAAATTTAATAGATTTTTAATTTTAAAAATAAAAATCATTACTCTTTTTGTTTACAGAAGAGGTTTGTTTACGTCTACAGAATAATAGAAGAAGTCACTTTGATACGAAATCAGAATATAAAAATTATTATATAAATTTTAAAATAGTAACAATACTTTTAATTTTGAGACAGGGTCAAAAACTATTTAGTTCATTATTTTTTTTGATAAAATATCAACAAAAAACAAAACAAAAGTTGAGTACAGCACGTCGAAAGCTTCTGCTCCCAAAAACACAAAAATAATGCACTGATTGCCACCACCATACGTGGCCAGTTTGTGTGCATACATATTCCTTTCTCTAAAAAGGAACATAACATTCATTATAAGTCTCTAATTTCAAGACCCCACTTTCTTGGGACTAGAAATCTTATCTCAACTTATCAAATAAGATTTGCTATTATGATGCCAAAATAATTCTCCTTTATTATGGCCATTAAGGATTTTACAAGGCTTTTTTTGACACTATGATTGCACTCTACACTTTCACAGGGATAGTCCTCTGTCATATAGTTGGGGAAATCGGTCCTCCTTTTGATTATAAAAAAAAAAAAATCAACCTTAGTAGGTTAGAAGAGTATGGACCATTACATTCTATAACATTATTTATAAACTTTTATCTAAGATCATTGCTAATCTCCTTCCTAATATCATTAGGAAAGAGCAATCAACTTTAATGGAGTTTATCTAATCTCCTGTATTTAGTTATTTGATTAATGAATCAAATAATCATTAGACAAAATGATCCTATTTCATTCTATCTTTTTATCTTGCATAAAAATTTAAAGGATCATAACAAAACTTATCATTTTAACTTAGGTGTCAAAACTTATTATCTTCTTCTATTAGGGCCAATGAAAACTCATATGTTAGCAGGGTTAAAATTCTTGACTTATTCTTTCATATCACTAATCCCAAAATCAGTAACACTAAATCTAATATTTTCTTTCTTTGATGACCTTACTACTTGATATGAGAATCAACAATCATTAATAATAACATATCTTAGCCTCTTAACATCCTAGTTAACATCTCAAGTTATACCTTTATGATTGACATCATTTTGCATTAATGATTGACAACAAGCCTCCTCGGTTAACTTCTCCGCCACACAAGATATGCCCTCATCAAATGCTTCTACTACCTTGGCTAACGTATTTCCAACATCGCTCAGCTCAGAAGCGACACGTAGCATAATTTATACCATTCATAATCGCACAAAACAACACAACCCTACACAACATAGATCGAAATGGGGCGACTGTTAAAGCAAGGTATAAAAACTATCCACAAGTAGACCCCAAAGGGGAGACTAAGCAGACAAGAGTCTCTCTACTCTCTCATTTATACTGCTCATGCTACTATCTTCCTCCTCCTCCACCTTGCACTGACTTAAGTATCAGAGAAGCGGATGATCCCATCGCCTGGAGACAACGTCGCAGCCTGAAGACGATCCAACAACCAAGAGATGACCTTACAACCAAGCATATCCTAGTTTCTCTACTCGACCTCACTGCTTCAAGGCCAGATCGATCCAACAACCAAGGGGTATGCCAGTTCACCACGTTAGCATTTTCACATCAGCACGAAGGAGATACTAGGATGATACTATACCTTAGGTAGTGAACCAATTGTTGATTGATATTGATCCACCCATCAACGATTTTCGTGCACTATTACTACCAATTATAAAATTTGTTATTGGTTGACGATGAGGAAGAGTGGTCGATGAAATATCTGGATACTTATTTTGCTCCTAAGACACTCCTTAACAGATTCCCTCTCATGATTGATAAGTTCACATATAAGGTTCGAGTTGGTTCAAAAGCCTATTATCATAAACCAAAAATGTTGATCACTACTATGATTAATGTTATTCTTACACGTGCCCATTCAACTTTTAGTAAATTCAAACAAATTTATCAAACAAATTACTAGGGTTGCTAGATAATTTTTTTGGAAAATTGTACATATTAAAATTATATTTAAAGTAATAAAAAAATCCTAAAGGGAGAACCTAATTAATGTCATTGACTGACTCTAAATGTATATATCAAACGATGTTTTATGTGTACAAGAAGGTTCTATAACTGGTGGATTCCTCTATATATATATATATATATATATATATATGCCATTGTACATGATGACTGAGGAAGCTGTCAAACTCACTTTCTTTGAGCTTTTTGAGTGAAGGAGATTTATAGGAAAGCATCCATCCCCATGTAGTCCACCCACGGAGGAGCCTGCTCCAAGTGCCTTAGCACTGTACAACTCCAAGTAGTCTGCTTGAACCTTTTGACTCTCTACCAATACGCTCAAGAGCATCATTCCTCTCTTCGACCAAAAGCTTCAACCCCGTTGACAAAACCATTCAGTCTTCCTTCACTCGACACCCATCCAGCATGGTAACTTTCACACCCTCGATTCCTTCACCCATGAACCGTAGTCCTCAGCCAAGAATTTGACACCTATCCACTTGGTCTTCATCTGAACCCCGTTCGTCACCCTGTCACCACTAAGCTTAGGTGGGAAGTGACAGTTTAATCCCAACTTGTGTCTGCCTTTCAAAGAAAGAGAGAGAGAGAGAGAGAGAGAGAGAGAGAGAGAGAAGACATTGGTCCTGTGGCTTTTAGAAAGAGGGAGAGGTATATACCACTCTACTGCCTTCAGATGATTGACAAATGAAGGGTCAACATGGATTAGATAAACCCCTCCTAAGATTGCCGGTAATTAAGTAAACAAGCTTCCCGTTTTGTGCTTTAGCTTTTGATCCAACTTGGAGACTCTCGCGTGGTTATTGCTCAAATCATCCTTTGTCTCATCCTCCTCCCCCAAAAGAAGTGGCCCCAACTTGCCCACCATCGCTGCACCTCACCGAGCTCTCAACCTTTGACTAAACGACAAAAGGCCACCACTAAGTGAGATAATGGCTTCACTAATCTTTTTGGTTATTTCGGTGTTCACGAAAGAGGTTGAGTTTTCTGCAGTTGTCGCAGCCATGGCATCGCTATCACTAACTTCATTATTGTGCACTTCCGTGCATGTAGGCCCATCTCATTCCTCCCTCACCATAGTGACATGGCATCGTTCAAAAGTTATGCATCAATAATACCGATTAATATGATCTGTAGATATATGAGCACTTGACAATGACATGAAGTTGAGTTGGGAATGCCGTCCAAGTCACAGTGTGTTTTTTCTTCCTTGTGCAATGCCTTTTGTGTTACCTAATTAAAGTTATGCCCGATCTTATTCTAAACTAATATGGTTATGAGAGATATACCTGCATGCATGCCTTCTCCTTTTTGAGAATTTTTATAGCACACTGATGTATTTTGTTGAACCTGCGTGTAGGTATCATGGAGAAAAGAACATTGTGAGTGCAATCTGAAAGGGAATTCTGGTGGAAATAGATGTCATATTTTATGGATTGAGGGTTAGGGTGGGGAACCACCATAAACACAATTGCACCACCTCAATCAATCATACAAGATTAAAATTAGCATATAGATAAGCTAGTTTTGAAAAATGCGGCTAAAGCAGCATACTTGGTAAACGAATGTCTCAATAATGATTTCCTGTGACGGCCATGCATGGGCATTATTGTGACATAATGTCATGGTGAACATATGTTAGCTCCTTCTTTAGAAGACCGACTAGGGTCGATGATTTGATTGCCATGTTTCTGAGAGGTTTAAGAAGAAAGATGGATGAAGCATGCGTGTTTCTCTCCAAGGTGACATCAAATCAGCTAATGTGACGCTTATGTGCCCCCATTCATGGCGATATTAGTAGCATGCAGTGGGACTGCACTGATCTTCCACTAAACCTTCATCTGCAGTCTCTTCTCCCTCACGCGGTCGATCTCATAACTACATGCTAGAACAAGCACTATATAAAGATTTTTTGTTTCTCTTGATGTGTTGCTTACTTGATAAAGAGGTTTGGACTGAAACGCTTCACTATAGTTGAGGATGGTCATATCGGCTGCTACGTAGAGCTACTGAGAAATATGCATCGGTCCTTTTCTCTTCGAGTTCTCTCAGCTCTCTCTCCTTTTAAGGAAGCCGTTTGCATCATCACGAACCAAAGAGCCAAGTTCCTGAGACATGATTTAGATTGTTCGAGCGTACATCGCCGACCAATTAATCTTAGTCCGCCCCAACTTCGAATGAAGAATTTCTATCCTCAAGAACACTAGTTCTGCACTCTTTTCTGCCATTCTATTTTGTACGTCAAACGGTCCTTTTTCTTTTTTTAAGCTTTACCACTTCATCTCTACTCCATCCACACTTATCTACCTTTGCGTACATATCCTGTAGGAATTATTGGAAAAAAAAGCAACGAGGAGACCATCAATTGCATCCTTTGAATTCTAAAACTCCACCACCGCCACCAGCACCAAGCTTGTCCTTGCTGCTTTTGCCTTTATTTTGTACGCTATAATGTTCATAAACCTCCTCAGTATCAGCAGCCCGTAATTATATAGAACTCCAACACTCGGATCTTAGGCAACTGAAACTTTCATGTACATGTCTGCTGCCATCGTGCATATATATATATATATATATATATATATACACACACGGTCGAGAGTCAATGTGGATCATCAGATACAGAACATGGAGAAAGAGGGAGTCAGAATTGTTTGACGAGAATATTCACTCTTTTTTTTGCGCAAGCATCATCTTTCACTCGCGCAGGCTATAAGAACTTGTATTGGACGGCCACGAGAATATGGTTATCAGAACTAGAGCTGAGGAAATCGATGTTTCGCTGTCAACAGTGAAAAGGTTACAAGTACTTGGGAAGATTGTAGCCATAATTGTAATACGACCAACAGGTGATTAGTCCAAATAGGAATTTCTCGAGTCCATAGCATTTCCAAATTCTACTCTCTCAGGTCAGACAACAAAAAGCACTGGCTTTGGTTTCTTCTCCACCGTCTCCATTGGACTCCAATCATGGCTACAAAGAAAGGATATATAGCTGCAATTTAGGCTGCGTGAATAAATGCTTTCTCTTTCTCTTTGCCTGCAAGCACAGAAGCCCTTGCTCCGCCCTCCTTCTTCATTGGCCCCTTCTCCGCCATAATAATTGCACGCAACCTCAGTGGAAAGAACACAAGGATAGGCATACTTGTTTGCCCCCCAATAGTTCTTCCCTTTTCACTCACCATTCAAATACATACGTCAGTGTCCACAGGCTGATGTCACGCCAACGGCTGGCTATGTTCTCCTTTATATCCCCTCCTCTTCCCGGCCACTTAAGCCAAACAAGCCTCCACATGCACGCGTACCATGGCGGAAGAAGCCTTCGAGACCTCGGTTGCTAGCTCCTCCTCGGTGTCAGCCAACAGCTGGTGGGAGATCCCCGCCAACTCCGTCTCCATTCGGAGCAGCGTCAGCCAACAATGGCCAAGGCCGAGCCTCCGCTCCGCTTCGTCGCGTGACGAGGACAACATCTCCGTCTGCAACACCACTTCCTT
This sequence comes from Ensete glaucum, assembly GCA_021527575.1. Taxonomy (NCBI): domain Eukaryota; kingdom Viridiplantae; phylum Streptophyta; class Magnoliopsida; order Zingiberales; family Musaceae; genus Ensete; species Ensete glaucum. The sequence goes on along the minus strand of CM038559.1, from coordinate 36,799,131 downwards.
CGCCGACGTGTCCCCCCACTCGGGCCTCAGCATGAATTCCTCCTCCGTCGGCCTCTCAGGCGAGCCAGTGGAGAACCACCATTTGTGGAACCAGGTTCTATTGTAAGTGTTTATGGCTAGTAGCCGTCTCCATGATTGAGCTTAGTGGGTTAGAATCTGCCTACTAATAGAAAGAAAATACAGTAGGGGAAGATATAGATAATAGTTGGTGCGTGTGGTGCAGAAAGATTAAGATTCTTGTCTCGAGATCGGACCCTATTCTTTAAGGCGCACTTTAAATTGATCCCCTCTTCCTTTTTCATCATTTAAATCAACGTTTCCTACCACCTTCCTTTAACGCACATCAAATCAGTGTCTTAGTTTATTCGCAGATCTAAAAAGTTCGATCATTCATGCACTCTATGGATCCCTCGTTGTTGTTCTTTGATAGGTAACAGAAGCAATTGTGTTTCAGGATGAGTAACTAAGAGCTAAACTTGGAAATTGGACGTTTCAGAAATGTCGGGAGCGGCGGAGACATGCGCGGGAACCGCGAGGTCGACGACGGCGCGAACTTGCTAGAAGTGATGACCTCTAAAGGCTTCATGCCGGATGAGATGTTTGAACCTGCTTGTGACTACCTCAAGAAATTGGACGGCAGCTGGGAATTCGCGAGCCCACTGTCGCTGAACGGCTTCAAGAAGCAATCGAGCAACTACACCGGAAGCACAATAGTCCAGGTTGCAGGGGTGACGAAGGACATATCGGAAATGGTTAGCAAATGGTCTATTGCGCCTCCGAACCCGCAGCTCGATCGTCATGTTGCGCCATCAGCCTGCAGTTTCCCTATCACCCCGCCGATGGCTCAGTATTCCACATCAAATGTCGCTCATGCTAAGCATGAGATTCTTCATCCCCCATCGTATCCCGGCGGTGAAATGGCAAGGAGAAGAAGTACAGGTTATATGTCATATTACGATGGCATTATTGAAGGAGAGAGCCACCACCAAGACATGGGAGTTGCTGCTGCTTCTTTCCTGCAGAATGGCGTTGGCTACCACCAGGTTTCAGCTGTAGGGCTCGACAACAAGTTGTGTGCAGCAGGGACGAGTGAGCTTCCTTGGACAAGCACGAGAAGTTTGTCGGACCTCATCTCCTTTAGTGGCTGTTTAAACAAGCTACCGGTGGATGTACTACGACCCTCAAGGCCTTATTTGAAAGGCTCGGATTCATCTGATAGCAGGAAGCATGGACATGATAGTTCCTCTGTAAGCTACACTAAAACTTCTTTTCCTGATTGACATATAGAAATGAGCTCAAACATTATTAGACCTTTTATTGTCTTGTAGACTAGAGGAAATGGGAGGGTCTCTGCAGCAAGTGACGGTAAAAAGAAACGATCCGAGGAGAGTTCAGAGACTGTGTCGAAGAAGTCCAAGCATGAGAACTCAGCTGTTTCATCTCTTAAGGTAAAGTGAAGATGGAACGTAAACTTGGTGCATCATAAGGACAGCAAATCAGCTGAAAGCAAGTAATGCATGGAATATTGTAAATCCAAAGAACAGATCTAATGCAGAATACATTGTTCTTGGGAACCAGTTGCAGGCACCGAAGGTCAAGTTGGCAGATAAGATCACTGCACTGCAACAACTTGTGTCGCCTTTTGGGAAGGTAAAATTCACATGCATAAACGCATTTATGCCAGACACACACACCACACCGCATGAGTTCATCCTTTGTCCATTCTTCCATGGCAGACCGACACTGCATCAGTGCTACTTGAGACGATTAACTGCATCAGAATTCTTCAAGAGCAAGTTCAGGTAAGCTTCTACGAAGTACATAATCACTGCAAATGATGCTTGTGTTCTGTAATGGCCAGAATTCAATGTTCTTAAACGACTGTTGCCCAACTCTTAGAATCATCAGGACCACAGTGAGTTAATTAAGTATGTGACTACTAAATCAGCAATGTTTTACGCATAAATCTTATGGGGGGCTCTTGATGTGCTCATGCAGTTGCTGAGTGACCCATTTATGAAGTCGAGTGCTAGCAAGGTATTCACGTCACTTACTTCTTACAGCAGACTCGAGAAAGCTTCTCTGCAAATAAAGAAAAATTTAGCAGTGGTATGATTCTTATCGATTCATCTCAGGATCACACTTCTTGGGGAGAGATGGAGAGGAAGGAGAAAGCAGAGGCGAAGCTTGACTTGAGGAGCAAAGGACTCTGCTTGGTTCCTATTTCTTGTATTCCTCGAGTTCATCGAGAAAATTGCGGACCGGACTACTGGATGCCAACGTTTCGAGCCTGTCTCTACAGATGACCACTAAATCTTCTCTGCCTCTGATTGCATCATCATTTCTTGGACCGCTGAACTCTGCTTTCAGAGAGCAATATATAGAAGAAAATGTTAGCCTGTTGAACACTAACCGTGTCGATAAGATATTGTCAAGTTCAAAGTGATGCACATTAGATTGTCGGCCATCTGCAATCCGGATTGTAAATTTTTGGGCTTTTTCCTGATGCATATATAGGTCACATTTATGTGAGTCAAAATAAATCGAAAGGAAGATTTTCTCAGCTCATACATGTTGACATTGCTATAACTTATTTGAAAACTACATAATGAAACCTAACCGCAGAGAGAGAGAGATCACAGTCAGTAAGTACTTACACGATATGAAAAAGGTCATGCGACTGATCAGAGATAACTGATTGATGACACTGTGTTTTGTTATTATTTTACGCAGTGTAGAACATATCATTCAGTTCCTCACAAAGCAGAAACTGCGGCATTACTCCTTTCAAAAATCTGCTGCAGAAGTATTCCCATCACCTGGAAACAAGCTGGAAACTGATGCTGAAAGCCTCTTTGCAGTGCATGAAGCTTTTCCTTACAACGAGGGGAAGTGCAAAGCCCGCCGATTTCTGAAATAGAACTTCCAGGCCAAGTCCTTTTAATAATTATGGCCCTTCTGCTCCTCTGAACTCTTAATTAATCCTCCTTGTCTTCTTCCATGTGCTCATCTTCTGGTTTCTCTTCGTGAAACTTGGAAGTCAGCACATCGACTTCCCTGCTTTCAAGCTCTCGGCTCTCTGTTGTTTTGCTCCTTCACGTAACCAGCGGTCTGCTAGGTTTCATATGAAGCTATTGCTTCAAGTCCTAAATATGCAGAGAACATGAGAGCCAGCATTTGAGTGAAGGATTTGTACGAAACCACACAAGGCCAGCACTCCAGCTTTCTTTACTTGTACTACCTCATGCAGCTGGGGTATTTCATCAACTCCTACCCAAATTGGAGGATCAAGATCTTATTCCATTAATCTTATGCATTTTTTTTAAAGATTTTTGTTAATCATCAGAGCATGTAGATCATAGATCTATTATCAAATCTAATGTCATAGAGTTAGTTGGATATGTGAGTCGATGTACAAATATTTTTTGACGACTTATAATCTAATGGATACCTGAATTTATGTACTTTCATAAGTCATAATTTAAAGTTGAAACTTACATTGATTGTTTGATGTGGATTTTGGACGTTGTTGTAAGGATATATCGATGATGATGGGATTCTTGCAACAAGCCGAGCCATGGCTTCTTGCCAGCGAATGGTTGTTGTATGCATGCATCCACTTTGTCGGCGGTGTGTGGTGCTAAGCCTTATTAACCCAGCGCATAACTCGTCTGATATTCCAGAACGAGATATATAACTACAAAAAGTCTTGGAATACTCCTCATATTTAAAGAACATCCTGTAATAAAATAATCGTAAAAACTATGTAATTTACAATGATAGCAATGTCAGCATCAATGATTTGAGTGACAACACAAGTGTAAACCTGTCTTAGCATGAGCAAGCGTGTCTTTAGTAATATCCATATATTCATATGTCATGATGAACGGTTATGATGATAATGATAATGATAATGATGATAATGATAATAATGATGATGATCGATAATACCATAATCTATCTTTAAAAATAGAAAATACATCCATTAGTTGGAACTCATTCCTTCTCGTCCCTTTTGCCTGTTCAAATAATAATCGCTTTCACCGCTTAATGCTTTGATTATGGAGCGTTAATATGTAATTTGCAAGAACCTATCCACGTATAATGTGCTTTGATTATGAGAGTGCTGTTGGGTTCTCCGTCGTGTTCGAGGGGTCAGCACAACAGGGTTCGGCTTGCAAGTGCAAGAGGAGCCCAACGTGATGTGGAATCCGAGAAAGGCACGCACGGGTGCTCGGCTCAGGTTGTCGCCTTGATATGGATCTTCCTCCCGATCCCGTGGAGCTGTTCATGCAAAAAAAAAACTTCGCCCGGGTGGTGGGTCCCTAGAGAGATCCCTCTGATGGCTAAATTAGTATTGTACCTAAGGGTATAAATCTGACATCCCTTTTTCAGATGTCGAAGTATTTTCCTCTTTTTGGAATTGAAGCGGGGAAAAAGCCTTCTCCATAGCTACCCCTAGGGTGACCTTTTATACTTGTACGTCGGCGATCAATTATATCTCACCTTCATCATCCCTCTAGTTTTCTCTATCAGCATGTTTAATACTGTAGGCACCACCGGTGGCCATCCGTGCTGCAGATGAGGGCGTTGCATATTGTTTTTGCTCTGTCATCGTACAATCTCTTCATATTCTTTGAGACTCGATAGCGACTGCGCAGCGCTCGATGCTACTATACATTGGGCTCATCCATTCGTTGTGATACGTTACTTATGTGTGTCAGAGGACGGATTATAAGCTTAGTCAACCAGTCCTGCCCCCATGTTGGGTTTATCTTAGGCCACGTCGTCCAATTTGAGAAGGGGCTCACTATCTATTAAATCAAAGTTGTGTTGCAAACTGAGCAGCAAGAGGATCAACACCAGAAAACATAAAGCTGGAAACCTACGATCTTGCAAAATTGGCCAAAGGCATGGCCTACAAAAATATCTGCTCTAGTAACATGGTAAATTCCTAGAACATGTAGTTAATCAAAAAATAAAAAGATATCTAAAAGCATATTTTGCAAAGGTGAGGGGAAGGGTCCTTCGGTTGTGGAGTTGGAATAATAGAGTGACCTGTATGTCTGCACGGGGTTGTGCCACTTCGGCTGGTCCAGTGTTAACGTGGTCATCAGGCAGCTATCGGGCTTCTCATGGGAAGCTTTCAAGGAAGTGGGAGGTTTTGCTTAGAAATTCTCTGGACTACAAGCCCTTGGGCAAGACTGAGGGCCTGCTTGGAGATACTCGGGACTGAAAGTCCTTGGGCGAGGCTAAAAGCTCGCTTGTAGATAGTCAGGACTGAAAGCCCTTGGGCGAGGCTAAAAGTTCACTTGTAGATGGTCGGGATTGAAAATCCTTGGGTCAGACTGAGAGCTCGCTTGTAGATGGTCGACACTGAAAGCCCTTGGGCGAGGCTGAGAGCTTGCTTATAGATGGTCCAGATTGAAAGCCTTGGGCGAGGCTGAAAGCTCACTTGTGGATGGTTGGGACTGAAAGCCCTTGAGTGAGTCTAAGAGCTCGCTTGTAGATGGTCAGGACATGAAAGCTCTTGGGTAAGGCTAAGAACTCACTTGTAGATAGTCAGAACTAAAAACCCTTGGGTGAGGCTGAAAGCTTGCTTGTAGATGGTCGGGATTGAAAGCCCTTGGATGATGCTGAGAGCTCACTTATAGATGCTTGGGTAGTCGAAAGCATTACGCAACCGATTTTCTACTAGAGAGATTTTCCTTGGGATTGATGCTGATTTGTTTGTCCATCAAACCCCAAGGTAATTGACATGTGTCTTGTGCAATATCTCATCGGGTGCGAAGCACGAAGCGTCATGATGAACTATCCTGCTCTTTGGATAGGGGAAGTGTCAAACGGTGCCAAGGCAAGGTATTAATCCCTTTGGTTCCTTTATAGTCTCTTACTTACTCTCTCTCTGCGTCTGCTGCTTCTCTCCATCATCTCTAGTGCCGACTGCATCAATTTTCAACCCCCTTTCTTTTTGTTCCCCTGACGATTTCTCGAGCAAGTCGGATGTCTTCTGCCTCCTTTCATTCCGAGTCTCATTCGATCGAAATTTCGACCCGTAGGTCTAGGGTTTTGAGTTATCTGTCTAGGGACTCTGGGTCGACTGTCATTGTCTTGTCATCTATGGGTGGGGTTTTGGGCGACTCCGAGACCACTAATGCCTTGGCGGCAATGCGGTCTTGCTTTAATATAGACTCGACTGTGACAACCCATCGGTTGGTCGAGGTGATAAAGAATTATTTCGTTCCTTCGGAGTACAAACTCCATGCGCCTCAACCGGGAGAGTGTTCTTATGATGCTTTTTTGTACAGCTTCAATCTGTCGACTGACACCCTTGAAGCAGGTCTAAGGTTCCCGTTGCATCTCGTGATCGAGGCATGCCTCGAAGGAGGATTTCTCATTCCCAGATGGTGCCCAACTTGTGGCAGTATCTGGTAGCTTTCTTGTGGGAATGCTATGGGTCGGGTATAGTGGCGACCAGAGAATTGTTCATGGCTTGTTTCTACCTAAGTCGGGGACAAGCTGGGTATTATCTGATTGCTTGCAACGGATTCCGCATGAGCAGTGCACCTTCCAGCAATAAAGGCTGGAAGTCATGCTTTTTCTTCATTTATTGCCGTCGGGGCTGGTGTTTCCCGACCGAGTGGACCTCTAGGACGGTGAACAACTCGATCTTGGCACTTTTGGATGATGAGACTGAACTGGTCGAGATCCTCCGGGGGATCCTTTCCATTTCTAAAGGGGTGAAGGACATGAATGAGGCCTGATTTGCTGAGGCAGGCCTCAGCCCGACCCCTCAAGGTATGTTTATTTCATTTTTATATTAGGCTTGAGTTTTTCTTGATTGTGCTATCACCGTCAGCAGCTAGCGTGCCTGCTATAGTAGACGTCGGAGCATCTACAGCTGAGAAACACCCTAGTACCGGGGAGGGGGTGAGTCTGAGGAAGCACCTCCGGAAAGCAACCCCTGAATAGCCTGTTGATGCTTCGGGGAGCTCCATGAGGACTTCTGTTGAGAAGAGAAAGGAGTGTTGGAACTTGAGGAGGTCCCCTAGCAGGGGTACACCATGCGGGAGCTATGTGAGGTAGAGGATCTAGCTAGGCGGATAAGTGTTTTGCCTCCATCATGACATGACTGAAGTGCATTGACAGTGAGGACCCTCTGTGTTGGGAAACCTCAGCGGGTGCATCACATGTGCAGCGAAAATGAAAACAAAAATCAGTTTCCCACGCAAATCAAATCATCATGCAAAAGATCAGGGTCGTGAGAAAAACTATAAAAATTAAAAAATCACGATGTGTGAGAGATTGATTTTACCTAGGGAGATCGTATATCCCTATATTCCAGATCCAGATGGAGAGGACGAAAGAAGTCAAGTATCTTCCTCTTTAACGGTATCAACATGATGGATCTCTACAGCAAAACTCCTACAATCTAGTCTTGTAACTCTTGCGCATAGGGAGGAAGGAGAATAGAAGGGGGAGGCCAAAGCTGCAGTCTATCAACCATAAGTCTCCCCTCCTATTTATAGAGAGCCACTAAAAAATCCTAGGACTCATACCTTAGTGGGTATTGGATCTCATCTAATTATCTACTAACCTTGCATTATTGTATCTCTATCCAATAATCTTTTTAGGTCTTTAATTAGCCCTCAATCAATGAGCCCATCATCATAGGGTCTCATCTAATGAGAATAAGGGCTGATTGGATCTCCATTCAATCCTCTCTTCGCTGAAGTATCCACCATATGTGTGTGACCTTCTAGGCCCGATACCGAGCTGGCTGTGAGTTACTCCCATTAAAACTCTTTCTGATATAGTGAATTATTATCTCCATAATAATTCACTCGACTCATCGATTATAGACGTACTAGGCCATTATACCATAGTCCCCAGACGGTACAAGGGGATCAAATTCATCAGACCTGTCTATCCATAGTTACCGTATATCTATAATCCCTCATCCAACTAATATCCCAGGGACTGTATATTGGACATGGTACTGTCAGGTCACATACAGAATTAGTTTATCTTATTCTAATCAGATTCTACCGGAGAACTCTTTCTCTCTCAATCCGAGTGACACTGGCTAGGGATTTATCTGAGCAAGTATATATGAGATTTTCCTCTCATAATACCGAGAGTGGATGATCATCTATTGACACTCAATTGCCTTCGTAAGATTGGCTACCAATCATAATAACTAACTATACCAGATCTGAAACTTTCCATACGTATAAGTCTAGCGTCAAAGAAAGGAGTACTCATACAAGGTATCATTGGTGTCTCAAGTCTAAAGACTAGATACACAACTGAGACTATGAAATCTTTATCTGACATTAGGTATCATCAACCATACAACATTCCATAAATGGATCAATTAGTGAACTCATTCTCCAATGAGCACCTGTACTATATCCTTCGCGTCTCCACGCAAGTGGCTTTGAGACCAACCACCTCCATCATATGGATGAGTATATAGTACACCGGTCTGTCCGGTTATCTCGATTTCTCTCTTGAGTAACCTATGATTAAGATTATTTAAGATCTGTGTTTAAAGGTGAATATATCTCATTATCGTGATCTCATCATGATCCGATTCCTATTGGATAGAACCAAAGACATCACAATATATATGCTACAGATAATATAATGTGAGAACATGCCAATATTAATCATAAGCAAAAAGATTGAGTAGTGTGTCACACGTGCCATCACTCACGTGATTGGCTTGTAGGGCACTTGTAACTAGTAATCTCCCACTTGACCTAAAGTCAATCACCTATGTGTCTGATCCCCATTAGACTCCTATGACGCTCAAATACAATATAAGCAATAGCTATGTCAGTGGATCTGCAATGTTATCTTCGGATAAAACTCTTTTCACTGCTATATCTTTATGGGTCATGATCACTCTAATCAGTTAGAACATCCTCAAAATAATTCTGATGAGACTTGGGTTCCCTTACTAGAGCTATTGCCCTGTCGCTATTGCAGTATCTGGGAATTAGCTTCACACTGCTTGGTATGACTCCCAAATCCATGATAAACTTCTTAATCCATACCCCTTCTTTTGTTGCTTCTGTTGCAGCAATGTTTTTTGCCTCTATGGTCAAGTCAGCAGTAGTATCTTGCTTGGAACTCTTCCAGCTTACTATTCCTCTATTCAAAGTGAAAACATACCCTGAGTTTGACTTGCTATCATCAATGTCAGACTGGAAACTCGAGTCTGTGTAGCCCTCAGCCTAGAGGCTACCTCCTCCATATACCAGGAAAAGATCCTTAGTTTTTCTAAAGTATTTAAGGATATACTTTATTGCCTTCCAGTGTTGTAAACCTAGATCTGCCTGATATCTGCTCATGATACTCAGAGCATATGCTATATCAAGCCTGGTACATAACATAGCATACATGATAAACCCTATTGCTGAGGCATAAGTTATCCTATACATGTCTGCCATTTCTTCAGGAGTCTTTGGAGACATATTTCTAAAAAGTGTTATTCCATGTCTCATCGGTATGAGACCTCTTTTGGAATTCTCCATGCAAGTCTTTTGACAATGGAGTCTATGTACTTAGACTAGGATAAGCCAAGCATCCTCTTAGATCTATCTCTATAGATCCAGATCCCCAAAATATAGGATGCTTCCCTTAAGTCTCTCATGGAGAAGTTTCTAGATAGCCAAGACTTTACTGTGGAGAGCATTCCTGCATCATTCCCAATGATTACGATGTCATCCACATACAATACCAAGAAGGTCGTAGCACTCTCACTTACCTTCCTGTACACACAAGATTCATCTTCATTCTTAATGAAGTTATAAGATCTGATCATCTCATCAAATCTTATATTCCAACTTCGGGAAGCTTGCTTTATTCTATAAATAGACTTGAACAACTTGCACTCTTTATTTGAACTCTCTCTAGATACGAATCCCTCTGGTTGTATCATATACACCTCCTCCTCGAGGTTACCATTGAAGAATGTCATTTTGGCATCCATATGTTAGATCTCATAGTCATAGTGTGTTGCAATGGCCAAAAGAATTCTAATAGACTTAAGCATGGCTACAGGTAAAAAGGTTTCGTCATAGTCAACTCCTTGTCTTTAACGATATCCTTTAGCTACTAGCCTTGCCTTATAGGTCTCTACCTTTTCATCTACTCCGATCTTCTTTTTGAAAATCCACTTGCAGTCGGTAAGTACGATCCCCTCAGGTGTATCTACAAGGTTTCAAACCTTGTTAGAGTATATGGAATCCATCTTAGAATTCATGGCTTTTTGCCACTTCCCAGAGTCTATACTTATAATAGCCTCCTCGTAGGTTTGAGGATCAACATCCTAAGAGTCCTCTCCACTGTTATGTCCTATATATCTTTCAAGAGGGTGAGATACTCTATTAGACTTACGCAAAGTTGGAATTTGTGTATTAGGTACCTGAACAAACTCGGGCTCTGGAATGGTACTTGAGCTAGGTTCTCCAATCTTGCTCAATTCTCTCACTCCCACTATTCCCACTAAGAATGTGTTTCTTCTCAAGGAACACAACTCTCTTAGCAACAAAGACTTTTCAATCCTCGAGATGATAGAAATAATACCCCAAAGTCTCCTTAGGGTATCTCATGAACGTGTACCGTTCCATCCTTGATTCAAACTTGTCGGGATTGTCTTCTAACGTGGGCAGGACAGCCCAAAATCTTAACCACCTTAAGATCGGGTTTTTTTCCTTTATATATCTTATATAGTGTAGGCACTACCGACTTTGATAGAACTTTGTTCAGAAGGTAAGCTGCGGTCTCTAGCGCGTATCCCTAGAATGAGAGGGGAAGGTCAGCGAAACTCATCATGGACCGCACCATGTCTAATAGTGTGTGATTCCTCCTTTCTGATACACCATTGAGCTGAGATATTTATGGAGGTGTCCACTGAGATAAAATTCCATTGTCCTTGAGGAAATGGGTGAACTTCGTACTCAGGTACTCTCCTCCTTGATTTGATCGAAGAGTCTTAATACTCTTTCCAATCTAGTTCTCTACTTTATTCTTATATTCACTGAATTTCTCAAAGGTCTCGGACTTGTACTTTATCAAGTACATGTGTCCATATCTAGAGAAATCATCAGTGAATGTAATGAAGTATGAGTAACCACCTATAGCCTGAGTCGATATGGGACCACATACATCACTATGTATGAGTTCTAATAACTCAGTGGCTCCCTCTCCAGTTCCACTATAAAAAGAGTTGATCATCTTCTCATGAAGGCAAGGTTTGTAAGTTGCATATGACTCACAGTCAAATGGATCTAGTATCCATCTTTCAGCAACTTTTGAATCCTTCCCTCATGTATATGACTTAGCCTACAATGCCATAGGTATGCATTATTCACCTCATCTCCTTTCCTCTTAGACATATTTATATTCATGATATGTGGAGAAGTGTCTAACATATACAAGTCATTTATAAGGGTCCCTCTAGTGATGATCTCATCATCTATAATTATTGAACAACTATTATTCTCAAAAACTAATTTATATCCACTAATTATCAAACAAGGGATGAAAATAATATTTTTGATAATGGAAGGGATAAAATAGTATACATCTAATATAATACTAACTCCACCAGGCAGATGTAGTATGGCCTCCCTAGTAGCAATTGCAGCAACTCTTGCTCCATTGCCCATCTTGAGGTCCATCTCACCTCTGGCCAATCTCCTAGGTCTTGCTAGAACCTGCAATGAATTACAGATATGATAAGCACTCTCGGTATCCAATACCCATGTGTTACTATGAAAATCTGACAAGTGGAGACTAATCATGAATATACCTGAAGCTTTTTCAAGCTTTTGTTTCGCCTTATCTGCAAGGCAGTCCTTACAGTTCCTCTTCCAATGCCCATCTTGGCCATAGTAGAAGTACTGTCCTTTGTCCTTTGCCAGGTCTTTCTTGACAATATTTACCTTACTCGGTCTTCCTTTGCCCTTGCCCTTCTTAAGGGTCTTACTAGCCTTCCTTTTCTTAATGGTCTCACCAATATAGAGAACTGGCTTCTCTTTCTTAATGATGCTCTCAACTTCCCTCAACATATTAAGGAGCTTAGATAGTCACCTCAAGCTTGTTCATATTAAAGTTAATAATGAACTGTGAAAAGAAATCCGGTAAGGACTGAAGTATAAGATCAACATATAAGTTATCCTCTATGACTATCTATATACTTCACAAAGCGAGTGATCTCATCCTCGCTTATCCTTTCCTCGGCGTGGGCATAATCGTGTTAAGGACATATACGATTTTCTCCTCTATGAGAATAATTCTTAAATTACGGAGCCGATTTATATAATTTTGGACCAATGAGGTAGTTGGCATCAAGTATGCCAAATAGAGGGTTTACAAGCGACAAATAATATATAGCATAAATTAATAACATATAGATTTTATAGAAAATATTAATTAAGATATAAACTTCTATCTTAATATACTCATATTATTTTTTCTAGCGAATCATATGACACCCTCGACATGTGAGTCGGAAGTCTCTGGCAAATTCATAATGGGGATCGGGATCCAATTGGCATCTTAGTCCAACCTCGAGGGACTCAACTAATTACACTAAGCCCAAAAGTTAGGTAACTCTTGTCAATCATAACTCCTTGTGATTCCCGTCATGTTCAGCCTCCGAATCATCATGGTCTCGATTGCTTGACTAAATATGAAGTTTAGTTAAGTTATCACCATCGTTACAAGATGAGTCTGATTCGATGGATATACCCTCGATTGCTCGACCAAGTCATACCATGTCGTCAGGTCACTGGTGACATATATATATCATAGGCAAGAACTCGATCACGAAGATAGGTAAGCCTCGAGTGACTCGACCAACTCAACTTATGTCGTGATTCAATTTCTTCCTATAACGATGGAAGGCCACGTGGGTCAATCTTATTGCCTCACACTTACTGACTTAATATTATCGTAGGAGGGGTTTTCATTTTGTATCGATCTCCTAATATGCCGTGTCACACATATACATATTTAATATATATCTACATCGCATGCAAATATATATATACATATATCTAGTAGGTTTATAATATATCACATATGCAAGCCACACCGGATGATCATGAGCTGTCACCTAATATGATTAAGCCCAAGCCAATGGGCCTAATCATTTACAATAGAATCTATATATGCATTGGCGCATCTCTATGGCCTGCGATTATTGATCTCATTATCATTGGTTCCGTCGGATTATCGCATCACCATGCGGCGTGATCTCCCGCCACGGCATCGTGTGTCCCGCTATCTCCTCCACGCTCCCGCTACGCCTCTCTATGTAATTACAAATAATCACACGCACGTAAACCCGATAATAGCTGAGAAAAACAAAGACTCGCAGGTCCTAATAATAATAATAATAATAATAATAATAATAATAATAATAATAATAATAATAATAATAATCACAATTACACACATCACAACACATGACTGATGATCATACATCCACATCATACATCACATGTATATCACATCATATGTAGGATTACTAGATATATAATAATTAATTAAACTATTTAATTAATTATTTTTTAGAAATCAGAATATGCTTGAAATTTTTAGAATTATCAAGGGTATTTTCATAATTCTAGATGAGAGGATAGTCCTCAGAATTTTTAAAATTATTAAGGGTATTTTTAAAATTTTGTGTATAGGACAAACCTCAGAATTTCTCAAATTCTAAGGGGCAGGATCATCCTTTTCTCAAAAGGATGCCCTAGCCCTTCCATCACCCTCACTGCGCTGCTGTCATCATCGCCTGCAGGCGATTGCCTTGAACCACCGCGGACTAGCCAAGCGCCCCTGGCGGTGCGGCGGACCTATTGTGGTGGCGCTCCGCAGCCGCCCCTGGGCTCGCCTACGGACGGTCGCCGCAGTTGGCATATGTCGCCTTGCAGCACCGCCTGCCTCGGTGGCCTGGCCGTAGCCGATCGGTTTTCAGGCTGGTGGGTGGCCGGCCCTGCATGAGCACTGGCCGTGGCTAGCCACCCCTCCTCCTCCACGTAGCGTTTGCAGTAAAAACGTAGCAAGAATGCATAGAACGATTCTACATGATTCATTCTCATCACACGTAGTTTAAAACTAATCTTTTGGACGAAAACCTTGGCTCTAATACCACTGTTGGAAAACCTCAATCGGTGCATCACATGCGTAGTAGAAATCAAAACAAAAATTAGTTTCCCACGCAGATTAAATCGTCATGCAAAAGATTAGGGTTACAAGAAAAATCGTAAAAACTAAAAAAATATGATATGTGAGAGATTGATTTTACCTAGGGAGATCGTATATCCATGTATTCCAGATCCAGATGGAGAGGACAAAGGAAATCAAGTGTCTTCCTCTCTAGCGATATCTATACGATGTATATCTGTGCAGAGAGAGTCAGGCTAGCTAGAATTTGGTCGTGGCCGCCGAGCTCCATGTGAAGGAGCTAGAGGAGGACGTTGATAAGCTGCAGGGGGAGCTGGGGTCCCTTAGGAACTAGTGGCAAGAATTGGAGCAGGAAGTTAGGGTCCTGCGCTCCAGTTTGGATGGGGTTCGGAATGACCAAGCTCACTTGGAGGGAGACATCCTGTCACTAATTGAGGCAGCGACATTCCTCGAGGCTGAGCTAAAGGCTGAGGGTCCAAAGGCAGTGGCCGCCTACAAGGTGTCTCGAGGGTTCGATTCAAGCCTCGAGAAGATGGGGAGGTCAGCTACAAGTTTGGGTATCGGGTGGCGCTCGAACGACTTTGGGGGAAGCACCCTGAGATAGTGATCGAGCAGGATCCCTTCATCGAGTGTCCCGATGATGCCAAGGTCGAGATGGACCTCAACCAACCCTTTGATGATAGCACCCCCTCTAAGAAGTAGCTAACCTTGTAATATCTTTTGCTTTGCGTATCGGGCATTGAAGGTTTGTTTCTTATTATTTTGCCCGACCATTTTTGTAACTTTTCTCCTTTGTTAAATGAAGTTACTTCTTTTTTGAATGTCTCGCTTTATTTGAATTGTCTCAGACACCGAGACAATACTCTATTATTCTAGACATAGAACTTTTTCAAATTCGACACATGCTAAGTATGAGGGAGTGTTTTCCCTTCTGTTATTGATAGAGTGTAAGTCCCGTCTCAGACAACTCGGGTGACACGATATGGTCCCTCCCACCTCGGTGCGAGTTTTCTACGGGTGTGCCTAGGGTCACTAACCTCGGCCTTCCTAAGGACCATGTCTCCCGTACCAATGGGTCGGGGTAGGATCCTCCGATTGTAGAGTCGGGTGACTGCCCTCTAGTAATGTAGGGTCTTTAGGTGTGCCTTGGCACTGCATTCCTCGAGCATGTTGAGGTTCTCCCCGAGGCCTACTTCTAATGCTCCGGTGGAGAAGTTCTCGATCCTTAAGGTCGGGAAGACCACTTCGGGAGGGAGGATGGCGTCGATGCCGAAGGCTAGACTATAGGGCGACTCCCCCGTAGGGGCCTTCGGTGTTGTCCGTAGAGTCCATAAGACACTGGGGAGCTCCTCGACCCAGGTTGTAAGAGCCCCCGCTACTCGTCTTCTTAGTCCTTCATATGCTTCTGTTGGTTACCTCGGCCAATCCGTTGGCCTGGGGGTGAGCCATCGAACTAAACTTTAGTTAAATCCGATAGTTTTGGTAGAAAGCCTTAAACTTATGGTCGTTGAACTACATTATATTATATGTGATTATGATCTTTGGGATGCCGAACCTTGTTATGATGTTCCTCCAAACGAAGTTCTCCATCTACTTCTCGGTGGTTGAGGCCAAAGGCTCGGCCTCGACCCACTTGGTAAAATAGTCCACCTCGACGATTAAGAACTTGCGCTGCCCCGCGGCTTGTTAGAATGGGCTGAAGAGGTCCCTCCCCCATTGCACAAAAGGCCAAGCGTAGTGAGTCGGGGAGAGTAGCAAAGCCAGTTGGTGAGGAACACAGGCATGTTTTTGGCACTCCACACACTTCTGGACGTAAAATTTTGCGTCTGCATGCATGGTCGGCCAATAGTACTTGAGGCACAGGATTTTGAAAGCCAAGGTGCGCCCTCCGATATATTCACAACATATCCCCTGGTGGACCTCGGTAAGCACCATATTAGCCTTATATTCTGATAAGCACCATAGTAGGGGCTGGCAGAAAGCTCTTCTATAGAGGTGCTCATTGATGATGTCGTATCATGCTTCAGTTCTTTTGATTCGATGGGCGACAACTTTGTCCATTGGGAGAGTCGCGGTCCCTTTTGTAGTGTAGTATTTCCTCCCTCTAGTCGGGACAAGTGATCATGATTGCCATTTTGATAGTGGTGATCGTTGGTTGGCAGAGGTTGAGGATGCCGGCAACTTGCTGGTAATGTCGATGAAGGTCGACCGGGCCAGAGTGTCGGCCCTGGAGTTCTCGAGACGCGAGATCTGGGAGATTTTGAAGTACTTGGTCATACCTATCAACCGGCGGGCCTCAGCGAGATAGCGGGTCATGTTCAGCTCTCGAACCTCAAAACTCTTGTCAATTTGGCTGGCGACTAATTAGCAATCAGTGAACACCTCCAGGTGCTCAACTTGCAGCTTGATGACCAATCGTAGTCTGAGCAACAATGCCTCGTATTCCACTTTATTGTTGGTAGTTGAGAATTTTAGGTGCACGATGTGTTCCTAGGTTTTTCCATCGGGATCTCTCAGGACTATCCCGGCCCCTCCCCTAGAGGCATTCGTTGATCCATCGACGTGGAGGGTCCAAGTGGGCTTCCTCTGGACAAGCTCAGGGGCGGTCAGCTCCAAGAAAAAATCAGCAATACCTTGAGATTTGATCGCCCTTCTTGGGGCATACTCCAGGTCGAACTCACTGAGCTCTACCAACCACTTAAGTATCCATCCTGTAATATTGAATTTAGAGAAAATTTGACGTAGTAGTTGATCAGTGACTACTTTGATGGTGTGGGTCTAGAAGTATGGCCTTAGCTTTCTGGCCGCGATGACCAGGGTGAGAGCGAGCTTCTCTATCGGAGAGTACCGCTCCTCCGCATCCTGTAAGTTGTGGCTGGAGTAGTAGACAGGTCGTTGGCTATTCTTGTCAAACTTGATCAGGACCGAGCTGACAGCTCGCTCTGAAGTTGAGAGGTACAGCTCGAGCTAGTCACCTAGGCTGACCGAGGACATCCGAGGTAAGGTTGCAAGGTGGGCCTTGAGCTCCTAGAAGGCTTAATCGTACTCGAGACCCCACCTGAAGTCTTTATTCTATTTTAACGCCCATATAATGGGGTAACTTCGGTTGTCAGCCTGAGATATGAATCGCTCAATTGCTACCAACCTCCCGATGAGGCGTTGAACCTCCTTGACGGTCTGAGTAGCTTCATGTCAACAATGGCTCTGATCTTTTCTGGGTTCACATCTATCCCTCATTGGTGAATGATGAAATCGAGGAATTTTCCTGATGCCATGCCAAAGACACATTTGGCAAGGTTGAGCTTCATTCCAAACTTCCTAAGGGTTCGGAATGTCTCAGTGAGGTCTGCGTGGTGTGTCCGTGCTCGCTTGCTTTTAATGATCATGTTGTCCACATAAGCTTCCATATTTCTACCTAGCTAATCCTTGAATAATTGATTGACCATTCTCTAGTAGGTAGCTTCCATATTTTTTAGTCTGAACGACATCACTTTATAACAATAGGTTCCTCGATGTGTGATGAAGGTCGTCTTCTCTCGATCCTAAGGGGCTATTTAGATTTGGTTGTACCCCGAGAACGTGTTCATATAGGAGAGAAGTTCATATCTAGAGGTGGAGTCTACCAGTTGGTTAATCCTCGACAGTGTGTAGCAGTCCTTCGGGCAAGCTCGGTTAAGATCAGTGTAGTCAACACACATGCGCCACTTTCCATTAGCTTTTTTCACGAGGACTACGTTAGATAACCAAGTTGGGTACCTAACTTCTACTATGAACCTGGCCTCTAGTAGCTGATCAACTTCTTCTTCAATGACCTTCTGTCAGTCGAGGGCGAACTTTCTTGGCCTCTACTGCACCGGGCGAGCCCTAAGGACGGTGCTCAATCGGTGTTGTGAGATCTGCGGGTGTATGTTTGGCATGTCGCTTGGCGACCAGGCGAAGACGTCTGCATGGCGTTCGAGGAAGTCTATAAGCTGGATGTGTTGGTCCTCGGGTAAAGCTGACCTAACCCAGACCATCCTCTCAAGATTATCTTTTTCTAGTGGTACCTTCAGTATTTGTTTAGTGGGCTCGAGTCAAGTGTTTGGTTTGTAAGGTTCTCGGGGGTCAAGGACCGGAGTCTCCTTGCCTCTTTTGGGGATGACTGTTGCTACTAGGTAGTATCGCCTTGACTCCCGTGGGTCACTTCTGATCTCTCTCAGCCCCATGCTGGTCGGAAACTTTATGCTGCGGTGGTATATGGAGATGACCGCCCTTAGCTTGTTGAGAGTTGGTTGCTTGATGATCACATTATATACCGAGGAGAGGTCGACCATCATAAAAGGAACCATAAAGGTCTTGGTTCTTGGCTCATTACCGAAAGTTATAGGGAGAGTTGCGATGCCTACTGGAGTTATCGCATCCCTAGTAAACCCTCTTAAAGTTAAAGTCATAGGGATGAGATCCCGATTAGTCATGCCAAGCTTTTGAAAGGCGTTAAGGTATATTATGTCGGTAGAGCTCCCTGTATCTATCATAATGTGTCTGACGCAGGCATTTGCAATATGGGTCGTGATCACCAGGGCATCATCATGATCTAGGTATTTGCTCTTGGATTCAAAGGTGATCCCAGGATCACCTCGTGCTCGGGGCCTCTTCTGGACTTTGACGCAGGCATAAGCTTTCCTTGCCGAGGCGCTATCACCACCTGCAGCCAGGCCGCCTGTGATGACGTCTACTTACCTCTCCACAGGGCCTTTCGGGTGGAGGGACGACTCTTATTGCTTTCTTTCATACCGGTCGAGGTAGCCGTAATGTATAAGGTCCTCGATCTGGTTTTTCAAATCATAACATTCTTCGGTGTCATATCCATAGTCGCGGTGGAAGTAGCAGTAGCGTCCGCGATCCTGCTCTATGGCTTGAGTCATCATCGGGTTGGGAGTTTTTAGGAGTCCTTTCTCTTAGATCTGGACGAAGATATCAGTCTCGGTAGAGTTGAGCGGAGTGTTGGGGAGCTGGGGAGCGGCATGCTCGGCTCTCTCCACTCTCTTCCTTGGGAGCCCAAGAGGTGGGCCCCGAGAGGTCTCAGCCCATGGGCGCTTCAAACCTTCTCACTTCTCTACCACCAGAGCCTCGGCGGTGACACATTGGTTGGCCCTTTGCAGCATCTCTGGCATAGTCATCAGGGGTCACTCAACAAGCAACCAAAAGAGGTGGGAAGGCCTGATCCGATCATGAATGCCTAGATAATCAACGACGGGTGCGTGTATAGAATGGCCCTGATCTCCTTTATGAAGTAGGTGAGGTATGGGCCGAGGGGCTCATCATCCTTCTACCTCATCCCGAGGAGGGACATAGCGGTTGGTTTTGGACGGGTGTTAGCAAGGAAGTTGGCCTCGAATTCCCTTGCTAGCTGATCGAAGAAGTGGACGAAGGTGATGGCCAATCGACTGTACCATCCTTGAGTGATCACACAAAGAGTTGTCGAGAAAGCTTGGCACATTATGGCATCTGATGTGCCATACAAAGCCATCTGCGCTCAGAATGCAACTACGTGCTCCATTGGATCAGAGCCACCATCATACGCTTCCAGCGTCGGGAGGCAGAAGTACTACAGGATGGGTGTATCCTGGATCTCTTGCATAAAAGTGGAGCCCCAAAGGGGACTCTCGCCATGCTTGTCCTTCATCCTGATGGTCATATGGACATCATCGATTCTTTGGTTCATCAGATGCAGTTGCACCCTCAAAGAGTCAGTAGAGTATGAAGAGATTGTGTTAGGATCTAACAGGCTATGGACAGATACACCGGGTGTAGATATCGGATGCCTGGCCGCGTCGCTCGAATGGGCTCGGTTAAACTGTAGAGGGAACCAAGGTAGGTCGTCGACAGGCTGGGTCACCGGTGGTCCCTTCTTGTCACGAATGGTTATCGCTCAACTACAAGATCTTCGCTCAACGAACCATTCATGGCTTTTTCTTATTTGTATAGATGTTTGATAGCTTGTTTTGCCTTGAGTTTATGGGTTTTTTCCTAAGAAATGTGAGCAAAAGTAGTGTAGAAGGCTGCAGAACAATCGCTTGCTGTGCGGAGCCAAAACAGCCCAAAACAGTCCTATTTTTGGGTCTTTTTCATGTGCTACGGTGACCACTCTAGGTGGTGCAAAATGTCAACCATTTTAGCACCTTGGAAACCCTCGGGTGGCACTGGGCTGGATGGGGTTACGGGTATATGTTGGGCGTAGGCTTTCATGAACAATTGGACTTGTCTTGCATCCGATACCTTAGGAACCATCATTTGTGGACTTGCAGCCATTCTTACAACCCTCTAAAGTCTTATTTCGCTCTCTTTCTCTCTTTTCTCTGCTGCACTCAAGGTGTTCGATGAATTGCTTGTATAGCTTCCCGCTTTGCGAGACGTCAGGACTTGTCTGTCACTCATTTCTAAACTAATCAACTTCTTCTTTGCAGGTCATACGAGACTGCATGAGGTTGTAAGTGGGCTAACTCTTTATGAATAGATAATGCTTTGGGCGTTTCATAACTTATGTAATCCCAGCTAAGTCCGAAACAGTGGGCAAGGTCGCTCCACGACTTAAGCAATTTCAGCTAAGTCTTCAGGAGTGCCGCTAGGGTGCCACACGGCTTAGGCAAACTCAGCTAAGTCCATAACAGTATGGTATCAGAGCAGGCAAGCAATTCAAACAAATAACGAAGAAGATTCATAATCACGCCATGATGAAACATTATGGTGAATCGAGCAAGATGGGGCAAGCTGGACCCTTACTCCAAGCAACCGCAGGTGGGCTGCAAGTGCAAACTCGCTTGCAAACTATTGGAGCCGCTTTTGAGGAGCATGACAGTGAACAAGACGAGAGTGAAGTTGGGCATTCTCCACGAGTGGAGGAGGCGCCATCTGGAGTGCCAACCGGGAAAAAGAGTCATAAGGAGAGACTTATAATAGCGAAAATCCACCTTGATGTTCTTGAAGCAAGCTTGGAGGAACTCTACCAAGGCCAACGCAGGCTACTTGGGGTAGAGAGCTCACAAAAAGAAGCAAAATCTCGGATCGAGAAAGTTGAATCCCTGATCGATTAACTGAAAGAGGACACCAAAGATTCCGTATGACATCTACATGAAGTTCTGGCAGAACTTATGGGTAAGGTGATGGTGTTAATAAGGACTCTTGATACAGGAGGGAACAATACCTGTGTTGCACCACCACAAAACTTCAGGGCATCGGAACTGCATTGCTACGAGGACACCAAAGAGCTTAAAATTTTCTTGTTTGATATGGAACAATATTTTCATGCTACAAGGCTCGATTCTGAAGAGACCAAAGTTGCTATAGCAATAATGTATGAGAATAGGGATGCAAAACTTTGGTGACGAACCTGTTGGGAAGAGATCCAGCAAAGCCGATGTTGAGTGGATACATGGGGAGACTTGAAGCGAGAGTTAAGAACTCAATTCTTACCCGAGAACACAAAGTTTGTCACAAGAAGGAAACTGAGACAACTCTGTTAAAGTACAACAATCTGAGATTTTGTGAAACAATTTTCAGCACTAATGCTGGATATACAGGACATGTCTGAAAAAGATAAACTATTAAGCTTTCTTGATGTCTTGAAGCCATGGGCACAACAAGAACTACATCAGAGGAATGTCACCGACGTAGTAGGGGCAATTGCAGCCGCAGAATGACTAACTAACTTTGTTTCTTCAAAAGATTTGAGAAAGAAGAAATAATCTTCAAGAAATTGCCCAACTAAATACTCTCGAGCGAATGAGTCTGGGGGCGAACAAAAGAAGAAGAATTTCCATAAGGGACCGAGCTCAAAAGGTAGAGTCCTAAAGTCTGGTGGATGCTTCTTGTGCAGAGGACCGCACACGGTGAGGGAGTGCCCACAAAAACAGGCACTTAATATTTAATTGTATCGATTCAGCCCTGTAAGTCAGACAAGGGCAAAGTTATCGCCCTTAGTTCGAGCAGTTCTGAATTCAGTAGCGATAGTGAGGCATCGCAAAGACCCAGGATGGGAGCAATGCATTTGTTGAATGCATTACAGGGTCAAGTGGGCGAGAACACAAAGGTAAAGCCACCAAAAGCAGGAAGCAGTGAGTTGATGTATGTGGACATCAAGCTTAATGGTCGTACAACCCATTCAATGGTGGACACAGACGTGACCCACAATTTTATTGCCGATCGAGAAGCTAAGAAACTGGGATTAATCATGGAGAAGAGCCTAAGTCATATAAAGGCTGCGAACTTAGAGGCTAAGCGGATCTCCAAATGAGCAAAGGGGGTCTCCATCAAGATCAGAACCTAGAGCGGGAGAACAAACTTGAAGGTGGTGCCATTGGATGACTTTCAAGTGATTCTCGGAATAGAGTTTATGCACGCAGTGAAGTTGGTGCCAATGCTATTCCTGAACTTCCTATGTCTAATGGGATGCAATGATCCCTGCGTGGTTTTAGTTTCTCGAGGAGGAACCAAGGGCCCACAATAAATATCAACTTTATAATTGAAGAAAGGGGTATGGAAAAGTGAATCAACCTTTGTAGCTGCTATGAAGCTAGAAACACTTGACGTGGAGGTTATTTAAGAACATACTGTTGTGGCGAACATCCTGAAGGAGCTCTCAAATGTGATGCTAACGGAGTTACCGAGAACTCTACCACCATGTAGAGGCGTGGATCATCATAGTGAGTTGGAGCCAAGAGTTAAGCCTCTAGCAAGACCACTATATCACATAGCCCCTCCAGAGTTGGTAGAACTAAGGAAGCAGTTGGATGAACTACTAAGCGATGATCTCATCCGTAGTTCAAAAGTACCTTTCGAAGCTCCAGTCCTCTTCCAAAAGAAGTAAGATGAGAGTCTCCAATTATACATTGATTATCGAGCCCTCAACAAGATGACGGTGAAGAACAAGTACCCCATCCCATTTATTGCAGACTTGTTCGATCAATTGGACAATACAAAGTACTTCTCCAAACTTAACCTTCGGTCAAGGTATTGACAAGTGTGCATTGTAGAAGGTGATGAGGTGAAGACTACCTGTGGGACCAGGTATGGAGCATTTGAGTTCTTGGTGATGCCTTTCAGCTTAACTAATGCTCCGGCCACATTATGCACTCTAATGAACCAACTATTCAATGAGTATCTGGACAAGTTTGTGGTCGTCTACTTAGATGATATCATCATTTATAGTTAAATACTTGAGGAGCATGTTAAGCACCTCTGAACAATTTTTAAAGTTCTCAGGGAGAACACCTTGTTCGTGGAGAGGAAAAAGTACTACTTCGCCAAAACAAAAATTTTATTCTTGAGGCATCGAATCGACAATGGTCCCATCCGAATGGACAAGTCTAAGGTGCGAGCTGTGACAGACTGACGAATAACAAAGAAGGTGCCAGAGTTGAGATCCATCCTTGGGTTCATTAATTATTATCAGTACTTCATAGTTGGATATTTGAAGTGTGTAGCTCCATTAAAGGAGTTGCTAAAGGAGCAGTCTTGGAAATGGTCAGACAAATATGAGGTGGCATTTCAAGACCTAAAGACTATTGTGTTGGAGGAACCTGTACTCAGATTACTAGACTGTGAAAAGTCTTTTGAAGTCCATACAGATGCTTCTGACTTTGCTCTTGAGAGAGTTCTTATGCAAGAGGTGTTGGAAAACCCCAGCGGGTGCATCACATGCACAGCGAAAATCAAAACAAAAATAGGTTTCCCACGCAGATCAAATCGTCATGCAAAAGATTAGGGTCATGAGAAAAATGTAAAAACCGATAAAACCATGATGTGTGAGAGATTGATTTTACCTAGGGAGATCGTATATCCCTGTATTCCAAATCCAGGTAGAGAAGATGAAGGAGGTTAAGCATCCTCCTCTCTGGCAGTATCCACACGATGGATCTCTACAGCGAAACTCCTCCAATCTGATCTTGCAACTCTTGCTCAAAGGGAGGGAGGAGAATAGGAGGTGGTGGCTAAAGTTGTAGCCTATCAACCATAAGTCTTCCCTCCTATTTATAGAGAGCCACAAAAAACCATAGGACTCCTACCTTAGTGGGTGTTGGATCTCCATCCAATAACCCACTAACCTTGTATTATTGGATCTCTATCCAATAATCTCCTTAGGCCTATAATTGGGCCTTAAGCAAGGAGCCCATCAGCATAGGATCTCATCTAATGAGAATAGGGGCTAATTGGATCTTCATCCAATTCTTTATTTGTTGAAGCATCCACCATATATATGTGACCATCTAGGCTCAATACCGAGCTGGCTGTGAGTCACTCCCATCAAAACTTCTTCTGATATAGTGAATTATTATCTTCATAATAATTCACTTAACTCATCGACTGTGAACGTATTAAGCCACTATGCCATAGTCCTCAAACGGTATAAGGGGATTGAATCCATCAGACCTGTCTGTCCACAATTATTATGTATCTATAATCCTTCATCCAAATAATATCTCAGAGACCGTATATTGGACATGGTACTGTCAGGTCACATACAGAATCAGTTTGTCTTACTCTATTCGGATTCTACCATAGAACTCCTTCTCTCTCAATCTGAATGACCCTAGTCAGGGATTTGTCTGAGCAAGCACATATGGGATATTCCTCTCGTGATACTGAGAGTGGATGATCCTCTATTAACACTCAATTACCTTTGTAAGTTGGCTACCGATCCCGATAACCAACTATACCAGATCTGAAACTTTCCAAACTTGTAAGTTTAGCGTAAAAAAAAGGAGTACTCATACAAGGCATCCTTAGTGTCTCAAGTCTAAGGACTAGATACACAACTGGGACTATGGAATCGCTGTCTGACATTAGGTATCATTAACCATGCAGCATTCTATAAGCGGATCAATCAGTGAACTCATTCTCTAATGAGCACCTATACTATATCTTTAGTGTCTCCACACAAGTGGCTATGAGACCAATCGTCTCCATCATTTGGACGGATATATAGTACATCGATCTATCCAGTTATCTCAATGTCTCTCTTGAGTAACCTATGACCGGGATTATTTAAGATCTGTGTTTAAAGGTGAATCGATCTCATTATCGTGATCTCATCATGATCCAATTCCCATTGCACAGAACCAAGGACATCACAATATATATGTAACAAATAATATAATGTGAGAATATGTCAATATTAATCATAAGTAAAAAAGAATACACAGCGTGTCACATGTGCCATCACTCATGTGATTGGCTTGCAGGGCACCTGTATGCAACAATCTCCCACTTGACCAAAAGCCAATCACCTATGTGTCTAATCCTCATCAGACCCCTGTGACGCTCAGATACAATCTGAGCCAACGGTTTCATTAGTGAATCTGCAATGTTATCTTTGGATGGAACTCTTTCCATTGCTATATCTTTTCAGGTCATGATCACTCTAATCAGATGGAACCTCCTCAGAACAATTCTGATGAGACCTGGATTCCCTTGCTAGAGTTATCGCCTGTCGCTGTCATAATATATGGGAGTCAACTCTATGCTCCTTGGTATTATTCCCAAATCCTTGATGAACTTTTTCATCCACACCCCTTCCTTTGCTGCTTCTGCTGTAGCAATATTTTCTACCTCTATGGAAGAGTCAGTAGTAGTATTTTGCTTGAAACTCTTTCAGCTTACTGCTCCTCCTTCATGGTAAAAATATATCCTGAATTTGATTTACTATCATCAATGTCAGATTAGAAACTTGAGTCTGTGTAGCCCTCAACTTGGAGGCTACCTCCTCCATATACCAGTAAAGGATCCTTAGTCCTTCTCAAGTACTTAAGGATACATTTATTGCCTTCCAGTGTTCTAAACCTGGATCTGCCTGATACATGCTCGTGACACTCAAAGCATGTGTTATATCAGGCCTAGTACATAGCATCACATATATGATAGACCCTATCGCTGATGCATAAGGTATCTTATCCATGTCTACCCTTTCTTCAAGAGTCTTTGGGGACATATTCCTAGAAAGTGATATTCTATATCTTATCGGTATGAGACATCTCTTATAATTTTCTATGTCAAACCTTTTGATAATGGAGTCTATGTATCTAAACTATGACAAGCCAAGCATCCTTTTGGATCTATCTCTATAGATCTGGATCCCTAAAATATAGGATGCTTCCCCTAAGTCTTTCATGGAGAAGTTTCTAGATAGCCAAACCTTTATTGTAGAGAGCATTCTTACATCATTCCCAATGATTAGGATGTCATCTACATATAGCACAAAGAAGGTGATAGCGCTTCCACTTATCTTCCTGTACACACAAGGCTCATCTTTGTTCTTAATGAAGTCATAAGATTTGATCTTATGTTCCAACTTCGGAAAGCTTACTTTAATCCATAAATGGATCTAAGCAATCTGCACACTTTATCTAGACTCTCTTTGGATACGAATCCCTCTGGTTGTATTATATACACCCCTTCCTCGAGGTTGCCATTGAGGAATGCCATTTTGATATCCATCTGCTAGATCTCATGGTTATAGTGTGATGCAATGATCAAAATAATTCTAATGGACTTAACATGGCTACAAGTGAAAAGGTTTCGTCATAGTCAACTCCTTGTCTTTTACGATATCCTTTAGCTACCAGCCTTGCTTTATTGGTCTCTACCTTTCTATCCACTCCGATCTTCTTCTTGAAGATCTATTTGCAGCCAATGGGTACAATACCCTCAGGTGCATCCATAAGGTTCCAAACTTTGTTAGAGTACATAGAATCTATCTCAGAATTCATGGCTTCTTGCCACTACCCGAAGTCTATACTCATAATAGTTTCCTCATAGGTTTGAGGATCAACATCCTGAGAGTCATCTCCACTGATATGTCCCACATATCTTTCAGGAGGGTGAGATGCTCTATTAGACCTACGTAAAGTTGAAACTAGTGTGTTAGGTACCTGAATAGATGCGGGCTCTGGAATGGTGCTTGAGCTAGGTTCTCCAACCTCGTTCAATTCTATCTCACTCCTATTGTTCCCACCAAGAATGTGTTCCTTCTCAAGGAACACAACTCTCTTGGTAACAAAGACCTTTTGGTTCTTGGGATGATAGAAATAATACCCATAAGTTTTCTTTGGGTATCCCACGAATGTGCACCATTCTGTCCTTGATTCCAACTTATCGAGGTTGTGTCTTCTAACGTGGGTAGGACAGCCCCAAATTTTAACAATCTTAAGATTGGGCTTCTTTTCTTTCCATATCTCATATGGTATAGACACTACCGACTTTGATGGAACTCTATTCAGAAGGTAACCTAGAGTCTCTAGGGCGTACCCCTAGAATAAGACGGGTAGGTCAGCGAAACTCATCATGGACCACACTATATCTAACAACATACAATTCCTCCTTTCTGATACGCCATTGAGCTGAGCTGTATAAGGAGGTGTCCACTGGGATAGAATCTCATTGTCCTTGAGGAAATGGGTGAACTTAGTACTCAAGTACGCTCCTCCTCGATCTGATCGAAAAGTTTTAATACTCTTTCCAATTTGTTTCTCTACCTTATTCTTATATTCCCTGAATTTCTCGAAGGCCTCAGATTTGTACTTCATTAAGTACACGTATCCATACATAGAGAAGAAATCATTAATGAAGTATAAGTAACTACCTATAGCCTGAGTCGACATGGGACCGCATACATCACTATGTATGAGTTCCAATAACTCGGTGGCTCTCTCTCCAGTTCCACTAAAAGGAGAGTTGGTCATCTTTCCATGAAGGCAAGGTTCACAAGTTACATATGTCTCATAGTCAAATGGATCTAAGTATCTATCTTTCAGCAACTTTTGAATCCTTCCCTCATGTATATGACCTAGCCTACAATGTCATACGTATGCATTATTCACCTTATCTCTTTTCTTCTTAGACATATTTATATTCATGATATATGGAGAAGTATCTAACACATATAAGCCATTTACAAGGGTCCCTCTAGTGATGATCTCATCATCCATTATTATTGAACAACTGTTGTTCTCAAAAACTAATTTATATCCACTAATTGTCAAACAAGAGATGGCTATAATATTTTTTTATAATAGAGAGAACAAAATAGCATGCATCCAATGCAATGATAGCTCCACAAGGCAAATGTAGGGTGACCTCCCCAATGGTAACTGTAGCAACTCTTGCTCCATTGCCCATCTTGAGGTCCATCTTGCCTCTAGCCAATTCCTAAGTCTTGCTAGAACTTGCAACAAATTACAAATATGATAAACACTCTCGGTATCCAATACCCATGTGTTATCATGAAAATCTGACAAGTGAAGACTGATCATGAATATACCTGAAGCTTCTCTAAGCTTCTGTTTCGCCTTATCTACAAGGTAGTCCTTACAGTTCCTTTTCCAATGCCCATCTTAGTCATAGTAGAAGCACTATTATTTGTCCTTTATAGGGTCTCTGTTGGCAACCTTTGTCTTACTTAGTCTTTCTTTGCCCTTGCCCTTCTTAAGGATCTTGCTAGCCTTCCTTTTCTTTTTGGTCTCACCAATATAGAGAACTTGCTTCTCCTTTTTTATGACACTCTTAGCTTCCCTCAATATATTGAGGAGCTCAGGGAGAGTCACCTCAAACTTGTTTATATTAAAGTTAATAATGAACTGTGAAAAGAAATCTGGTAGAGACTAAAGTATAATATCAATACACAGGTTATCCTCTAGGACTATCTATATAATTCACAAAGCAAGTGATCTCATCTTCGCTTATCCTTTCCTCTAACATGGGCACAATCATGTTAAGGACATATACGATTTTATCTTTCATGATAACAATTCTCAAAATATGGAGCTTTTGGACCAATGAGGCGGTTGGCATCAAGTATGCCATGTAGGGGTTTTGCAAGCGACAAACAAGATATAGCGTAAATAAATAACATGCAGATTTTATAGAAAATACTAATTAAGATATAGACTTCTATCTTAATGTACTCCCACTATTTTCTTAGCGAATCACGTGACACCCTCGACATGTAAGACAGAAGTCTCCGACAGACTCCTAGTGGGGATCAGGATCCAATTGGCATCTTAGTGCAACCTCAAGGGACTCGACCAATTACACTAAGCCCAAAAGGTATGCAACTCTTGCCAATCACAACTCCTTGTGATTCCCATCACGTTCGGCCTCCGAATCATCATGGTCTCGAGGGACTCAACTAACCATAATATTCAGTTAAGTCATCACCATCGTTACAAGATGAGTCTGATTTGATGATATGCCCTCGAGGGACTCGACCAAGCATACCATGTCCTCAGGTCACCGGTGACATCTCTATATTGTAAGCAAAATCTCGATCACGTAGATAGGTGAGCCTCGAGGGACTCGACCAACTCAACCTATGTCATGATTCAATTTCTTCCTATAACGATGGAAGGCCACGTGGATCAATCTTATTGCCTCATACTTACCGACTTAATATTATCGTAGGAGGGGTTTTTGTTTCATATCGATCTCCTAATATGTCGTGTCACATATATACATATTTAATGTATATCTACCTCGTATATATATATATATATATATATATACACATACATATATCTAGTAGGTGTATAACACATCATATATGCAAGCCACACTAGATGATCATGAGCTATCACCTAATATGATTAAGCCCGAGCCAATGGGCCTAATCACTCATAATAGGATCTATGTGTGCATTAGCGCATCTCCATGCCCTGTGATCGTTGATCTTATCATCATCGGTTCCATCGGATCGTTGTATCACCATGCGTCGTGATCTCTCGCCACGACATCGTGGGTCCCATTATAACCTCCACGCTCTCGCTGCGCCTCTCCATGTAATTACAAATAATCACAAGCATGCAGACCCAACAATAAATGAGAAAAACACAGGCTCGCAGGCCCCAATAATAATAATAATCACAATTACACATATCACAACATATGACTCATGATCATCCATCCACATTATACATCACATATACATCACATCATATGTAAGATTACTAGAGATATATAATAATTAATTAAACTATTTAATTAATTATTTTTTTGGAAATCAATATATACTCAGAATTTCCAGAATTGTCAAGGGCATTTTCATAATTCTGGATAATAGGACAGTCCTTGAAATTTCCAGAATTGTCAAGAGTGTTTCAGGAATTCTGTACATAAGGGCAGTTGTCGAAATTTCTTAAATTTATAAGGGCAGGATCATCCTTTTCCTAAAAGGATGCCCTAGCCCTCTTGCCCCATCTGCGCCACCGCTGCTGCCCTGCGCAAGTGGCGTCACTATTGCCCTCGGGCAGCACCTCGCAGACGGCGGCGCGCCTTGCGGCCCGCCCTCGCGATCGCTCCGGTAGCCACCCTTGCGGGCGGCCACAGCTGAGGCAACCTTGTGGCCTTGCGTGGCGGTGCACTGCACTGGCCGATGCGCCTCGCCTGCCCATGTAGGCGCCGCCATCGTGGGTCGCGCTGGCGCCCAAGGGCTTTGCTGGTGGCTGCTGCAGGGGCATTGGCCCCGCCTTATGGCCGCCATGGTGGTGGCCTGCATGGGGGTTGGCCGTAGCTGGCCGCCCCTCCTCCTTGCTGCCTTCATTGTGAAAACGCAGCAAGAACGCATAGAACGATTTTACGTATTTCAATCTCATCACACACAGTTTAAAACCAATCTTTCATATGAAAACCTTGGCTCTGATACCACTGTTGGGAAACCTCGGCGAGTGCATCACATGCGCAGTGGAAATCAAAATTAAGACCAATTTTCTACACAGATCAAATTATTGTGCAAAAGATTGGGGTCGTGAGAAAAACGTAAAAACTGATAAAATCGCGATGTGTGAGAGATTGATTTTACCTAGTGAGATCGTATATCTCTGTATTCCAGATCCGGATAGAGAAGATGAAGGAGGTCAAGCGTCCTCCTCTCTAGCGGTATCCACACAATGGATCTCTGCAACGAAACTCCTCCAATATGATCTTGCAACTCTTGCTCAGAGGGATGGAGGAGAATAGGAGGTGGTGGCTAAAGCTGCAGCCTATCAACCATGAGTCTTCTTTCCTATTTATAAAGAGCCACCAAAAACCTTAGGGCTCTTGCCTTAGTGGGTGTTGGATCTCTATCCAATAACCTTGCATTATTGGATCTCTATCCAATAATTTCCTTAGGCCTCTAATTGGGCCTTAAGCAAGGAGCCCATCAGCATAGGATCTCATCTAATGAGAATAGGGACTAATTGGATTCAATCCTCTATTTGTTAAAGTATCCACCATATGTATGTGACCCTCTAGGCCTGATATTGAGCTGGTCATGAGTTACTCCCATCAGAACTCATTGTGATATAGTGAATTATTATCCTCATAATAATTCACTCGACTCATCGACTATGGACGTACTAGGCTACTACACCATAGTCCCCAGACAGTACAGGGGGATTGAATCCATCGGACGTGTCTGTCCACGGTTATCATGTATCTATAATCCCTTATCCAAATAATATCCCAAAGACCATATATTAGACATGGTACTGTCAGGTCACATATGGAATCAATTTGTCTTGCTCTATTTGGATTCTACCGGAGAACTCCTCTCTCAATCCGAATGACCCTGGCTAGGGATTTGTTTGAGCAAGCACATATGGGATATTCCTCTCATGATACCAAGAGTGGATGATCCTCTATTGACACTCAATTGCCTTCGTAAGGTTGGCTACCAATCCCGATAACTAGTTGTACCAGATCTGAAAATTTTCAAACCTGTAAGTCTGGCGTCAAAGAAAGGAGTACTCATACAAGGCATCCTTGGTGTCTCAAGTCTAAGGACCAAATACATAACTGGGACTATGGAATCGCTGTCTGACATTAGGTATCATTAACCATACAGCATTCCACAAGCGGATCAATCAGTGAACTCATTTTCTAATGAGCACCTGTACTATATCCTCAGTGTCTCCACACAAGTGGCTATGAGACCAGTCGTCTCTATCATATGGACGGGTATATAGTACACCGATCTATCCGATTATCTCAATGTCTCTCCTGAGTAACCTATGACCGGGATTATTTAGGATCTGTGTTTAAAGGTGAATCGATCTCATTATCGTGATCTCATCACAATCTGATTCCCATTGCACAAAACCAAGGACATCACAATATATATGTAACAAATAATATAATGTAAGAATATGCCAATATTAATCATAAGCAAAAAAGATTACATAATGTGTCACACGTGTCATCACTCATGTGATTGGCTTATAGGGCACCTGTAACCAACAAGAGGGTCATCCAGTGGCCTACGAGAGTCACAAGCTCAATGAGACCAAGCGATAATATCCTGTGCATGAGAAAAAGATGACAGTGGTGATCCACTATCTACGAGTGTGGCAACACTACTTTCTGGGAGCACCATTCGTGCTAAAGACAGACAATGTTACATTGAGTTACTTCCGAACTCAAAAGCAACTCTCCCCAAAGCAAGTACGATGGCAGGACTTCTTGGCTGAGTTCGACATGGTAATGGAGTATAAACCTGGAAAAGAAAACATATGGCTGATGCATTGAGCCGGAAAGTAGAACTAGTGAATGCAGTACAATTGAAGTACAGAGGCCAAGCAAGTCCATTACACTCTAACTTCCTTTCCAGGATCAGGGATGGACTATACTATGATCCTCAAGCAGTAACCCTTATGTAACTCATCAAAGAGGGTAAGACACGACGATTTTGGGTCCAGGAGGGACTCATCTACACCAAAAGGAATAGAGTTTATGTTCCGCGAGCAGATAAATTAAGGCGTGAACTCTTGAAAGAGTGTCACGATTCCCTTTGGGCTGGACATCCGGGTATTCACTGAATAATGGCTCTCGTGGAGAGGGCCTACTATTGGCCGAAGATGGGGACAGATGTGGAGGAATATGTTCGAACATGCCTTACTTGTCAACAGGACAAGGTAGAGCAGCAAAAGCTAGTAGGACTTTTGGAGCCGCTGCCCGTACCAAAAAGACCATAGGAGAGCATTTCCTTGGACTTCATATCAAGTTTGCCCGCAGTAGGGGGACTTGAATCAATACTCATGGTAGTTGATCGATTTTCAAAGTATGCAACATTCATTGCTACACCCCTACATTGCTTAACAAAGGAGGTGGCTAAGTTAATAATGAAGAATATGGTGAAGTATTGGGGAGTCCCACACAACATCATTAGTGATCGAGATTTTTGATTCTTGGGACGATTCTGGACCGAGTTGTTCAAGTTATCAGGATCTAAATTATACTTCTCCACAAGCTTCCACCCCCAAATGGATGGCCAGACAGAAAGAATCAACTTGCTCTTGGAGCAATATCTCAGGTACTACGTGAGTGCCAACCAACGGGATTGGGTGAAGCTATTGGACATAGCCTAATTCTCCTATAACTTGCAGCAGAGCTCTGTATCCAATAAGAGCCCCTTCAGGATTATTATGGGACAACAGCTATCAACTCCTCACACCTTGGTTATTGGTTATATATG
This sequence comes from Ensete glaucum, assembly GCA_021527575.1. Taxonomy (NCBI): domain Eukaryota; kingdom Viridiplantae; phylum Streptophyta; class Magnoliopsida; order Zingiberales; family Musaceae; genus Ensete; species Ensete glaucum. The sequence continues at coordinate 36,765,446 of CM038559.1, read as the reverse complement.
GAGTAGCCCATCAACCTATCACTTCGCAAAGGAATGGTATCGCAATGCAGATATTGCACGAGCTTACTTGGAGAAGATGGCCAAAAAGATGAAGAAGTGGGCAGACTTAGGAAGGTGACCACAAGAGTTTAAAGTTTGTGACATGATGTTCGTGAAGCTCCAACCAGCATCACTCTAGTTCTTTAGGCATAAGGTGCACAAAGGATTGGTACTTAAGTATAAAGGGTGTTTCCTAATCATTAGCAGGGTAAGTAATGTCTCATATAAGTTGCAACTGCTAGCATGGTTCAGAATTCATAACATCTTCCATGCGAGCAACTTGAAAGCCTACCACTCAGATCCTCAAGATGATTCTCGAAATGTTCCAACTCGACTACCCCCCACTAGAGCCTCTTACGAGAAGTGAGTTGAAACTATTCTGGCAGATCGAAAGACAAAGCTACCTAATGGAGCGCAGCAAATTAAGTACTTGATGAAGTGACAAAAGCTTCCTTAAATAGAAGTCAGTTGGGAGCCAAAAGACACCTTACGACATGAAGAAGCTCACGTTAAAGCCTACCAGCAAGCGTCGACAAGGGTGTCGACAGTTTAAGTGGGGGAGAATGTCATGAACGGTTGTCGCTCAACCGCAACATCTTTGCTCAGCGAACCATTCATAGCTTTTTCTTGTTTGTATAGATGTTTAGTAGCTTGTTTTGCCTTGAGTTTATGTATCTTTTCCTAATAAATATGAGTGAAAGTAGTGTAGAAGGCTACAGAATGATTGCTCATTATGCGGAGCCAAAACAGCCCATAACAGCCCCGTTTTTGGGTCTTTTTTGTGTGCTGCAATGACCACTCTGAGCGGTGTAAAATGCCAACCATTTCAGCACCTTGGAACGCCCTGGGTGGCACCGAGCTGGATGGGGTTCTGGGTATATGTCGGGCGTAGGCTTTCATGAACAATTGAACTTGTCTTGTGTCTGATACCTTGGGAACTGTCGTTTGTGGACTTGCGACCATTCTTATAACCCTCTAAAGTCATGTTTCGCTCTCTTTCTCTCTTTTCTCTGCTGCACTCATGGTGTTCGATGAATTGCTTATATAGCTTCCCGCTTTGTGAGATGTCGGGACTTGTCCATCGCTCATTTCTAAGCTAATCAACTTCTTCTTTGTAGGTCCTACGGGACTGCATGAGGTTACAAGTGGGTTGACCCTTTGCAGACAGATAACGCTTTGGGCATTTCATGACTTAGGCAATCCTAGCTAAGTTTAGAATAGTAGGCAAGGTTGCTCCATGACGTAGGCAATGTCAACTAAGTCTTCGAGAGGCAAAGGTTGCTCCACCACACTGTCACAGACTTAGCTAAATTTGCCTAAGCCGTGCGACACCTTAACAGAGTCTAGAAGACATAGCTACCCAATGGAGCACAACAAATTGAGTACTTAGTGAAGTGGCAAAAACTTCCTCGAACAGAAGCCAGTTGGGAGCTAGAAGACACCCTACGATATGAAGAAGCCCTCGTTAAAGCCTACCAGTAAGTGTCAACGAGGGCTCGATAGTTTAAGTGGGGGAGAATGTCACAAACGGTTATCGCTCAACCGCAACATCTTCGCTCAGTGAACTGTTTATGGCTTTTTCTTGTTTATACAGATGTTTGGCAGTTTGTTTTCCCTTGAGTTTATATGTTTTTTCTTAAGAAATATGAGCGAAAGTAGTGTAGAAGGTTGCAGAATGATTGTTCACTGTGTAGAGCCAAAACAGCCCCGTTTTTGGGTCTTTTTCATGTGCTGCAGTGACCACTCTGAGTGATGCGAAATGTTAGCCATTTCAGCATCTTGGAACCCCCCGGGTGGCACCAGGCTAGATGGAGTTATGGGTATATGTCAAGCATAGGCTTTCATTAATAATTGAAATTGTCTTGCATCCGATACCTTGGGAACCGTCGTTTGTGAACTTGCGATCGTTCTCACAACCTTCTAAAGTCCTGTTTCGCTCTCTTTTTCTCTTTTCTCTGTTGCACTCAAGGTGTTCGATGAATTGCTTGTATAGCTTTCTGCTTTGCGAGACATCGAGACTTGTCCATCGCTCATTTCTAAGCTACTAAACTTCTTCTTTGTAGGTCCTACGGGACCGCACGAGGTTGCAAGTGGGCTGACCCTTTGGGCGTTTCATAACTTAAGCAATCTCAGATAAGTCCGGAACAATGGACAAGGTTGCTCCACGACTTAAGCAAATTTAGTTAAGTCCATGACATTCTGGTAACAGCGTTGTCCCTACCTGGGGTAGGGAGGGCGCCTAAGGCTGTGAACTTGGTTGTTGGGTGAGCTATGAGTTGTAAGGGATAATTGCTTGAAGCATTTCCACTATGGCCTGAACCTAGTTGGTGAGCCCCTGGAAAACCTCGGGAGTCATCACCAGAGTCCCGAGATTCAGTAGGGGTGGAGTTGGTCCGAGATCATTGAATAAGCGCTAATATCACCCTAGGGTGTGGGAAGGTAGGTTCCTATCTCCGAACAAAGGGAGCTGGGTTGCAGGGCTTATCCTGAGGTTGGTTGTGAAGTAGGAGGTACATCTTTCTCGCGGTTGCAGGGCTTCTTCTGAGGTTGGTTGTGTCGTAGGAGGGACATCTTTCTCGCGGTTGCTAGGCGTTGAGTGCTCTTGTGATATTAGGCCCTCCTTTTAACACCAAAATGTTGCTGGGTTTTCTGTCGTGAGGGGTCAACACAACGAGGTTCGACCTGCAAGTGCAAGAGGGGCCCGGTGTGATGTGGAATCTGGGGAAGGCGTGCACGGGTGCTCGGCTCGGGTTGTCACCTTGGTGCGAACCTTCCTCCCGATCCCGTGGAGCTGTTCCTGTAAAGAAAGACCTTCGCTCAAGTAGTGGGTCCCCGGGGAGATCCCTCCGATGGCTAAATTAGCGTTGTACCCAAGGGTGTAATCCAACACCCCTTTTTCGGACGTTGGAGCCTTTTCCTCTTTTTGGAATTGAAGCAGGGATAAATCCTCCTCCAGAGATGCCCTTGAGATGACCTTTTATACCTGTACGTCAATGACCAGTCATGTCTCACCTTCATCATCCCTCTGGCATTCTCTGTCAGCATGTTTAATGCTGCAGGCACCGCCGACGGCCATCCGTGCTGCAGGTGAGGTCTTTGCATGTTGTTTCTGCTCTGCTGTCGTAATATCTCTTCAAATTCTTTGATATTCGATGGTGACTGTGCAGCGTCCGACGCTGCTATACATTGGGCTCATCCATTCGTTGTGACACGTCACTTATGTGTCAGAGGACAGATTGTGAGCTTAGTCACGGTCCTGCCCCCACATCGGGTTTATCTTGATCACATCATCCGATTTGAAAAGTGACCTACTATTATCTCTATCACATAGTTAATATGTAATTTGCATGAACCCTTCCACGTATGATTAGTTTGCCAGCTGACGTGGTGGCAGTTAAATGTATAACCCGCAACAGCCGAGAGCGCCAGGACACCACTCTTGGGATCAGCTGCAAACCTCGCTGTATAATACTCCCTGTGGAAGCACGATGATTGGCGAACATCCAATGGTCCCCGCATTTTATGCCCACATGGCGTTTCAGCTTTGGCCGACCAAGGACCAACGATGGCGGATCTCGTTGCGGACGAAGGATTCGCTGACTCTATTACCGCACAATCAAGTGTTTCTCCTCTCACGCTGTCGGGCGCGGTCCACCTTCTCCGTGATGGAGCGCGTCCTCTAGTTGAACGGAAGATGAATCCTATTTGGATAGACACAGCCACGGGAAAGGCCCCGGCGATCTGCCCAACTGGCTGGACTTACACGTCGCACGCGAAGCAGGTGACTAGTAATTCGTCAAACACGGAAGCAACCGAAAACCAACCCAACCACCGCCCCGCCCCACCCCCACCCGCCCATCCTTCGCTGTCCTCTCTCCATCTCGCGGGTTCATCTTCCATTCTCCATCCAAGTCTCCCTAATAAATCAGAGTGGGAATAGACTTTCCTCGACTCAATCGGAGCCTTCGTTATCCCGGATCGGAAACCATGGCGACGATTGGCAGCAATAGCATCAACGCCAAGCTCGTGAGTCAACTCTCCTATTCCCCCTTATTCTACATCCTTTTCTCCGATCGAAAACCCGGATCTTTTTCCAACCCTAGGTCTTGTTGGGCGACATGGGCGCCGGGAAGTCCAGCCTCGTTCTTCGTTTCGTCAAGGGCCAGTTCCTCGAATTCCAGGTCCTCGTTGCTCCGACTTTGCCTTTTTTATTTTATTCTTTCCTCTTCTTCGAAGTCGATTTGGTTTTCTGCACGATTCGGGGTTGAAACTTAGGCCCTTCTTATTGGACTGATTGCACGAGTCCACGATCGGAGCGGCCTTTTTCTCTCAGACCCTGGCGGTGAGCGACGCCACGGTGAAGCTTGAGATTTGGGACACGGCCGGGCAGGAGAGGTACCACAGCCTGGCGCCGATGTACTACAGAGGAGCAGCTGCTGCGATTATTGTGTATGATATCTCCAGAATGGTGTGTGCCGTCTTAATCCCAGTTTCATCCACTGGCACACTTTATCTCATTGTGTTAGGGGATTTGGATGGTTAAAAATCTTATTTCATCCTTTACTTTCTGTTTCCATCCTGGTTTTCTTGACTTCAATTTCTCTCTTTTGAGAGTTTAGGAATCATTTGAGAGGGCTAAGAAATGGGTGCAAGAGCTACAAAAACAAGGACATTTAGAGCTGGAACATGTTGAGCTTTGCTAGTTGATTGACTGATGATGTTCATGCTAATGTGGACACTGTACTGTAGGTTCACCCAATCTGGTGACTGCTCTTGCTGGAAATAAATGTGATTTGGAGGATAAAAGAGAGGTCCCAACTGAGGCAAGTTTGTTGCCAAGCTTAACAATTTCTTATAAGTTGCATATGTGGACCTTATTGTGAGGATGATCCCTCCCTTCTTTATGTTGCTCAGTGGCTATTGATGAACCATTTATGATTTATATATATGTTGCATTGTTTGCTGAAACTATAATTTTATGTTTAAAGTAGTTGTGATTAAACAGTGTGCTTACTTCATTGCCTGATAAATAGATCTTTTGCACTTAGGTTTTTAAAGAAATCTGTGCCTCCAAAGTTAGCAGTTGTTTTTTTTTACTCTCAAGTTTCACTTAGTTTAGTTGCCATTTTTTTTTTAACTTCATTCGTATGGTAATTTTCAGATTGTTAAGATTAACAGGGTTGCTTGTTTTCTGTGAATAAAAAGAGATACAATTCAAAGCTGTCATTTTCTTTTAATTCTAATCGGGATCAAAATAGAGTACATATTGGACTTGTATGTTATAAACAGAACAAGCTGTGATATATATACCAACTATTCGAATTAGCTAGATTGATAGGTTTCCCTTATTTATTGACCAATAGTAACTACCCTAATTGTTTAAAAATGCAAACATTTTTTGTTTATTGTTTTCTAGAAAAGATGTTTCATGTCACCACTTTAGCCAGAACTGCAAGATGTGTCACATGTCCAAAGGTGCTTTGCCCCAACCCAACCATCCCTGCCCCTATGGTTATGGACCATGCCATCCAATTGTGACTAAAAGCTGCAGAATAGAGCAGATCTTCCATAAAAATTCTAGACATCCATCTCAGCATTGTTTACCTGTAGTGGTGCTACTAATACTTCAATTTTTTCTATCGAGTGTACAATGATTAAAGGAGCCCTCTTTAATCAAGAAGCCGGTGTGATTTGTTGAATACAGGCTGCACGGCAGCACATGCGGAAAAACAAAAAACCACTTCAGAGTCTGAATCAGTTCGTTGGCAACATTAGAGGCTGCATCTTAATTTAGATAACTATTAGATTATGTGTAGCAGAAGCAGGAACTAAGATTTCAGATTCATTGCATCTCCTAATAGTTTTCTTCCTGACTTAGATTCACTTGCACCAAAAGTTCTCTTATGTGAAGTAGAAATTGATATATTAAGGGATTTTGTGAGTGTTCTGAACTTTGAGGTGGATGCTAGCACCTTCTGTTCCAACTAGAGGCCTTTTCCAGAAACCTTCACTCAATGTAACATTGCAAACTTTATGAGATTATAACATGCAGACACTTAGCTGATTACATCAGTATAATTATGGAATAAGCAAACCATTGTGACATGCCACCCGCCTTTTCCCATGAAATGGGCAGTATTATTATTAGCATGCTCTTCAGTAGCTGAAGTTTCCTATGATTCATATCTGTTGATTAGATTCTGGTATTCAACCATTTGCAGAGATAACATTCTCGTAATCAATGCTTTCTTATCTTACATAAACTTTAATTTGTATGTGGCTGTCCATTCTTTAGTTTTTTCATGGGCTAGTAGTTTGGTGATGAAGGTTTTCTTTAAATTATTTTTTTTTGCAAAAGAAATGCAAAACAGTCTTTAGTCTTTTCATCGCAGGAAGCACGGACATATGCCAAAGAGAATGGACTTTTCTTCATGGAAACCTCTGCTAGAACTGCCATAAATGTGAATGACATTCTATGAAATAGGTATGATCCTTTAAATTTGTTCATGTTAACTCATAGAAAGACAAGCTTATTAGCTCTAATTTATGATGGAGTAGTTGCCATGTTCTCATATTCAAATTTCATTTACATTTAAATATCCTTGCATTTAGATCATTGCTTAATCTTATAAGAATCAATTCCTATTCTGGAACTGCATTTTCTTAACTATATAGCCTACAGTTGTTCTGAAGTGTGCAACGGTTGCACACATCAGATCAATGCAGGATGGCCAGCTTTTATAAAGTTTTCTATATGATTATGTTATGCCTATATGATAGTTAATATCAATCATTGTTCCATATTTCAATATAATGACATGATCTTTTTCATCTTTCCTGAGTTATTTGTTGGTAAAGTTTCTGATAAAGCAATATCATTGAATTTACAACAAAAAGATTATAGTCTCCAGTGTTTGGAGTCTTCTAAGCAAAATCAGTTTGATGTTAGGGCTAGTAGCTATAACTCCTTTGCTAATATATCTTGAAATAATGTTCTAGATGAACATGACATAAAAGAACTGCCCACTGAATTTTGGTCAGATGAAAGATCTTCCATCAGATGGAGTTTTTTTTTACTTTTTCCTGTTGATAATATCTTTATGAATTATTTTATGTTGTGTTTTCACCGATGAAGGCAGAATCTTTCTTTTGTGGCATTTTCTTGAAACTTAAGTGTTGTTTGGCTGCAAGACCATCTTAGCAAATTACTATGGTCAGGGACCTTTTATATGGCATTATCGATTAGATAGGTTGGTGATACAGTTGTCTGGTCTGTATTCAGTTTAAGAATGCTTTTGAAGTTTCGAACTCCCTGTAGTAAATATAACGTGGTGACTTTTTTATGCAACAGCAGGAAGATTACCACGTGCTCAACCTGCTCAGCAGCCAGCAGCGATGGTTCTTGCAGATAGGCCAACTCAAAGATCACAGACATCAGCCTGCTGCTCTTAGGTGAGCGACCAAGTTTATATGATCTTGTTATTGTGATTTAAGCTGTGGTCTTCCTTACAAAGGCTAGGAAAAGCTGACAGTTTTGGATAGGTCTGATACATTATTCAGTGCTTTCAGAAACAATACTCTTAGAGTAACTACAACCGGATAAAAGAAAATGCATCTTGCTATATGAATGTGAGGAACAAAAAACACACTTAGGTATATTGTTTCAGCACATATTTATACAGAGTTGGAGGAGGATTTCTCTCAATTGATGAACGAGATCTTCTCGTTCAGTTAGGGAAATCTGTTACAGCTAACATGCCTCCGCAATATCGAGATCCTGTCAAGGATGCCGATCTTGAACCGATGTAAGAAAAATATTTTGCAGGCCAGAGACTTCGTTAGGGAGTCGGCGAGTTGATCAGCCGTGTTGTCACAGACAAAAATGTAGGTGTTCGATGAAATGCTCATGTTTGTCCATGTCCTTCACTTTGTGTACATACCTTGTACAGCAAGTAGTGGGCTTGTAGTAAGTTTGGCAGCCCTAGCTTGGTTTGCTTTGTGGCCGATTTTGGCTTATAAATACGAGTGTGTCTTGTAAGCACTTGTGGGGACTTCGGTTTGTAATGGACCATTATCCTTTGTTTGCAACCTTTCTGAGTTTGTAATGTCCATTGGTGTAATTTGTAATGGCTTTATAAAGTGTTTGCTTAAGCGGTTGCTTGTGGATCCCGTTGGAATTGCTTCTTCTGCCCCGTTTTTTATTTTGTAAGTCTAAGGGATTTTAGGAGATCTTATGGAAGGCTGACCTTTGTAGACGGACACACATGAGTGCCGCACGACTTAAGCAAAATCAGCTAATCTCGTGACATTGTGATATCAGAGCGGGACAAGCACATGCAAAAACACTCGCCATACAAATGTGGGGACCTAGCTGGGCTGTGTGGAGGACAGCCAACACGCGCAACCATTTAGGGGAAATGGACATTGAGATATAAGGAAAGGAGTCGCTTAGAGGAGCGGACATCCAGGTTTGACATTCAGAGAAATGACCAACCCTTTGCATGAGAGGCACCATGAGGATAAGCAAGCGCAGAAGAATACGTAGCGCATAAAGATTGGGATGGCTGAGTTTGAGTTACGGCTTGATAGGCAAGGGGGGCGCTTGGTGAAAGATGAGATCGTGCAAAGTGGGAGGTGATGCGCAACGATCGAAAGAGTTGTGCAAAGCTCACAGAGGTGAGGGGAATTACTAACTCGAAGGATTCAGTACTCATGTAAGGGCTTGTTCACGGACGACGGAGTGTTCATGGCCATCCCAAGGCGTGATCGGAACTCGGCGTAATGGAGCATTGGAACTTTCTTTTCAGCATTGAAAGTATACGTTCGTAGGTGGCTGAAGTGTACAACAAGTTCAGCACGTTATTAGACCTTGAAGGGTGCAGTAGAGACTGTATTGGCAAAGAGTCGCAATCTAGTAAGTGCATTTGCGGGGCAGAACATGGCACAAGTTGTTCAGCAAGACGGAGTAGTCCAAAGAGGATGGTGGTCTCCGAAACTTCCAATGGGAAGAATGCAAAGAGGAAAGTTGCTCCAACCGGACAAATATCTAGGAGGGATAAATCCTAGTTCTCTAGAGGGAGAATCATGTGCAACGGATCACATATATTGAGGAAGAGTTCCTCAAGGCAATATCTCCACAAAGCTCAATGGACCGAGTGAGTGACGAGGAGTCGTCGCATAATCTCGAATGAGGTAATGCATTGGTGGATGCATTTCGAGATCAAGTAGGAGAGCGACCGTGACAACATCATACGAAGGCATACTTAGAGTCGATGTGGAAATTAGACTCAACATAAGGCTGACTCGTGAAATGGTAGGCACGAGGGCCACCATTAACTCAATACAAATCGAGAGGCGGGGCAACTTGGGTGAAATTTGGTGAAGTATCCAAGCCGTATGAAGGAAGTTGACATAGAAGATGAAATATGGAGCAGAGGCACAAAGCTTTCCTTGGATAGAGATCAAGGACATAAACACTTGTAGAGGCAAGAGGAGGATCGTGTTGTTCCATGGGTTCTTCACTCTGATGGAACAAACTCATCTTGCATGGTGCCAAAGATAAAGGGAGCTTCAAGGCACATGCACCTTATCTCAGAGATGTATTTTACGGTGGAACTAAGGTGACTTAACTTGCAACTGCAAAGTTGGGTTCAGAAGACCTTAGCACGGGGTAAGAGGATGTAGAGACATGTACTCTTGAAGAATATGTCATAGTGATGCCATTCGAGTTGTCAGGAATAAGTGGTGCATAGCGGAGATTGTGTTGGTAGGGGATAGAGGCCTAGGATCCAAACAATGATGCACCAATTCTAGCGAAGTTAGGGGGACTTTAGGAGCTACTAGGCGACAGACTGTCCTAGAGCTATGCTTCGTCAAGGTGTGACCCAAGAGTGGGTGGATGAAGGTAAATTTCCAAGAGAGCGAATCAAAAAAATCTGAGATGACAGAGGCCCTACGATAGTTGGCAAATTCGAGAATTTGTATACAATGGAGATGTCACCAGGAGGTGACATGGTACAACGGATCGTGATGGAATAGTTCGTGGCAATGCAACACATGTAGACATGTCCTTGAGGGACATGATCATGCTGAGGTATGATCAGGAGCTATTGAGAGCTCCACTTTGGTGTACGACACAATAAGAAGAAGGGCTATGGATTCAAGGAGTGAATGTCATTGTATCGCAGCGGCGGGTCTTCGTGTGTGCATCAGAGCTTGCATTGGATGAAAGCCTTAGTCATCAGTATATGGGGGCTGTATACCATCGAGGAAGAAGTCCAAGTGCAAGTACCAGTGAATCCCATGGAGGGGGACGTGATCATATGAATGATCAGGAGCTACTGGGAGCTCCACTTCGGTGAACAATGCAATGACAAGAAGGGCTGTGGACTCAAGGAGTGAATGCTATGGTACCGCAGAGGCGGGTCTTTCGTGTGTGCGCATCGAAGCTTGCATCAAATAAAAGCCTTGGTCATTAGCATATGAGGCTTGTGTACCACCGAGGGAGAAGTCAGATTGCAAGTGCTGATGAGTCCCATAGAGGGGACTTGATTATACAAAGGTATGATCAGAGCGGTTGGAGAGTTGGATTGCTTCAGAGCTCACATTCGTTTAAGGGAGCCCGACAAGTCAGAAGACAAGGCCGAGTAAGTGAACGTTGCTACCAAGGAAGCTAAGGAGAACATAATCAGCGCGAGCCTTGCAACAAGATGGTGGAGGCCATGCATGAGAGTTGTAGTCTGTCTTTCTATCGACCAAGGAGAACTGCTAGGAGGATACAGTGGTGTTGAAGCGGGTGGTTGAAAGGGGCGAGGAAGCGACGATGAGTCCGGAGGGGCTCAGCTACCCAAAAAGCAAAGCGTCGGTTAGAAAAGAGGTGGACTCGGAGGAGCATCACAGTGTCACAGAGGCGGATCTACCGATCGCGAAGGAAGGTACACAGATGCAAGGCAACAAGTAGTAGGGTCTTGGGCTTGGCAGCGCCACAGTACCTCAAAGGTGAGACTTCCGTGGAGTCATCGATCCCTTGCTCTCATAGAGGGAGAGCATTGGTCGAAAAGGGGCCGAGGAGGTGGAGAATACAAAGGCAAACTCCAAGTACCAAGACAGGGTGGAAGGACAAAGGCCAAGGAACTTCATAAGACCGGTGTTGATGAGCTTCTCATCAAGATAGCCAAAAGCGAGGGACTTCGGGTTAATGCAGGAGTGCTGGACCAATGAACGAAGTAGGTAGTATGCGGTATTATACCTTTTCTACTCAGAGGGGTAGGTGACAAAGGTGATGGAGAAGACAGTACAATCCCAAAGGCGACCAGGACTATCAAAGACTTACCCCAAGTTGGGGGACTCCAAGTTGGGGTAAACTTTTTTGCTCTTTTCGGGTAAAACTTCTTACATTCCAGAAGTTCAATGGTAGTGGAAAGGCGAATCACAGTAGTTAACTCAATGCAAGGAGTGCAAACACTTCAAGTGCTTCATAAGTGTTAGCAAAGAGCGGGCGAATGTTAGTAACCAACTCAATGCATGAAGTACAAACTCGAGGAAGGAGGCGAAATCGAGAAACCTTTGCCTTCTCAACTCAAGAGAACGGGTGAATCTGAGTACCCCAATTCTCTTAATTTGAGGAGGCGAGCGAAACCAAGTAACCTTACCTTCTCAACTCGTAAGAGAATGGGTGAAGTCGAGTATCTCAGTTCTCTTATTTATCCGGCAGAGGAGCTCTGCATAAGTTCAATAACCCTTCGAAGAAAGTTTATGGAAGACAATAGGTGTCAAATCTTTACCATTGGTGATCAGTACCACTGAGAGTAGATTGTCCACTTCATTTTTCAATTGAATTTCAATCGAAAGTAGGAGTGATGCGAACATACTTGGAAGTGATAACTAAAAGTGGAAGAATGATCGAGCAAATAATGTGGAGGAAGAACCTAAAAAAAAAAAAGAACTTCAAAGTCCACGAGGCGATGCTCGTTAAAGTTTCAATAAGCATCCATCCAATTTAAGCAACATGAGTATACTACGATACTAGTGCATAATAAGTCTGGTCTTTTCCTTCATCAAAAAGATCTGCGAGAGTCAACAATGATCAACACAACTCAGCCAACTCCACACCAGAGTTAGTCATCGGTGAGTTGAAGCAGCATGACAGATCAAAGTTTGACTACTTAACAACAATGGCGGAGAGCAGTTATGAGCCAAAGGGGTGTGTTGTAGCCAAAGAAGAAGATTGAAGATTCAGTAAAATGCGAGGAGATGCAGCGTCTATAGTGGTTTCGACGAGGACGTCAAAGGAATAAGTGGGGGAGAATGTCACGGACAAAAATATAAACAAGGTGTTTGATGAAATACTTATGTTTGTCCGTGTCCTTCAATTTGTGTACATACCTTATACAATAAGTACCGGATTTGCAGTAAGCTTGATAGCCCTAGCTTAGTTTGCTTTGTGGCTAATTTTGGCTTGTAAGTACGAGTGTGTCTTGTAATCACTTGTGGGGACTTCGGTCCATAATGGACAATTATCCTTTGTGTGTAACCTTTCTGAGTTTGTAATGTCCATGGGTGTAATTTATATTGGCTTTATAAAGTGTTTGCTTGAGCAGTTGCTTGTGGATCCCGTTGGAATTGCTTCTTCTGACCCGTTTTCTCTTTTGTAAGTCTAAGGGACCTAAGGAGATTTCGGGGAAGGTTGAATTTTGCGGACAGACACGCATGGGTGCCACACGGCTTAGGCAAAATAAACTAAACCCGTGACAATATGGACATGAGAAACACGGAGCTATTGGCAGACGACTTTATCTCGCACAAAATGGAAGTCAATAGCAACATGCTTCATGTGGGAGTGGAAAATCAGATTGGCACAAAGGCGTAAAATCAGAGTGAATGTGAAGCTCTTTAAGCAAGTTAGTGATCCAATTAAGTTCGACACTAGTAGTGGCAATAACACAATATTTAGCTTCAGTAGTAGACCTGGTAACTATCTTTTGTTTCTTAAAACTCTAGCTAATTAGATTAGCACCAAGAAAAATAATATACCATGATGTAGAAGTTCTATCATCAATATTTTCGGCCTAATCAGCATTAGCAAAAGCATGAAGTTGAGAGGGAGAGTGTTTGCGAAGAAAAATGCCATGATCGATGGTCCCCTTAAGATAATGCAAAATGCGTTTGATAGCAGTCCAGTGCAAAGTAGATGTCGATGCATGAACTGGGATAATTTATTTACTGCAAAAGAGACATTTGGATGAGTAAGAGCGAGCTATTGTAAGGAGCCAACCACCTGCCAATACTGAGTAGGGTTTATAGCAGGACTACCATCACATAACTTCAGTGATTCACTGGTAGATAGGGAGTGATAACCTCTTTCGCATCCTGTATGTTCGTCTTCAATAGTAAACCATGAATGTACTTTCTCTGTGAAAGAAAGAGGCCAGAAGATGTAAATGTGACCTCGACACCAAGAAAATAATTCAAGCCACCAAGATCTTTAAGTGAGAATTTGTCGGTCAATTGCTTAATAAACGCCTGAACCTCCATGGAGTTATCACCTGTGAAAATAATATCGTCCACATAGACTAGAAGATAGATGGTGAGCCCATGTTGTTGGCGTAGAAATATGGAGACATCAGACTTGAGAGTTGATGAAGCCAACTGAAGATAAGTATGGACTAAGTTCAGTATACCAGACTCATGAAGCCTGATGAAGTCCATAAATGGCCTTTTGGAGTTTACAGACGTTATATGGACAGTGAGGATATATAAAGCCTGGAGGTTGCTCCATGAAGACTTCTTCAGTGAGAGTCCCTTGTAAAAAGGTATTGTTAACATCTAATTAGTGTAAGTACCAGCCTTTGGATATTGCCAGACATAGGATAAGTCAGATTGTAGTAGGTTTGACAATAATACTAAATGTCTCGGTGTAGTCAACACCAGGTCATTGATGAAATCCTTTGGCCACAAGTCATGCTTTATAACGAGCAATCAAACCATCAGAGTTTCGCTTAATTCGAAGAAACCATTTGCACCCGATAATGTTTTTTGTGGAGTGAGAAGAGGTAAGGGTCCATGTAGCATTATGAAGAAGAGCATCATACTCCTCACACATGGATTTACACCAATATGGAGATTTTTGGGTATGAGTAAAAGATATTGGTTCAACATAGTCGAGGGAAGGTTTGGTGCTAGTATGTAAGTCAAGAACGTGACATTGTTTAAAGACACCACTCCCAGAACGAGTTTGCATTGGATGTTGGGAGGTTGTAATAGTATTAGGGGGTAAGGGCTTAGGGTTAGCACAGGTTGAGTCAGGCGGAAGGACGACAAAAGTACCATGACGAGGTGAAGACAAAGACTGTAGTTCTAGAGGCAATTGCACATGAAGAGGAGGAACCAAAGGAGAGGAGGGAGAAGAAAGTTGCGGAACAGAAGTATGGAGGATATGGAGGAGGAAGAGACGGGGTGGTGCCTACAGAAGTGGGAGAAAAGTTGGTCACACCTTTTGAAGCATTCTAATTGTATTTGGAGTTTCGCCTTTTGGATTTTTAGTTGAATTAAGCTATGATGGGAGGTCCTGGCAACCTATCATCACGCTTTAGGTAAGCTTCAATGTTTGTCAGCTTGTCGTAAGGTTTTTCGACTAAGTTTTTAAAGTTGGAGAAGAGAACAAAGACGCCAGATTTTTGATGGAGAGGATATAACCATGTGTACTTTGTAAAATAGTCTACAAAGACCACATAGAATCTAAACTTGTCAAATAAGATAACTGATACAGGACCCCAAACATCAGTATAAACAACCTCAAATGTTTAGAGTAGAAAATACAGGATGTACCAAAAGGTAGTTGATGACTCTTATTGCTAAGACAAGCATCACAGTTGAGAATTGAGCACGCCAAACCTTGTATAAATAAGGTTAGCTGAACAGAAATAAGGTTAGTTGAACAGATTTCTAACTGAATGAAAAGATCTCGTTCATCAGTTGAGACAAATCTTCCCTCAACCTTGTATAAATACGTGTTGCATCAATGAATGAAGTGTGCCTTTTTGATCCTCACTTATGTTCTCAACATGG
The DNA here is from genome assembly GCA_021527575.1 of Ensete glaucum. NCBI lineage: Eukaryota > Viridiplantae > Streptophyta > Magnoliopsida > Zingiberales > Musaceae > Ensete > Ensete glaucum. The sequence goes on along the minus strand of CM038559.1, from coordinate 36,750,341 downwards.
TATCAAAGTAGCTTGCCTAAAGCAAGCTCTCTTCTCATTGTCAAACGACAGCAAATCTTTCCTCGACGGTGAACCAGAACCAGAAACTAGAGAGGACTCCACGATGCTCTCTGCCTCGAGCGACCCATCTCACCCGCTAGTGACCCAACGCACATCGCCTTCCTCCATCACTTTGCGTGGCTCGACGATGGACATCGATGAGATCCCTTTCTTCCTTCCCTGTTACTGCTCCAGATCCTGCTTGCATCGGCGAGATCCCTTTCTTCCTTCCCTGCTACTAATCTAGATCCTGCTTCGCGTCTTCCGCCGTTAAGCCGCAGGAGGATTTCTCCATTCTCTTTATGCGACCGCTCCACCTCTTCGACGGTTCTATCTCCTCTGCCGAGGGTTACTCTCCCTCCCTTCCAACTGTTGGCACTGCCTCTCTGCTCCCGCTCCTCGCTCCTTTCACTATAGAGGTGTTGCAGCCCCCACAGCAGTAGCAGCCATAGCGCACCATCATACACCTTCGGTGGACGACACAGAACAGTCGTGACACCTTCCAGGACGTCGCATCTCATGAGATAGTCGACCTCCCTATGCGACTTGCCGAGACGCTGATGCTCGTAGTCTCTGGGTTCTCGACTCTTCTGTTTCAGATATTTGATTTCCTGCTACAACACTTTCCCTTTATCTTGGTTGGAGGAATTTGACTTCTCTCGGTGAAAGGGAGAGGTTTCTGTTGCATTGCTTCAGCAGAGGAGCTATTTCTCTTCTTGTTGCAATCTATGAAGTTTGGTAAACTCTAGATCTGTGTCAGCTTTCCCATCTTTCAAACAGTGGCAGCCTCAATATCTCTGACGTCGTTCACTATGTGCTACACCATTTTCGACGCTGGAAGGGTTGGTTTTGGCAGAACAGGATTGTTGCACCCGACATTTTAGATCCACGAACAGGGTAATCTGCTCCTCGTTTAAGCTTTACTCTATGGTGCCATCTTCTACTTGCACCCTTCTTCTGGCTTTGAGTTTTATTTGTTGCAACTCTGTGGCCCAAGCACCTCTTGTAATCCTCAGTGATTCTCAAATGTCTTCTTCGTCTACCTCCGATGCTCCTACTCTCTTTCCTGCCTGGCAATCTCTCTCTGCCTCTAGGACTTATTTCCATCAATGCTGCCTCTCTAATCCCTTTTAAGTTATCCAAAGGCGGCAAATATACGTCCTGGTTATGATTTATTTGGGTTATATTGATGGCTCTCTTAGTTGTCCACCAGCAATGATCTATATTCCAGGAGAACCTAACCCAGAACCAAATTCAGCCTACAAGCTATGGTTATGTCAAGATGGGCTCATTCTCTAAGCAATTCAAGCCTTTATCGTTGGATCTATCGCCCTGCTTGTGTCCTCTTGTACTACAACTGCGGAAGCTTGGACCAAGTTACAAACTATCTTAGCGAATCGCTTGCGGACTCAAATGTTTGGACTACTCTCCAGCCTTATGAACTTAAAGCAAGAGGGAAGTACTGATGCCGACTACTTACAACATATCAAACTGATTATCGATGACCTGGCTTTGATAGGTCATTCCCTCGTTGATGAAGAAGTTATCGTCGACACGCTTAATGGATTGAGTGTAGAATTCAAGGAACTGATAGCAGTGCTTCGAGCTTGCGACTTTTCAATTTTCTTTAAAGAACTTTACGACAAGCTGACAGACTATGAAGCTTACCTGAAGCGTGTCGATCGGCTTTCAGGACCTCTGCCAGGACCTCCCATCATAGCTCAGGGTTGTAGCGGATGTTAGACTATGGAGTATTTTATGTCGTTTGACTACGAGAAAAATAAAAAGCACACTTGGTATATTGTTTCAACACCTATTTATATAGAGTTGGAAGGATGATTTCCCTTAATTGATGAACGAGATCTTCTCGTTCAGTTTGGGAAATCTGTTATAGCTAACGCAAATGCCCAAATATAACACTTTATCAAGATCAAATGTATTCATGCTGTCTGTGATTAGAATATGAAAAGGTTTTAGTTTCAACCATATGAATTCATGGTCGATTGTAATCACAATTGTAGGATCAAGTCCAACAGTGGGAGCTATAGGGCGAGGAAGGTGTACTCTACTATACTGTTGGGGGGCGAGTAACGTCTAGGAGTCAACGTTTTCCTATATAAAGATAAGATAAAAGAATTCGACAAGCCGACAAGCAGCTAAATGATACAATTGTAAACAACCTCCGCTCCGAAACAAATGTATAGAACAAACAAAAAGCAAAAAAGAATAGGAATATTACAACTGATCTTAGCTAAATATGGGCACCCCGCAACAACAATAAGCAAAATACACATGTTTGCGCTCTTCCCTTGTAGAGTAAGAGGAGTCAATAATCGAAGAGAATTTGGTCTCTGAAGGTGCAACAAAGGGATGAAGTTGTGAACAAGTGGAGTTGGATAAAAGTTACAAGTGCTCTGTTTCATCTTCCCCCTTCCTATTCGACCTCCTGTTTCTGGACCCTCGCTGTAAATTTGCCTTGTGTTCTTTCCATCAAACTCATGTTAAACATGATACTTGGTGAAATTAGAATTCTATGCAGAATATTAATAATTCTGTACTGGAACCTAGTGCCTTCTCGTATCCACAACCGGATCAACATTCCGCCACTCATTAAATGATTAATGATCCATATGGTATCAGGTTGAATAGAGTAGAGCGAAGCCAAAAAAAAACTTGGCTGTAAGAACAAGGGAACTCGCCTAATTATATATTTTCCTCTGCAACTTGCCATTGGGATTTTTGAATTTTTAAAAATTATATTTGGATCCCGACAGTTTCAAAAGACAAAGTTGGGTTTCAGTCACCTCTTTAGCAGATTTGCACCCCACTTGAGCCGATCTATCATCACATCCTCTTGATGAGTTAGTTACTCAGAACCCTTGACAATCAATTGTGCCAATGAAGGACTATAATCCTCCATGTTAGGCACGAGCGTTGGTTGTCTAGTATGCAGTCAACTCCTCCTCCATCATCCTTCTTACACCCTATTCCCTTGGTCTGAGTCACCTCCCTCGCCACCAGTATCTCACTATGATCCTTACCCTCCACCTCATTCCTTTGCGTCAAGAAGCTACTATGAGCTTAGAGGAGATCCTCTTGCCCCTTTGAGGTGAAGGTAAGGCCTCGTTTTAAATTGATGAGATTGTTATTGTCGTCATCGTGGTTGTCATTGCTCAAAGAGGTGGTGGAGACGTGAAGGGAGAGGAAATAATGCAAACAGTCAAGTTTGACGATGGCCTCATCACGGGTGGAGGCCACTAAACGAGGCTATCGTCGACGCACATGAGAATGGTGATGGTGTTGCCATAGTGAAGGGAGAATTCTCTGATGCTAAGCTCAAGGCAATAGTAGCAATTGATGAGATGAAGGATGGCATCGGGGATATGAAGGAGGGTGTCCTCAATATGAGGGTCATCTTCGTATAGAATTTTAGTTTAGGTAAAACTCAATACGGACGGAGCCCTTCTTGTATTGATAATTTTGCTCGTAACTTGGGCATCAATTCTGCACATGATGTGTCAAAGTTAAAGAAATAAATGGTTTGGTTAAAAATGAAATAAATTATAATAATTTTAACACGGTAAAGATCTAAATATGATTTTTAAAAATTTAAAAATCTAAATTGAACGGAAAAAATTATAAAAATTAGCTTGGGAAGTCAGAACCAATTAAAGAAAATGTCTTATGTCTATGTATTGTCTCAAAGGTAAGTAGACAGCTCATTCAATCGGAAGACAAAGGATGTGATCCAGTCAATTATTTCCATCCACCCTCGTGAGATCACGTTGAATCGACACTTTTCGCATGGATTCCTCGTGTTCAACGACGCACTTAAAAGCCAAACATGGTTTCTCCGTAACCTGAAAGGGAAGCCCTGATTACAATGGGGACGTTATCACTGACAAAAAAAGAAATAAGACAACATAAACTGCTGACTTGCATCAGAGGAGTGCTTTGGTCAGCAGCTTTTTTAGTGAGATGAAGCATCTTTTTTTTTTTTTAAATGCCTTGTTGACAATGCAAGCACCGATTTCAAAGTGCTGTCTTTATAGTCATAATCGCATTGTCTATTAGATTTCCGATTCCGAAGAATATTCCCTTGCCCCCACCGCCCCGCCCCCCCCCCCCGCCCTCCCCCCCCACAGAAACGATTCCAAAATGTACGAGAATCTTGTCATCAGTGTACTCTGACTCAGTTCTTTTCTTTTGGTGCAATATGACGTTCTCCAGGAACTGAGATGTCTGTTTTCTTCCGTACAACTTTTTCTCATGGGTTGGCTTCTAATCTTACACTTCTTCACTGCTTTTACACTGTCCAACTTCAAGTTAGGACAAGAAAAAGAAGGCTAAAACCATAAATAAGATGAGAAAACTAGTAGATTAGTATATGCTTGAGTAGGATCGATGAAACCGGATTTGACAAAACCAGCTAAAGGATGTGTGGTTTTGATCCTTAGTTGGTAATCGTGGCCAACAACGATCTTAATGGCTAACCAGAGTTTAAGCACCAACTAATCTGCTTATTGTCCTCCACTGAGTGATTCATGGACGACTTTTTAATTGCCATGTTGATGACAAGGCAGGACAAGAAGTAAGCTTCTGCTGGGGAGTGATTAGGATACTGTTCGAGTTCCCCAGATTTAGATTAGATAGGGAATCTCCTACACACCATCAACAAGCACAAGTCTCGATAATATGTGGTTGTTGATTTTTAGGGGACGTAAAGTTGATTGGTGATAAGATTGACACTGGAGAAGTTTCCTTGGGATGGTGGATTCGTATGAGTTGTGAGTTCCTCTTTAACCATTTCTTTCCTACGACAGATTCTGATGCTTACCAGACCAGCCTCTTGGTCGAGGTTGTGGAAGATGGTGGATTCGTATCAGCAACAGACGACATCTACTACAGCTCCTTTGACAAGCTTTGTGCAATGCAACGTCAAGAGCCACTATGAGTGGAAAAGGTCGTGAGTGTTGTTCGAACAACCTGAAAGATACGTATGGGGAGGAGAAAAGACAGCATAAGGTGGCGAACACTGTGAGAGGTGGCGATAACTGTATGCCTTGTGTCCGTTGCTTCATGGCGCACAGCCCTTTCGAGGGCCCTTTAAAAGGCGTCTTTTCAGCAGCAGCAGCAGCAGCAGAAGCATCATCATTATCCATGGACGAGCTTCAAGAACTGGTAGTCGAGTCCGGTGAGCGTGAACCGGAAGCCCGTTCGGCTCCGAGGTTGGAGCTCACCGTGGAGGAGGCCATCGAAGAGCACGTGGGGTCGCTGGGCTTCGCTCAGCTGGTGCACATCTTCCTCGTCTCCCTCGCATGGATGTTCGATGCGCAGAACACTCTGATCACTATATTCAGCGACGCCCAACCTGCTTGGAGATGCACACCTTCTTCGTCTTCTTCTTCTTCTTCTTCTTCTTCTTCTTCTTCTTCTTCTTCGTGCTCTTCGTCGAGCTCCTCGGACGGTATGTGCGGCCTTGATCGTGGTGCCTGGGAGTGGGTCGGAGGGAACAAAAGTTCCATCATAGCAGAATGGGGCCTCGTATGCGATAGAAGGTTCATAGTTGGGATTCCTGCATCCTTCTTCTTCCTCGGTTCACTCTTTGGTATGCCTTGTTATCAGATCACTATGGCCAAGCAATGCATAAACACTAGATCAGGGATCAGCTTGCTGTGAACAGTGCACCTAAGACTCGTTAAGCTTCATCCCCTGTGTTCAATCTCTATTATTGTTGCAAGAACCATTTTTGAGATAGAATAACAATGTAGGACTATTACTTTACAGATAAAAGTAACAATGTCACAGCCTATTATTGTCTATTATAATGGCTTTTGTGTAAAGGGAACAACCTCCTTTATTGATTTTTGTCACTTTTCATCAAGATGAAGCAATAGATTTCTACAACTTTTAGTGACAGCCACTTACTTGTATGCAGATTCAGAATCAGTATAATAATAATGCATGTTAATCCTTGATGAATAAATTAATTGAGGCTTGGAACCATGAAACATGTCTTTCTTGACCTCTGGCTTTATAGGATCAGCAGTTCACGGCCGACTCGCTGACTCCTACCTCGGCCGCAAGAAGACGGTCTTCCTTTCGTGCCTCTTGACCTCCATCACAGCCTTCCTCACCTCCCTCGCCCCAAACATCTGGGTGTACGCGCTCCTGCGCTTCTCTAATGGCTTTGCTCGCTCCGGGATCGGTATCTGCTGCCTCGTCCTCGCCACCGAGACCGTGGGAAGGAAGTGGAGAGGTCAAGTCGGCCAGTACGGCTTCTTCTTCTTCACCATCGGCTTCCTATCGCTTCCGCTCATTGCTTACCCGGCGAGGACCTCATGGAGGACCGTTTACAAGGTCATCTCCCTTCTGCCCCTCTCTTACTCCATCTTAATCGTCCCCTTCGTCTCAGAGTCTCCAAGATGGCTCGCCGTCAAAGGAAGAACCGAAGAAGCACTCGATGTCTTGACCAAGTTTGCGAAACTCAATGGGAAGAAGATACCTGGGAATTTAGTGACCTGCAATCCCATTGACACCAACTCCGGTAACGCCAACAAACCTGAGAGTTTATGGTCAGCAAAATGGGCAACGCGAAGGATAGCCACGATCATGGTCGCCGGCTTCGCCGTCGGGTTCGTCTACTACGGTGTTCAGCTCAACGTCGAAAATCTCAACTTCAATCTCTACTTCACCGTCGGCGTGAACGCGCTGATGGAAATCCCGGCGGTCTTTATAGTTAGCGTGTTCCTGAGCTTCGCGAACCGCCGCACCCTCTTCTCGTCCTCGGCGTTCGTGGCCGGCGTTTCATGCATCCTCTGCATCCCGTTCACCAAGAAGACGACGACGAGAGGAGGCAACTTCGCGCAGCTGAGCGCGGAGTCTGTTGGATTCATGGCCGCCTCGATGGTCTTCGACGTTTTGTACGTTTACTGCGTCGAGCTGTTCCCTACCAACGTGAGAAACCTGGCCGTCTCCAACCTTCGGCAGTCGCTGATGTTGGGTGCAGCGATAGCACCTCATCTGGTGTCTTTGGGGCGATTGAGCCCATGGATTTCCTTCCTCATATTCGGTGGACTCTCCATTTTTGGTGGGCTAATGACGATTTGGCTTCCGGAGACGAGGAATGCTCCACTATGCGAGACCTTGGAGCAGCAGGAGAAACAGGAGAAGCTGAGCTCTCCACCTATCACAGAGATGGAGTTCTCGGATAGTAGCAACTGAGGGTGTTCAAAGCGATGTTTATGGACCTGTTGTGATGATGGGGATAAAGGAGAAAACCTAACTATGAAGCTATGAACAAGCAATCATCCGTGATGGAAAAAAAAAAAATTATATGCAAACAAATACAAGCGAGCCATAACAGCTAGCTAAATAAATAAATAAAAATCATAGTTATATAGAACATCAAGATTTATGTGAAAAATTTTATAAAAGCACGAGACAAAGAATCAAATCCACTATAATAATAATGAACGTACAAATCTATTAGTCTCTTATTAAAAAAAAATTATTCAATAATAATAAGAGAATAATAAGGATATAAGGACTAACTCATTATACACGTGGCTCTATTCCTTTTCTCTTTTATTCTTCTCGTCCCTCTTCCCTAAATTATTATCGTTGTTATGATTTCTTCGAGCCATGTCCACGGTAGCCACAAGTCTTCTTTCAATTCTGCCCTAGCTGCCATCAGAGTAGGTTAAAAGAGAAATAATCTAAATTAAAAGAGAAAAGATTTAGTGGTTGATGTCGATTGTGGATTATTAAGGCCTATCCTGAGCTAAATTAATAGGCTATGTACCCAATAACCTCTTCCTTCAGCTTATAAAGGAGGTCGTCTTATGACTTCTTAATGCAAAGTCATGTCGATCAATTATTGACACATTTTCTGTCTTTATTTTGGCAAGGTCTTTATTAGCATGTCTGTCTCATTATCAGTTATGTGAATTTTCTAAAGTTGTAACTACTTCAAATATATTTCAAATCCATTGGTATATGATATCTATATGTTTTAGCTTAGAATGAAAAATTAGATTTTTACACAAATGAATGACGTTATAGCTGTCTAATGCACCATATAATTTTTAAACGCAATGATATTTGATAACTATATACTTTTACTTGGAATAAAAAGTTAGATTTTTACACAAATCGATGGCGCTCTAGTTATCATAATGCACTACATAATTTTCTTGTTTCAGCCTCAATTCTTATAAGAATTCTTTCATCCATAATATTTATATTTCTTTATAAATACCTGTAGTAACAATATATTCTACCTTTGTGGTGGAGAGAACAATATACGTTTATAATCTAGATTGCTATGACACTACTCCCCCTACAAAAGTGAGTACAAAACCTAATGTAAACTTTCTTGTATCAATATCTCTTATCATATATGCATTTGTATAATTTCTCAATATATGTAGTCCACTTCCAAAGCTTAAACAAACTTTGGAGCTCCATTTGAGATATCTAAAATCCACTTTACTTCAGCTCAGTGTTCTTTACCTATATTTACAAGAAATCTGCTAGCAACACTTACTGTATATGTGATGTCTGATCTTATACATACCACCGCATACACCAAACTTCCGATTGTTGAAGCATACATAACCTTTTATATTTTCTTCTTCTCCTCATCACTTGATAAACTTTGCTTTGAGCAAAACTTGAAGTGACATGAAAGAGGAGAACCAACTGGCTTTGCATTGCTCATATTGAACCTATCCAATATCTTCTCGATGCATTTCTCCCATGACAACCAAATCTTCTTATTTTTTTCTATCATGAGAAATTTGCTATTTGATTTGCTAGCTCTATGTCCTTCATTATAAAGGACTCACTTAGTTTTTTCTTCAACATGTTAATTGTAGATATATTTTTTCCAAGGATAAACATGTTATTAACATAAAGTAAGTGAATAATAAAATCCTCACCAAACCGTTTGATGTACACATAATAATCTGAAGTCATTCTTTTGTATTTATTTTTAGTCATAAATGAATTAAACTTTTTGTATCATTATCTTAGAGCTTGCTTTAGCCCATATAAGTTCTTCCTCAACTTGTAGATAATATTTTTTTTACCTTTGACATTGAAGCCTTATGGTTACTCCATATAGATTTTTTCCTCTAGATCACCATGAAGGAAAACTATCTTTATATTCAACTGCTTAACCTCTAATTTTATGCTAGTAGCAATACCAAGAGCAATGCAGATAGATACATTTTAATAAAAGGAGAAAAAGATCTCTTCAAAGTCAATACCTTTCTTTTGATAAAAAACTTTCATAATCAATCTAGCTTTGTACTTTGGTTGAGAATATTATTATTGAGTAGTCAACCTTAAAACCCACTTGTTTTTCAAGGCATTTTTTTCCTTTTGTAGTTGCACCAAATTATATATATGGATCTTTTGTAGAGCATTAATATCTTCCTACTAGCAACTAATCACCTCATTTTCTGCTCACTTTGAACTGCTTCCTAGTAACTCTCTGGTTTACCTGCATCAGTAAGCATCATATACTCATCCATAGAGTATCTTCTAGAAGATTGATATGGTCTAGAAGATTTTTTCAACTAAGGTTTTGCAAGAAGTTATTCCCCATCTTCTTCTTGCTCAACATGTCCTATATGTAAATCAACATCAGCCTCTACACAATCTTTCTACACATCTCCCCCATTAATCTGATGTACTTGGTCACAGTCTATTAATCCTTCTACAGAAGTCTTGGCTAGTGCCTCTTTCTACAAATATCTTTCTGTTCTTAGTTGGTGCCTCTTCATAGTAATTTTCTGGTTCACCTGTATCAGTAAGCATCATATACCCATCCATAGAGTATCTTTTGGAAGGTTGATATGGTCTAGAAGATCTTTTCAACTAAGGTTCTATGATAAGTTATTCCCCATCTTCTTCTTGCTCAACATATCCTATATATAGATCAACATTAGCCTCTACACTATCTTTCTACATATCTCCCCCATCAATCTGATGTACTAGGTCACAGTCTATTAATCCTTCTGCAGAAGTCTTGGTTAGTACCTCTTTCTATAAATATCTTTTTACTCTCTAGTTGGTGCCTCTTCCTAGTAACTCTCTGGTTCACTTGCATCAGTAAGCAGCATATACTTATTCATAAAGTATCTTTTGGGAGGTTGATATGGTCTAGAAGATCTTTTCAACTAAGATTCTACGAGAAGTTATTCCCCATCTTCTTCTTGCTCAACATGTCCTATATGTAGATCAACATCAACCTCTATACTATCTTTTTGCACATCTCCCCCATCACTCTGATGTACTAGAGGGGTCACTAGGTTACAGTCTATTAATCCTTCTCCAGAAGTGTTAGCTGGTGCCTCTTTCTATAAATATCTTTCTACCCTCTGGTTGGTGCCTCTTCCTAGTAATTCTCTAGTTCACTTGCATCAGTAAGCATCCTATACTCATCCACATAGTATCTTCTGAAAGGTTGATATGGTCTAGAAGATTTTTTCAATTAAGGTTCTGCGAGAAGTTATTCCCTATCTTCTTCTTGCTCAACAGATCCTATATGCAGATCAATATCAGCCTCTATACTATCTTTCTACACATCTCCCCCATCACTCTGATGTACTGGAGGAGTCACTAGGTTACAGTCTGTTAATCCTTCTGCAGAAGTCTTGGCTGGTGCCTCTTTCTACAAATCCTTAAAAGTTTGATCATCAAAGAAGATCACATCTATACTTCTAAATATATTTTATTTTTTTAGATCCTAAAGCCTATAACCAAATTGATCATGTGAAAAGTCAAGAAAAATATATTCTTTTTGTCTTACCATTTAGCTTGGACCTCTCAATGCTTTGAATGTGTGTACATGCACGATAACCAAACACTCAAGTGCCTATAGGAAATATCTTTCCCTAACTATACATGCTCTGCAACATCTGTATAGGGTGACAAGTTGATAACATCAACTATAATCCTCAAAGTCTCATCCCAAAACTTTTTAGGTAACTTAGCCTGTAAAAGAATACATATGATCTTTTCCATGATAGTGCAGTTTATCCTCTCTGCAATTGCATTATCCAGAGGTGTATCAAGAATTATTATCTCATTTGGATGTTATATGACTTTCAATAATTATCAAACAATCATGTGTACTCAATCTGATTTTATGTATTTCAATTATCTTTTTATCTCTCCTTCAAATATGAAACTCTTTGAAAACATTAATAACCTACCTAATCTTTGATCTTCATAGCATAGGCTCAAACTTTTCTAGAAAAGTCTTATAAAAGTGATAAAATAAAATACACTATTAATACGATGAATTCAATGGATCCATCAAGAGTTTTTATCCCTAAAGGACCATATACATATGTATAGAAACAGTCCAAAGAATGCATGTTTCTATATAAAGCAGGACTAGTAAAGGAGACTCTATGTTGTTTGTCGACCAACCAATCAATACAAGAGTTCAAATGTGTAACTTTGAGGTCTAATACGACTTATCTCATGGAAAGAACTTACAGTCCCTTATTGCTTATATATCTCAGTCACTTATGCTATAACTCTAAGGTGAAGTCTTTCTTTGTAGCATTCAACTGCTCACCATAAGCTTTAGCTTGCAACTTGTAAAAAGCGTGATATGTCTTCCTATTAACTATAACAAAAGAACCCTTACTGAGCTTTTATTGCCCTCTATAAAATATACTATTAAGTCTTCATCATCTAGCCTTCCAACTGAAATTAAATTCACCCTCTAGTTAACCAAATACCTCACATCCTTAAGCATCAACTTGTAAGCAAGGTTGGTCTTTATGTAGATATTACCCATATTGATGATGTCTACCATGCCTTAGTTACGCATCTTGATAATATCAAAATTTTTGAACCTGTAGGTAGCAAAGAACTCCCTTCATGGTGTAGCATGGTAGGAAACACCTGTGTTAATCATCCACTTAAGATTCTAACATACGCAAGAAGAAATATCATCTGAAGTAGACAAAATCAAATAGTCACACCCTATACTATAGTTATAATATTCTCTTTTGACTTTATAAGCTCCACTTCTTTTTTATTTTTCTTGCTCTTGTTAGGTTGCTTACATTGATTCTTGTAATATCCTTTCTCACCATAATTATAGAAAATAATATTTTTTCTTGATCTTGAATTGCTTCTATTGATGCATGAACCCTTCTATTTTTAGACTTGACCTTCCTATATTCTCTAAGACAATTGCTTGTGAATCCATCTAAGATATTATTGAGTTCTTTTTCCTCAACTCCTTATTCAATAAACTACTTGTTACTTGACTCATTGTGAAAATATCATTTGGTGTGAATTAATAAGAAAGTTCACTAGAATCTTCTAACCTTTTGGCAATGAATTAATAAGTAATAATGCCTATAACTCATCATCAAAAGATATTTTTAAAGAGTATAACTGATTAATGATACTCTCTATTTCATTTAAATGCTCAACAATCGAAGTGCCTTATTTATATTTCAAATTTACAAGTTTTCTGATCAAGAAATCTTTATTACTAGCTATCTTTCTCTCATAAATACCTTCCAACTTTTTTTTCAAAATGAGTGTGCAGAACTTTCAATAGAAATATGGTAAAAAAACACTATCATCAAGCCATTGTCAAATAAACCTAATCATTTTTCTATCTAACTTCTTTCACTCATCATCTGTCATAGTTGTAAGTTTTGAACTATCCCCTTGCAAAGGTACATACTATTAGGAAACCTTATCAAAGCATCACATATGTAATTAAAAAAAATAATAGAAACGATCTCACACATTGGTCAAATTATCATGCGATGATTAGTGCGTGAAAAACTCATAAAACTTAAAAATCTGTGCATTGTGTATTAGATATTTTACCTAAGAAGATCGTACATCCCTGAAAAACTAGATCCAAAGAAGAAGATGAAGGAGGTCAGATGTCCTCCTCTATAGCAATATCCACACGGTGGATGTTGCAATGATGCTCTTCAAATTGCTGTGGGATCTCCCTCTCTAAGATCTATTATCGAAGGAGGAGAGGAGGCTGAGAAGAATAGGAGGGTCAGCCACCAGAAGCTCTAGCTTATGAACACTTTAGCCCCCTCCTATTTATAGAGGTCCCTATCAACTTAACCCTAATGGATCCTTCCTTATTAGGTATTGGATCTTTATCAAACTACCCCAAGCCTCTTAGATTAGTGGATCTCTATCCAATAATTTATTACAAACTCTTATTTAATCTCATTCATAGAATATAATAATATAGGGACTTATTGAATATCCAATAAAATAGGGACTCCACAGATATTTTATTTTTGAACCTCTACTCATCATAACATCTACCATATATGCATAACCCTCTAGGCCCAATACTGAACTGGTCGTGAGTTGCACTTTTCAGAACTCCTTCTAACTCAAAACTTCTTTTGACTTAGTGAATTATTATCCCATAATAATTCACTTAATTCATCGAATATAGATATACTAGGGCACTGCACCATAATCCTTCGATGATATAAGGGATATAATCCATTAGACTTATCTATTTACAGTTATTATGTATAGTCACTCATCCATCTAATATCCCAGAGACCGTATATTAGGCATGGTACTATCAGGTCTCATATAAAATTCACTAATTATATTCTCTAGAGAACTTCTGAATAACCCTAGTTATGGATTTGCTTGAGCAAAAATATATGCGATATTCTTCTCATTTGACAATCAATTACCTTCGTAAAATTAGGTACCAATCTTGATAACCGACTATACCAGATCTGAAACTTCCAAACTTGTAAGTTCAACATCAAAGAAAATAATACTCAAACAAGACATCCTTGGTATCTTAAGTCTAAGGACCATATATACAATTGAGACTACAGTATTATTATCTCATATTATGTATCATTAACCATCCAGCATTCTATAACCTGATCAATCAATGAACTCATTTTTCAATAAGCACCAATACTATACTCTTAGTGTCCTCACATGAGCAACTATGAGACCAGTACCCTCTATTATATAGATGGATATATAGTATATTGGTCAATCCAATTAAGGGTATCTTTAGAATTTTTGATATAAGGGCAAAACTCAGGATTTTCTAAATTCAGAGGGGCCGAATTGTTCCTTTTGCCAAAGAAAAACCTTAGTCCCCTTATGCCGCCTACTAGTGAGCGATCATCATCGCTTCTACGTAGGCAGCACTATTATACGCCAGTGATCGCCCCTATGGGTGGGCGATCATCGTTATCTATAGGTAGTTTGCATGAGTATTGTGGCCCTAGGAGGTCATTTCTCGTGTAGGTGGCCAACCCGCGGGGCCGTGCCAACAGGTAGTTGCCCCTATTAGCAGTCTACTTGCAAGTAGCATGGCTGTAGACTCCGCCCCCGCCTGTGGGTAGTTTGCTCGTGGGCACTACCTTCACGGCCAAGTGCATACGCCACCTCTTCGTAGGCATCTTCAAGCACATTAAGAATGCGTAAAACAATTCTACATGATTCAACACAACACACATAGTTAATAAGTCAGTCATTGCAAAATGAACTTGCCTCAAATACCATTGTTAGGAAACCGAGCATCATATGTATAGCAAAAGAAACAAAACAAAAGAGGTCTCTCACGTTAGTCAAATCATCATGCGAAGATAGGTGTACATAAAAATTATAAAATAAAAAATTCTATGTGTTGTGTGTTAGATATTTTACCTAGGGAGATCATATATTTCTAAAAATTATATTCGAGAAAGAGGATGAAGGAGGTTAAATGTCCTCATCTTTAACGATATCCATACAGTGGATATAGTGATGATGCTCCTCAAATCACTACGGGATCTCCCTATTGGATATTGAATCTCTATCCAACTACCCAAATCTTTTAGATTAGTGGATCTCTATCCAATAATCTCTTATTAGCTTTTCATGGATCTCATCTATATGGTCCAATAATATATGGGCTTATTAGATATTCAATAAAATAAGGAATCCGTGAATATCTTATATCTGAACCCCTACTCATCACAACATCTACCATATGTGTTTGACCCTTTAGGCTCAATACTAAACTGGATGTGAGTTGCATCTATCAGAACTCCGTCTGACTTAATGAATTATTATCCATAATTTACTCAACTCATCGATTATGGACATATTAGGTCACTACGCCATAGTCCCTAGATGGTACAAGAAATCTAATCCATTAGACTTGTCTGTCTATAGTTATTGTGAATTTATAATTCTTTATTCATCTAATATCCCAAAGACTATATATTGGGCATGATACTATCAAGCCTCATATAATCAATCTGAGTCCCACTCTAATCGTATTCTCCCAAGAACTGATTCTCTCTCAATCCAGATGACCCTAGCCAGAGATTTGTTTAAGCAAGAACACATGAGATATTTCTCTTGTGATATTGAAAGTGGACGATCCTTTGTTGATACTCAATTGCCTTCGTAAGGTTTGCTACTAATCCCGATAATCGATTGTACCATATTTAGAACTTCCAGACCTATAAGTCCAGTGTTGAAGAAAAGAGTACTCAAACAAGACATCCTTAGTTTTTCAAGTCCAAGGACAAGACATACAACTAAGATTATAAAATTACTATCTGACATCGTGTATCATTAACCATCCAACATTCTGTAAGTGAATCAATTAGTGAACTCATTTTTCAATGAGCTATTATACTGTACCCTTAGGGTTCACACTTGGGCAACTATGAGATCTGTTACCTCCATCATATGGACGAGTATATAGTATATTGATCTATCTAGTTATCTTGATATCTCTCTCGAGTAACATATGATCGAGATTATTTAGGATTTGTGTTTAAAGGTGAATCGACCTTTTTATCATGATCTTATCACAATCAAAGAACATTATAGTATATGCAACATACAACATAAAGTGAGAATATATCAATAATAATAATAAATAAAAAGATCATATAATATGTCACACGTGTCATTACTCACGTGATTGGATTATAGGGCACTTGTAACCAGCACATATAAATCTGTGTAATACAGGAGGTCTTCCATTCTTAGTTTCTATATTATCCAATTATTTTCGATCAAGCTAACTATGTGGAAAACACTATTGATCTCCATATTTGGACACAATAATTAAATGTCACCAAAATCTACTTTGGACTTTGATACCAATTGATGGGATAAAAAAAACTTTATGTACAAACAAATACAAGCAGGTCATAACATGTAGCGAAAAATTAAACAAAAATTACAATCATATAAAACACCAAGATTTACATAGAAAACTTCTTTAATGTGAAAAGAAAAAATCACAACGTAAATCAGAGAATCAAATCCAATATAAAAATAATGAATGTATATATATCAAATTTTCTTGTAAAAAAAAAATCTACTCAACAATCACAAGAGAACAACATGTATATAATGATTACATCACCATGCATGTTGCTCTCGTCTTCTTTCCCTTTCTTCCTCTCTTGTTTTTCTGCCTTGAACTACCATTGCTATGATTTCTCCTAGCCATGTCTACAATAGTACCAAGCCCTCTTTCAATTATGCCCTCGACACCATGAGAGTAGGTTAAAAAAGAAAGAATTTAATGCATATGTGGCTTGTATATGAATAGATCGAGTGCCTCGATAATCAATATCTGATAACTCAGATATATAGGACAATGATGGCTTCTCTGATGAATGCGTTATATAGATACATTCACCACCAATAATATGAGGACCCTCTATAAGAACTAGTAAAGTATCCTCCTTAGAAGAAAAATGGAAAAGAAAATGATTGGTCTCCATATCTATAATAAGAGGAGGAGAAGAGGTTTTCTAAAATTTTATCATTAAAGTTTTAACTAGCTCAATAGGTGCGATCGACATAAGAACCAACCTACAAGGTTAAATTAGCATGGTTTATGCCATTCAATAGATCTCACCTCATTGAAACACATAAAATCTTTTGAAACTAAGAATATGAAAGAAAAGAACTAGGAACAAAAGTTGAAACAACAAAAGTCATATGATGAGAAAACCTTAGCCCAAGTTAGAGATTACCTCTCAGGCACGGAGTGATAAAAGCAAAAGTGTGATCACTATGAATGATCGAAATCCTTATAGAGATAGGATTCAGGGCCTCTGCACTGACATTATATGTTGAAGTAGGTATAGAGACAACCCCGGCACATCCTGTTGAGAATTAATTCACAGAAAATTATCTTAGGTAGTTATCATAATTTTACAGAAAATTATCTTGTACTGTAAAAGATAAAAAAAAGTTAGTTTGATTATAATAAATATTTGTATGATACTAAACGATAAATTTCTTAATATAATTATGTAAGTTATTAATGTAAGCCAGTTTGGTGATTACAAGACCACTATAATAATATAAAATATAGTATAAAATATCTTATAAATGATAAAAAAATTATTTTATATATGAGTCAAATAAAACTTAGGGATATGAGTTACAAAAAGATATTAATCAAATTTCTTATGTCTAATTTATGTTAAACTAGTTTACAATAATCATAATATAAACAAATACTCAAATATTAATTGTAGTCATGATAAATCATAAATCATGTTTTATGTAAAAAATAAATATTATTTCATAATTTCAAACATATACATGAATAATCAAATAAATATCTAAGAACAATAATTATATTTTTATTTATCACATATAAAATGTTATTAATATATCATATGAAAAAAATATTTATAGTTTTTTAAATTAATTTCAAATGAAACCCATATACTAGTTAACTTTATTTAATTGGATAGATTTGGGTCAACCATTTACCTAATTAGGTCCGTCAAAATAAAAGTTGATCAAAATAAAAAAAAATCAAAATTTAACTTTCTTCGAATTTGATTAATACTTGATTGATCGAATATAAATCTAGTGAGGTGAATTAAAATTCAAATCAGGTCAAAAAAAGTAAAAAAAAACTAAAGTCAAAATAAGTCAAATTTAAACCAGTCAAAATTCAAATAAGATATTGACCAAGGTCAAAACTAGATCAAAATTAAATAGTTGTTAAAGGGTATAATTGAAAAATTAGAGTCAAAATTGATATTAACTAAATTGGGTCAAAATTAAGTGGTTGCCTAAAATATCATGGCCCCTATCATTGCGCAACCTCCCTTTAACTGCAGCGTGGTTGTGCCCTCGTCGATGAGCAACTGTCGTAGTAAGCAACCAATCTTTTTGTTGGTGTTGTTGCACGAGGAACTACCACCGTTGTAGTGTGCGACCGAGACGTTGTCTTTGGCCACCGGAGGCGATTGCGATGCTTTTGCCCTTTCCATCGGTGGACTCCTTCCTGCGGTCATCGTTCGTCCGTCAGGACTCCTTTTCGTGGCATCCTTGGTGATGGCCACCATACGCTATTGCCCAGTGTCATCATCATCATCATCATCATCATCATCATCATCATCATCATCATCATCATCATCATCATCATCATGTACCCTTCATTCCAACTAATAACTAGCACCTCTTCTCTCTGCAGATTCCTTTTCGTTGCTGACACCAAGTGGCCATTAAGCATCATCATCATTTACCATTCATCATCGTCATCATCATGTGCATGACACCATCGCCGTCACATCACTTTGCCTTATGTAACCATCGACCTTAACCAATTGCCTTACAATTGTATTTTTCATTTATGAAAATAAATATATCTTGTGAGACAAATGTCACATGGCAAACGTCACATGATCAAAATAGAAATATTTTTTTGGAAACAAAAAACAAAAATGATAATAACAAACCTTATATAAAATACATCTCATACACAAATATATCAAAATTTGATTTAATGCACAAATAAATCAAAAATAGATTTAGTTTCTCTAGTGATCTACGTTAACTTATATTTCAATAACCAATTATAAGAAATAAAACTATTATATAAAAATTTAATATTAAGATTAAAATCAAATATCATAGACCCAGATAAAATGTGCATACCTTTTGAACATGATAATCAAAAGGGTACCTAATATATCATGAAACAACACATCATGATTTGCATACATCATAAATTTGCATAGGAAAGAAAAAAAAAAAAAAAGAGAAGATCTATAATTACTTTAGTCCTATCTTTTTACAAGCAAAAACATAAATCTAAGATTAGTAATTATGAGAGTCTCTCCTATCAAAATTATCTCATAAGGAATCGTAGAACTTTATTTTGTTTGACCGCTAACCATAATAAGAATCTAATCAGATTTAAAATATATCTTACTTAATTAAATAAGACCATATAATATAACACTTATTCTGACCACTCTCTCATAATATTATCTCCTTCACCATATTAGTCGATGAGGATAATATTGTAGAAGAGAGCCTATAATGAGGATAGAGGGAGGGTGACAAAGATCTTATTATAAAGCCAATGTGATTCAATAACCTTATAAAGTTTAATATAATATATATTTAGGAGTTTTATCTAGTTAATATTGAGTATAGATATTTTGACTAGCATAGGGCATAAAGTTTTAACAAATCAAACAAATATGAATCTGATGAGATAAGATAAACTTATCTCAATTTAAAATATCATATTAGGCATGTGATATCTAGCTTTTGTAGAGGTTTATAATACTAAAGAACCCAAGTCCAAGATAAACAAGTATAGGGTTATAGTTTAAGATAGAAGATCAGTATAGTCTTTTTCTTTTACTTTCATCTTGAGTTTTTCAAATTTTGATCTTAGACTAATAGTATTTTATTATTATTATTTTAAAAAAGATTGCCACCATCCTCTCTTAATCCACATGATATCAATGATAATGGAAGGACTTGTATTTTTTAGATCTCTTTTATAAAAAAATTCTTTTCAATTATAGAGTATTACTATAGTTGAGTTGATATAGATACCTTTTGATAGGGGTAATAATGGGCTCCCTCTCTGATCGATCAACATGGCCTAGGCAGACCCGACCTGGAGTAGGACCGACTAACTGAGCATGTGATAGGACCTCTGACATCCATGGACGATGCATCATGATAAGGGTAGAAGCTCGATGCACAGCGTCATCGAGTGTCGTGCAATCTCCATCAAATCTTGGGGATAAAAAAAGGTCGTATGATAGCATGGCAGAAACCGCACATAACATACTCATCCACGGTATGGACAACCGCCGTCGGTGCCTACGGTATTAAATACTCCAGCAAGAGACATGGCATACATTGATGATGAAGGTATGGTCGGCCGCCGACGCGCAGGTATAAAAGCCACCCTTGAGAATACCTTAAGGGGAGGCTCTCTCGCAAACTCTCTCCACTCTTACCTAAAAAAAGAGAAAGGCTCTGATACCAGAAAAGGGCGTTGGAAGCACTCTCATCTATAGTACTAACTTAACCATCGGAGGGACCTCGTCCCCCCCCCTGATGAAGGTCTTTTCTTACAGGAGTTCGACCATGAAACAAGAAAGAAGATCCCCCATCATCGCGATGACCCGAGTCAAGCAGTCTTCTCCAAGTTCCACACCCCACTGAGCTGGTCTTGTGCATGCAGGCCGAACCATATCGTGTTGACCCCTCGAGCCCGATGAATCAGCCAGCAATATTTTGGCACTAGAAGGAGAGCCGCTGTTGTAAGAACGCTCAGCACCTGGAAACCTTGGGGAAGACGTCCCTTCCGTGATGCAACAAGCTTCAAGGTAGCCCCGCAACCCTCCCCTGCCTCCGCTCCCCTTGTTCAGAGATGAGAACCCACCTTCCCACTCTCCAGGATGGTATCGACGCCTATTCAGTGATCCCTAGCTAACTCCACCCGCACTTAATCTCGGGGTCTCGATGGTAACTCCACCCCCACTTATCAACCAGGTCCAGGCCATAGCAAGAATGCTCTAAGCAATCATCCCCTACATCCTACAGCTCACCCAGCATCCAAGCTCGCAGCCCCAAGTGCCCCCCCTAGCCCCAACTGGGGCAACATTGCCGCCTGAAGGTCAGCCTCCTGTGGCACAACCCGCCGATGATCTGCCTTGACCTCCATCGATGTTTGACCATTCCCTCTCGGGCGACGCGGTTAGGCACCCAACATCCACACTTAGCACATCAGTCCACAGCCTCCCGGACCTCGATACACTCTCTTTGGACTCCACTGATTCCCTAAGGGCACTGCTACGCTTGATGAATCAGAGAATAGACAACATCCACAAGGTCATCAGGACGAAAGACGAGCATGGTGAAACCCCCCTTTACGGCTCTCCCTTTATTCAATAAATTCAAGATACACCCATCCGCAACACTTTTGCCTCCTAATGTTGGAAGCGTATAATGGTGGCTCTGACCCAATAGAGCATGTCGCCGTATTTAGAGCGCAAATGACCTTGTATGGCACGTCAGAGGCCATAATGTGTTGATCTTTCTCAATGACTCTGCGCGAGATCACTCGAGGATGGTATAGCCAGGTACCGCTCACCTCCATCCACTTTTTTGACTAGCTCACGAGAGAGTTCGAGGCCGACTTCCTTGTTGGCGCCCGACCAAAGCTGACTGTCACGTCTCTCCTTAGGATGAGGCAAAAGGAAGATGAGCCCCTCAGTCCGTACCTTGCCCGTTTCATAAAAGAGATAAGAACCCTTCCCGACGCGCACCCGTCGTTGGTCATCCAGGCATTCATGGTCGGGATTAGGCCTTCTTGCCTCTTTTGGTCACTCGTGGACCTCGATGACTGTGCCAGAAATATTGCAAAGGGCCAACCAATATGTCGCCACAAAGGCTATAGTGGCAGAGAAGCACGAAGACCATAAGTGGTCCCATGCCAAATCCTCCTGGGGACTACCTCCCGGACTCTCAAGAAAGAAGACAAAGAGAACTGAGCAAGCCATCCCCCGGCTGCCCAACACTTCGCTCAACTCTACCTGGACTGAGATCTTCCTCCAGATCTGAAAGAAAGAACTTCTCAAAACCCCTAACCTGATGAGGACTCGATTTGAGGGGCGTGACTATAGGCGCTACTACTGTTTCCACCGCAACTACGGTCACGACACTAAGGAGTGTTACGACCTGAAGAACCAGATCGAAGACCTCATCCATCGCGGCCACCTCAACCGGTTCATAAGAAAGTCACGTGAACCATCACTTCACCTAAAACGCCCCATAGAGAGTCAAATAGATGTCATAGTGGGCGCGGTCCGGCTGCTGGTGGTGATAGCTCTTCAACAAGAAAGGCTTATGCCCGAACAGAAATCCAGAAGAGACCCAAAGCATGGTAAAATCCTGAGATTACCTTCGAGTCTGAGAGTAAATATCTAGACCACGACGACGCCCTAGTGATCACGGCCTGCATTGCAAACGCCCGCATCAAGCACATCATGATAGATATAGGGAGCTCCACTGACATACTCTACTTTGACACTTTTCTAAAGCTTGGCATGACTAACCGGGATCTCACCCCCATGACTTCAATTTTAATAGGGTTTACCGGGGATGCGATAACTCCCGTAGGTATCGCAACTCTCCCAATGACATTTGGCAATGAACTAAGAACTAAGATCCTCATGGTTCCTTTCATGGCGGTTGAGCTCCCCTCAACATACAATGTGATCATCGGTTGATCAACCCTCAACAAGCCAAGGGTGGTCATCTCCACATACCACTACAGCATGAAGTTCATGACTAGTGCTGGCGCCGGGAGGTCATAAGCGACCCGCGAGAGTCGAGATGATACTGCCTAGCAATAACAACTATCCCCGAAAGGGTAGGAAGAAAACTATGGCCCCTAACCCTCAGGAGTCCAGCAAGCCAGACACTCAGTCAGAGCCCGCCGAGCCGATATTGGAGGTGCCCCTGGAAAAAGACCATCCGGAGAAGACGGTCCGAGTCAGGTCGGCTCTCCCTGAGGACAACACATCCAACTTATAAACTTCCTTGGGCGTAACACAGACGTTGTCGCTTAGTCACCAAGCGACATACCATGTATCCACCCAGAAATAGCCCAGCACTAATTGAGCACCGCCCAAGGAGCTCGCCTGGTGCAACAGAGGCCGAGGAAGTTCGCCCTCAACTGACAAAAGGCTATTGAAGAAGAAGTAGATCGGCTATTAGAGGCTGGGTTCATAGCGGAAGTTAGATACCCGACTTAGCTATTTAATATAGTTCTTGTGAAAAAATTTAATGGAAGGTGGCGCATGTGTGTTGACTACACTAATCTTAACCAGGCTTGCCTGAAGGATTGCTACCCATTGTCGATGATTGATCGGCTAGTGGACTCCACCTCGGGGTATGAACTTCTTTCTTTCATGGACGCATTCTCGGGCTACAATCAGATTCGAGTGGCCCCTTAAGATCAAGAGAAGACAACATTCATCACACATCAAGGCACCTACTACTATAAAGTGATGTCGTTAGGACTAAAGAACGTTGGAGCTACCTACCATAGAATAGTTAATCAGCTATTCAAATATTAGCTAGGCAGAAATATGAAGGTCTATGTGGACAACATGATCATCAAAAGCAAACAAGCACAGACACACCTCACGGATCTCACTGAGATGTTTCAAACCCTTATGAGGTTTGGAATGAAACTCAACCCTACCAAGTGCGTCTTTGGTGTGACATCGAAAAAATTTCTCGACTTCATCATTCACCAGCGAGGGATAGACGTAAACCCCAAGAATATAAGAGCCATCATCGATATGAAGCCACCCCAAACCATCAAGGAGATTCAGCGTCTCGTCAGGAGACTAGCCGCGATCAGACGGTTAATATCTCGAGCTGACGATAGAAGTTACCCAATCCTATAAGCGTTGAAATAGAACAAAGACTTTAGTTGGGCCCCGAATGCAGGTGAGCTTTCCTGGAGCTGAAGACCCACCTCTTAGACCTTCATCGGATGTCCTTAGTCAGCTCGGGCGACTAGCTTGAACTATACCTCGCCACTTCAGAGTGGGTCGTCAGCTCGGTCCTAGTCAAGCTCGATGGAAACAGCCAACGACCTATCTACTACACCAGCCATGTCCTATAGGACCCCAAGGAATGATACCCTTGATTAAGAAGCTCACGCTCACCTTGGTCCTCGCAACTAGAAAGCTACGACCATACTCCCAAGACCACACCGTCAAGATAGTCACTAATTAACCACTATGTTAAATCTTTTCTAAGTTCGATGTTGGAGGACAAAGGTTCAAGTGGTCGGTGGAGCTCAGTGAGTTTGACGTGGTGTACGTCCCAAGGAGGGCAATTAAGGCTCAAGCAATCACCAACTTCGCCTTGGAACTAACGGACCCCGAGCCCGTCCAAAGGCAACCAACCTAGATCCTCCACGTTGAAGGATTGGCAAACGCCTCTAGGGAAGGGGCTAGGATATCCTGAGGGATCCCTTTAGGTAGGTTTGGAAGCATGCCTTGTGCCTAGAGTTCTCAACCACCAACAACGAAGTGGAGTACGAGGCATTGCTGTTTGAACTACATTTGGCAATCAAGCTATAAGCAGAGCGCTTAGAGGTGTTCAGCGACTCCCAGCTGGTTGCCAGCCAAGTCAGTGGAGGGTTTGAAGCTCGAGAGCTGAGCATAGCCTGGTATCTCACCGAGGCCCGCTGATTGATCAGTATGACCAATTATTTCAATATCTCTTAAATCCCTTGCAACGAGAACTCTAGGACTGATGCCTTGGTGAAGTCCACCAACCGATGGTTGCCACAATCGAGGTGGCCAAGGCCACTCACCCGAATTGGAGGGATGATACACTGCACTATAAGAAAGATGCCACCCTCCCGACCGACAAAGGGGACACTTGTCGGGTCAAGAGGGCTAAAGCATGGTATGACATCATCAATGGATGCCTTTACTGAAGAGCTTTCCATCAGCCCCTACAATGATGCTTGTCAAGGTCCGAAGCCGACACGGTACTCGCCGAGGTCCATGAGGGGATATGTGACGAACACATCGGGGGATATACCATGGCTTTCAAGATCCTCCGCCCAAGTACTACTTGCCAACCATGCAGGCAGACACAATGGCCTACATGCAAAAGTACGTAGAATGCCATATGCATGCTCGCATTCCTCACCAACTGGCCTTGCCACTCTCTCGACCTACTGCGCTTGGCCTTTTGCATAGTGGGGAATGGACTTTCTTAGCCCATTCCTACCAATTGTAAGTCAATGAAAGTTCTTGATTGTCGGGGTAGATTATTTTACTAGATAGATCGAGGTCGAGCCTTTAGCCTCAACCACCATGAAATAGGTGGAGGGTTTCATCTAGAAAAACCTCATCACAAGGCTCGACATCCCAAGAGTCATAGTTACCGACAATGAGTCGTAGTTTAACAATTCCAAGTTCAAGGCCTTCTGCCGAATTATCAGATATAATTAAAGTTCAACTCAGTCGTTCACCTATAGGTCAACGGGTTGGTTGAGATGACTAACAGGAGCATACTTGAGGGACTAAGGAGAAGGATGACCGATGCCCTAACCACTTAGGTCAAGGAGCTCCCAAGTGTTTTATGTGCCCTATGCATGACCACGAAGACCCTGACGGGAGAGTCACCCTATTTTCTGGCCTTTGTCACCGAAGCCGTCCTACCGCTTGAGGTGGTTTTCCCGACCCTGAGGATCGAACACTTCCACCCCAAAGCCTCAGAAGTCGGCCTCAGGGAGAACCTCGACTTGTTGGAAGAGCATAGAGCCGAAGCACACTTAAAGATCTGCACTACCAAAGGGCAATGGCCTGACTCTACAATCGAAAGGTCCGACCCCGATCGATCGGCATAGGAGACCTAGTCCTCAGGAAGGCCAAGGTCAGTGATCCTGGACACTCCCGTAGAAAACTTACCTCGAGATGGGAGGGTTCATATCGTGTCGCCCGAGTTATCCATACGAGACTTACACTCTAGCGATAATGGATGGGAAGATCCTCCTTGGAACGTAGCATGTATCATATTTGAAAAAGTTCTATATCTAAATAACAAACTAAAGACTCGAAGCACCTTAGGGCATTTCAGACAATGAAGTAAGACATCTAAAAAAGCAATTTTATTTGATGAAGCAGAAAACTACATGAAATGGTCGCCCGACCAACACAAGATGGGGCTTTAGCGCCCAAAAGGGAAGCTATTATAGAGTCAGCTACTTCTCCGAGGGGGTGCTATCGTTGAAGGGTTGGTTGAGGTCTATCCCCACATTGGCGTCCTCAGGACACTTGGTGAATGGGTCCTATTCGATCTCTACCTTCGGATACTTTCCCCGCAGCCGTTCGAGTGCCACCCAATACCCAAACTCGTAGTTAATTCACCCCATCTTTTTAAGGCCTGACTCGAACCCCCAAGACGCCTTGTAAGCGGCCACCATCCTCAGTCCCTCAGCCTTCAGCTCAACCTTAAGGAAGGTTGTTGCCTCGGTTAGTGACAACACAAGGCCCTATCATCTCCGGCTCCATCCAAGCTGGAGTGCAAGATGTCGACCTCCTGCTCGAGGTCCTTTCGTTGGCTCCTAAAGGACTATAGCTCGGCCCACAACTTCTCCATGGTCCCCTCGAGCTCCTTCACCCGACGCTCGATGACCGCAACCAACTCCTGACTAGCCGCGACCTTCAATCCCTTATTGGTGGCCCAAAGTGCCAAGATTCTCTCGTGTTGGTGTCGAACTAGCTGACCCACATCATGGATCTGATCGATGCGGGCACTCATAAAATGAAGCCCTTACAAGAAAAAGGGGGCAAAGCTAAAAAAAATTAAAAAAAGAGAGAGAAGAAGAGAAGGGTTGTTTACCCAGATGGTCATCTTGCCGGCCCTATTCATAACGGAGGAGCACTTGTACACTTGCTTTGCTAGGGCAGGGTGCAGATCCCCACGTAGATACTCCATGGACAATGGACCCTCGGTCCAAACTTGGGTCGACTCAGAGATTGTTGACCACCTCGACACCAGAGGATCCTCGCCTTCAGTGGTTTTCAACCGTGTCATGATGGAGGCAAAATATTTATCCGCCCCTACCCGGTCCTCCACCTTGCACAAGTCCCAGATGGTGTCCCCCGATCGGGGGCCTCCTCGATCTCCACTAGCTCTTTCCCCTTCCCGGTTGAAGCTCCAATGGTGCTCTCTAAAGCATCCACAGGTTGCTTGCCCGCCTCCTTCTTGTTGTGCTTCTTTAGGCTCGCCCCCTCACTAGTGCTGGGGCGCTTCTCAATCATAGAGGTAGCAGTGGTAGATGCATTGGTTGTCGACGGTACCACTAACCCACTATCGGCCCCATCTTCAGACTTCATCCTTCCAAGGTTGAACATCTCTGCATAATAAAAGGTACGATTGGAAAAACTCAGTATGCCAAATAAAAAGGAGAAGCATATCCTGGGGTGTCGGGTTGAGGCCTGCCTCGGCCAGCCACCCCTCGTTCATGTCCTTCACCCCTAGAAGCCAAAAGGATCCCTCGGAGGACCTCGACCAGTTTGGTCTTGTCGGTTGAAAGCATCGGGACTATGTTGTTTACCATCCGAGAGGTCCACTCGGTCGGAAAGCTCCAGCCTTAATAACGAGAGATAAAGAAAACCTTGACTTCCAACCTTTGTTGCTGGAAGGAGCAACCCCCACTCGAAACCTGGTACGGGTGGTTAGGTAATACCCAACTTGTCCCCAACTCAATCAGAAGCAGGCCAAAAATAAGTCTCAAGTTACCACAATGCCCGACTCGTAACATTCCCACAAAAGGCTACCAGATAGCACCACGAGTTGGGTGCCATTTGGGAAGGTGATATCTGCTACCCTTCGAGGCACACCTCGATCACGGGGTGCAACGGGAACCTTAGACCCGCTTTGAGGGCATCAGTCAATAGAGTGAAACCACTCATCGGGCACCGCGTAATCTCCATTAAATCTTGGGGATCATAAAAGGTCATACGACAGTAGGGCAGAAACCACATGCGATATACTCATTCGCGGTACGGACAACCGCCAGTGGTGCCTGTGGTATTAAATACCCGAGCAGGAGACACAACACACATTGATAATGAAGGTATGACTAGCCGTTGATGCATAGGTATAAAAACCACCTTTGAGAACAGCTCAAGGGGAGGCTCTCTGGCAAACTCTCTCCACTCTTACCTCAGAAAAAGGAAAGGCTCCGACGCCGGAAAAGGGTGCCGAAAGCACTCTCATCCATAGTGCTAACTTAGCTATCTTAAGGACCTTGTCGGGAGGCTCCCCTCCCCCCCTCCCCTCCTGGACGAAGGTCTTTTCTTACAGGAGTCCGACCATGACACAAAGAAGAAGATCCCCCACCGCTGCGACGGCCCGAGTCGAGCAATCTTATTACGTCTTCTCCAAGTTCCACACTCTGCTAAGCTGATCTTGTGCGTGCAAGCCAAACCACATTGTGCTAAATAATAATAATAATAATAATAATAATAATAATAATAATAATAATAATAAATTCGAGCTAGTGTCAAAGATGAGTATTTTTCATAACATCCTTCATCATAATATTTCTCTGCACTGTTGAAAATAATGATATATACCTTTTCGAAATATATGAAAAAATATTGGATACACAATATCATGATAACCAAGTCGTCATACTTTCATATAAGACTGGAAATTTTCAAATATAACCTCCTGTAATTTCAAATTGAAGGGAAACACATGAAGTTTCATCAACTTTTAGAAGAGCATCAGTGATGTTTTTTTATGACTTTGAAGGGGAACATGTGAAGAGCATCTATGAAATTTTATCCCCATTTGAATAGTCAAATGTATAAACTAAATAAACACTGAGCAAAATCTGTCAGTCAAAAAACCTTATACAATCCGAGTTCACAAATAAGTAATTTTTCAAAACCTGCTCCCCTAAGCTTCCAATTTCCATCTTGGGCTTCTCTACTGAGTGCTCATGTATGGAAATTAAGTGAAGGTTTCCTCTGTCTGCAGCACCAATTACGGGTTCTATCTACATTACACATGTAAGACGCAGTAGCCAACCTTGTTTTCAGCCCAATAGGTCTCCAACCTTATTGGCAAAGTCATCTTCATCCACCTCGTATTCATTATCCTCGCATTCAGCTGCCTCATGGTTAACCACTTCATCTTCACCATCGAGTAGTTCCTTGGCGATCCTACCCAGTTCTTCCGCCTCGTCAACCGTCGTACCCTTGGATGCTTCAGGGACATTTCCACCATCCTGGGCAGGATCCCAACCATGATCATCTGCATCTCTTTGATCATCTCCTTCCCCAGTGCTTGAAATTGCACTCTTCTCGGCTGCAGCCTCTCTTTTCCTCTGGAGAATGACACTCAAAGGCAGTGGGCCTTCAAAAGAGAGGGTGGATCCATATTCCCCAGTGCTTGAAATTGCACTCTTCTCGGCTGCAGCCTCTCTTTTCCTCTGGAGAATGACACTCAAAGGCAGTGGGCCTTCAAAAGAGAGGGTGGATCCATATTCCTGATGATCTGCAGTATAGTTGGAACTTAATATTTTCTCGTCGTGGGAGGAGGTCTGAGAAGCTTTTGCGCCTTTAAGCTCAGCAAGACTCTTTCGGCCCCGAAAATCTGACGGGTAAGCAACATCTTTTCCCGCTGTCTGTCCACCAGATGTCCTCCTGGCTCTGGAGTTTGAATCCGCATGCAACCTGGCGTAGCCTTCCTGATCGTTCATCAGCAGCCTGGCTGGCAGTAATCTTCGTCTTTTCCTTTCTCTGTCGGTGTCTGTCGCAGATACTATACTTTCGAGGGCAAAACTTTTGGCTCTTCCCCTTCCGAGAGACTGTGAATAATGCTGAGCACGAGAAGCATCAGCATGAACAGGATTGCGGACCCGTCCCGAATCTTTTGGTCTTCCTACTTTCGATAACTGATGGCGGAGATCACAAGGATCCAACTCATCATCATGGCTCTCCTCCCTCGGTTTTCTTTTCTTCCGCATTGATGGTCCCTCCTCCAAAAGCTTCTCATCCCGTCCGTGCAAGCCCCTGTGCTGATCTGTCTCCAACCTTGCAACTGGTTCATCATCTAACTCATCATAGCTCTGCTCCTCCCTCAATTTTCCTTTCTTGAGCATCGATGATCTGTACAAAGTCCTCTCGGAGGTGGTCTTTTGCTGTTCCCGCCCATGTAACCTCACGCACATATCGGGCTCCCTGTTCTCACTGTACTGATCTTTCTCCTCCCGTTGATGGTCTGGCTCGGGGTCATTGTAGTGATCTGGAAAATCCCAAGTCCTTCCACCTTGAAGCCATGCTGCAGCACACTCATCTACATCTCGGAAGAAATCAGAATCCTCCGTATGATCATGAGAAGACCTACCACCCTTGAGCTCTTTAGCCTTCTTAAAATGTTCTAGGGCCTCCTCCATGGACTGAAACCGATACTGGCGGTTAGGACTACAACCAGCTATTTCAGTTTGCATAGGCTTTTCCAGGGAAGGAGGCATTTCAACACCTTTGACGGCAATTGCACCAGGAGGAGTGCTGCTTTGCTGGTCCTTGTGAAGGTCTAATGGACTACCAGCTGGCCGCCGTCCATGTCTGAAAGGACATTCATCACCTTTTAAGCATTTCCCCTTCATGAAAAAATAGCAGGGAATAGCATTCTTGTTGATACTATTAGGAGGTGGACGATCTGCAACTTGAACTGCTGTTGACGATGAAGGTTCAGCAGGCACTGCCACGGCCCTGGGATTTCCAAACAGCCATTCAAGTGGCTACAAAAATTATGATTAGTTAGGCCTCCAACTAAACATCCATCCATCAATAAACCAGAACTATATCAGATCAAAACAAGCTGCAAGCCAAGCCAAAGATTATGATTATGTCAGTTCAAATACTTCAGTGAAAACATTCGCATACCATTCAGCGAGACATTCACAAGATTATTGCCCATCATAAGATAAGGATAAAGTAATTTCCATCATCGGCCCGTAGAAAGAATGACTGAAGTGCTCAAAATTTCTAATGCGATAAAACAAGAGAAGCTGTGATGACGCAGGCAATTATGTGGACTGCTAAATGTGCAATTAGTAATAAACAAGCGACTCACTCGATGACGGAAAGTACACCTTGGATTCAAGCAGTTTCCCTTTAGCCAGTACGAGCAATCCTTGGGGTTAAACCTGGCACCTTCGCAGTGACGATACTCACATTTACTTCCCTGTATAAGAAACAGCTTTAGTAGATTGTTTAAAGATAATAAAAAGTATTTGCGTAAAACAAAAAATTTGCAGAAACCATAGTTGTGCAAGTATAGCATGGCATGCATGTATGTAAAGTTGAAACAAGTAGTTGATGTAACACCCTCCAATTAGTCTCACATCACAAACTATTATGATTTAGATTGGCTTATGAGTATACTGCTAATTTTAGCTTAAATATTTAAGTCAATGGTTTAGGCTCAACATAAAAAACAAAAAAGGGTTAGTTATCCCATCAGATCATCTATACTTAAAACAATATTTTAATAAACCCAAACTAGCAATGTTTTCTGGGACTATTTTTTACATTAAAAAAAATCAAATTCTAAGTAAACTCATTCAACAATAAAAGCATTTTACTAAGTTATGTTTTTCAAAAAAAATATATTTTATGCATATAATTTTTTTAGGATTTTAAAACAAGTGAGCACTATTTAGTTACAACCGAGTTACCATACTATTGATTAATTTGGTTCATCTCTTCGAGGGCTTGGTTTGATTAGTCCTTTTTTTTTTTTTTTTTCAAACTTCCCTGTTTTTGGTTTGGTTCTGTGAAATCCAAGGCAGAAAACCAAACCAGAATTTTTCTTCCGAGCCAATATCATTAGTGGTTGACTGAGAATAATAATGTCTAGAATAAACTCAACTTGCATTCAGTGTTATCAATAAAAATTATAATCCTACACCCCTTATAAGAACAGGCCTAGTGTTTGAATGAAAAAGGAAGCCCTAATCACATGCCTTTTTCAGGAAGTTATTACTATTGGTGTGCAAACCAAACCGACCAAATTGCAAATTCAATTCAAGTTATCCAGTTTTTAGCATGAATTGGTTTGGTTCAGAAGATCAATACATTACAAAATGAAACTGAACTGAAATAACTAAAAACCAATTAAAAGGTTCAACAAATCTAATGCTCGGACTACTAAACAGCGGAAGGAGCATACCGATCAATTATAAAGACAAGTATATTTGTGAAATGTGCAAAACATGTAAATCAATATAACTGATCAAATAGAAGCTAGGAACTTTTTTTATTGTAAGTTCAAGCAATAGAACAAGAAATGACAACAAAAGCAGAAATCATGAACAACCAGACTTTCTTTTACCAAGAGGTGTATGTTGATGCGTCTCATCGTCTCATCATCATTCATTACAAATTCACACCCATTTCCAACTATTTACATCAAACATTTTTATAAGCATGACATATGCATGCATATAGTAATAGTTCATAATTGAGAATATAAAGCACATTTCAGTTATAGTCTTCAAACTAAAAGACAAAATGTAACAGACCAGACAAACATAGCACGGCTGAAACAGCTTTAAAGAAAGTTCAGTTGTCTTTTGTGTCAATTGTCTTTTGATTCTTTTTACCAAAACATTTGTGATTCAAGAAAAATAAGGTAAAAGTGAACTGAATTTTGAAATCCGGTTTAATTCTATCCTCCACCTGAACCCCTTCTATTTTCACATATCAGAAACCCTACAATTGCATATTCATTAAGAAAAAATCAGAAGAGATTTTACCGGAAACCAAACAAATTCCGATACAGAAACATCGGAGAAGAAGATGCAAACCCTGAAGCACCGGTCTACAAATTAAAGAAAGAAACAAGAAAACAGGAAAAGGGGAAAGCACCTTCGTGCACGTAATCGGGGACGCGATGAAGTAATAACAATCAACGTTCCGTTTGAGGGCCTCCGCATTCGCAGCCAGCGGGCGGCTCCGTATCCGGCCACCGCCTGACGACATTGCCCCGCGGCCTTGCCCGGACCTACTCATCGGCCTCCGAACCATGAGGAACTAGGCGAGGAGAAACGGATCTTCCCTTCGCGTCACGATCTACTCCGCGATTTGATGACGGAGCTCAAGAGATGAAGCCAAAGGAGGACAGGGATCGATTCAAGAACAGCGTCGCCACGAGCGAGTGAGAGGAAGGGATAGAAGAAGAAGAAGCCGATGCTGAGGGGGTTTTGGACGAACCGCGCGCCATTTATAGACGTCAAACACTTTTTCGTCATTTTCAAGTAATATATTTTGTTTTGTGCTTTTTGTTTTCAGAAATATGTTTGGTGTTATTAAGAAAAAGATTAAAAGGAGATAGCAAGAAATTTATAATTTCCTTTAATTTTCGGAATTATAATTTATATAAGAAAAGAAAAGAAAAAAGGAATGCGATTGGTGACTCCAATTTTAGTTAATTGTTAGATTGCCATATATAAAACAAGGTGAAAGCTTTTTATTTTAAATTAAAATAATAAAAATATATTTAAAACTTTTTTCAAGAATAGTGGAAGTACTTCTGGAATATACAAATTAAAACAAAAATTTACCCATATATATATATATATGCATAACTGAAGCATCTCAAAAACTATTATAATGAACAATAAAGCAATTATAATCATGGAAAGAAATGACAAGCTTTAATTTTCATTGATATTGTGTATGGAATATATACAAAAAGAAAATATTATAATATATGATAATTAGATTATTTTTGTCATTTAAGTAAATATATAATATATGTTCCAATCATGTTATGAGGAATTTGTGATTGGGAAAATCATAATTATATTTTTAACATAATAAATATAATTAAGAGAATAATGACAAAATTATTTATTTTCCATCTTAACATTTTCTTTTTAATATTATCATTCCTAATGCAACCTAATAAGATGGTGTTTTTGTCAAATACATTTAACTTAGACTCATGCAGAAAAAAAATTACTAATTAGACAAAGATTTTCGTAAGAATATTTATAAGTTGGCCAAAAAGGAGATAGACTCATTATTTTTAAACATTGATACCAACAAAGTAGAAATCAACTATCATATTCTTCATCTAGTATTGGTTCAATATATATATATATATATATATATATATATATATATATATATATATATATATATATATATATTGGTAAGATATTATGATAATATATAAATAAAAGATTAGAGGAAAGATCGAGTATAACAAAATTTTCCAATTCTAGAAGCAATGGCATTGTGTTATCTCCTTGAAATTAGAAAGTCGAGTAGTATATGATGATTCTTACAATCATAAGATATTAAATAATTAAAAAGAATAATGTAGGCACTAGTAGATATTTATATTCTGCTCGATTGACATGGGAGTGTCTAATTTATTATAATCACTTCATATAGATCTTTATGATTTTATAGTATTCTATATAATCCATAATGTTGTCTCGTAGCCTTTAATCAGCTAGCTCAAATATCACAGCTCATAAGCATATTCCTCATATAAAGTTAAAGTTATTTTAATATGCTTTAATTCATAACTAAGGATGTATTAAAGGGGTTAGTTACCAGCTGTAAAGCACTTAATTCCATAGTTCTCCATGTATGTAGGGTTATTTGATGTACTAGTACTTATTTTAGTGTTTTTAGATTAGAGAGGATTTTAAAATTTGATTTGTATTGGCAGAAGCTCATTTGGAGTTCTCTCTAAAACTCTATATCTCTTGGACACTTCCCTTAGTAGTGAGTCTTTTATTCTAAGTTCTATATCCTTGTTTAATATCCTTAGGGTAACAAATTTTTTGTTCCCTTTGTGATTTTAAACTTGGTGGTGAACTACTTATCGATTTTATGCAAGTCCCATCTTTAGTTTGTTTCTTCTCAATCTAAAAAGACTTATTGCAGCAAATACAACTACGTAAAGTTTTAAAAAAAAATTTATCTTTATCCAATAATCTCAGTTGACCTCTAATTAGACCTCATGCAAGGAGCCCATCAATGTTGGGTCTCATCTGATGAGAACATGGGCTAATTTGATAACTCATATGTAAGATCCCTTGTATCATTTGGAGACTATTATCACGGATAACAATGTAAACAAAGTATTTGATGAAATACTCATGTTTGTATGTGTCCTTCGGTTTGTGTACATACCTTATTCACTACTGCAAGTAGCGGGCTTGCAGTAGGCTTAGCTGCCCTAGTTTAGTTTGCTTTGTGACCGATTTTGGCTTGTAAATATGAGTGTGTCTTGTAAGTACTTGTGGGAACTTCGATCTATAATGGACCATCATCCTTTGTGTGTAACCTTTCTAAGTTTATAATGTCCATGGGTGTAATTTGTATCTAGCTTTATAAAGTGTTTTCTTGAGCAGTTGCTTGTGAATCCCGTTGGAATTGCTTCTTCTGGCCCGTTTTCTCTTTTGTAAGTCTAAGTGACTTTAGGAAATCTCAGGGAAAGCCGACCTTTGTGGACGAACACGCATGAGTGCCGCACGGCTTAGGCAAAATCAGCTAAGCCCGTGACATTATGGTATCAGAGCGAGACAAGCATATGCAGAAACACTCGCCATACAAACGTGGGGGACCTAACTAGGTTGTATGGAGGACAGCCAGCACGCGTAATTGTTTGGGGAGAAAACATATATTAAGATGTAGAAAAATGAGTCACTCAGAGGAGTGAGCATCTAGGTTTGGCATTCAGAGGAATGACTAACCCTTTACGCGAGAGGCACCACGAGGACTAGCAATCGAAGAAGAATACGTAGCACACAAAGATTGGGATGGTTGAGTTTGAGCTACGGCTCGACGTTGGCAACCAAACTTGATGATACTCAAGACAAGCGAGGCGCTTGGTGAAAGATGAGACCGTGCAAAGTGAGAAGTGGGCGCTTGGTGAAAGATGAGACCGTGCAAAGTGAGAAGTGTTATGCAATGACCGAAAGAGTTATTGAAAGCTTATAGAGGTGAGGAGAATTGCTAACTTGAAGGATTTGATACTCATGTAAGGGCTTATACACGGATGACAGAGTGTTCGTGGCCATCCCAAGGCACAATCGGAACTCGGCGCCATGGAGCATCAAAACTTTCTCTTAGGCATGAAAAGGATATATCCGTAACCGTAAAGTGTGTAACAAGTTCAGCACATTGCTAAACCTTGAAGGGTGCAGTGGGGACTATATTGGTAAAGGTCGCAATCTAGCAAGTGCATTTACAGTGGTAGAACAAGGCACAAGTTGTTCAACAAGATGGAGTAGTCCAAAAGGGATGGTGGTTTTCGAAACTTTCAGTAGGAAGAATGTAAAGAGAAAAGTTACTCCAACAAGACAGATATCCAAGAGAGATAAGTCATAGTTCTCTAGAGAGAGAATCATGTGCAACGAACTGGACATATTGAGGAAGAGTTATTCAAAGCAATATCTCACTGAGCGAGTGATGAGGAGTCATCGCATGATCTCGAATGAGGTAATGCATTGGTGGATGCATTTCGAGATTAAGTGGGGGGAGCAATCTAATGTAACATCATATGAAGGCATATTTAGAGTCGATATGAAAATCGAACTCAACAGAGGGCTGAACCGTGGAATAGTGGACGCGAGGGCCACTATCAACTCAATGCAAATCGAGGAGCGGAGTGACTTGTGTGGAACTTGGTGAAGTATCCAAGTCACATGAAGGGAGTTGACATAGAAGATGGAACATAGAGCGGAGGCACGGAGCTTTCCTTGGACAGAGGTCAAGGGCATAAACTCTTATAGAGGCAAGAGTGGGATCATGTTATTCCATGGGTTCTTTATTCTGATGGGGTGGGCTTATCTTGCATGGTGCCAAAGATAAAGAGAGCTTTAAGGCACATGCAAGTTACTTCAGAGATGCATTTGACAGAGTAACTAAGACGATTCAACTTACGGAGGCAAAGTTGGGATTAGGAGACCTTAACACGGGGCAAGAGGATGCAGAGGCGGGTACTCTTAAAGAATATGTCACAGTGTTACCATTCGAGTTGTCAAGAACAAGTGGTGCATAATAGAGATTATGCTGGTAGGGGATAGAGGTCCAGGATCCAGACAATGGTGCACCAACTCTAGCGAAAGACTTCAGGAGCTACCATGCGATGGACTATTCTAGAGCTATGCTTCGTCTGGATGTGACCCAAGAGTGGGTGGAAGGTGAATTACCAAGGGAGCAAACAAAAAATCGGAGATGGTGGAGGCCCTATAAAGTGATGGTATAGGCTACACAGGGAGAAGTCGTAGTTCGAGTTTATCACACGAGAACCTGTATATAATGAAAATGTCACCAGGAGGTGACATCGTGTAGCGGATCATGGTAGAATAGTTCGTGGCAATGCAACACATGCAGTCGTGTCCCGTGAGGGACACGATCATGTGGAGGTATGATCAGGAGTTACTCGGAGCTCCACTTTGGTGTACGATATAATAAGAAGAAGAGTTGTAGATTCAAAGGGTGAATACTATGGTACCGTAAAGGTGGGTCTTCCGTGTGTGCGCATCAAATCTTATATCAGATGAAAGCCTTGGTCATCAGTATATGGGGCTATGTACCATCGAGGGAGAAGTCAGATTGCAAGTGCTAGTGAGTCCTATTGATAGGACTTGATTATACAAAGGTATGATCGGAGCGGTTGGAGGGTTGGACTACTTTAGTGCTCACATTCGCTTAAGGGAGCCCGATAAGTCAGAGGACAAAGCCGAGTAAGCAAACGTTGCTACCAAGGAAGCTAAAGAGAATAGAATCAGCGTGAGCCCTATAACAAGATGGTAGAGGTCATACATGAGAGTTGCAGTCTGTCTTTTTATTGACCAAGGAGAACTGTTAGGAGGCTACCAAAAAGTAAAGTATCGGTTAGAAAGGAGGTGGCCTCGGAGGAGCACCACAGAACCGTAGAGGTGGATCTACCGATCGTGAAGGAAGAGATACAAATGCAAGGCAACGGATAGTAGGGCCATGGGCTTAGCAGTGCCATTGTATCATAGAGGTGGGACTTCCGTGGAGTCATCGATCCCTTGCTCTCATAAAGGGAGAGCATTGGTCGAAAAGGGGCTGAGGAGGTAGAGAATGCAGAAGCAAACTCCAAGTACCAAGACATGACAGAATGGTAGAGGCCAAGGAACTTTATAAGACTGGTGTCGATGGACTTCTCATCAAGATAGCCTAAAGCGAGGGACTATGGGTTGATACAGGAGTGCTCGACCAATGAGTGAAGTAGGCAGTACATAGTACTATATATTTTTTACTCAGAGGAGTAGGCGACAAAGGTGGTGGAGAAGACGGTACAATCCTAGAGGCAACTAGAACTATCAAAGACTTACTCCAAGTTGGGGGACTCCATGTTGGAGTAAACTTTTTTGCTCTTTTCGAGTGAAACTACTTACATTCTAGAAGTTTAATGGCAGTGGGAAGACGAATCACAATAGCTAACTCAATGCAATGAGTGAAAATACTTCAAGTGCTTCAGAAGTATGAGCAAAGAGCTGACGAATGTTAGTAACCAGCTCAATGCATGAAATACAAACTTGAGGAGATAGGTGAAATCAAGTAACCTTTGCCTTCTTAACTTAGGAGAATGGACGAAACTGAGTACCCCAATTTTCTTAACTCGAGGAGGTGAGTGAAGCCAAGTAGCCTTGCCTTCTCAACTACGTAGAGAATGTTTGAAGTTGAGTATCCCAATTCTCTTACTTATCCAGCAAAGGAGCTCTGCATAGGTTCAGTGACCCTTCAAAAAAAGCTTATGGAAGAAAATAGTTGTCAAAACCTCACCATTGGTGATCAGTACTACTGAGAGTAGATTATCCACTTCATTTTCCAATTGAATGCCAATCAAAAGCGAGAGTGATGCAAACCTACTTGGAAGTGACTACTAAACATGGAAGAAGGATTAATAGGTAAATATTATAGTGGAAGGACCTAAAAAACCTTAAAGTCTACAAAGCGATGCTCGTTAAAGTTTCAACAAGCATTCATCTAATTCAAGCAACATAAGTATATTGTGATAATGACATATAATAAGACAGGTCTTTTCCTTCATCAGAAGGATCCACAAGAGTCAACAAGGATCAGCACAACTCAGCCAATCCCACACCAGATTCAATCATTAGTGAGTTGAAGCAGCATGGCAGATCAGAGTTCGACTACTCAACAACAGCGGTAGAGAGCGGTTGGGAGCCAAAGCAAAAGATTAAAAATTCAGCAAAATGCGAGGAGATACAAAGTCTACGGTGGCTTCGACGAAAACGTCAAAGGAATAAGTGGGAGAGAATATCACGGATAATAATGTAAATAAGGTGTTTAATGAAATACTCGTGTTTGTTCGTATCCTTCGATTTATGTACATACCTTGTACAACAAGTAGTGGGCTTGTAGTAGGCTTAGCAGCTCTAGTTTAGTTTGCTTTATGATTGATTTTGGCTTATAAATATGAGTGTGTCTTATAAGCACTTGTGGGGACTTCGGTTTGTAATGGATCATCATCCTTTATGTGCAACATTTCTGAGTTTGTAATGTCTATGGGTATAATTTATATCTGGCTTTATAAAGTATTTGCTTAAGCAGTTGCTTGTGGATCCCGTTGGAATTGCTTCTTTTGACCCATTTTCTCTTTTGTAAGTCTAAGTGACCCTAGGAGATCTCAGGGAAGGCTGACCTTTACGGACAGACACGCATGGGTACCGCATGACTTAGGCAAACTCAGCTAAGCCCCATAACACTATGGCTTAGTGGTCTAATACGTACATAGTTGATGAGTCGAGTGAATTATTATGAGATACTAATATTTAACATATGATTAATGATACTTGACATCAATGATACCTAACGTCAGATAGTGATAATAATATAGTTAATGATATCTAACGTTAAACAATGATAGTAATATGATTAATGATACATGATGTTATATAGTGATTCTATAGTCCCAGTCGTATATCTGGTCCTTAGACATGAGATACCAAAGATATCTTATTTGAGTACTCCTCCCTTTAACACTAGACTTATAGGTTTCGAAAGTTTCAAATCTGGTACAACTGGTTATCGGGATTGGTAGCTAGGTATCGGGACTTACGAAGGCTATTGAGTGTTAATAGAGTATCATCTACTCTCAGTATCATAAGAGAAATATCTTGTATGCTCTCGCTTAGGTAAATCCCTAATCAAGTTAGTTAAATTGAGAGAGAAAGAGTTCTCGAGAGAATCCGATTAGAGCATAACTTAGACAGATTTTATATGTGGCCTAACAATATCATGCCTAGTATATGGTCTCTAAAATATTAGATGGATGAGAGATTATGGATATATGGTAATTGAGGATAGACAGGTCCAATGGATAAGATCTCATATGCCGTTTGGGGACTATGATACAATGGTCTAGTACATCTATAGTCGATGAGTCTAGTGAATTATTATGAGATAATAATTCACTAAGTCAGAAGGAGTTCTGATAGGTATGACTCATGACCAACTCGGTAATGGGCCTAGAGGGTCACACACATATGGTTGATACTTCAACTAATAGAGGATTAGATATAAGTTATCCAATTAGCCTGTGTTCTCATTAGATGAGACCATGTATTGATGAGTTGCTTGCATGAGGCCCAATTAGAGGCCAAAAGAGATTATTGGATAAAGATCTAATAATCCAAGGTTACTGGATAATTGGATGGAGATCTAATACCCACTAAGGCATAATCCATTAGTGTTATATGGGTGGCTCTCTCTAAATAGGAGAGGAGGCATATAGATGAAAATGTTGCACCTTTGGCCATCCCCTCCTATTCTCCTCCCTCCCTCTATGCAAGAGTTATGAGATTTAGGGCTATGATTGGAGGAGTATTACTGTAATAATCTATCATATTGATACCGCTAGAGAGGAAGACATTTGACCTCCTTCATCCTCTCCATCCGGATTTGAAAAAATAGTGATATATGATCTCCTCTTAAATGATGCGATTTTTGGTTTTGCGGCTTTTTCTACGCACCAATCTTTGCATGATAATTTTGATCTACGTAGGAAACATGTTTTGTTTTAATCTTTATTGCACATGTGATGCTCCCGCTAAGGTTTCCCAACAATATTTGTATGCCACACCGAATGATCATAAACCGTCACCTGATACGATTAGGCCCTTATCAGTGGGTCCAATAAGTCACAATAAGATCTATGTGTGTAGCAACGCATCTCCATGTCTTGTGATCATCTTTCCTATCATCATTGATCTTGTCGGATCCTCAGCGCATCACCATGCGCTGCGATTGCCCACCATGACATTATGGGTCCCGTTGATACCTCCACGCTCCCACCTTGTCTCTTCATATAATTACAACATAATCATAAGCATGCAAGCCTAATAATAAATGAGAAAAACGAATGTTAGCAGGCTCCAATAATAATAATCATATTTACATCATAACACATGGCTCATGATCATTCATCCACATCATACATCACATTACACATCATCATGTAGGACTACTAGATAACTAAATTAATTAGACTATTTAATTAATTATTTTTTAAAAATCGAGATATGTCAGAAATTTTTAGAATTATTAAGGAAATTTTTAAAATTCTAGATAGAAAGATAAATCTTGGAATTTTTAAAATTTCTAGGGTTAGAATAATCTTTTTGTCTAAAAAAAGCTGTATTCCCCTTTGGCTCCTTTTAGCGGGCTGTTGCCGTCCTTGCCCCTACGTAAGCGACTGCCCCTACGGGCGAAAGTTGATCTGGTTGCAGGCACCACCTCCATGGGCGCCCTTGGCCACAGGTGGCATGCCCGTAAGTGGTCGCCTCTCCGCCCACAGGTAGCTTGCCTGTGGGTACTGTGTTCACTGTAAGAATGTGAAGAATAGTTCTACGTGATTCAATCTCATCACATGTAGTTTAACAAACTAATCTTTTACACGAGCAACTTGGCTCTAATACTACTATTGTAAAACATAGTGGGAGCATCACATACATAGCGGAAGAAAAAAAATAATACAGGTTTCCCATATATATCAAATCGTCATACAAAATTGGTGTACGAAAATTATGATGTGTAAGAGACTATTACCAAAGGAGATTGTATATCCCTAAAATTTAGATCCAGATATAGAGGATGAAAAAGGTCAAGTAGCCCAAAAGCTTACAACTCTCGTATAGAGGGATAAAGGAGAATAGGAATGGTAGCCAAAGGTGTAACCTATTATAATTTATGCCCTCTGCCTCCTATTTATAGAGAGCCACCAAAAACTCTAATGAATCTTGCCTTCGTGGATATTGAATTTCCATCCAACTACCCACTAATCTTGAATTATTGGATCTCTATCCAATAATCTCAATTGGCCTCTAACTGGTTCTCATGAAAGGAGCTCATCGATGTTAAGTCTCATATGATAAGAACAGGAGCTAATTGGATAAGTCATATCTAATCCTCTACTCGCTGAAACATTCACTATATATGTATGACCCTCTAGGCCCAATACCAAGCTGGCCATGAGTCCTTCTTATTAGAACTCCTTTTGACTTAGTGAATTATTATATCATAATAATTCACTCGACTCATCGACTATGTACATATACCACTAAGCCATAGTCCCCAGACGACGCAGGGGATCTTATCTATTGGACCTGTCTGTCCTCAGTTACTATGTATCTATAGACCCTCATCTATCAAATATCCCAAAGATCATATATTGGGCATAGGTCTTATACGAAATTCGTCCGAGTCTCGCTCTAATCGGATTCTCCCGGAGAACTCCTCTCTCAATCCGAACAACCCCAGTCGGGGATTTTTTTGAGTGATAACACATGAGATATTACTCTCGTGATACCGAGTGAATGATCCTCAATTGATACTCAATAGCCTTCGTAAGTCCCGATAACTAGCTGCTAATCCTAATAACCAATTGTACCAGATCTAGAACTTTCTAAACTTGTAAGTTCGACATCAAGGAAAGGAATACTCAAACATGATATCCTTGGTGTCTCAAGTCTAAGGATCATATACCAACTGTGAATACAGAATTATTGTCTAACGATAGGGTATTTTTATTATCTAGCATTTCGTAAGCGGATCAATCATTGAACTCATTATCTAATGAGCACATATATTGTATCCTTAGTGTCCTCATACAAGTGGCTTTGAGATCAGTCGCCTCCATCATATGGAAAGGTGTGCAGTACACTAGTTTGTTCAGTTATCT
The DNA here is from genome assembly GCA_021527575.1 of Ensete glaucum. Classification (NCBI taxonomy): domain Eukaryota; kingdom Viridiplantae; phylum Streptophyta; class Magnoliopsida; order Zingiberales; family Musaceae; genus Ensete; species Ensete glaucum. Next base: position 36,707,186 of record CM038559.1, on the reverse strand, counting down.
CAATGTCTCTCTCGAGTAACCTATGATCAAGATTATTTAGGATCTATGTTTAAAAGTGAATTGATCTCATTATCATGATCTTATCACGATCTGATTCTTATTGTACAGAACTAAGGACATAATATATATTCGATAAATAATATAATATGAGAATATATCAATAATAATAATGTAAAGAGACTATGTAGCATGTCACACGTATCATCACTCATATGATTGACTTATAGAGTACTTGTAATCAATAGTTTTCAATATGCAAATTTGAGAACTTGAAACCATAGGCTTATGGTTCATACAAGGTGTTTAAGAGAATTGATAAGAATGCTTATGAGATTGAGTTACCTGGAGATTATGGGATGTCATCAACATTCAATGTGGTTGATTTAAGTCCTTATCATGGTGGTAGAACAATTGAGGACTTGAGAACAATTCTTTTTGAACCAGGAGAGATTGATACGTTAGTGTCTAATTTGCTACAATCAGCTCGTGTGGATTTTGCTGATCCTTTGGTATTCTCTATAGTCCACAATATTGTCTTATAGCTTTTAACCCAACCCATTCAAATATGAGTATATTCCTTAGACAAAGTTAAAATTGTTTGAATGTGCTTTTCTTCATGATCAATGAATGCATTAAAGCGGTTAGTTACCAGTTGTAAAACACTTAATTTCATAATTCCCTATGTAAAATTGGTTGTTTTATGTACTAGTATTTATTTTGGTGTTTTAGGGTTAGAGAAGGTTTGAAAATCTGATTTGTATTGATAAAATCTCATTTGAAGTTCTCTTTAAAACTCTATATCTTTTGGATATTTTCTTGAAAGATATATTTTTTATTTTCAGTTCTGTATTCTTGTTTAATATCCTTGGGATGATGAATTTTTTGAATCTCTTTGTGATTTTAAACTTGGTAATGAACTAATTATCGATTGTATGAAAGTTCTATCTTGAATTTGTTTATTCTCAATCTAAAAATACTTATTCCAGTAAATACAACCCGACTTTTGATTCTTTTTTTTCAAATTTTATTCCTCATATGTCGACATCCTTAAAACATATAAAATTTAAAAAAAGAATCTAATAAATATCCAAATGATTTGATATAAATTAAGATAACTTATTCACTATATATTAAATATTTGGAGGAGTAATCGATAAATATTATATAAACAACTTATCACATTTAGTGATAAGGTAATGTGTTAGAGGATCAGATCATACACAAGAATCTTAAGTGACTTACCAAAAAGAATGGATAATTTATTAAAGTACTCGATGATATGTCAAAAATAAGTTGGAAGATCGTTGGACTTGTTCCTGAATGGATGAACGTATGTTCTGGTGGTATGACCACCCAAGCATATTCTAGAGCAATGATGGTACCATTAATGTCTTCAATTTTAAATATTTTTTCTTACTTTACTTCATAGTTTTTTTATATTTATATTTTTTTCTTACTTTACTTGGTAGGCCTTAGTTGGGTTTCTAAATTGAATGTTCACATTATTAAAATATGATAAGGATAACAGTGGTCCTCCTCCTAAATCAGATGACATGGCTCAAGGAGAACCAATATAGAAGGACGAGGCCAGATGACCAATTTCCCCGACCCTGCCCTCTGACACACATAAGCGATGTGTCACAAATGCGCAAACAAACCCGAGGTCTGGTAGCATCGAATGTCATGCAGTCACCATCAGGTTTCATAAGAACCTGAGGGAACCACATGATAGCAGAGCAGAAGCAACATGCAACTGACAACATAAATAGTCGTCGACGCTACCTGCAATATTAAACAGGTTGACAGAAAATGTCAGAAGTATGATGAGGTCGAGACTTGACCGGTCGATAACGTACATATATAAAAGTGGCACCCCAAGGGCCCTCAAGGAGGGGCTCTCCCCCCCACCCCCACTAGCTCTCTCCCTTAGACTCTACTTCAATCAAAAAGAGAAGCTTTGGCGTCCGAAGAAGGGATGCCAGAGTTCAACCTTCGAAACAACCCTAACATGATTGTCGGAGGGACCACCCCGGGAACCCACCACCCAGGAGAAGGTCTTGTCTTGCAAGAATATTCTAACAAGGTTAGAAGGATTTGCATCAAAGTTGTAACCCGAACATTCACACAAGCCGACCTCGAACTGCCAGCGTGGAGCCCTTTTTATGCTCGTGGCCTAAACCTCGTTGTGCGGACTCACTGGACGCTATGGAGCACCCACAATATTTGGCACTATAAGGAGGGCCATCAATGTCACAAGAGCGCTCGACGCTTATCAATCCTAGAGAGGATGTCCCTCTTGCAACGCAACCAAGCCTTCGACCCCCGCCTCCACTCTCTTTATTCGGAGATAGGAACATACCTTCCCACACCCAGGGGCAATACTGGAGCTTACTTAATGACCCTGGGCTAACTCCACCCCCACCGAACCCAAGGACCCTGGTGGTAACTCCTAAGGCTTTTTAGGGGCTTACCAACCAAGTCCAGGCCATAGCGGGAATACTTCAAGCAATTATCCCCTACATCTCGTAGCTCGCCCAACAATTGATCTCATGACCTCTGGTAACCCCCCTGCCTCAAATGAGAGCAACACCACCACAAAATGAGCCACCACCGACGACCCACTCTACAAACAACCTGCCCCATTTCTCCTCGGGATCTGATCACACCCCCTCGGGCGATGCAGCTAAGCGACCAGAGCCCGCGTCTAGTGTATTGGCTTATAGCTTTCTGGACCCCGACACACTCTCCTCCGACTCCACTGGTTCTCTAAGGGAGCAACTGTGCCTGGTGAATCAAAGGATCGACGATGTCCATAAGACCCTAAGGACGAAAGACGAGCATGCCGAGGGTCCCCTCCGTGGCTCTCCCTTCATCCAGGAAATTCAAGATGCGTCTATTCCATCACACTTCCGCCTCCCGATGCTAGAGTCATGTGATGGCATCTCCGATCCAACGGAGCATGTGGTTGCGTTCTATGCGCAGATGACTCTGTATAGCACCTCAGATGCCATAATGTGCCAAGCTTTCCCAATGACTCTCTAAGGGATTGCCCGAGGATGGTACAATCGGTTGCACCCTCCTACATTCACTCTTTTAATCAACTCGCAAGGGAGTTCGAGGGTAACTTTCTTTCTAGCGCCAAACTAAAGCCAATCACTGCACCCCTCCTCAGGATGAGACAAAAGGAGGAGGAACACCTCTGACAATACCTTGCCCGCTTCATAGACGAAGTCAGGGCCATTCTCGATGCTCACCCATCGTTGATCATCTAGGCTTTCATAATCAGGATCAGGCCTTCCCACCTTTTTTGGTAGCTTATGGAGCGACCCCCCACAACTGTACTAGAGATGTTGTAGAGGACCAACTAGTACGTCAATGTCAAGAATTTGGTGGCGGAGAAACATAAAGATCAGAAGTGCCCTCGAGTTGAACCCTCTCGGGGTCCACCCTCTGGGCTCCCAAGGAGGAGGATAGAGAGAGGTGAGTAGACCATGCTCCGACCGCCCAATATTCCACTCAACTCCAATCGGATAGAGATCTTCCTCCAGATATGAGAGAAGGGACTCCTCAAAACTCCCAACCTGCTGAGGTCTCGAGCCGAAGACTGGGATCGCATATGTTACTATCACTTCTACCGCGACTACGGGCACGATACTAAGGAATGCTATGATTTGAAGAACCAGATTGAGGACCTTATATATTGTGGCCACCTTGATCGATACATAAGGAAGTTGCGCGCGCCATCCCTCTATCCAAACGGTCATATGGAAAGGCACATCGATGTCATTGTGGAAGGCTTGACCGTGGGTGGCATTAGCTCCTCTGCAAAAAAGGCCTATGCCCGTGCAGAAGTTTAGAAGAGGCCGCGACCCTGAAGTGATCCTGGGTTCACCTTCGAATCCAAGAGTGAATACCTAGATGACGACGATGCCCTGGTGGTCATGGCTCATATTGCAAATGCTTATGTCAGGCGCATCATGATAGATATAAAGTGCTTCACCGATATATTATACCTTGATGCTTTTCACAAGCTCGGAATGACTAACCAGGATCTCATTCCCATGACTTCAACTTTTATAGGGTTTACCGGCAATGCAATAACTCTAGTAGGTGTTGCAACTCTCCCCGTAATTTTTAGTGATGAGCCAAGAACCAAGACCCTTATGGTTCATTTCATGGTGGCGGGCCTCCCCTCAGCTTACAACATGATCATCGGGCGGCCAACCCTCAACAAGCTAAAGGTGGTCATCTCCACATACCATTACAGCATGAAGTTCTTGACTAGTGCAGGCCTGGGAGAGATCAAGAGTAACCCCCAAGGGTTAAGACGATGCTACTTAGTGGCAACAACCATCCCTAGGAAAGGCAAGAAGGCTCCGGTTCCCAACCCCTATGAACCTCATAGACCCGACACTCAACCCGAGCCCTCTGAACCAATACTGAAAGTGCCGCTGGAAAAGGCTAACTCGAGGAGGACTGTGTGGGTCGAGTCAGCTCTACCGGAGGACCAATGCTTTCAGCTCATAAATTTCCTTGGATGTTATTCCAATATTTTCGCCTGGTCAACAAGCGACATGCTGGGCATAGATCCACGGATTGCACAACACCAACTGAACACAACCCTTGGAGTTCGACTGGTGTAATAGAAGCCAAGAAAGTTCACCCTCGACTAGCAAAAGCTCATTGAAGAAGAAGTAGATAGGTTGCTGGAGGCTGCAGAGATTAGGTACCCGACTTGGTTATCTAATGTAGTTCTCATGAAAAAGGCTAATGGAAAGTCGCGCATGTGTGTTGATTACACTAACCTTAATCAAGCCTGCTCGAAGGACTGTTATCCACTACCGAGGATTGATCAACTGATAGACTCCACCTCTGGGTATAAGCTCCTCTCTTTCATGGACGCGTTCTTAGGATACAACTAGATCCGAATGGCCCCTTAGGATTAGGAGAAGATGACCTTCATCACACACCGAGGAAACTTTTGTTATAGGGTAATGTCGTTCAAGTTAAAGAAAGCAGGGGCTACCTACCAGAGAATGGTCAATCAACTATTCAATGACTAGCTAGGCAGAAATATGGAGGCCTATATTGATGACATGATCGTCAAAAGCAAACAAATGCAGACACACTGCATAGACCTTGTCAGGACATTTTTGACCCTTAAAATGTTCAGAATGAAGCTCAATCTCGCTAAATGTGTCTTTGGCGTGGAATCGAAAAATTTCTTAGATTTATTATTCACCAACGAGGGATAGACGTGAACCTGGAGAAGATCAAGGCCATCACCGATATGAAACCACCACAAACCATTAAGGAAGTCCAACGCCTCATTGCGAGGTTGGCAGCAATAGGGCAGTTCATATCTTAGGCTGGTAATCAAAGTTACCCCATTCTACGGGCGTTAAGGCGGAACAAAGATTTCAGTTGGGACCCCGAGTGTGAGCAAGCATTCCAGAAGCTCAAGGCCCATCTCGTGACCTTACCTCGGATGTCTTCGGTCGACCCAGGCGACCAGCTCAAGCTATACCTCTCCGCCATGGAATGAGTCGTCAGCTCAGTTCTGATAAAGCTCAATGGGAATAGCCAGCGAGCCATCTATTACACCAGCCATATCTTGCAAGGCGCGGAGGAGCAATACCCTTCGATAGAGAAACTCGCCTTCGCCCTAGTCCTCACGGCCTAGAAGCTAAGGCCCTACTTCCAGACTCATACCATTGAGGTAGTCACCGACCAACCGCTACGCCAAATTTTTTCCAAATTTGACATTGCAGGATGAATACTCAAGTGGTCAGTAAAGCTTAGTGAATTCGATCTGGAGTATGCCCCGAGGAAGGAAATCAAAGCCCAAGCCATTGTTGATTTCTCCTCGGAGCTTACCACTCCAGAACCCCCTCAAAAGAAGCTTGCATGGACCCTCCACGTCGACGGATCGATGAATTCCTCTAGGGGAGGAGTCAGAATAGTCCTGAGAGACTCCGACGAGCAAACCTAGGAACATGTCGTGTGCTTGGAATTTTCAACTACCAATAACGAAGCGGAATATGAGGCATTGCTGCTCGGACTACAACTAGCCACCGAGCTACAAATTGAACACCTAGAGGTGTACATTGACTCCCAATTGGTCGCCGATTAAATCGACATGAGCTTTGAGGCTCGAAGCCAAACATGGCCCGCTATCTCTCCAAGGCCCGTCGATTGATAGATATGACGAAGTACTTTAAAATTTTCCAAATCCCACGCCTTGAGAATGCCAGAGTCGATGCCCTGGCCCGGGCAGCCTCTGTTGATGCAGCCGATGAGTTACAGACCACCCCTAGCCTCTACCAGCTGACGGTCACTACAGTTAAAATAGCTACTACAGCAGCACACCTCGACTGGAGGGAGGAAATACTACACTATAAGAAAAATGCAACTCTCCCAGTGGACAAGGTCGCCGCCCGACGAATCGAAAGAATAGAAGCATGATTTGACACTATCAATGGACGCCTTTATAGAAGAGCTTTCAGCTAGCCCATGTTAAGGTGCTTATCGAGATCCGAGGCTGATACAATGCTTGTCGAAGTCCACGAGGGGATATGTGGTGAACATATTGGAGGGCATACATTGGCTTTCAAAATCCTTCGCCTTGGGTACTATTGGCTGACCATGCAAGCAAATGCAAAATCTTACGTCCAGAGCAGCGTGGAATGCCAAAAGCATGCCCTCATTCCTAGCCAACTAGCCTTGCCACTCTCCTCGACTCACTGCACTTGGCCTTTTGAGCAATGGGGGATGGATCTCCTCGGCCCATTCCAATAAACGGTTGGGCAGCACAAGTTCCTAATCGTCGGGGTGGATTATTTTACTAAGTGGGTTGAGGTTGAGCCCTTGGCCTCGATCATTGAGAAGTAGATGGACAATTTCATCTGAAGAAACATTATAACGAGGTTTGGTATACCGAAGATCGTAATCACAGACAATGGGATGTAGTTCAACAACCCTAAGTTTAAGGCTCTTTACTAACCACTAGATCCAACTAAGGTTTAGCTCGATGGCTCACCCCCAAGCCAATGGATTGACAGAGGTAACCAACAAAAGCATACTAGAAGGGCTACAAAGACAAGTAGCAGGGACTCCGACCGCTTGGGTCGAGGAGCTCCCCAGCGTCCTATGGGCTCTGCGGACGGTGGTGAAAACCCCTATAGGGGAGTCACCCTATAGTTTGACCTTCGACACTGAGGCTATCCTCCCTCCCGAGGTGATTTTCCCGATGCTAAGAATTGAAAACTTCACCCTCGAAGCATTAGAAGTAGGTCTTAGGGAAAATCTCACATGCTCGAAGAATGCAGGGCCAAGGCGCACTTGAAGAACCTACAATATCAGAGGGCGGTTGCCCGACTTTATAACCAAAGAGTCTGATCCTGATCCATCAGTAAGGGAGACATAGTCCTCAGGAGGGCCAAGGTCAGCGACCCTGGACACACTCGAGGAAAACTCACCCCAAGATGAGAGGGGTCATGTTACCCAAGTTATTCGGGATGAGACATACACCCTATCAACAATGGAATGGAAAACACTCCCTCATACTTAGCATGTATCGAATTTGAAGAAATTCTACATCTAGTACAACAATGTTGACTTGACAATCAAAGCCATTCATACAAAGTAAAGTGTTCAAAAAGGAGACTTCATTTGATAAAAAAAAGCTATCGAATGGTCGGGCAAGACAGTAGGAAGCAAATCTTCAAGCGCCCAATATTCCAAAAAAAAAAAAGAAAAAAATGTTTATAAGGTTGGCTACTTCTTAGAGGGGGTGTCATTGTGGAAAGGCTGATCAAGGTCCGTCTCAACATTGGCATCTTCGGAACACTCGATGAAGGGGTCCTGCTTGATTGTAATATCAGGGAGCTTCCCTCGAAGTTGCTCAAGTGCCACCCGATACCCAAACTCGTAGCTGACCCTCCCCATCTTCTTGAGGCCAGACTCGAACCCTCGAGATGCCTTGTAGGCGGCCACCACCTTCTGATCGTCAGCCTTTAGTTCAGCTTCGAGGAATGCTATCGCCTCGGTCAGTGAGAGGATGTCGCCCTCCATGCGAGCTCGATCATTCCGAGCCCCATCCAAACTGGAGCACAGGAGCCTGACTTCTTGCTCAAGCTCCCTTTGCTGACTCCTGTGGGACTCCAGTTTGGTTCGCATACTCTCGATTTCGCCCTCTAGCTCTTTCACCCGCCACTCAATGGTCACAGCCAACTCTTGGCCATTGCCAGCCTTTAGGTCTTTGTTTATAGCCTAAAGAGCTAGGATCTTCTCATGTTGGCTCCAAACCAGTCAGCCTACATTATGGACTCGATCAATAAAGGCACTGACAAAGTGAAGCTCATGCAAGCAAAAGGGAGTTAAGTTTGAAAGAATAAGAGATGAAGAAAAGAGATGCTACTTACCTAGACAACCGACTTGTCGGCCCAATTCATAAGCTCCTTAGAGGAGCACTCATACACCTGCTTCGCCAAGGTAAGGTGTAAAGCACCCCGCAAGTACTCCCCGAACAATGGCCCCTCAGTCCAGAACGGACTAGATCTGGAGATGGTCGACCACCTCGGCACCAGGGGGTCCTCACCGGTGGCGCACTTCAACCGCATCATGATAGAGGTGAAATACCTATCCGCCCCCACTCAATCTTCAACCTCTCACTGTTCCATCATAGTGTACCCCCACTCGGGGACCTCCTCGACTTCCACTGTCCCTTTGCTCTTATCGGTAGAGGTCCACGCGGTGCTCCCAAAAGCATCCGCAGGTTGTTTGACGGCCACCTTCCGAAGGGGTTTCCTCAAACCCGCCCCCGCTCCGAAGCTAGGGCACTTCTCAACCATTGACACCCTGGTATCCCCTGCTGTAGGCATGCTGGCTACCGATGGCACCATCGAACCACTACCCGCTCCACTGTCAGATTTAATCTTACTAAGGTTAAACATCTCTACACAACAAAAGGTACGATTAAGAAAAACTCGAACCCAATATAAAAATGGGAAAAACATACCCCCAGGGACAAGGCTGAGACCCACCTCGGCCAACCAGGCCTTGTTCATGTCCTTCACCCCCCTCGAAATGGAAAGGATCCCCTAGAGGATCTTGACCAGTTCAGTCTCATTGGCTGACAACACCGGTACGGAGCTGCTCACCGTCCGAGAGGTCCACTCGGTTGGGAAGCTCCAGCCCTAGCAACATTAAATGAAGAAAATATGTGACTTCCAACCTTTGTTGCTAAAAAATGCACCGCTCACATGAAATCCGCGACGAGCAGCCAAGTAATACCCGGCTTGCCCTCGACTTAGTCGGAAGCAAGCTATAAATAACTCTTGGGTCGCCCTTATACCCGACATATAACACTCCTACAAGAAAGCTATCAGATACCACCACGAGCTAGGTGCCATCTGGGAAGGAGAAATTCTCCATTGTTCAAGGCACGCCTCAATCACAGGATGCAATAGGAATCTCAATCCTGCCTTAAGGGCATCGGTCGACAGACTGAAACCACATGAAAAAGCATCATAAGGATGCTCCCCCGGCAGGGGGACATGGAGTTTGTACTCCAGAGGAATGAAATAGTTCTTCCTCACCTCGACCAACCGATGAGTTATCACGGTCGAGTCTACATTGAAAAAGGATTGCATCGTCGCCAAGGTGTCAGCGGTCCCAGAGTCGCCCAGAGCACTGGACAACGAGACGACACCACTAACACAGAATCCTCGAAGGGACGACTCAAAGCCCTAGACCTATGGGCCAAAATTTTGATCGGCCAGGACTCATAGTGGGAGGAGGCAGAAAACATCCGACTTGCTTGAGAAACCATCGGGGGAAAAAGGGAGGGGATGAAGGTCGATAGTGTTGGTGTAGCCGGTGCCAGAGATGATGAAGAAACAACAACAACAGGGAAGAAGTGTGCAGAGTAAGAGAAGGCTATGAAATAATAAGGGGAGGGGGACTAATACCTCACCCCAACACCTATTGGCACTTCACCTTCCCCAAAAAAGTGGGATAGCTCATCATGATGCCTCGTGCTCCATGTCTGACGAGTTACCATGTGAGACACACATCACCTCATGAGTGATTTTGATCAATAAATAAATATTTCTCAATCCTAAGGAGAATCTCTCTGATCTTTAACAAGCAAGCTCTTAGCCTCGCCTTAGGGCTTTTAGTCTTGACCATCAGCAAGCGAACCCTCAGCCTCGCCTCTGGGCTTTCAGTCCTGACCATCGACAAGCAAGCTCTCAGCCTCGCCTAAGGCTCTCAGTCCTGACTATCAACAAGCGAGCTCTTAGCCTCGCCAAAGGGCTTTCAGTCTCGACCATCAATAAGCGAGCTCTCAGCCTCGCCCTAGGGCTTTTAGTCCCGACCATCAACAAGCAAGCTCTCAGCCTCGCCCAAGGACTTTTAGTCTCGACCATCGACAAGCGAGCTCTCAGCCTCATCATAGGGCTTTTAGCCCCAACCATCAATAAGCGAGCTCTTAGCCTCACCCCAAGGCTTTCAGTCCCGACCATCAACAAGCGAGCTCTCAGCCTTGCCCAAGGGCTTTAAGTCCCGACCATCAACAAGTGAGCTCTCAGCCTCGCCCCAGAGCTTTTAGTACCGACCATCAATAAGCGAGCTCTCAACCTCGCCCTAGGGCTTTTAGTCCCGACCATCAACAAGTGAGCTCACAGCCTTGCCCCAGGGTTTTCAGTGTCGGCAATCGATAAGCGAGCTCTCAGCCTCGCTTCAGGGCTTTCAGTCCCGACCATTAACAAGCAAGCTCTCAGCCTCGCCCAAGGGCTTTCAGTCCCAACCATCAACAAGCGAGCTCTCAACCTCACCCCAGGGCTTTCAGTCCTAACCATCAATAAGTGAGCTTTCAGCCTCGCCCCAAGGCTTTCAGTCCTAACCATCGACAAGTGAGCTTTCAGCCTCACCCCAGGGCTTTCAGTCTCGACCATCAACAAGCGAGTTCTTAGCCTCGCCCAAGGGCTTTTAGTCTCGACCATCAACAAGCGAGCTCTCAGCCTCGCCCAAGGGCTTTCAGTCCTGACCCTCGATGAATGAGATATCAAACTCATACGAAGTCTCTTAGACCAACTACTCACAATACAGCCCTCGCCCTCGCCCTCGCCTGAAGGATCAACGGGCTACTCAAGGTGACACAACCTCAAACGCATATAAATCCCTCCATCATACCAATCCCGTGCATAAAGGATCCTCCCCCTTGCTTTCTAGAAAGCCTTAGTGGAACCTCCTTCTCGGGGGGGGGGGGGGGGAGGAGAATTATAGGGATAATAGTGGTCCCCCTCCCAAACCAGACGACGTGGCCCAAGGTAAACCAACGTGGAAGGACGAGGCTTTCCTGACCCCGCCCTCTGACACACATGAGTGACATGTCACAAATTGGTAGACAAACCCGAGGTCTGACAGCATCGGATATTGTGCGGTCACCATCAAGTCTCATAAGAACCTTAGGGAACCACACGATAGCAGAGCAGAAGCAACAAACAACCAGCAGCACAAACAGCCATTGGCGCTACCTACAACATTAAACAGGCTGGCAAAAAATATCAGAAGTATGATGAGGTCGAGACTTGACCGGTCAATGATGTACAGATATAAAAGTGATACCCCAAGGGCTTTCAAGGGGTCTCTCTCTCTCTCTCTCTCTCTCTCTCTCTCTCTCTGATTCTACTTCAATCAAAAAGAGAAGCTCCAATGTTCGAAGAAGGGATGCCAAACTTTACCCTTCGAAACAACCCTAATGTGATCGTCGAAGGGACCACCTCGGGAACCCACCACCCGGGAGAAGGTCTTGTCTTGCAGAAACAGTCCAACGAGGTTAGAAGAACCCGCATCAAAGTTGCAACCCGAGCATTCATACAAGCCGATCTCGAACTGCTAACGTGGAGCCTCTCTTGTGCTCATGGCCTGAACCCCGTTGTGCAGATTCACTAGATGCGATGGAGCACCCCATAACAAAATCCTTTATTAAAAACATCTCACCTTATGTTTCTAAGTTGCTTGATACAACTTGTAAGACTTTGAGTGTATCAAATGTAAGATTTTCTCATAAATTTAAAAAAATAAAAAATTATAAAGAATATTAATATTTATTTATTTAAAAAAAGATTAATAGTGAAAATTGATAACTTGGAGGATAGAAATATTAAAAGTAAAGATACATTAAAAAAAAAAAAACTGTCACTAGAAAGAAAAAAAAAACAGGCAATATGACTCTCTATTGTTCGTACTTCTCACCTATGTTTACTTAATTGTCTATCATTTTTTAAAAATATTTGCTTCTCTCAATATACTAAAGTTTACTAATAATTTAAATAACTACTAATTCACAACCCTCCTAGGAATGTATCTTCTCGTGGGTTTTATCATTCATCTGGGTAACATGGTATAGTCTAGTTTTAAGATTTGTTTACTTAAATTCAAATGTATCATAAATACATCAATAAATCTCTAAAATTCATCAAACATCACATTAAATTGCAATGACGCAAGAGCATATTGAGCTGAGTCTGACTTGGGTCCAACCAAACCACTTATTTCAAATTCAATTTCATCCATTTTTCTTCTAACATAAAATTTAAACTACTTGATTTAGAATCTTAAAACAAATGACGAAATACATAATGCAATATCACGTGATTAAACATTCGCTTCACAATTATTTATTTAACATGAAGTTTTTTTTAAAAAAAAAAATCTAAGTTTATAAATTCGTAAAATATTAATTTTAAGAAAAAAAATTTCATAGAAATTTGTTCTGAAAAACATGTCATATCTTAATCTACCACATAAAACTCAATAAGGGTCATTATTTAAACTACAACCTAAATTTGAGAGCAACTGAGAACAACAGTATGTGTTCGAAATTTATGACGCCAAGCATGCATCAGGGGTTTCTTTGAGACCATAAAAGGTGGCCTTGTGCAAACATATTGAAAACACAATACAACCAAGAAACACAATTATGAAATATATTGTTCACTTCTTAACTATATCAAAATCCCTAATTGATTGCTAGATAAGACAAGATTAGCAATACTACTAATTATTGATGACTCCATAATTTAGTTAAAAAGTATATTGGTAATCAAAAGCGTGGATGTTAATAAAATCTCTTTATCGTGAGTATTGCTTTTGTACTGATTTCATATGAATCAAAACAAAAGAATTTATTTGCACCCGGTCGGGTTTTGACTCGAATGAAATAAGATTAATTTATATATATTATATAGACCATTATATTTCTCGGACATTATTGCCCGTTATTAAAGGGAGTTTTAAGGTTTGGTTGACATCGGAAGATTTGGATCAACTGAGCATTGAACGGATTAGTTTTGGATGTTATGTGCGAGAGATGAAGAGAATTTAAGATAAGGACATATTCGAAGTTGCTTATGGTTGAAGAGTTAGAGAGTCAAACGTGACCAAACGTTCGTTAATCCAATCCCATCTACCCAAAAAAAAAAAAAAAAGGATGTTGTTGTTGTTCTTGCAACAACAACAACACTAAACCCGTAGACCATTAAACCCCTTCAAAGCCTGATTGAAACTTTTAAGAGTAGTCCAAATACAAATAATTTTGAATGCCAAACTGCACCCAATTTATAGAAGATAAATAGAGTAGGCATGAACAAGGGTGTGTGTCCAGTGATTTGGTGCACACAAACGCCTATGTCGACTGATGCCATTTTCCAGATGTGGATATTCCTTTTGCTCTGCTCCCTAAGGAATTAGTATCTCAACAAGATTCTATTTCTTAATAAAAAGGATACAAATACAGTAGATAGGAAAGGAAACCACATTATCATTTTGTGGGGGGGGGGGGGGGCAACGAGGAATTGTTCTTATTCTTTTAAGGATAAAGAATTCAAGTTCTTATCGAAGGAAGAAGCCTGCAAGCATACGTGCAAGTTCTTATGAAGGAATGAGAACGTAACAAATAAATAAATAAATTTAGAAAAATATTTTTGTTCATTCTAATTATTTGTTTCATCATTAGTTTAGATAGAACCAATCAGGAATATTCAACCCTCCTATAAGTAGTCTATTCATTCGATCGATAACTCATTATTTGTCTTTATCAATACAAGCATACGTGCACCAAAAATATTATCTATTATCTATTTTGGATTAAATCTATATCATTTTGTCCATTCTATGTGGATATAAGAGTCGCATTCAAGGATTAAAACTGTTTCTAACTTTTCTATTCGTTTATCGATATGAACCTAAAAAATATTGAGTTAAAAAGGTAAGAAAAAAAAATAATATTTTTTTGGAGTTAATACAATAAGATAAGATGTAAAAAAAAAAGATTCTTATTTGAAAACAAAAATTTTAATCATCCGATGGACCCTGTCGTGAACTAGGTGACACGATTGTGATATTAATGTACCACCCTCATGGTGCTATGCTTTCACCTATTGTTACAGTGGATGAACTGATACCATAAATTAGTCATGTGCAGTCATAATAATCCTATTGTATCAATCACCTAACTCAAGCCACTTGTAAATATTTATTAATCACAACCATCAATTTGAGAAGATGAACAATAGGTTTCATTGTCTTAGAACCAACCAACCATTTATCTTGAGTACATGTGATCCATCATCATGGCTATCGATAACTCAATCATTTATCTTCATAACTGGAAGCATACATGTTTTTTTTTTTTTAAATTATTATTTATTTTGGATAAATCCTGTAAAAATTTATTGTGGATACAAGGGTTGCATCCAAGGATAAAAAAATTTTCTACTCTTTTATCGGTACAAAACTGAATATCGATGTGGCACTAGATATATTTATTTTAAATAATAATATTTTTTTAAAAAAACAAAATTCTTATTTGAAAAAAAAAATTCCAATCAGTGATATTAATGTACCACCCTGTGATGTTATAGCGGGTGAACCGATACCATAAAATGAAAACGTGAGGTCATAATAATCGGACCTAACTTGAGCCATTTTAGATATTTATTAATCACATTCATCGATTTGGGAAAGATGGAAAAGAAGCTTGGTAGCAAGATTGAGAAGAATCCTTCAAATTTAACCCACGGACAATTTTTTTTTTTTTTTTACTGATAGTAGAATGTTATTACGTTACTTCGTATCAACACATCAGGATCCTTCTTCCTGAATTAATCATTTTATTAATTTTCAATTATCTTTAAGTGCCTCAAAGCTGCACGTTGGATGAGAAAGGTGTTGTACGTTGGAATGAGAATGGCTTAAAGAACAAAAATAAGCTCTTGGTTGTGACGACGCTGCACGCACCTCCACCAGAGAGGAGAGGAAGATGTGTCGATAGAACTTTCTGCAGTTCGATAACACCACCCAGAAGAGATTGCTCTGATGATATCCATGAAGAAGACATTCCAATCTTGGTTTCTTTAATGGGGTCGGCATTGCCTACTCATTCTCCATTCACGTCATATTCTATAAAGATATGGCCATCATACCTATGAAGATATGGAACAAGTATCAAGGGAGCAAGAAGAAATGGACAATATGAGTCTAAACCAATGCTGCAAAGGCTTGCATGGTAGATCGATCATATAATGGTCATGACTTGAGAAAAATGTGGAAGTTTGTCAACCTTCAGTTCTTTCCCACTAAATAAGAAAGGCCATAAAGAATGATGATTTGATTTCAGTTAAATGCGGCCATGATTCACTTGAACAGATGACATTTTAATTATATCACTTTACAATGAAGGAAAGAAAAAAAAAAAGAGGGAGAGAGAGAGAGAGAGAGGGGATTACCCGAGTCTACAGCATCATCGAGCCAAGAAAACTTTCTTCTTGTCACACTAAACTTGGATTGTTCCTTCAAACCGATGACAAGCACTAGGAGCACCAACTCCAGCAGGAAAATGAAGAAGGAATTCGACCTGTTCTTCTGATGTACTCTGCTTGCTGAGCAGTTTTGGAAGCTTGCTGATTCCTTGTGGCTTCGGCCGCAGCACGTTTGTCTTCAGCCTTGTGTCTTACAGCTGCTAGCTGGTTCATTAACTTCTCATGTGCACACGCCCTCATTCTTTCCACCTCAACCTGCAAATGCAAATGATGGGCATCATCATATCAGAAAACTTCAGCTGCGTGAAAAGAAAACCAGCAATAGCACCAAAGCAAATTCGGTAAACATGCGTATTCCAAATTGAGCGAAGCCAGATTGTTGTTCTTTAGAATTATGCTTAATTTTATCTTAACATAAATTCTAAGAGATGGAGGCGAAACTTGAAATTATGCGAGTACCAGATCACATCTGAAGTCGGAACAGATAGTGGTTGCACCACAAGAACCTCAATTAAGATTTACATAAATATAAAAGCATATCATCTGTAGAAACTACAGTGTGTACCTCAATCTTCCTCATTTCAGCTTCAATTGTAGCTTTTTGATGATTTTCCCATGCTTGGATCTTGATCTCATCTCGTTTAAACCTGGGAATTAATTTTCTTTTAGATAAAAATAATAAGAGAGTAAATATAGAAATAAATACAAATGCTTAACGAGCTTTCTTGAGCAATTAAAGGAGAACAACTCTGAGGAGCGGCATGAGTTTATTTGCACCCATACAAATGCTTAACCAGATTCCTCAAGCAATTAAAGAAGAACAACTCTAAGGAGTAACATGAGTTTATTTGCACAATACTACCTAGCAAGATACTTGGTCTTTTCTGCTTCTTCCCAGGCTGCTGCACGCACTTCGACAACACTTTTGGCTGGCTGATCCTTTGACACAGTCTTAGTTGAAATTGAAGCATCAGTATCTTCTTCTTCCTTGCTGGCCCATGCAGCTATGTTTGTCTTACCCAATTTTTGGCCTAGCACCATTATTTCCCTCCTGGTTTTCCTTTGTAGCTCCTTTTCTGACATCTCCTTATTGTTCAAATCATCATGGCAGTCAGCTGAGTCGGTCTGCGTTGAAACTGGAGCTCTTCTCTGTGGAGTTGCTGGTCGAGAAGAAGTTGGGCTGTAGAGTGGTGAAGTTGCTCCCGCAGGAGTTCCTGTACGAGAAGGCTCCTGACTTGCAATTGGAGTCATTTCTGTGCCCATATCTCTCATGGATACAGACCTAACAGTTGGTGCCGGTGTCATAAATGCAGTTGCACTCTGAATAGATGTGGATGAATCATGCCAACTAAGATTCACTGCAGAAAGTCGCATGTAATGATGACTCCATTGTAACATGTAAGCTGAATCAATGAATAAAATGACAACATAACATGGATGGAAAATCCAATAATTGCAACAGATGCATTTACAATCAATCCCATAAATTATACAAGACTATGCAAGTTTTCCTATCAAGGTAAAGATCTCTTTCGAATCAGAAAATGAAATCAATTTCATTTCTGAAATTTGCAACTTTAACTTAACCTGCTATCAAGAATGTGTCACTTGGGTTTATCACTCACCATATTGGATTCATCTTTGCTATGTCACTATACAGGAAACATAGGATTTTGGATCCTGAAATAATTAGTTTGCACCATAACTACAAACAAGTGACATACGGAACTTGACCATGACAAGCAAAACACAAAAGAATAAGAAAATTAAAGCAGGCACTTTTTCAAAAGCTTTCTATTCTTTTACCGCATACATGAGTAGTGGTCAAAGGTGCTCAGTTGCTGAGTATTAGTCTAAGTTGACAATGATGCAGTACTTGATAATCCAGTTGGTTTGAAAGACAGTTGACGGAAGCTGCCCTCTATCATGACTGAGCACCTATTGATTCCATCTATCTAGTCCTCGAGATTCATCAAGGACATCTTGTAAGGATGAAGACAACAACTTGTGGATAATTTATATGTTATGGAGTTTGCCAATTGCCAGCATTTCTTTTTCTATGTTTGCACTCTGTTAATCATATAATCTGCCGTTTGAAATGTATGATAGCAAAGAACCTGACCTACCAGCAGCTATCATGGCTACTATGATTGTATGAAAGCTTCTAAGCCAGGGCACGCTATATGATGATTTGTAAGGTAATTCATTGGTTATTCAACTAGAGATGGATAACCTTCATGGAAGCAAGAGTTCATGTGATGAAACATGGAAATTAAGGTTGAAAACTTGCTCAAAAACAAGTTAACGTGATTCATACTATGACATTTTATAAATCTTGGATGGAACGCCATATTTGAAACTTCCACGACTTCATATGCTGCTAGGCACTAATTTCAATGCAGATGCTTACACAACTTATGATCTACATCAGAACAGCACATAATAAGATATACCAGTTTCAGCTTTATTCTATTTTTTCCCCTTGATTCCTTTTAGTGTTAAAACTTGAACCTTGACATGTTCCTAACGGCTTAGAAGAATTATAAATATTAACTGAAGAAAAGAAAAAACAATCAATTAAACACAACAAAGAACATTCTATTTACTTTACCAATAACCAACAATCAAGATTAGTATAAAGGTTCAAGAGTTGAACTGGATCTGACATGAATACAGAAAAGAAAGGAAGAAATGACTCAATGTCCATTGGATATAAAAATTCATTAAAAAAAATTATATAGGATGATGGATTTCTACAAATAAGGGTCACTCATAAATCAGAATGTTGGGAAGATTAAAAGTAAGAAGCTCAAAAAGGGAGTGCAGCTGAATATGGATGCTGAGATGGATCAGTGGCATTTAGAAATAATCAAAAAGAAGCTTGCACCTACGTGAAGTTACTGAAAACAATTAACAGCTCAGTTTACCTCTCCTTATGGAACTGTGCTACAATCTTTCTGTCAGACACATTCAAACAGTACTCATGAAGTGTTGACACAGGCACTTTAGTGCAGAAGTGCCAAGTTTGACACCATATTTTTTAAGTGGCTCATGGAAGGGTGATCCAAAAGGTGGAAATGTTCGGTCAACACTGAAGCCAAAACAAAAAAACCAAAGCAGTGAAATTGTACATATCTTCAGAAAGAACAGAGGGTAAGGCTACAAATTATTTCCATGATGTGGTAAAGTGTGATTTACAAGTGGTAAAAAGAAATGAAATTATCCAGTATAAGTTACAGCTAATGTTTATCATGGGGCTAGTGAAGCAAAATTATGAAATTTAATGAGCTTTGGAAGTAAGGAAAAAGACGACTAGGTGGCAAGGTACAATGGTGGGTGTAGGATTATTGGGTCAACAGTGATAAATATTTGTCCCAATGAACTCTGTTTAGATGTTCTATACTACAGCAATTAACTGTTTAGTTCTGCCCTTAGAATGTTTGTTTGAAGTAGAGGATCACAAAAAGTAATGACAGTGTTTAATGACATAATTTCCATAGAATAGTTTGCAAGTGTGTGCATCATTATCTGATATTTCCATAGAATAGTTTGCAAGTGTACATATCATTATCTGATAGCTATCACTAGGGCACAAAAAAGTACTTTGGTTGGTATGACTAAATGGATAATCATAAAGCAAGCAAACAAGGCACAAAGGAGGTGTATGACCATTGGATCATCAATGAAAGATAAATATGCTAACAAACTCTGTTCAGATGCTCAATCCTACAGTAATTCATTATTTAATCCTGTCCTTAAAATGCCTGTTTGAATTACTGTTTGAACTACAGTAATTCACTATTTCCATAGTTTGCAAATGTGTGTATCATTATCGGATAGCTATCACTACGGAACAAAAGAGGTACTCCCACTGGTATTACTAAACCGAGAGTTACAAGGTGAGCAAACTATTTCCTGAAACACCAAAAACTTGTAGGTCTTTGTTTCATCTGTGGCTGATCCTTCTAATTGCTTTTCCATTCTCTAAGCACACAATATCTGATTTGTCATTGATAGTTTGCAATTAAAAGCGATAGTGCATGCGTACCAGTAGGATATTGACTTGGCAACTAAATAGGAATGCAAATGTTTCGGACGATGGTATGGTATAGAATACGATGCAACAACACTATGAGACTGAATCATAAAGGATGGAGCAGACATGATAAAGAACCTATCAGCAGCAGAGGTAAAAGTTAACCAATCATTTTATGAAACAGCAGCTGTAGAATGGGAAGGAAGACAAGCAAAGACGACAATAACAGATCGAAATTACCAGCAGAATCAACCACAGGATTCTCCACCACAACCGTAGGCTTCACCTCTAAATCCAAACGAGGATGAGGCTCTCCCACCCAATTCGCGCTCTTAATCCCACCGATTTCCTTCTTCGCTTGGCTCCCGTCCACCCTCTTAGTGTCTGCTTCCTCTACGACATCCAAAACAACCTTCGCCGCAGCCTGTCGGCTAACGTATCCAGCCAAACCTCCCCTCCTCGCTTGCCCTCCACCGGCCTTACTCCCGCCTCGGTTCGACGTGGGGCTCGCAATCCACTTCTGTGCATCGTCCCATTTCGACGGTGCCGGCTTTGAGAAGGGCGGTACGAACGCTGCTGCAGCCGTTAACCGGTGCGGTGGCGTTCGCTCCGCCTTCTGGAATTCGAAGCCAGATGACACATTCTCCGCTTCGAAAGAGTCCTCTTCTTGTGGCTTAACCCTCGGAAACCCCATGGCGTGATCTCTCGATCGGTGGCCGCTCGCCATCTCCGACGAGGTGGAGCACTCTACATCCTTGCAGCTATCCGCCGCACTGGCCCCTGCAAGATTTCACCAAAGCATTCTATTAACCGAAGCGTAAAAATCTCGTCTTTGTTCAACCAATACAAGAAAGGAGAGATCTTTACTCCCGTCCTCGAACTCAGAGGGAACGGATCTTAAAGAAGTCTTCGATTCGAGCTCCTCCTCTTCCTTCCTCCTCTTCTCCACTCCGAGCAGCATCGCCCGCAACTTCTTAGGGGAGAATCCACCGCCCTAAACCGCAAAACACCAAATTTAAACCACAAATCCAACTAAAACCTTAAGAAATCCCCATCCAAGCCCCCCAAGAAGCGATCTTTACGGTAAACTCCATCTCTGGTCATCTCAAGCTCGAATGATTACAGGAAAAGGCCACGAATCGGAGCGCAAGCGAGCACAAGGGGACGAAAAGTTCCGCAGCAAAATCGATGCGGCGGGGGACCCATGTAGCAGGTTTGGTTTGCGAGTCTCAGATAGCAGTCCTCGAGCTCAGAGAGGAAAAGAGAGAAAGATGGACAGATAAGGCGAGTGATTAGAGATTACCTGAGGAGACAAAGGCTTGTGGATGCGTTCGTAGTCCATGGAATCAGAAATGTGGAGAGGCAGAAAAGGAAGGAGGTGTGTGTGTGCCACCACTGCGTGTTATAGATGTTGATTCAGAAGCAACTCACTATTAATTAACTGGATGGGAATTGCCTTTGTTGGGGGGGGGGGACGGGGGGACCAAGACTCGGGCGTTGGAAGTTACTTGCATCCGGGGTGTTGCTAAGGTTTGGGATCGAGAGAAGCTTTCTTGATATCCAATGAATTCCCTCAAAATCATCATGTATTGGGTATGGATTGCCAACAAAAAAGAAGATTTTGGTACAAATGTAAGATAAATAGAATGGGAAGAAATGATTCACCTGTAGTAATTCTGGCATAGTTCATGCTGTCCTCTTCATCCCCTCAAGTTCCCACAACCCTTGACGCAAAGAGACCTCCCCTTCTTTCCTCGTGTGACGTCTGCAGAGAGACTGGTTTGCATGTACACGGCAACTACATCTGTGTCTGAAGTCTTGTCTTCGTTTTCCCAGCCTGACGCCTGGCGGTCGTTGACTGGCGCCCGGTCGAAGGGAGAATAACTTCGCTCCTTCATGACGGCTTCAATACGCAAATTGAAGGCATTAAAAGCAGCGAGAACGCAGGGGATTCCGGAGGGACGATTCAGATGACAAGACCACACACCAAACTCCCACCTTTTGGATCCAGAGATCTCGAAGAAAACATTCTGGCCTGGGCATGGTCATCGCGTGGGACCTCACGTGTTCTTTGTTCCACCATACGATTCCAGGAAGAAAAAGGAGACTTTGAATAGCTTTTGGGACGATGCATCTTCTTCTTGTTCAGCATCTTGGACTGGGATGCAGTTAGTAAGAGAAGATGAACATTGCCTCTTCTTGGGGATGCATTTGCATTCTCTGCAAGCAAATTTTCTGGTGTGTTAGGCTCATTGACACCTTCATGATCATTGAAATTTCAGGTGCAGCTGTGACTAAAAATTGCGAGGTGTAACTTTTATTGGTTTTACTAAGAGATTGAGAACGGCAAAAAACAAAAGAGAAAGATATGAGAAAAATAGTACTTTTGTCGTGCTTATTAATAAATCCTGAAGAAGAAGAAGAAGTCCAAACAGTCGGAACAAAAAACATGTCGGTATTGTCAAATTGCTGCTGTTGCTACTTGTATTAGAAACTTGCAAATATATATCGGAGAGAACTTGAAAATTATAATAGAAAGGCAATAACTGATAGAAAACAAAGAAACAAAATTTCTCATTCCAATACGTTCTAAGAATTCTCAAATCAGGTGAATTCTGTATCATAGTTATCATAATTCCTATCAAGTCTGAGGTTATTGGTTGAATTAGTAGGTCAATTGATTAGATGGTATGTTTAATTAAAAATATTTAAAATATAAAATAATCTAAAATCTAAAAAAAACAAGATGATTTCTTTAGAAAGTACTCATATTTTGGGTATTTTCCAATTAGTAACCCCATTTTATTTTTGAATATTACTATTTATAATCCCTTTTTATTATTTACAAATCACATGAGGAATATGTCCTCAATTTATAACTTAGTTTCAATAAGATCTTTTCACTCCTTACCTACAATCTCATTTTCTTCCTCCTTTTATTTTTTTTTAATTTTTTTGTCTCCTCATCCTCCTCCTAATTGATGGAGGTGACATGATTGAAGGAAAAAAGATAGATGATGAAATGAGATGAATTTGAAGATCGAAGATGAGGAGGTGAGAAATAGTTTTTAACATTTATTATAACGATTTAATATTTTTAGGGGTATGTATATTCTGTAATAGCCTAGATGACATCATTCTCTATACTAATTGTATTAACATTGAATATGTTATGTCTATTACAAATTATCCATTAGGGTATGTGGGGAGAGTTGGCACCCACAGATTATAATGTAACCCCATTTTATTCTCGGAGATTACTATTTATAATCCCTTTTTGTTATTTACAATCACATGATAAGAATCTTAAATATTCTTAAGTTATTCCTTTATGATAGATGTATATGTCCTCAATTTATAACTTAATTTTAATAAAATATTTTCACTCCTTACTTACAATTTTGTTTTCTTTCTCTTTTTTTTTTCCTTCTTCTCTAAATCAATGGAGGTGATATAAAATAAAAAATAAAAGATAGATGATGAAATGAGACAAACTGAAGATCAAACAGGAGGAGATGAAAAATAAGTCTTAACACTATAATGACTTAACATTTTTAAGGTTATGCATATAAAATAATATCACAGATCATACCAATTTATAGGTTAGGAGTTCATAAGCGAGGGGCGTGAGGAAGGCAAAAAAAACAATTATAAAATTATATGATCCTTTATTAATTGAATAATATATATTATATATTATTTGGATTCTGATAAAAGATATTAGTCAATATTAAATAAAGTCCATATTATATTGAGATATTTTAGGAGATGTCCTTAATGGAAGAAACTCTCCTAATAACTTACCCTAGACCCTCTGCTCTTGTCTATAAATAGACAGGACCTACTATAAACCCAATGCACGACACAACACAGAACGGCAAAGGGGTGAATAGAGCAAGAGATTACGGTTATTATCTTGATCTCCCAAAACCATCAATTAAAGTGGTCCTGTGAAAGGATAGGAAGAAATGAGAAAGGGTCTAGATCTATTCTAGTGAAGGGGTCTAGATCTATTCTAATGAAGGGGTCTAGATCTATTCTAGTTCCTCTTGCAGATCGATATTTGGCGTTATTCAGATCCGACGGGTGGTGCTCTTGAAGATCTAATTGGATCTCAATCAGATGGTATCTAAAGGTATACATCGTAAACAGATATAGTATTATTCGATTTCAATCCTAGCATAATAGTTTTTCTGCATAATAGTTTACATGATTATAGTTTTTATGCTAACAATTGGTATCAGAGCCTAGGTTTTGAGATCAAAAATATTAGATCTATTATTTTTGTTTATGATGCATTGATCTAAATATCTTATTGATCTTTTTTCCTTTTTGTTAAATTTTAATCGTTTGCTTGCGAACGATTCTTGATGGTTGTTATGTGTAAAAGACGTAGCAATATGCGTTTTTGAATCACTGCTGACGACCAGTGTCTGTCAGATCGGCGTCGGCGATCGTCAACGGCGACTGGGTCGGACGTGTGTGGCGATAATTGCATCCAGCGGACAGAGCCACGGTGATCGTGGCGTGGCGTGGCGTGAAGGAGGCCGCGGTGGCCTCGCGCCCGGACGCAATCATCTTGTTGGCGGCGCGACGCCTGTGGCCTCACAGGCGGCGACGGTAGAAGAGAAATTAGGGATTTCTTGAAAAAATTATAGTTTTGCTATTGAATGAAGAATTACAGTTTTACCATTAAGTAAAAAAATTATAGTTTTGCCATTAGGCTTAAATTATAGTTTTGTCATTCATCGAAATTATAGTTTTACCCTTCGACTGAATAAGATTATTTATAGTTTTACCCTTGTGATTTATTAATCCTATAATCTTTTAAAAAAATTCTGTAATTTATTTTTTTTAAAACTACAGTTCTGCCATTATAAAATTGAGAAATTATGGTTTATTTTCTTAATTATAAAATTGATCAATATATAATCTAATAAAATTTAATTATGATTAGATTTTGATTATTCATTGATTTTGATCAATTTATTTAATTAGGCTTATGGACTTCTCCAATTAAATAAAAGTAATTAATTTAATTAAAAAATTATAAATTATTGTTTCTTTTTAGTTTTCTCATATGAATTATTAATTACATGTGTTAAATCTAATTATTAGTTTTTAGATATTTATTCAGTTATTCACATGCAAATATTAGGAATTATGAAATAATATTTATTTTTCACATAAATGCATGATTTATGTATTATCATGATTACAGTTATCATATGAGTTTTTTTATGTTGATTAAGTGTTCAATAATTATTATAGTTGTTATCCTATTATTGAACTGTTTCAGCATAAATTAGTTCAAATGAACTTGATGAATATTCTTTGTAATTCATTTCATTAAGTTATACCTAACCGGTAGCTGCCAAAGTAGCCTAGGATGGTAGACTTATATGATATAAAAGATAACTAAAATCTTATCATTCATAAGGTAATTTAATTTATATTTTATATTTCTGCATTGGTCTTATAGTCACCAAAGTGGTTTAGATCAATGATTTATAAAATTACATTAAGGAACAAGTCCTCAATGACATTAAGGAAATAATATTCAAAATTACATGTATAATTAGGAGATTTAGATAATCCCAAAGGATAATCTATATCAAATAATTATGTGATGGAGTAGGATGATACTATTTTGGATACCTTGCAGTTTAGAATTGTATACCCAAAGGTAGCAAAACTATTCCACAAGGACGGTATTAGTCCTCCATAAATGATATTGTGCGAACACTAGATATGTCAATATTTTTACCCAAAGGTTAAATATTGATGATATCAATAGTTTATCATATTTTGGTAAAACTCAAAGCATTAATGTTATTTTATATTCTGCAGTGGTAATCTCGTCCATACATTCTCATGCTTCTAGTGTCCATGTACTACTCTCTGGATCAAATTATTCAGAATGGTTAGAGCATATGCAATTACATTAGGCGTATTAGATCTAGATTTGGTATTACTTGTTGAAAAGCCTATAGAATTAATTGATAAAAGTATTATGGAACAAGTCAATAAAATGAAGGCTTGGGAAAGATCTGATAGGCTTAGTTTAATGTTCATAAGGATGACAATTGTAAATAATATAAAGACTTTATTACCGATTGCATCTAGTACACGTGAATATTTAAAGGTTATTGAAGATAGATTTAAATATGCTGATAAGTCATTGGTTGACACATTAATGAAAGAACTGACTACAGCTCAGTATAATGGTACTCGAGGAATTCAGGATCACATCCTCAATATGGCTCACAAAGATGCAAAACTTAAGGTATTGGGAATGAATGTTGATGAATCTTTCATTATGTAGTTCATTCTTAATTCTCTTTCTTCTCAGTTTGGCCCATTCAAGATTCAATACAATACAAATAAGGATAAGTGAGACCTGAATGAGTTAAATAGTATATGTGTTCAGGAAGAACTAAGATTAAAGAAGGAAAGTTCATATAATGTACTGACAACTACTCAAGGAGTTGGTAACAAGAAAAGAAAATCGAAGCATCATCCATCGAAGAAATTTATCAAGTCTAGAAATGTTAGACAGACTATTGAAAAGAAAGATATTACAATAAAGTGCTCTTTTTGTGGCAAGAAAGGACATGTAAAGAATGATTGCATTAAACGTATGACTTGGTTCGAAAAGAAAGGTATAAACTCAACCTTTGTATGTTTTGAATCAAACATTGCAGAATTTACTTCTAATACATAGTGGATTGATTCTAGTGCTTCAACTTATGTTACTAATAATATGCAAAAATTATTTTCAATCCGAAAATCAAAAGAACATGAAAGATTCATAATTATGGGAAATCGTCTCAAAGCAAAAGTGGTATAAGTAGGGATTTATCGCTTACGCCTAGAGACGGGTCATCTGATGGATCTGAAAGACACATGTTTTGTTCTTATAATTTCTAAAATTTAATTTCTATGTCTAGAATTGATAAGTTAGGATATTGTATTTCTTTTAGTAATGGTAGACTCAATATATTTTATGATTCAATAAAAGTTGGTTCTGAAATTCTGTGTGATGGTTTGTATAGAATTAATTTGAATCTTAAGTTTGTAAATATATTATTGACCCTGCAATCAAGTATTAGAATGAAACGCAATTCAAATAATGAAATATCTTCTATATTGTGGCATAGACGTTTGGGGCATATCTCTAAGGAAAGAATTGAAAGATTAGTTAAGTATAATATTTTGGAAAATTTAGACTTTACTGATTTTGATGTTTGCATAGATTGCATTAAAGGAAAGCAAACTAAGCATACAAAGAAAAATGCCACAAGAAGTAAAGAACTTCTTGAAATTATTCATATTGATATCTACGAACCACTCCATATTCTCTGTCTTAGTGGAGAAAGGTATTTTATCACATTTATAGATAACATATCCAGATATGGCTATGTTTATCTAATACATGAAAAGTCTCAGACCGTTGACATTCTTGAAGTATACATAAGTGAGGTCGAGAGACAATTAGATAGAAAAGTTAAAATTATCAGATCTGACAGGGGTGGTGAATTTTATGACAGATATGATAAATCCAGTCAAAATATTGATCCTTTTGCTAGATTCCTAGAATAGCAGGGTATTTGTGCTCAGTATGCATTACCAGGTGTGCCACAGCATAATGATGTTGCTGAAAGGTGAAATCGTACTCTTATGGATATGGTTAGGAGCATGATGAGTTATTCCTCTGTACCTCAGTCAATATGGGGTGATGCTCTTAGGACAGCTATGTATATCCTGAATAAGATTCCTAGTAAGTCAGTTTCATCAACTCCATTTGAGTTATTGACTGGTAGAAAATCCAGTTTGAGACATTTACATATTTGGGGTTATCCTACAAAGATAAGAGTATTCAATCCACATGAAATGAAATTGGATCCAAGAATAATTTTTGGATATTTTATTGGTTACCCAAAAAGATCCAAGGGATACAAATTTTATTGCCCTAATTATAATATGAGGATAGTAGAATCTGGTAATGTAAAATTCCTAGAAAATGATGAAATCAGTGGGAGTCAAAAGTCTCGAAGGATTAATTTTGATATTGAGGAGATTCAGGCTTCTTCTCCTATATTATCCCCTATTCGAGAAATTGTTGTTCCTCAAATCAATGAGAGAGTTGATGTCACTGCTAATAGTCTTATATAACAATCACAATTAGCAGATTTGAGAAGATCTCAGAGAAAAAGGAAACATGTCATTTCTGATGATTATGTGATATATCTACAAGAATCAGATTTTGATATAGGAATGAAAAGAGACCCCTTATCATTTTCACAAGCCATAGAAAGTAACGATTCTGAAAAATAGTATGCTGCAATGAAAGATGAGTTAAAATCAATGAACCAGAATAGTGTCTGAGAACTCATTGAATTACCCAATAATTATAAAAGAGTCGGTTGTAAATGAGTATTTAAGATTAAACGTGACTTGGTGGGCAATATCGAACGATATAAAGCCAAACTTGTAGCCAAAAGTTTTTCTCAAAAATAGGGCATTGACTACCATGAGACCTTCTCTCCAGTTTCTCGAAAGGACTCATTGAGAATCATCATGACATTAGTAGCTCATTATGATCTTGAGTTACATCAGATGGCTGTGAAAATAATATTTCTGAATGGGGATCTAGATGAGAAAATCTATATGGAACAACTTGAAGGATTTATAGAAAAGGAAAAGGAAAGTTGGGCTTGCAAACTTAAGAAATCCATTTATGACCTTAAATAAGCTTCTAGACAATGGTATATAAAGTTTTATGATACTATTACTTCCTTCGGATTTAAGAAAAATATTGTTGAACATTGTATATATCTAAAGGTTAGTGGGAGTAAGTTTATTATATTGGTCTTATATGTGAATAATATATTGATTGCCAGTAGTGAACTTGGTTTGTTACACGAAATCAAGATATTTCTCAATAAGAACTTTAAGATGGTTGATATGAATGGGGCATCCTATGTTATTGGCATTGAGATATTCAGGGACAGATCTCAAAGTTTATTAGGATTGTCTCAGAAAGGTTATATTAATCGTATCTTGAAAAGGTTTAATATGTAGCTTTGTAAATTCAATGATACACCTATTACTATAGGTGAAAATTTCAATCAAAACCAGTGCCCAAAGAATGACTTAGAAAGAGATCAAATAAAGAATATTCTTTATGGGTACGTAATTGGAAGTCTATTATATGCTCAAACTGTGCAAAGTCAGATATCAGTTTTACAATGGTAATGCTAAGTAGATACCAGAGTAACCCAGGAATGGAACATTAGAAAGCTGCAAAGAAAGTAATGAAATATCTACAAGGGACAAAAGATTATATGCTCACATATAGGAAATCAGATCAGCTTGAAGTAATGGGATAATCAGATACTGATTTTGTAAATTATCTCGATAGTAGGAAATCTACTTCAGGATTTATGTTCATGCTGGCTGGTAAGGTAATTTCTTGAAAAAGTGTAAAGCAATCACTTATTGCATCATCTATGATAGAAGCTAAATTCGTTGCATGCTTTGAGGCCACAAATCAGACTTTATGGCTATAAAATTTTATCTAGGATTGGTGTGGTCGACTCAATTCAGCAGTTTTCTTCTCTAAGAATGACAAGTACTCTAGTAGTTCCAAGCACATTGAGATAAAGTACTTTGTGGTTAGAGAAAGAGTCCAGAAACAATAAGTGTCAATTGAAAATTTGAGCACCACTATGATGATTGCTAATCCATTTACTAAAGCTTTATAGTGTAAAACATTTAAAAAACATGTTCTTACAATGAGGCTTGTGAGCAAGCCATAAAGGATATGGTGATGTATGTTTAAGTGGATGCTATTATTGATATTTCTTTTTGTGTTTATGTTTATGCATATTATGGTTGAATGTAAGAAACATGATTGCCCTGATAAGACAAATTACAAGGGTCATTATAGACTATATAAGGAAATACTAACGGTGTTGTAGTACATAGAAGGAAGTGTGGCATTTATGATATACAATCGCTATGACTCACACTGATAGTTGGACTAAATATAGTATTATTATGATTATTGGACTTATTGGCTTATTTTTAAAATCATGGTCACGTATAAAATGCTTTTCAAAATTCTTAGAATCCAATTATATAAAATTATTTTTTAAATAAATTTTATTTTATTTATTTTGATTTTGGATATCTTTTATATCTTATCAATTAATGGGGTAAGTGAGAGAATGTAAGATTATATGGCCCATTATTAATTGAATAAAATATATTATAGATTATTTGAATTCTAATAAAAGATATTAGCTAATATTAAATAAAGTTCATATTATATTAGGATATTTTAGGGGATGTCCTTAATGGAATTAACTCTCCTAATAACTTACCCTAGACCCTCTGCTCTCGCCTATAAATAGACAGGATCTACTATAAACCTAATGCATTGTAGAACACAAAACAACAAAGGGATAAATAGAGCAAGAGATTATGGTTATCCTCTTGATTTCCCAAAATCATCAATTAAAGTAGTCCTGTGAAAGTATAGGAAGAGATGAGAAGTGGTCTAGATCTATTCTAGTTCCTCTTGCAGATCGATATTCGGCGTCGGGCGGTGCTCTTAAAGATCTAATTGGATCTCAATCAGATAATATCTAAATGTACGCATCGTAAACAGATCTAGTATTATTTTATTTCAATCTTGGCATAATAATTTTTTTATAATAGTTTGCATGATTATAGTTTTTATGTCAATAAAAATAAAATAATAAAAATAATTAGAGAGATTCTGAATAATAAATATTATTTTATTAATTTTTAATAGATTATGAATAGTAAGTACGTGGGTCTAAATGGTAAGATTTTTATTTTTTTTCAAATAGTATCCCTAATTTGAGAAATATCTTAATTACCTTTCAAAAACTTTCTCGTCTGTTATAGTGTTTTTGGTATATTACAAGATATATTACAATGTCTTGGCCACCACAACAACAACGCTATAAAGTCTACTTAAAAAATACTATAATCAAAATACACCAGTAATAATTTAATATATAATACTATGATTCAAATATGTCTCTATAATGGTTAGAAATATAATCACCCAAATAGAAATTAAAAATTGACTTGTTACAGTATTTTGATAAAAAAACACTATAAAACATACTTCAAAACACGATAAAGAACTAAATGAGCTCCTAATCTCAACCAGACTAACTACAAGCTAAAAAAAATATAGTATCGTAATAGTCAACAAGTAATGACAATCAAATAGACACAATATGATATCATTTGTAATATTTTTAATAACATTATAATGATTTTAGCATCTCAATAAAAAGACCATAAACTACTATTTAAAATATTATAAATGTCAAATAAAAACACTGTAACAGCTAATACTAGTAAAAGAATAGATTGAAAATCTTGATGAAATTTTTTTAAGGATATTTTATGTATTTTTTAATTATTGACATAGTTTGAGAAAAATAAAAAAAAAGGATGCCTATTGAGAAATATTCAAAATATGAATATTTTTAAAAAATAAATAAGGAATAATTAGATAATTATAAATAGAATGGAAAGAAAAAAAAAAAGAAAGAGTGGTGGCCAATGTTCCTTAGAAGATAAAAAGTACTGCTACTGCACATGATAACAAGAACGTTAAAACATGCAGCAGCCACCATCGAGCGATGTTGATTCCGTCTCCTTTGTGAGGCAGACAGAGGCACGGGAAAGAGGACAACGAGCCTACACGTGTTTGGTTCTCAAATGTCAAATTTTTAGAAATCTATTAAGGTCTCTTACGACTTAGGAAAAATAAAATGAGTTAAAAAATATATTTTTTATAAGATCCGTAATTAATCATTTTAGTAAATACTTTATATAGTTAATACAAATTACACTACAGATATTATAAGCTCTGAATGTTTGGATACAAAGGATCAATGTCCATTACAAATCGAAGTTCTCATAAGTATCCACATGACATGACTCTCATTTACAAACCAAAATCGGTTGCTAAGCCTACTATAAGTCCGCTACTTGTTGTATAAAACATGTACAAAAATTGATAGATACAAACAATCATGAGCATTACATCGAATAACTTGTTTATATTTTTATCTGTGATATTATTCCTCACTTATTCCTTCGACGTCATCGTTGAAGTCGCTGCATATGCTACATCTTCTCATATTTTGTTGAATCTTTAATCTTCTACTCTAGTTGTAACATGTCTCTTGGCTCCCAGTTGCTCTACGTCGCTGTTGTTGAATAGTCGAACTCTGATCTACTATGCTGCTTCAACTCACCAATAACTGACTCTAGTGTGGGGTCAGCTGAGTTGTGTTGATCCATATTGATTCTTGTGGATCATTTTGATAAAGGAAAAGACCTTCCTTGTTTTGCGCTAATATCTCAAACGTCTCGTGCTGCTTGAACTGGATAGATGCTTGTTGGAGCTTTAACGAGCATCGCTTCACAGACTTTAAAGGTTTTTTACGTCCTTCCTTTATAAAATTTGCTCACACTTCCAAAGCACCCGAAGTGTTTGCACTCCTTGTATTGAGCTAGATACTGTGATTTGCCTTCTCTCTGCCATCAAACTTCTGAAATACAAGAAGTTTTGCCTGAAAAAAGTAAAATTTCACCATAACTTAGAGCCAGTCTTCGATAGTTTTGGTCGTCTTTGGGATTATACCGTCTTCTCCATCATCTTTACCACATACTCCTCTGAGTAAAAAAGATACAATATCGCATATTGCCTATTTTGTTTCTTAGTCAAGCACTCTTGCATTAACCCGAAGTCCCTCACTTTCAACTATCTTGATGATAAGTCCGTTGACACCAGTCTTATGAAGTTCCTTAACCTTTGCCCTTCTGTTTTGTATTGATATTTAGAGTTTGCCTCTGTATTCTCCACCTCTTCGGCCCTTTTCATGACCAACGCTCTCCCTCCATGAGGGCAAAGGATCAATGACTCCACGGATGTCCTGCCTCTGCGTTACCATAGCGCTGCCAAGCCCATGACCCTTCTATATGTTGCCTTATATTTGCATATCTTTTTTCACAATCAGTAGATCCACCTCACTTATTTCTTCGATGTTCTTGTCGTAGTCATTGCAGATGCTACATCTTCTCATATTTTGTTGAGTCTTTAATCTTCTGCTATGGCTATAACATACCTCTTGACTCCAAGTTGCTCTGCACTGTTGTTGTTAAGTAGTCAAACTTTGATCTGTCATGCTGCTTCAACTCACTAATGACTGAATCTATTATGGGGTCAGTTGAGTTGTGTTGATCATTGTTGATTCTTACGGATCCTTTTGATAAAAGAAAAGACCTTCCTTGTTTTACGCCAATATCTCTAACGTCTCATGCCGCTTGAATTGGATGGATACTTATTGGAGCTTTAATAAGTATCGCTTCGCAAACTTAAAAGTTTTTTAAGGTCCTCCCTTTACAAAATTTGCCCATCAATTCTTCTTCAACTTAGTTGTCACTTCCAAGTAAGTTCGTATCACTTCCGCTTTTGATTGATATTCTATGAGAAATGAAGCAGACAATATACTCTTAGTAATACTAATCACCATTAGTAAGGATCTGATAACTATTATCTTCCATTAGGTTTCTTCGAATGGTCTTTGAATTTGTGTAGAGCTCCTCTGCAAAATAAATAAGAGAACTGGGATATTCAATTTCGCCCATTCTCTTAGGCCTTAAGTAGACAAAGTTTCTTAACTTCACTAGCTTCCTCGAGGTTGTACTTCATATATCGAGCTGGTTACTAGTTTTTGCTCGCTCTTTGCTCACACTTCTAAACAACCCGAAGTGTTTGCACTTCTTACATTGAGTTAGCTGCTATGATTCATCTTCTCTCTACCATCAAACTTCCAGAATACAAGAAGTTTTGCCCGAAAAGAGCAAAATTTCACCATAACTTGGAGCAAGTCTTTAATAGTTTTGGTCGCCTTTGGGATTATACCATCTTCTCCGTCATCTTTGCCACATACTTCTCTGAGTTAGAAAAGGTATAATATCGCATACTGCCTACTTCGTTCCTTGGCCGAGCACTCTTGCATTAACTTGAAATCCTCCACTTTCGGCTATCTTGATGACAAGTCCATTGACACTGGTCTTATGAAGTTCCTTGGCCTTTGTCCTTCTACCTTGTCTTGGTATTTAGAGTTTACCTCTGCATTCTCTACCTCCTCGGCCACTTTCATGACCAACGCTCTCCCTTTATGAGGGCAAGAAATCAATGACTCCACAGATGTCCTGTCTCTACGTTACCATTGCCAAGCTCATGGTCCTTCTATCTATTGCTTTATAGTTGTATCTCTTTTTTCACAATCGGTAGATCCGCCTCTGTGGCATTGTGACACTCCTCTGAATCCACTCCCTTTATGACCAATGCTTTACACTTGGGTAGTTGAGTCCCTCTGGACTCGTCGTTGCTTCCTCGCCCCTTTCGACCACCTACTTCAACACCCTTGTGTTCTCTAAGCAGTTTTCCTTGATCGATGGAAAGATAAACTGTAACTCTCATGCATGGCCTCTGTCATCTTATTGCAGGGCTCATGCCGATTCTATTCTCCTTAGTTTTCTTGGTAGCAATATTCGCTTACTCGGCCTTGTCCTCTAACTTACTTGGCTCTCTTAAGAGAATGTGAGCATTGAAGTAGTTTAACTCTCAAGCCGCTTTGATCATACCTATATATGATTGAGTTCCCCCATGAGACTCACTAGTACTTACACTCAGAACTCTCCCTTGGTGGTACACAACCCCCATATGCTGATGACTAAGGCTTCATTTGATGCAAGATTCAATATACACACATAGAAGACTCATCATTGCGGTACCATGACATTCACTTATTGAATCCATAGACCTTCTTTCCGTTATATTGTTTACCGAAGTGGAGCTCCCAGTAGCTCCTGATCATACCTCTACATGATCATGTCCCTCATTGGATGCCTCCGTATATGTTGTATTATCTCGAATTATTCCACCATGATCCGTTGCACCATGTCGCCTCCTGGTGATATCTCTCTTGCATTCAAATTCTTGTGTGATAAACTCGAACTATGATTTCTCTATGTGTGGCCTTTGCCAACACATTGTAGGGCCTCTGCTACCTCTGATTGTGTTTGCTCCTTTGACAATTCACCTTCGCCACATATTATCAGGTTATACTAGGATGAAGCATCGCTCTAGGATAGTCCATTGCCTAGTAGCTCTCAAAGTCCCCAGACTTTACTAAAATTGGTGCACTATTATCTGGATCCTAGGTCTCTATCCCCCACCAGCACAATCTTCATTGCACACCACTTTCTTCATGACAACTCGAATGGCACAACCTTTGCGTCCTCTTGCCCCGTACTAAGGTCTTCTGATCCCAACTTCGTCTCTACAAGTTGAGTCACCTTAGTCTCTTTATTAAATGCTCTTTTGAGATAAGATGCATGTGCCTCGAAGCTCCCTTCATCTTTGATACTATACAAAATTAGTCTGCCTCATCAGAATGAAGAACCCATGAAATGACATAATCTCACTCTTCCCTCTATAAAAGTTCATGTCATTGACCTTTGTCCAAGGAAAGCTCAATGCTTCTGTTCTATGTTTTCATCTTCTACGTCGACTCTTTTCATGCTGCTTCGATTCTTCACCAAGTTCTACCCAAGTTGCTCCACCTCTCGATTTACATTGAGTTGATAGTGATCCTCATGCCCACCATTCCATGAATTAGCCCACCGTTAAGCTTGATTTCTATATCAACTCTAAATGTGCCTTCGTATGATGTTGCCATGGTCACTCCCCCCACTTGATCTCGTAATGTATCGACCAATACATTACTTCATTTGAGATCAGATAATGACTCTTTGCTGCTCGCTTAATCTGTTGAGCTTTGTAGAGATATTGTCTTGAGGTACTCTTCCTTAACATATGTGGTCCGCTGCACATGATGCTCCCTCTGGAGAATCATGACCTATCTCTCCTGGATATCTATCATGTTGGAGCAATTTTCCTTTTTACATTTTTTCTCATGAAGTTTTGGATACCATCATCCCCTTGGACTTCTTTGTCTTACTGAATAATTTATACATTATTCTGCCCCCGTAAATGTCTTGCTAGATTACATCTCTTCATTTAATACAGCCCTTGCTGCACCCTTCAAGGCCTAGCAACATGCTGAATTGATTATGCACTTTAGTCTTCTATAGATGTATCATTTCTATGTCGAAAAGAAAGTTCCAATGCTCCATAGTGTTGAGTTCCGATCACCTTAGGATGGCCACAACACTCAATCGTTCGCATACAAGCCCTTGCATGAGTACCGAATTCTTCGAGTTAGCAATTCCCCTCAACTTTGTAAGTTTTATATAACTCTTTCAGTCGTTGAGTAACATATCCCACTTTGCACAGTCTCATCTCCACCAAGCGCCCCGCTTGCCTTGAGCATCGTCAAATTTGGTCGCCAACATCGAGCCATAGCTCAAACTCAACCATTTCAACCTTTGTACGCTACACATTCATTCTAGCTTATTTGTCCTTATGGTGTCTCTTGCGCAAAGGGTTGGTCATTCATCTGAATGTCAATCAAGGATGCTCGTTCCTTTAAGTGACTCCTTTCCCTACATCTTCATGTCCATTTCTCCTAAATGATCGCGTGCCATGCAGCCCAGCTAGGTCCCCCACGTTTGTATGGCAAGTGTTTTTGCATATACTTATCCCACTATGATACCATATATCACAAACTTGGCTGGTTTTGTCTAATTTGTGTGATATCTTTGCATATTCGTTCGTAAAGGTCAGTCTCCCTGAAACGTTTTAGGGTCCCTTAGGACCTACAAAAGAGAAAACAGGTTAAAGAAAATATTTTTCATAGGATATTCAAGCAACCACTTTAGCAAACATATTATATAGCTAATACAAATTACACCCATGGACTTACCCATGGACTTTATAAGCTCTGAATAATTATCTACAAAGGATCAAAGTCCGTCATAGATCAAAGTCCCCATAAATGTTCATATTACAATTTTCTCATTTATAAATCGCAATCGATCATAAAAACTAATCAAATTATAACTATCAAACCTACTACAAATCCATTAATTATTGTACAAAGAATATATAAAAACCAATAGATATAAACAATCATAAGTATTATATAGAACACATTATTTATATTTTATTATAAGATAAAAAGTGCACATGACAACAAGGGATTGTTAAAACATGCTGCAGCCACCATCGAGCGATCTTGATTCCATCTCCTCTGCGAGGAAGACAGAGCCAAGGAAAGAGGACAAAGAACCGAGGCACATGGTTGGTCAAATGGAGAGAGCCCCGCCTCCGCCGTCCGGCAGCTTGCTTCCGTGTGCTCCGGACACCGTTCACGGGGACTCCTGCGATGGCCATGCCTGCCTTCTCTTCCTGCAGCTGATGTGTGCAGGACGCATGCATACGCCACTCTCTCTCATTCATTCCTGTGGCCTCTGCTTCCACAGGAAGGCAGATGTTGCAGTGCAAACACATCTTTGAGAACTAAACGTGTGGAAGTACTGAACCGAGGATGGAGGAGGTAGAGAGAGTTGGCGATGCCACACCAACTTGTCCTCCAACCTACCGAGAACATGTCGAGAATTATTGATCGAGTATCCAGGCTTGACCATGGTGGATTCGCGTGCACCCTACCGAACTGGTGCCGTGGATTGTGACCGAGAGCTTGTCGTGGTGCCACTTGATGAACACTTTTTGTTTTGACTCCTCCAGAAGGACTCGATGCTCTTCGAGCTTCCTCCGGCAAAGGTATTATTACTAGCTGATTTGCTAGATATTTTTGTTAACATAAAAATTATAATTATATAAATTATTATATAAAAAACTATTATATCAAAATTAAAATTAAATAATACAATATCTATTTACAATACGTAATTTTAGATGTCATTTGATTGATATCTAATTAGATCTTTAAGAACATCACCTGTCGAATCTAAATAACGCTGAATATCAATCTGTAAATAGAACTATAATAGATCTAGACCATTTCTCCTCTCTTCCTATCCCTTCATAGGATCACTATAATTGATGGTTTTGGAGAGATCGAGAGAATAATCGTAATCTCTCTAACTCTATTACTTATTGTCGTTCCGTGTATCAGGTTTATAGTATGTCCTATCTATTTATAAGCGAGAGCAGAGGTTCCAAGATAAATTATTAGGAGATTTTCTTCCATCAAGGGCATCCCCTAAGATATCACAGTATAATATAGATTTTATTTAATATTGGCTAATATCTTTTATCAGAATCTAAATAATCTATAATATATCTTATTTAATTAATAAAGGGTTACATAATCTTACATTATTCCACTTGACCCATTAATTGATAAGATATAAAAGATATCTAAAATTAAAATAAATAAAATAAAATTATTTAAAAATAATTTTATATAATTGGATTCTGAAAATTTTGAAAAATATTTTATACATGGCCATGATTTTAAAAATAAGCCAATAAGTCTAATAAATATAATAATATTATAGTCAGTCCAACTATCAATGTGAGTCACAGCGGTTGTATGTCATTAATGCTACACTTCCTTCTATGTACTACAAAACTATTAGTCTTTCCTTATATAGTCTATAATGACCCATGTAATTTATTTTGTCAAGACAATCCTGTTTCTTGCATTTAACCATAATATGCATAATCATAAACATAAACAGGATAGCAGAAATAAATAACTTTAATTATCACCATATCTTTTATAGCTTGCTCACAAGTCTCATTCTAAGAACATATTCTTTAAATGATTTACATTACAAAGCTTTAGTAAATAGATCGACAATCATCATAGTGGTGCTCAAGTTTTTAATTGATACTTATTGTTTCTGGACTCTTTCTCTGACCACCAAGTACTTTATCTCAATGTGCTTGGAATCACTAGAGTACTTGTCATTCTTAGATAAGAAAACTGTTACAGTATTATCACAAAATATCTTTAGCGACTTAGCAATTGAGTCAACTACACTAAGTCTTGAGATAAAATTCTATAGCCATAAGGCCTAATTTGTGGCCTCAAAGCATGTCACAAATTCAGCTTCGATCGTAGATGATGCAATAAGTGATTGTTTTACACTTTTTTAAGAAATTTCCCTACCAGCCAGCATGAACACAAATCCTAAAGTGGATTTCCTACTATCGAGATAATTTACAAAATCAGCATCTGAATATCCCGTTACTTCAAGCTGATCTAATTTCCTATATGTGAGCATATAATCTTTTGTCCCTTTCAGATATCTCATTACTTTCTTTGCAGCTTTCCAATATTTCATTCCTAGGTTACTCTGGTATCTATTCAGCATTGCCACTGCAAAACTGATATCTGGCCTTGTATAGGTTTGAGCATATAATAGACTTTCAATTACGCACCCATAAGGAATATTCTTTATTTGATCCCTTTCTAAGTCATTTTTCGGGCATTGGTTTTGATTGAATTTTTCACCTCTAGTAATAGGTGTATTATTGGCTTTATAAAGCTACATATTAAACCTTTCTAATATACAATTAATATAACCTTTCTAAGACAGTCCTAATAAACCTTGAGATTTGTCCCT
This sequence comes from Ensete glaucum, assembly GCA_021527575.1. Lineage (NCBI taxonomy): Eukaryota > Viridiplantae > Streptophyta > Magnoliopsida > Zingiberales > Musaceae > Ensete > Ensete glaucum. The sequence continues at coordinate 36,667,694 of CM038559.1, read as the reverse complement.
GAATATCTCAATCCCAATAACATAGGATACCTCATTCATATCAACCATCTTAAAGTTCTTATTGAGAAATATCTTGGTTTCGTGCAACAAACCAAGATCACTACTAGCAAGCAATATATCATCTACATATAGGATCAATATAATAAACTTACTCCCACTAACCTTTTGATATATACACTGATCAATAGTATTTTTCTTAAATCCGAAGGAATTAATGGTATCATGAAACTTTATATACCATTACTTGGAAGCTTGTTTAAAGCCATAAATGGATTTTTTAAGTTTGCAAGCACAACTTTCCTTTCTCTTTTTTATGAATCCTTCATGTTGCTCCATATAGATTTTCTCATCTAGATCCCCATTAAGAAATGTTATTTTCACATCCATCTAATGTAACTCAAGATCATAATGAGCTACTAATGCAATGATGATCCTTAATGAGTCCTTTCGAGAAATTGAAGAAAAGGTCTCATTGTAGTCAATGTCTTTTTTCTGAGAAAAATCTTTGGCCACAAGTCTAGCTTTATATCGTTCGATATTGTCCACCGAGTCTCATTTAGTCTTAAAGACCCATTTACATCCAACTCTTTTACAATTATTGGGCAATTCAACGAATTCCCAAACACCATTTTGGTCCTTTGATTTTAACTCATCTGTCATTGTATCATACCATTTTTTAGAATCATTATTTTCTATGGCTTATGAAAACGATAAGGGATCTCTTTTTATTCCTATATCAAAATCTGATTCTTACAGATATACCACATAATAATTAGAAATGACATGTTTTCTTTTTCTTTGAGATCTTTTTAAATTTGCCAATTGTGATTGTTCTATAAGACTATCAGCGGCGACATCAACATCACGTGAGAATTCATCAATGTTATTTTATTGTTCACCGTCATCAATTCTCTCATTGATTTGAGGAACAATAATTTTTCGAATAGGGAGATAATACAGGAGAAGAAGCATTAATCTCCTTAATATCAAAATTAATCATTTGAGACTTTTGACTCCCACTGATTTCACTATTTTCTAGAAATTTTACATTACCAGATTCTACTATCCTCATATTATGATTAGGGCAATAAAATCTATATCCCTTGGATCTTTCTAAGTAACCAATAAAATATCCAGAAATTGTTCTTGGATCCAATTTTTTTTCATGTGGATTGAATACTCTTATTTCTACAGGACACTCCTAAATATGTAAATATCTCAAACTAGGTTTCCTACCCGTCCATAACTTAAATGGAGTTGATGGAACTGACTTACTATACATAGTTGTCCTAAGAGCATCACCCCACATTGACTCAGGTACAAAGAAATAACTTATCATGCTCCTAATCATATCTATAAGAATACGATTTTACTTTTCAGTAACACCATTCTGCTGTGGCACACCTGCTAATGCATACTGAGCATAAATATCTTGTTGTTCTAGGAATCTAGCAAAAGGACCAATATTCTGGCCAGATTCATCATATTTGCCATAAAATTCACCACCCCTATTAGATCTGACAATTTTAACTTTTTTATCTGATTGTCTCTCGGCCTCATTTATGTACACTTCAAAAATGTCAACGGCTTGAGACTTTTCATGTATTAGATAAACATAACCATATCTAGATAAGTCATCTATAAATATGATGAAATACCTTTCTCCACTAAAATAAGGAATATAGAGTGGTCCGCAGATATCAGTATGAATAATTTCAAGAAGTTCTTTACTTCTTGTGGCATTTTGCTTTATATGCTTAGTTTGCTTTCCTTTAATGCAATCCATGCAAATATCAAAATCAATGAAGTCTAAATTTTCCAAAATATTATCTTTCACTAATCTTTCAATTCTTTCCTTGGAGATATGCCTCAAACGTCTATGTCACAATATAGAAGATCTTTCATTGTTGGAATTGTGTTTCATTCCAATACTTGATTGTAGGTAATAATACATTTACAAACTTAAGATTCAAATTAATTATGTACTAATCATCCTACAGAATTTTAAAACTAACTTTTATTGAATCATAAAATATGTTGAGTTTACCATTACCAAAAGAACATAATATCTTAACTCATCAATTCTAGATAGAGAAATTAAATTTTTAGAAATTATAGAAATAAAACATGCGTCATTCAGATCTATTAGATGACCCGTCTCTAGGCTTAAGCGATAAGTCCTTACTGATACCACTTTTGCTTTGAGACGATTTCTCATAATTATGAATCTTTTATGTTCTTTTGATTTCCGAATTGAAATAAATCTCTGCATATTATTAGTAATATGAGTTGAAGCGCCAGAATCAATCCACCATATATTAGAAGGAACTTCTACAATGTTTGATTCAAAACATACAAAGGTTGAGTTTATACCTTTCTTTTCAAACCAAGCCCTACGTTTAATGCACTCCTTCTCTACATGTCCTTTCTTGCCACAAAATAAGCATTTTACTGAAATAGCTTCCTTTTCAATAGTCTGTCTAACATTTCCAGACTTGATAAATTTCTTCGATGTATGATGCTTCAATTTTTTTTTCTTGTTACTAACTCTTTGAGTAGTAGTCAATACATTATATGAACTTTCCTGCCTTAATCTCAATTCTTCCTAAATATGCATATCAGTTAACTCATTCAAGTCCCACTTATCCTTATTTGTATCATAGTGAATCTTGAATTGGCCAAACTAAGAAGGAAGATAATTAAGAATAAACTACACAAAGAAAGATTCATCAATATTCATTCCCAATGTATTAAGTTTTGTAGCTTTATCAATCATATTAAGAATGTGATTATGAATTCCTCGAGTACCATCATGCTAAGTTGTAGTCAGTTCTTTCATTAATGTGCTAGCCAATGACTTATTAGCAGATTTAAATATGTCTTCAATAACCTTTAAATATTCACATATGCTAGATGCAACTAGTAATAAAGTCTTTATATTATTTACAATTGTCATCCTTATGAATATTAAACGGAGCCTATCAAATCTTTCCCAACCTTTCATTTCATTGACTTGTTCCACAGTACTTTTGTCAGTTAATTCTGTAGGCTTTTCAACAAGCAATGTCAAATCAAGATCTAATATGCCCAATGTAAATTACACATGCTCTAACCATTCTGAATAATTTGATCCAGAAATTACAAGGACACTGGAAGCATATGAATGTATGGATGAGAATACCACTGTAGAATATAAAATAACATTAATGCTTTGAGTTTTACTAAAATATGATGAACTATTGATATTATTAATATTTAACCTTTGGGTAAAAATATTGACATATCTAGTGTTCACTTAAGATCATTTATGGATGACTGATACCATCCTTGTGAAATAGTTTTGCTACCTTTGGGTATACAATTCTAAACTATAAGGATATCCAAAACAGTATCATCCTACCCCCATCACATAATTATTTGAAATAGATTATCCTTTGAAATTATCTAAATCTCCTAATTATATATGTAATTTTGAATATTATTTCCTTAATGTCATTGAGGAATTGTTCCTTAATGTAATTTTATAAATCATTAATCTAGGCTACTTTAGTGACTAGAAGATCAATGCAGTAATTTAAAATATAAATTAAATTATCCCATGAATGACAAGACTCTAATTATATTTCATATCCTATAAGCCTATCATCCCACACTACTTTGGCAGCTACCGGTTAAGCATAACTTAATGAGATGAACTACAAATAATATTCATCAAGTTCATTTGAACTAATTTATATTGAAATATTTTAATAATAGGATAATAACTATAATAATTATTGAACACTTAATCAGCAGAAAAAAAACTCATATGATAACTATAATCATGATAACCATGCCTTCAGGTGAAAAGTAAATATTATTTCATAATTCCTAACATATGCATGTAAATCACTAATTAAATATTCAAGAAACAATAATTTGATTTAACATATATAGTTAATAATTCATATGAGAAAACTATAAAAAAATAATAATTTATAATTTTTTAATTAAACTAATTAATTTTATTTAATTAGAGAAGCCTATAAGTCCAATTAAATAAATTGATTAAAATAAAAATATAATCAATGAATAATCAAAATATAATCATGATTAACTTTTATTATATTATATATTGATCAATTTTATAATTAAGAAAATAAACCATAATTTCTCAAATTTATAATGGTAGAATTATAATTCTAAAAAAAATAAAAAAATAATTACATAATTTATAAAGGATAGAAATGTTATAGGATTAATAAAACACATAAAGGGTAAAACTATAAGTAATCCTATTTGGCCGAAGGGTAAAACTATAATTTCGATTAAATGACAAAACCGTAATTCTACAGTAGGTAAAACTGTAATTTCAGCCTAATGGTAAAACTGTAATTTTAACTTAATGGTAAAACTATAATTTTTAATTTAATGATAAAATTGTAATTTTCTTTTAAGAAAAACCCTAACCCCCTTACTGTCGTTGTCGCCGTCATCGCTTATGCAGTCGTCGACGTGCGGCTACGGCCTGTGCGACTTCCAACGCGCGTGCTGCGGCCTACGCTATGGCCTATGTGGTTGCCAGCGCACGGCTGCGTGCCGCAAGTAGTCTAATGCTGAAAGTATGCTGAAAGTAAGAAGGAAATGGAACTGAGCTATCATGTCAGACCTATGAATCTGAATCTGTTTGAAGCCCTGAGATTTATCATTGAAGATTTCTCTATCTTTTGGTTTTGGGAGGAGATAACGATAGTAAATAATCTTGAAATTATAAATCATAAACTATTGCTTATAACTTGGTAAAGTCAAAACTATTGTTCTAAGATTTCATTAAATCCTTATAAATTTATTTAATCTCGTTATCGTCACGTAAAGTTTTCATTCCGAAAGCAGCTATATGCTAAAAAGCAGCTTTTTTATGATCGCCTCCAACATGTATGCTTCTGTTCGTAAGCTTTGACAGAACAACAATGTCCATATCTGATATGTCCAAACAAGTGTTTCTAACTTTGCCTCAGCCGTCCGTCGTCTCCTATACCTCCACCTCCACAGGGAGTCTCCTCCTAATCTTAATGTGGCTAATAAGACTAAGAGGGTACACCTCCTTGCTTGGGGTCTTAACCCTTATAGATCAAAATCCAAGAGGTTCAAAGTCCTGTTAGAAACCATAAGTCTGCTTTGGTCGTCTTCCTATAGGCAGATGTTTTTCTTGTCCACCCATCCTTCTCAACTTTTTATAAAACTCTATTTATTCTTAACGCTACTCCCTTGCACTCACTAAATATTTTATGAATGCCAAGTGTATCATGATGAGGAGTATTAAAGTGATATTAAGAAATTTTCTTTGGGATTCGAAATAGGCTTTATTTTGTGAAAAAACTAGTACTAAATGTAAATCGGAAGATAGATGGTCTAGGCATCTATGATCTCAACATTACTAAGATTGCTTTACAAGTGAAGCTTATGAGTCCTTTCTTATATAATGTTGTTGGTCTTTGGATTAATATGGTCCTTGCTATTTAAGTATGGATGGACCTTGTTATTTTTGGTCAGATAGCCAACAACAACAACTCGTATTCTTGGAATGCTCTTACTCTCCCCAAGTGTGATGTGAGATTTTTTTTTTTTTTTAATTTGTCCATCAATAGCTGCTGCACACACACACACATCTCTTGCTTGGGTTCTCCTCCCGAGGTGAGGGTAGTGTAGGCAGCCGAGGAAGGGATCCGCCGATTCTTCTCCTTCCACAGCTGCTAACTCAAACGAAAGACCGGACAAAAAAAGCTGAATGTTGATGGGGTTGGGGACTGAGCTTGGAGGGGGCAGAATTGTTGATGCTTTCGATCCGGTGATTCTACAGTTCAGCTGGCCGGACAACACTGCTGCCCACCCGTTGATGAATCTAATTATGAGAAAACAAACTAAAAAAAAGTAGTGATATTGAACACCTCTTCATCTACCAACATGTTGGGTCTTTTTTATTTTGTTTTTTTTTTTTTTGTTTTTAATGTGCATTGGGAAGTTCATGCCTTGTTCTCCTCTGTCCCTTCATCAGTAACCAAACATAAAACTAACATGCATCTATGAATAGAATTAACCTTATTTTAGCACGACTTTTGTTGAAGTTCTTCTACAGAGAAGGTATATATTTTGGATCAAATTTTCCTCGATGAATAAATACCATCACTCTGATAGGCAGCAGCTAAGATCGTAAAACGAGAATGGATTCCCGAGATAGAATTGTTTTGTATGGAGAGAGAGCATCATAATATTTGGGGGTTTACCCCCGACATTTTAATGATCCTTTATTTCGTATAAACAAAAATGGAGAGATGTGCATAGCTCGGCATCTCAACTTGCAGCTATATCAAGTCTCGATTCGATCACAGATACCTGTAACTAGGAAGACAAAAGCTATACATACGTAACCTGATCATTGTATGCAGGGAAAGCTGCTGCTGCTGCTGCTTCTTCTTCTTCTTCTTCTTCTTCTTCTTCTTCAGATTAGCGCAGCTTTGAAGTCTGAAGCTAAATCCCGATCTCAAAAAGAGAGATGAATTGTCCGCACAGCCCCCCGACCTGCCTTGGTTTTTTTTTTTTTTTTTTTTTGGCAAATGATCAATCTGTGCCGATGTTATCGAGCCATGAAACTAGCTGTTTCGACGGTGGTCTGGACCTGGGAGAGTCGCTCAGGCAGAGACAAGCAATCTGAAGCACCTTCATCAGCTGCAGGCTAAGCATTTTATCGAATACGTGTGGGTCAAACACCTCCGCCTCCCTCTGCTCCTTCTTCATCTGAAGCACCCACGATATCAGCTCCCTCCCTCCCTTCGGTTTGCACATATCCACTGGCCTCTTCCCGGTGAGCAGCTCCAGAAGAACAACCCCGAAGCTGTAGACATCGCCCTTGAAAGTAGCAACCGACGACTGGCCGTACTCGGGAGGAATGTAGCCTAATGTCCCAACCAAGTCGGTGGTGACATGGGTGTCGGAGGGCAAGATGAGCCTCGCAAGCCCGAAATCAGCCAGATGAGCTTCGAAGTTGTCGTCGAGCAGGATGTTGCTGGACTTGATGTCACGGTGGAGTATGTGTGGGTCGCATGATTGGTGCAGGTATGCCAATCCCCTTGCTGCTCCTTGAGCTATCCGAAGCCTCTTCTGCCAGTCCAGTACGGATCCCCCGTCGGGTTTCTCATGCAGCCAGAAATCCAAGCTCCCATTTTGCATGTAGGAGTAGATCAGAAGCCTGTCGCTGCCGATCTTGCAGTATCCTTGAAGCAGCACGAGGTTTCTGTGCTGAGCTCGAGAGAGCGTTTCTATCTCGGCCTGGAACTCCCTCTCCATCTGGAAGTAGTCGCCGGAAAGCCGCTTGATCGCCACCTTTCTCTCATCTGGTAGGGTTGCCTTGTACACCAGGCCGAAGCCCCCACACCCGATGATATTGGATTGGTCGAAGTGGTTGGTGGATTTCAAGATGTCCCCGATGCTTAGCTCACTGCTGTTCATGTTCTGAAACAGAAGCACCAATCTCGACCCCGCCGCCGCCGCCGCCGCCGCTTCCGGATCCCCGTTCGAATCCGCCGCCACCTTCAAGCCGTCTTCCTGTCCACCATGCCGACTCCTCGACACGAGAAAGTAAGCGAAAGCGACAAGGAACGACGTGCCGAGTCCAATGCCAGAGGCCAGTCCTATGATCACGCCTCTGTTCCTTCGCCTTCGGCTAACGCTCCGGCCAGAAACTCCGGGTCCTCCCGCATCACATGGATTCAAGTGAAAGCCACAGAGACCGGGATTCCCCTCGAAATCAGAGCTCGAGAAGGTCGAGAACTGCCCTCCGACAGGGATCGGACCAGACAAATTATTGTAGGCCACCCTGAAACTTGACAGAAAGTTGAGCTTGTTGAGCGAGGAAGGAATGGTTCCAGTGAGATCATTGCGCGACAAATCCAGAGTCTCCAAGCTCGCCATCCCCGACAACTCCTCCGGAATCGTTCCTGATAGCCTGTTCCTGCTGAGATCCAAAGCAAGGAGCCTTTTGAGGTTCCCGAACCCCGGCAAGATTGGCCCAACTAGCCTGTTCTGGCACAGGATCAAAGATGGTGGGAAGCTGCTGACTTGATTGTACTGCAATCCCTTCCCGCTAATGTTCTTCTTGACGAAGAAAGGGAAGTCCTCTGTTGGAGGTCCAGGCTGCGAGGGGCTGCCAGAGATCAGGCCCTTCATCTGCGCCAAGCTATCCGGAACCTCTCCACCCAGCGAATTGTTCGACAGGTCCAGATAGAAAAGATGATCAAGATGTCCTATCCATGGAGGAATGATCCCTTCCAAACGATTCCATGACAAGTCCAGCACGTTGAGCTTGGTGAAACCAGACAGCCATGGTGGTATCGATCCGGAAAGGCCGCAGTTGGCGATAGCAAGAAGCTGGATGTTGGGAAACCCCCGAATCCCATCCATGGGAATCCTCTCGCCGTCCCGGAAGTTCCTTGTGAGGACCAAACCGGTGAGGCTTTGGACTTCCTGCAGGATCGTCAATGCAGAGGATATGTTGGACAAGCTGTTGTTGGAGAGTGAGAGGTAGGATAGCGAAGCGAGCTTCTTGAAGCTGACTGGAATTTCGCCGGCGAGATTGTTCCTGGCGAGATTCAAAGTCTTCAGCTCCGCACAGTCGGAGAGATCAGAAGGAACAGAGCCGACGAACAGATTCGAGCCGAGATCCAGTGAGCTGAGATGATTCATGGCCGTGCAATTCAGAGTGATCTCACCGATCAGCGAATTGTTCTTCAGGTTGAGCGCCCTAAGTGGCGACAAGTTCGACAGGGAGTAAGGAAGATGACCACTGAAACTGTTCGATTGAAGAAAGACATACTCGAGCTTTCTCAATCTACTGAAGATATTGGGGATCCTTCCTGAGAACCAATTGAAGGAGAGGTCCAGTAGCTCGAGGCTAGAGAGATTACCTATCCCTGAGCTCAGTGAACCAGAGAGCTGGTTCTCCTGTAAGTGCAACCTCCTCAAAAATGGCAGCTTGAACAAATCTTCCGGCAAAGTCCCAGACACAGCATTGACATCGACGGAGAGCTCTTCGAGGGAAGCACAGTTACCGAAGCCGAGAGGAAATTCTCCAAAGAAAAAGTTCATGGAGAGCCGGAGGACTCGGATTACAGCTGAAGAATTGCAGATGGTGGTAGTGTCGATGGTGCCAGAGAACTCATTGAAGCTGATGTCGAACACCACCATGTTCGACAACCCAGCAAGATTCGGATGAGCGCCACCGAAAGCATTGTAAGAGACGTTGAAGACCTCGATCGAGGGAAGGTGCAAGTCCGGCGGAATCGATCCGGAAAGCTTGTTCAGGCTGAGATCAAGGCTCTTCAGTCGGCTGTGGTTAAACAGCCCGGATGGAACAGTGCCATGAAGAACATTGGAAGAGAGGTTAAGCCTTGAGAGCTGATCCAACTCCGCCAGGGAATCAGACAGGGATCCCTTCAGGCTCTTGTTGTGGAGATCCAATCCAATCACCCTTCCTGCCGAGTCCATTGAGTCACCGCAAGAAACGCCGTCCCAGCTGCAGCAATCGGAAGAAGAGGCATCGATGCTCCAACCCATCGCCCCTGATTCCAGACCTCTGTAGAAGCCCCGCAGGGCATTCAGGTCGCCGGAGTTGCAGCTCTGGTTCTGGGAATTGGTGAGCTCAGCTCGGAATAAGATGATGAAGAAGCACGAAAGCAGCACTAATCTTTGCATCAAAACGCAGACAAACTTATCTCCTCCTCCCCTCCTCATAACAGCTGGTGGCTGGAGCCAGAGCTTGTCAAAGCAAGAATTCTGCCATAAAAGCAAGAGCAGTAGACATCCAGGCGAAGAAGAAGAGAAACATCAAGAGATTGGTGAAGGAGACACTTTTAGCCTTGAAGCAACGCTTAGGACTTTTTAGCCAGGCTTGCTTACACACTGTTACCAATCGACATCCGCAGAACTCCACCATCCATCTTACTTCACCTCAAGCCCAGAGCAAACAACAGCAGAGAGAGAGAGAGAGAGAGAGGGTTGGTTTTTGACTCCTCTCTCATTATTCAACCCTCTGGCTGTCCTTGCACCAGCTTTCCATTTTTCCACCGTATTTAATACTTCCGATCGAAATGTTCAACCCTTCTTCTTCCACTTGGTCCAAAATTGGCGCCAGTGGGCAGCCATAAAGGCGAAGAAAGAACGTTAAGCCGTGAAGACGCGCACTTGGCGGTCACCGCCGATCGCCGAGAGGGTTGCCATAAAAGGTCAACGGTCAAAGGGTCGGTGGCCCGACACGTGCGGCGCTGCCCTTTTTTTTTTACTTCTTTCTTTTTTTTCTTTTTCTCTTTGGCGGCTCGCCTAATTCCCGACTTGCGACGGCGGCCCCATTGTTTGGATTCGCCTTTATCCATCCACCCCTTTTCGTTATCGTGTTCCCACACGAAGCTGACAACGGAGGGTGGGAGGTATGCGTTCTCTGCGCTGGGACAGTTGACCGTTAGGATGGTCCGGAGGAACATCCTATGGCCCCTCCGAAGGACGTGACCCTCTGAGCCTCCCACTGGTTTTGGTGGTTTTGACTTTTGCGTTTTGTTGCAAAGTGGGTGTCGGTCGGTCGGTCGGTCAGATTGCTCATTTGATGATAACCTAAATTCTAATCATTAAATTCATCTTGAGATTAACATAAGTGGGACGCATAGCTTTCTTTGAGTATGGAAATCTACCTCACTTTCTAAAGACACCAATTTTTCTATGTAATAATCCTATATTAATTGTAGACTTTGACTTCATTTATATACCAAACATTAAATCTACCCGCCAAAAAAAAAAACAAGTTTTGAATTCGGTACAAAACTGGTCTTATATTATTCATATCAACGTAAATTTTAAGCAATAAACGTGATGACAACGACATGATGGACCCCAATTATCTTTGGATTTTATTTGAGGAAAAAACATCACAATTATCTTTGTTGGGAGACTATTTAACAAGGTTAAGGATTAGACTAAAGAGGAGAATTTAGAGATAAACGTGCATGCTCGCTCAATAGGTTACGACGCTTCTTTGTTTCCTTTTCGTTTCTTTTGTTTGTTAGTTAAAGAAATGTTATTTGTATTAGCAAAAGAATAATAGGAGGATTCTTTCTTTTAATTCATCACTCAAAATGGATCGATCATCATCGAATTAATTTAATTCTCCTGGTTTTGGACACACTTGGCGTGAACATATATATCTCTTTGATGTCGCAATCTATTAATTGAAACGTGCACCACGTAAACCAGCAGTGTATATATATATATATATATATATATATATCTTCGTCTATGGTGATAGGTGAATAGGTTAATGTTGAAGGAAACCCATGTCTTTGTTCTAATCCTCTTCCTAATCATTCACATTGCCTCAACCACTCTTTAGCATTATATTAAGATTAGTAAACTCGATGAGTGTGTAGGTTTCATGACACTGCCAATAAATTAAGATTAGTCACTAGAATTTTTCGTTCCATACAGGATTTGTGGGAAGGAGGTGTCAAGTGTGTATCCTCCAATAAATAATAGGATAAATTATATATTTATATATATGTAAAAAAAAAATCTCCTTTCTTATAATTATAAGTAATAATTGAGTCACAGTAATATTATAAATTAGATGACCTCTTGGTTATATTATAATTTGGCTGACCTCTTATGGTTGGTTTTTTATGCATAGGCTAATGGCATTGTGATTTGGCATTTTATTTGAAGTTGAATTCTTGGTTTCTAAGATGATTTTTTTATATATATAATTTCATTTATAAATTAGTCTCGTATCGTTAGATGATGACAATTTTAAACTAGACATTAGGACGCATTAGCTTGAGTAACCCAATTTGTCTTGATTAAATCAGTGTCAATAACTTAAATTAGTGTGTATATAGATATATTATACAAGTAAATTTACACAGTAATGTACAAGTTGCACCGTAATCCACAATAATCAATCAAGGTCTGAAGATTCCGCAAATTTTGTTGCTTAGTTGACAAGGTTGAATGAAACTCTTGGACTTCATTGTTCCATCCAAAGATGCTTGAGGGATCAGCAGATGATACAAAATTCCCACCTCAGTTTGAGGAGCTTTACAAGTCTCTCTCTACTTGTTTCTTTTTTCTGAATGGAAGGAAGGAAGCTCATGATGCTACTAGCCAAAGGGCAAGTTTTGATGAGCACAAGGAGGAGGAGGGGGGGGGGGGGGGAGACCAATGAAATGGATTCACATTGCTTTGAAGCAAAGCAAGAAATTCCATCCAAATCCAACCAAATCTCTTTCTTCTGCCATGCATGACTTTTAGGATGTTTCTTTGCTCTAGTCAAAGGGAGGTGGAACCTGCAGTGCAGTCATCTATCTGCAAAAGCTTTGCTTGCGTTCTCAGACAGGAACCAATATCAAACACATGGGGAGAAAAAGGATGGAAGAGAAGGACAACCTCTTTGCGTAGCCATTGATAGAATCATGTGGGGAGGGAGGGGGTTCTGTTTTTTTTTGTTGTCACTGCTTTCAGTGTTATCTGATGCATGGCGAAGGCCCCTTCTTTCCACTCTGTAATCAGTGATGAAACTTTGAGGCAAACAAACACTGCATGGAGCACCAACAAGTGGTCTGATTGATCATTAATGCTATATATAACCAGAGGGCAGAATGGCATGTGGTGGTGGTGGTGGTGATGGACGGTGTGCTGCTGAGACCTGCAATCACTACCACATTGAAAAGGTTTGAGGATATGATTAACAAAACTAGTTGGGTTCCCGCATGATCAATTGCCAAAGAACATTTTGGTGTGGCAATTGATGAGTGTCAACTAATGGAGATAGTTTACATTATCATGCTCTGGTGAGGTACACCTGGAGAGAAGTTGCTTCAAGGAGGGTGGTGGTAAATTCGAAAGGCTTCGAAGCTTCATCTTGTGGATGGTTTGATTTGCTTTCCTATGGGCAGACCTGAAAAGCTCAGTTTCTTCAATGGTGAAGCGCGCAGGTCTTATCCTGCTGCTAGTGTGGATTCCTTGCTTTTTGTCTGAGTGGGAAGCTGTCATGTCTTGTTGGGATATGAATGATCATGATGGCTTAGATTAGTATGTCCATGGAAGTAAGTCTATTTGGCTGAGGCAAGGGGCAATGGCTGATCAGGGAAATCATTGCTTCTAGTGTTTAGGATGGCAAATGGATTGAGTGCTGTGAAGTGTGCCATGCAGTGGAAGGGTCATGGAGTAGCACTCAGATGTGCATGTCTGCCATGTCCTGGGATTAGCAGTGATGTTGAGTCACAATTCCACATCAGTTTGATAGCAATTTCCAGCACTTTGTTGGCTCCTCAAAGAGTGTCACAAGTCCAACAAACCTACTGCTGAGCTCATGCTCTGAGAGAAAAAAGTTCATGCTTTTTTGTCAGAGAGACACACACAGAGAGAGAGAGAGAGAGAGAGAGTACAGGTTGATGTTCTGAAAGCAGACTTCAGAAGCAGATGCTCTCTGGCTTTTGATGACTCAGAGAGAAGCCCTCAGAAAAAGGAAGGAAAGCTCATGCATCAGCATCACTTGCTTCCTTCTTACGCTCACAATGGATCTCTGTCACAAAAACATTTATCATTCAGATTTCAGACTTCAGTAAAACAACTGTCATCTTGTATGTAGCATTTGCAACTCGAGCAAAAGAATTGTTCTTGTTTATGAGAACAACAACAGCACAAAGCAATCAGAAGAGCCAAAATGTTCTCTGTGAATGCAGGTATAACAATGCAAATATACAGTTAGCTGCAGGTACTAGGAAAAGGCTTATTAAACAGACTACTACTAGATCTTGGCACATACTATGCATGTGGAAGGCATTTTTGGCAAAGGATGCATATCTATCCTCCCAAAATTTTAGTAACACAATCCCATGATAATTTCCATTGTGTTGCTTGGATCATCCGCATCATATGTTTATAGGTCTAATGTGCATCTTTGGCTTCAGCCCATCACTAAAACCTATCAAAGATTTCCTGCTCTCACACTGACAAAACTTATAATTTTAAACATCATAAACATGGAATTTTAAAGACGTAAACCATTCTCAACACAATCCTGCATGTCAAAGGATGCCGTATAATACCTTATCGAACAGATGATGACGACTACATTGGACTGCCAATTATATATATCAAGCAAAATAAACCATCTAGATTAACTCACAGATATGTTCCATGTTATCAATCAGTTCAAGCACACTACCTTGAGCTAAAGAAAGATGTCCAACAGATCAAAGCCTTAAAGCAAGATAATAATACTCTCACTGACTTGCCAACATTTTCACAGCAGTGAATTGGTACAGTATCTAGACCAAATTCACTTTGCAGGTACTCATTATCACTAATTGCTCATATGCACACAAACGGTATCTTTCATGTGAAAGACATTCTGCCTCCTGGTCCAGATGTTCATTCAACACCTAGTATAAAGTCTGGCCTTCAATGTGTCAACTGTGATCATCCGGACAGAACACCAATGGGCAAGCTAGCTGTCAACTAAAGCTTTGTCGCCAATATATTGCAAGTGTGAAATATATAAGAATCATTGTCCCCATGCTAGACCTGCGAATGATATGCAAACATTAGCAATCTTTCACCATCTCTCAGAAAAATGTATGGCATAGGAGTCAACAATTGATACACCAGTTCATATAATACACAATCTAATGTTTTAAAGTGTCAGCCTTTAGAGATAATCTTTAGTGTCATCAATTGATACACTAAAGATACAGAATCTAATGTTTTAAGCTTTTATCCATATGAGAACTAACTTGGGGCTGTCAGCAGCTTTATCATGGAAATGTATAAAAACCCAGTTTTCTATACAGATGGTTTTGTTACTTATCTCGAAAAGCAGCCAAACAAGTATCGCAGAACTGTTGTTTAGTGTTCTGTGCACCTACTTTGATGAATCCTGATCACCATCCAAGTCCATGAATAATGGAAGGTGTTAACTTGGACCACACGAGTTGAAGACAGCTTTATCAACATGGACCAAGGGATGACTTAGACAAGTTTTCTCAAGGGATACTGGAGGAACACCTAATCTCTTACAAAAGCAACTTAATACTTGATATAAGTTGTATATATGAAAAAAAAAGAAGCCACATTTTCGTAAGGCAAACATCTGGAACTAGATTATTATTACCAAAATTGTACAATGATAAAGGTGTAATTATATCTAAACAATACAGAACTATTGAACTGAGAGATACATTCGGTAAGACACCAACATTTGTATGTGTGCATACAGTATATTGAGAGCCTAGAAGCCTCGTGGACCCTTGTTTTTGTCTGATCAAAGTCAATCATGAGTTCGGAATCAAGACGACTTCCATTGGGCACTATTTATGTTCAAAATCCTAGAAATAAAGATTATATATTTTGAAACTTTATAATATATACATCAAGTAGGCAAAATTTTAAGCAAAATCTGAACAACAAGAAACATATTTTGAATTGATTACTAATACAAACAATAAATCATAATGGACCTTACAAACACCTACCAAGATTTAGATCAAGATCAATTGTTTGGATCATTAAATTGACATGGCCTAACTCACTTTTTGATCCAAAATTATCTCTTACACCATTCATTTGTGTTTGTCTGATGAGTGCAAAATGTCCCCCAAAACCTTATCATCCAAAAAAATTTTCTTTCTAAAATTTTTCGACGTCAAAGTTCATGCAAAGAGCACTGATCTTGATTTCTGGAGTCCTGGCAACAAAAGACAATGCACTATTCTAGCATCAATTGCCTTGGGCAAAGAAAATATGTATCCATGTTCATCCTAAGATGAAACACATTCTGTCCATATGTGCAGTATGAATAATCTTAGTATAGAAGAAACCCCTGTAAAGTTGGTTTGGAATAACTGAAGCAAATCAGCAAGCTGGGCGGTGTTCAGTGACAGCAATCCAGCATAAGTGAATTGTCTGAGTGACAGCCAGCCTATCTGCTTTCATGAATCAGAAAATTAGCAGTGTTATGACCCAAAAGCCAGGACCACTAAGTGTGAGTCGGATGAAATTTCATACTTATTATTCCTCATCTCATTTAATAAAGTTGCAGCAATAGGGTGCTTCATGACCCAAAAGCCAGGACCTCACTTATTATTCATCATAAGTGAGGTGCTTCTTGTACTGAAGGCTGCCAGGTACAAGGCCTGGTCTATATGTTTATTGCCCTATTATACAAACATCTCAGTTACCCTTAAATTAGCCAAAATCATTTTCATTTGTGACATTTCAGCATTATCAGATGATAAAGTCGTGCAAGGCATACGAATGATGGATGGAGCTGCTGTTTATGACAATAATTTAATAAGAGAGACTTAAATATTGACCATTGAAATTCACTCTATATCTCTCTTTCCAGTTTCCAAAAGTGATCTATTTTCTGAAGGATGGAAAATGGAACAAAATTTGCAAATTACATTGGGATTTAGCTGCTGTTTGTTCAGTCCCAGTGGTTCATCTAGATATAACCATGTGGCTAGAAAAGTCAAACTACTTATACAAGACATATAAACTCCATCAAGTTAGCAAGTTTTGTTTTCTGCATTGTACAAAAACCCCCAGTGGTTCATCCAGATATAATCATGTGGAAATCACTCATCACGTCGAGAGAGAATGGATTGAATAGTGGAGATAAAGGCCGATGATACTTACAACGATGCCAAGAGGAGAAGGATTCTCCTGGGGTTGATGGTTGTCAAATGATTGAACTTCCTAAGCCTTCCATCTCCAGCATCTGAAATAGAAGCATTCCCTGAAGTAGGTACAATTATAAGAGTTTTATTTGGCACTGTGGACTGCTTAAACTGCTCCAGGTGACAGCACACCACTGCTGTGGAGGAAACACAGAGTTTCACTTTTTAAGATCTAGTTATTGCAGAATGAAGTTGTTCACTACAATTAGAATGAGTAGCACCAGCAAATTTGAGGTCAAAAGGTACAGAAAACACCACAATCATTTTTAGCAGATAAGGAAAACAAGCTTATACATTACATATGTCATGAAATTTACCAGGAATCATGCGATTTGATGCTTCTTGCAGAAAAGCCAGCAAAGTTTCTTTTAAGAAAAATTGGAAAGGATCAAATCTAACATCACATGCAGTGGAATGTTTTCAAGTGCTAACTTGCTGCAACTTCTCATCTTTTGCATCTTTTTATGAAATATAATATGCAGAGACAAAGCTAAAGCATGAGCCAACTCACTTTTCATGCTAATTGCATGTGCCCGGTCTCCTGATCTAAATGTTCTAAATGGTGGGTTTCAGGGGTACACACACTCCATACCTTTAGCAACCTTTTTGGTTGTCTCATCTGCATCTTGCTCCTCACCATTCCGTCTCTCCATACGGGATGATCCTTTACGAGATAAAACTTTCTGTTATAGAAAAAGAAAAAAACAAAAACCATATGAAATTCCTTAAACAAACAACAATTGACTACCGATGTGTAGAAATGGGATGTTATGAGGCAGTTCCAAAACGAATTCATGATAATTGCATTAGGCCTTACGACTACTTACAGTCATCTTTGGGCTTCCAGAGCACTTGTCAGATGACTGTGTGAGGCTCTCAATATCTAATACTATGTTTCCTGGTTTATCCACAGATGTAGCTTCACCCTGTGACAAAATTACATTGAAAAGCAATTGTAAGAAAGTACTAAAAGATACTGCCACGTGGGAAGATGAAACATTATGCTTACTTCACACAATCCTGTGTCCCTGGATAAATGGGCCATATATGAAAAAGAATATATACATTTTGTGCAGAAAATCCAAACAATTATTAAGAATGAACACCTACAATGAACAGGCAATCGATTTATGATGCCATATTGAAAAGCTGATGCTTCATAAATTCTATGGTACTGCAAGAGGAACAGAATGTAAACATTATGTATATTAATGTTGACATTGTTTTGTAGTATAGACTATTCCTCTCCTAAATTGCACGGGTCATTTACAAATTACCGCAGTTTTTTGAGAGTGACATCTCAACATTTTCCAAGAAGGGTTCCTCTCATAATTATGTTATACTTTAGCCATACAATGCACCTAAAGACTGCTCTGTGACACGTAACTTATGAAAGCTTGCTTGCTAATCCTCTAGTTATCAGCACAAGTCACAAAATTCTAAATGCAGTCCCGTTAGATCTTCACCAAGAACTATTAATTTCCAGATGAGATAATCACTAGAACCAGGCAAACAAAGTGCCTCATTTCCTTTTCAGAATGAAAAATGGTTGAAGCATAAAGATCAAAAGATGAAAATTTCAACCTGCATTACTATCCCCTCCATATCAGATGCTATGGATTACCCCCACCCCACCCCGCAGGAACAGCCAACACCAACTCACACTGCAGAGCCTGCTTCATCAAAAGGTTCACAGCAGTCATCCAAAACTTGAATATAGATGATCAGAAACGAATCGTTACATTAAATTCTAATGCGCTGCAACCAACAGACCTATTGCTCAATAATTAATCTGCTTTTATGAGTTTACTGGAACAGACACTCCGAAAATGCACTACTGATCAGTTGGCTAAAAACTCGAATGCGTCATAACTAAAATTTAAAGCATTCGATGCATCTAAATGTCTAGGCAATTCTGGGTAAAGACACTTAAAAAGAAAAAGGATACCTGGGATGCAGATAATATTCCTAATGCAAGATATTGTCTTTATTCATACGAGCACTGCAAATCTCCAGCCTGCAAAACCCCAGATTTGGTGGCTTCACAACCCTTTTACTGTAAGAGAATTACTCGAAGCTCTCTGTTTTTGATCCTTCAAAAGAAGAAATTTATGTTCAAGTAAAAGAATTAAACAGACAAGACGATTAAAGGACTTCCTTTTCTCTAACAACTCTCCTTTAACAAAATGAAACAACATAGTTATTTAGTGGAACCTTATAATGCCTTTCCAATGGAAGCACAGATTCTACAGAAACAAGGAACAAGAAATCGTAGATGATACAAGAGATCAACAAAAACCTTTATTTTTTTTTTCCCTATCCTGACAGCAACATTATACACAAGAATCACAGAAGGAAAGTTCGAACCAAGAGGCAAGGCAGAAGATGAGAAGAAGCCGTTGGAAAGAGACGGCTCTCCTCCCCTTTATAATTTGGGTGTGACCGAGTAACAAATGCGAGATGACTTCTCTCTCTCTTGTTGGCATCAAAAGCCTCCGTTCCTCCTCAGGAAAAGAGTCAGATGTGTCAGAAGGGGGAGGGGTAGGGGGGCGGATCAGATGAACAGAGCAACAGCTATATGTCAGTGCGCTCTCTGTCTCTCTTCTCTCTCTCTTTCCTCTTTTCGTGCACTCATCATATATAATAAGAATGATGAAGAGTAGAAGAGCACCGCACTGCTTGTCTCCAACAGGAGAGTCATACTGAAATGCTGGTGCCATGAAAGAGGAGGGGAAGATTTACTGAAGTTTAAAAAGATCATAAAGACTAAACAAATCACACGAAGAAGTAATGCATGAAAAAAAAAAAAAAAAGGGAAAAGGCAAAAGGACAATAATAAAAAAAGAAAGAGTAGTCGGTCACCTTCACCAGCCAAAAACAATAAACTGTTCATTAGTACCAAGTAATATATATTCACTTTGGACATCTCTAATTTCTGTCATGATCTGGTAAATAGAAATATGAAGATCTGAATTGGGTGTTTGTAAGATCAGAAACCTTTTAAGAATTTGAAAGCTTATTAGGGAACGGAGTGGTGTTTAAGAGGACAAAATTGAAATGACTTGAAAAGAAACAATGAACTGAATTGATTTGAAATGAGTTGTTTATTTATTCAATTAAAGAGTATTATTTATTATTGCTCGGGTTGTTTCCAAATCTTGTCTTTTTATGATCACTGACTGAATAATTAGAAACCTCATCATTTTTGGTACTTCATAATAAGAACACATTGTGATAGATAGTACGCAATTTTATTCCCAATGTTCATGAATATTGTCATACTTTTTTTCCAAATTATTTTTGACTCGTTAGGGTCAAATGCTAATCCACCACCGTAACTTCTAATAAAAAGAATATTACGCTGCATAAAAAGATAAATTTTTTTTTTGGGGGGGGGGGGGGGGAGGCAAATTAGTACAGCTTGATGCTCTGGTGCTGCAAAATCATGCTCCCGTGACTACTTACTTATAAGGCCTCATAAGATTAGACTAATTAATTAATTACTCCCTTGTTTTTGGGGCTAAATTTACTACTACAGAATGAAGGCATTATTAAGTCCGCTTTAAATATCATCCGACGACGACGAAAGTCCAATTGTGGATGAAGTCGACAACACGGGCACATATAAACGGGCACTACTACTTTTAGATGACGACCGACACGCGACACGTCATCCGACAAAAGCCACCGTAGCGGCGTCACCGAAATCACGGTCGTCTTGATTCCGTCACTCTCCGGTGACGTTTAAGACCACTCGAGACCTTGTATAGTTTCCTGCAGCGAAAACAAAGGAGGGGTGGGAAAGTTCACGATGGAGTTAGTTTCCCCGGAGGGTGACGAGACCGCTAAGGGTTCACGTGTCCACCCTATGATGGCACCCGGTGTCGCCAGGCCAAAAGTGAAGGGACCGGACGGTCCAGCTTCCGCGGGACCCGCTGCGTCAGATGTGCTCGTGGGGCCCAATCGGACCAGGGCGTGGCTGTGGGGGAGCAAAGGGCTGGTTGGAGCCGTCTGATCTCCATCCGACGGGGGGTTGTCGTTCTTGCTGGGGCGTTACGGCGGCGACGTGTGGGGGGGGAGAGCCAGCGGTGTGATCCTCCGCGATGCCCGTGTCCAGTTGCTGAGCCGATGAAAGACGCGAGCGGTGATCTGTTCGAAGTACTCCCAAGGAAGAGGGGATCGCCAAGTCCCGGTGGGCGAAGACTTCCAATGACCGCTGCTCTCCCCAACTGGACACGGCATCGCGGAGCCGTCCGATCTCCATCTGGGGGAGTAGCGGAAAGATATGGCTTGTGTATCAGTCGTCGGAGGGGGGGCCTCCGGTTCTGGGAAATGAAAACGAGAGGGCCGGGGGGGGGGGGGGCGAGAGAAGAGGAGGACGCTTCCTTTCGTTGACTTCCATGACGAGCGTCCTCGGGCATTATTTAAGCACACTAGAAGATGAGATTCTAGCACACAACTAACTCTCAGCGGTAAATGAGTTGTGAGTATGTTCTGTTTTTGAACATGGATTTTAGCCATCGCCATGAGAAATGAGGAAGCTTTGATGATGATCACTAATCCCCACAGAATGAGCAAGTCAAATATCGTCCAGCAATCAAGGAAAGCCAAAATATAGACCATTACCACACTAATACTAGTAGTTGATGAAGACCTTCTCCAAGCAAACTGCAAATCTTCATGCAACTCGTTACCTCAGCTGTGAACATCGCAAGCATGCAAGAGGAACAAAGATTACAAACCTCTGACAGAGTCTTCCTCGTTAGCAAAGGCTGGAGGAGTTGTTGACTTATGGTACTATCACCAAATCACAACTGAGCAGTAATGATGACCAAGAAAACTGAGAGAGAAAAAAAAAAAAAGGACTCCAGTTGCCCTCAAGTATAGGGATTATGAAGAAGCTTGTTTTTCCTCTGCAACCTCTTCAAATGTCTCTCCAGGCACGAGCTCTGGGACATCATCATCATCTTCTTCTTCTTCACCACCCGTAGCAGCAGCAGAAGCGGCTGGTGCTTGTTTCTGGAACTGTTCTGCAAGCTTCCTCAAGTTCTCTAAATTATCAGGACCTAAGCAAAGTAACAATTGAGTCAACAGTGGTTCACAACTATAAATTTGCCAGGAATCCATTCTGTTCAGAAGCTACTCTTTGTAGATATATACGACAGTTAAGTGGGCATCTCGCTGTTGCAAGTGACCCGATGTGACATCTTGCATCTAAAATGCTAAGAAGGTCATGCATAATAGCTACAAATAAATAATCTCAAATAGAAATATGGCAGGAAAGAGCAAGAAACAGTATTTTGTTTCAATATGATCTATTTGGAACGCTGGTGCTAGCCATTTACATGAGGCATCTCAAAAGTTTATCCAAAGGAGTTTGTAACCAGTAACACATCTTGCTGAAGAAAACATCTTTCGTGCACAACTACTGGTATTAGAAAGCACTTATCACATTTTCATAAATACATCATACATCATCAAATAGCACATACCTAGTTGGTTGATGATTGCAGGTAGCAAATCTTGAAGTTCTGTCACCAAATAAACCACAGATATAAGTTGCATTCAAGCAGAAACTTTCAGATAGAGAAAATAATGGAGAAGATATACACATATGTTACAAATTTGATGAGAAGGTATGTTTTAAACCATGAATATTTGTGCATCTCTGTAACCTACATGGTTGCCAGGTTTAATCATCAATGTGAATTACTAGTTACTCCGAATAAGATTACTGCAAACAGAGAGCTGAAGTGCTACCAAATCTTTCTTTTTGACATTTTATCCCCGATTTAGAAGATGTATTATCCTATCTTAGTACAATAACGAGATACAAGTAGGACAAACGAGTGTACTTTTAGTCTGGGGAGAACCGCTGACCACCCATGTATTGGCTGCAATTGAAGCTTGCACTGAATAAGAAACAAAATAAGTTGGATATCAGGTGAGATCTTTACCCCATGATATACAAGGGACATTTGCTCAAGCATTGTGAATTTATATTTACCTTTTGGATTAGGAAACTGGATGACAATGTCATCTTTAAAAATATTGACTTCCTCTATAGCAGGGATAGTGTTCACCCCAATTCTTTTCAGAGTGCTTTGAAGCCTTTTGTCATCTGTAGTTGGGGTCTTGTGAACTGCCTTCTTCTTCCTAGTGTATATTTACGAAGTAAACATGATTGATAACATACTCAGAAATTAGCGTTTGAGGTAGCCAATGATCAGGAAAAAGCTCTGCAACAGAAATGCTTCTTACAACTATATGGTCAAGCACTCACAAAAAATAATGCATAATCACCCATCATGGAGTTTATCATTGGAGCATATGTTTGACCGTCTCTGGGAGCACTGGTTGCTTTAAAATCACAAGCAAAATGCTTCCATTACATGAAAATTTAGAAGACTAGGAAGTTTAGAAAAGCCCAATTTAGCACTTCATATGTTGTCCTTCAACAATGACTATTTAGGTACTAAAGCAGTTGCATCAGTTCAATTCTTATGATTGATTGTCATCATACTATCATAGCGCCCAAGTATGGTGGCCAGAGCTGACATACAAACATGTATGCTAGAATTTAGGAACAGATCACTTGGGTGAAATAAAGTTAGGTGGTGGTTACTCAAGAATAATACTTAGGTGAAGTAAAGTTCATAATCTAACCCACACTGGAAGGAAAGCAAATGATAGCAGAACTACCAAATAAGTTATTGGAATATCATAGGCTTAGTAAAACAAACTGAACATAACAAGAGTATCAAAGAACCTGCGCATACTGCCTTTTCCACCAGTGCGGACTGCCCCTGCCATCTTCATGAGTTTTTCTCGATTCATCTGCATGATGGACAGTGTGTCAAAAAAGCACTATAAAATGTCAAAGAAGAAAGCACTATAAAACACCACTTAACCTTTTAAAACTTACAATCAAAAGGAACTAATGACACAACAGGATCACTAGGAGCATAGGCCTAAAATCGATATCATTTCTATAGATACCTTTATAGCATATGTCCATATAAGGGAGATCAACAGATATGGAATATCAATCAACAACAACCAGAGAATCAATTGCAAAAAATGTAAATAAACCTGCTAACTGATTTGTGATGGAATGATGTAAGGAGTTATTTTTATACAATTCTAAAACAAGCTTACAGTGATCGACAATAAGAACTCATGAGTTTTGACTACTTTACACCAAGGTGCACGCATCTTGCCAAACAGGGCAGGCGGGCATGCACGAACAAGTTTCCTCAATCCTTAATGGCCTGAATTCATGCATCAGCAAGTTGGGTAAGTCTAAGCTCAATAAAGATTTGGGGCTTTAAACTCAATGGTTAGAGTCTCAGAGATCATCCGACAACCACACCGAAGAAGAAATCCTCTTCTCGATCTCCTCCGTAAGTTTACAACACTAAATAGCGATTACTTTACATAAAACTTGGCAGACCAACGGCCAATCTACCAACAAATTACTGTAAACCCTTGAAATAATATATGAAGGCTACCGTAAAACCCTCTCAAAGGAGAAAAAGTTGATGCAAGACCAAATATTTGATGGATTACCATCGCGTCATGCAATATACTTTATGTCATAGCACCAATTGGCAAGTAATAAAGCCTCAATTTAGATCGATGAAGATTAAAAAAAAAAAGGATAAAGGGCATTTAAAGATCTTGCTACCAGATTGATCCACACGCATTCACCTGACGTGCAGAGAGAGAGAGAGAGAGAGAGAGAGAGAGAGAGAGAGAGGGCTTACGATGGGAAGACGAAGAAGGCGAAACACCGAGCCGGTGCGATGAGAAGCGGCTGCGGAGGGGCAGGGTGGAGGAAATAGGGCTCGAGAACGAGGGTTCGATTTGAGCGTAATGGTTTCGGACGGATAAGGATAGAGCGGGTAGGGTTGGGTGGAAGAGAGATCGAGTCGAGAGGCATCAATTTTACACGTCCGCAGGGATCCCACTTACGCGCGAACCCCAATTCGTTACCTGTCTTTTATTAGGAGGAATTAGTAGGCCAATTCGCGACCCGTTGGAGAGTCCACAGTGAAGCCCAGGTCTAATCCAGGGTATCAAAGTGGGTATCATATCTCCGGATCGCTTCAAAAAAAAAAAAAAAAAGGAACCGACTTTGAATAAAAGGTGATAGCTTCGCGATCAAGGTAAACGAAGAACTTTCCTACCTTTCTTCTGATTGGATACCACCACACCGCTCCCCGTGTTAATCATGAGTAGAGCCACAGTCCCGTCGAATGGAGATACGGGTAAATGCTACGAGTAAGATAAGAAAGGTAGAAACAACAATTCTCGGGTCGAACTTTGATGAAGCTGAACCGGTTCCGGACCACGTCACAGCAGGACCGGACTAAAATCACACGGGTTCGAGCCAAGAGCTAATTCGTTCGAATCTTCGAGTCCTCATCGCGTGGACCCAAAAGTGACTTGCTCCGAACGTAATCGCATGCACATCTTTTATGTTTTAATATGCATACATAAACTCCAAATCAAAAAAAAGAAAAACAAACTTGCATGTAAATCATTGTAGCTAATCTCAATTAGTTATTGATTTTTTTTTCTTGTTAGCTTTTTAGAAAAATTAAACACATTAAGGTAGTTTAGATATTCTACTCTATATATATATATATATATATATATATATAGAGAGAGAGAGAGAGAGAGAGAGAGAGAGAGAGAGACTCATACCAATTTAGGTTCCTGCATGGCATAAAAGAGAGCGAGCACACCATAAGGTTCTGCAATTACACTACACGCGCACGCACACACACACACGACAACCGCACAGGGTTTGAACATTGTTTGTTTGAACTGTGAAAAGTTTATCCAACTCAGAAGAATACAGTATCAAGAAAAATAACACCACCTACGCAACTATGTTATATGTTCGACGTAATCCTCTGATGAAGTCTATACAAAAGATACCCAAGGACTGCACGCTTTGACTACACCCAGACTATTTGACCTTCTTCACAAACAGCTTTGTGTCATGAATTTTATGATATGCTGAAGTTGGTGTAACAACAAGCAACCTAAAGAGTCTTATCCATTCTTCAGTAATCACAGACAGACACAGATGACAACTTCTTTCTGAAAATTGAAGACTGGAGCCGCACCAAAGTAATCTATCCTGTGCAACAGAGTAGGCTTAAAAGAAGAGATTTTAGTTCCAGTGCATGCTTAGTAACACATTACTTTTCTTGTTGGTTTACTTTCCAATCAGAGGTTTGGAAGGCTCGGCTTGGATTAACATGATAAATGGTCAAACCACTTGTATATGGGTTGGGCTTATTTAAATATTCTTATAATCAGAGAAAAAAAAAAAAAGTGACCAACTCCACAAGACTAGACCAAATTACTTGCAGCAAAATCAATTTACATTAGAATGATAAGGGTATTAATGGCTCCCTCCTCCTCGATTGGACGTGGTCTAGACAAACCTGACCTGGAGTAGGATCAGTTGACTGGGCACATGGTGAGGAGAAGCCCGATATATAGTATCATTGGGTGCCGCGCAATCTCCACTAAATCTTGGGGATCAGAAAATATCGTATGATAATAGGGCAGGAACCATACGCGACACGCTCATCCGCGGTATGAACAGCCATTGGCGATGCCTGCAACATTAAACATTCTAGCATAGGACATGACAAACATTAATGACAAAGGTACGACCGACCACCGATAAATAGGTATAAAAGTCCCCCTCCCCAAGTGAGAAAAAGGGGGGACGATCCCAAAACACCACTCTTGCAATACATAAAAAGAAAGCTCTGATGCCGAAGAACGGCAACAGAGACATACTCATTCTCAATGCTAACTTAGTCATTGGAGGGACCACATCGGGAGGCTCCACCCACCCGACAAAGGTATCTTTTTACAGGAGCCTAACCGCGAAACAAGGACGAAGATCCCCCACCACTGCGACGACCCGAGCCGAGTCGTCTCCTCACGCCTTCTCCAAGTTCCGCACCCTACTGAGCTAGTCTTGCGCTTGCAGGCCGAACCACGTCGTGCTGACTCCTTAAGTCTAACGAATTATCCAGTAACATTTTTGGTGCTAGAATGCGGGCCTGATGTCGCTCAGCACCCGACAACCTCGGGGAAGATGTCCCTTCCATGATGCCACAGACTTCGAGGGTAGCCCCTTGTTCAGAGACGGGAACCCACCTTCTCACACTCCGGGACGATATTGGCACTTGTTCAATGACCCCGGGCTGACTCCGTCCCCACTTAACCTCGAGGTCCGGTGGTAACTCCCGAGGCTTTTCAGGGACTCACCAACCAGGTCCAGGCCATAGCGAGAATGCTCCAAGCAATCATCCCCTACATCCCACAACTCGCTTAGTAGCCAAGCCCGCAACCCCAAGCGCCTCCCATAGCCCCAACAGGGGCAACATCGCTACCAGAAGGTCAACCTCTGGTGGCGCAACCCGTCGACGACCTACCTCATGTTAGGACTCTAGCTAGGGGAGTCCTAATTTAGTTTCAATGAAGAGGACAAACATGTAAATTCTAAGGGCATTCATGTAAATCCTATCTAGCCGACCCC
This sequence comes from Ensete glaucum, assembly GCA_021527575.1. NCBI lineage: Eukaryota > Viridiplantae > Streptophyta > Magnoliopsida > Zingiberales > Musaceae > Ensete > Ensete glaucum. The sequence goes on along the minus strand of CM038559.1, from coordinate 36,640,367 downwards.
TATTAAAGAGATGAGGAGGCCGACTAGGTTAGGATTAGTTTGGAGGAAGATATTTTGAGAAAAGAATAAGATACATATTACCCTAATTAACTATCCCTTATCCTAGTTAAAGAGGGATTGGTTGAGGAGGGGTTAAGTTAGAATAGGATTAGGATCAGTTTGAAGGTTACTACTTAGAGTTGCATTATGAGTTGTTAAGAGTAGGAGTCTTAAGTAAGAATCCTATTAGGAGTTGGGGTTTAGAAGCCCTATAAATAGCCTTGTATTCTCCCCTCTTTTATCATAAATAGATCAATTATCTTTCAGCTCATGTAGCAGAAAACCAAGGAGAGAGGAACCCCTATAGAGTTCCAAGGAGGCTGATCCCCGATAGAGATCACCCCAAGCTTAGAATCCGAAAGGGTTCTAACATTTGGTATCATAGCAGCGTTCTTGGCGTCTCGTTGCCCTTCCATAGCCATCCATCAACCCCCCATAGCCGTCCAAAGCAATTACCATAATTGCTTAAAGATCGTCACCAAATTTCGCCGACATCTCCACTACTGTAAATCATCCTTTGATCTCCATGTGAATTGCAACAGGTTTTAGTTTCCTACCTTACTGCTGCTGCAATTTAGTTATCCCTATTCAGAAAATCCAAAAAAATTTGTTCATATTTGCTGCATAAACTTTTTGTCACAAAGTTTCTATCTTTATGACGAAATTACGCTATAGAATTCCAACCGCACACCCTTGACTATTTGATTTACTGCTGCATTTTTATTGATCCAATCTCTATGAAATTTTTACAATGGCTTTAGCACTTCCTATCTTTGGATTTCCTTTTGGTTTCATTGAAAAATTCTCAATATAAATTACTGATCTTTTACGTCCAAATTGCTGCACTTTAGACGTAAAAATCTGTTGTAGTACCTTCTTGTGATCTTCGATTTTGCCGAACCTTTTGCTATCGTTTTCTTCCACGAATTTTTTGTCAGCATTACCTTTCCCTTACCAGCAGATTCTCCTTGAGTTTTACTTGAATCCTTATTTTTAATAGCTAAAAAAAAATCTCGTCTATACTGTTGAAATCTTTCGATAAAAAAATTTTGCTGTAGTACCTTCTAGTATTCCTTGTTATGAAAAAATTTTGTTGCAGTACCTTCTAGTATTTCTTGTTATTTTTAATACCTCTCTCATCGCGAACTTTTGCTGTCGATTTCTTTCATAAATTTTTTGACAATATTTTCTTTCCCTTGCCAATGGATTCCCATTGAGTTTTACTTGATTCCTTGTTATGAACTGCTGCAAAAAATTTCAACGATAATACTGAAATCTTTCACTGAAAAAATTCTGCAGCAACACCTTATTGCAATCTTTGATTTTGTCGAAACTTTTGCTGTCGTTTCTTTCCACGAAATTTTTGACGACATTATCTCTCTCTTAGTAGTAGATTACCCTTGAGTTTCCCTTGAATTTTCATTGAGAATTTTTGGAAAAAATTAAGTCTTCACTGCTGGAATTTTTCGATGAAAAATCTAATGATGCACCTTTGTCTTTCTTCTTCTTCTTAACCCACCGAAACCCAACCATCTTGCTACCTCCACCCAAGACATCTTTAGGGCATCCCTTTAGCCTCAAGATACAACTATCGTAACCTATTTTTATAACCCAAACAACACCCAAAACCGTAGCCCAAAACAACGACCTATCACAGCCTATCGATGCAGAATTCTGTAGCATTACCTTTCAGTGTTTTTTATTGCACCCATATCTGATCCTTACCAAAATTGTTGCTGCCACCCACATCATCGTTAGGGCACCTCTCTAGCCTTAAGATGCAGCCATCATAACCTATTTCCAGAATATGTAGCCAACTCAAACCGCAGCCTAACAGCGGTCTTCCGCAGCCACTGAACCTTCCACTGATCCTTACCCTCCAATCCTAAAAAACCGGTTGCTGCTATCAATAGCAACCCTAAGCCATCCCTCTAACACTAAACCTCTATCACTAAACCCTCCTTACAACCCCTACAACAACCCTAAATCACAGCCCCAACAACATAAAAAAAACTAGGAACTTGTCAGCCCTAAACTTTAGCCATCTACCCGTGATCTACCATCCCTTTCGGCCACCAAACCACCCAACCATTCCATACCACTGACCCAATAGTAGGAGAGGGACATTGGCATCTTAGATCTAGAGGCACACATAATGGCATCTTAAGGTTCAATCAATGCCAAGTTGGAGGCGTTTGAATCACGCATAGAGAATAGATTGCACGCCTTATTCACCAAATTTGAATTGAGCCAATCTCCGAGCCAATAAAATTCCAGCAAGGTCAAAATTTATAGAGGCCTCTCAAAAAAGAAAGAAAGAGCCACTGATATGAGGCAACCACGCATGAGGGTGGACTTCCCTCGATGGGAAGAAGAAGACCCGACAGGATAGATTTCACGCGTCGAACGTTACTTCTGTCATCACCAAAAACTGAAGGATTCCATGATGGACATCATTGTTATCCACCTTGAAGGAGATGTTATACGATGGTACAATTGGCTTAAATACAACCATAGGACTCCGACGTGGATACAATTCAAGTATGCGCTGCTGAACCGCTTTGGGCTGACCAAGTACGAGAATATCAACGGACAACTTGCCAAGATCCGACAAATCTCCACGATCCAAGAAAACCAGACCAGGTTTGAGGAATTATCTTACTTTACTCGTGATTGGTTTGACAAACAATTATTATGGACATTCATTAAAGGACTCAAACTGAAAATTGAAGGAGAGATTAAAGCGCGGCAGCCGCGCACTATGAAGGCTGCAATCTCTTTCGCCTGAATCCAAGAAGAATGGCTCAACCAAGATGCTTGGAGGATGATAACCACTCCTAGACCCATGGCATATGAACTTTATTCTGCTTCCAGACATCCTTTGCTACTAAAAAAAATTGACAAAAGAAGAACTACGCGACCGATCGAAGGGTCTTTGTTGGCATTACAATGAATCGTGGAGCCTTGATCATCGCTGCAAAAAGGGCCACCTCCTACTGATTAAACCTCTTGAAGATGTGGAGGAGGAGGTCCAGAAGCATGAGGAAGAGGTCGCAGTTGAAGAACAGTAGCCAGTTGACTTTATGATGCATACTCTTGCCGACTATGCAAACCCAAAAATGATGAAAGTGGGAGAAATTCTGAAGCAACAATCGATCACCATTATTATTGACACCACGAGCACCAACAACTTTATGACCAATAAGGTTGCTACCTAATTAATGCCCCAAAATAAAGATTGCAGCAGGTTAGATGTTGAGGTCGCCGACGGCCAAATTTTGAAGTGCAACGAAAGATGTCCACAAGTGAAATTATTGCGATAGGACCAAGAGATACTTGCTAATTTCTTTCACCTTCTTCTTGATGATTATGAGGCCGTGCTCGATATCAAATGGTTGATTACACTAGGTGATGTTCCTTGGACTTTTCTAAATTTATTATAAAATTTTTTAGCCATGAGAAATAGGAGATCCTATACGGGGAACGCGGGAGCGACGTAACGACGACTTGCATGCGGCAAACGGAGAAAGTTTTGAACAAAGAAAATGATGGCTTCCTGATGCAACTTCAGCAGCACTCTATGGGGGAGCCAACAAAATTTGAAGACCCAAATATACTCCAATTGTTTGTTTAATATTTAGATATTTTCATTGAACCGCGCAGCCTACTTTCTAACCGTCGACATGACCATCGAATTATGATTCTCTTGAGCAAACCAGCAGCAAACTCTCCACCATATCATTATCCTCACCTCTAGAAAGCTGAAATAGAGAGTACTAAAGATGAGATGCTTGAAATAGAGGTCATTCAGCCAAGTTCAAGTGCCTACACTTTGTCGGTGCTAGTTTTACCCGACTTCGACAAAGTGTTTATTATTGATACATTGGGAGATAGAAATTATGTTATCCACATGCAAGATGGCCGACCCCTGGCATACATCAGCAAAGCCCTCACTCCAAATCACCTGAAGCTATTAATCAATGATGAGGGAATGCTAACCTTTGCTGAATTTGTGGCTTCATATGATACAGGACAACAACACGAAGAGGAGAGGGGAATTGCTAACTCGAAGGATTCGGTACTCATGCAAGGGCTTGTATATGGACGATGGAGTGTTCGTGGCCATCCCAAGGTGCGATCGGAACTTGGCACCATGGAGCATGAGAACTTTCTCTTCGACATGGAAAGGATACGTCCGTAGGCAGTTGAAATGTGCAATAAGTTCAGCACATTGCTAGACCTTAAAGGGTGCAATGGATACTGTATTGGCGAAGGGTCGCAATCTAGCAAGTGCATTTATGAGGGTAGAATAAGGAACAAGTTGTTCAGCAAGACGGAGTAGTCTAAAGGGGATGGTGGTCTCCGAAACTTCCAGTATGAAGTATGTAAAGAGAAAAGTTACTCCAACATGACAGATATCCAGGAGGGATAAGTCTTAGTTCTCTAGAGGGAGAATCATGTGCAACGGACCGCACATATTGAGGAAGAGTTTCTCAAGATAATATCTCCATAAAGCTCAACGGACTGAGCGAGTGACGTGGAATCATCGCATGATCTCGAATGAGATAATGCATTGGTGGATGCATTTCGAGATCAAGTGGGAGAGCAATCCAAGGTAATATTATATGAAGACACACTTAGAGTCGATGCAGAAATCAAACTCAACGGAGGGCTGACCCGTGGAATGGTGGACGCGAGGGCCACTATCAACTCAATGCAAATCTAGGAGCGGAGCGACTTGGGTGGAACTTAGTGAAGTATCCAAGCCGCATGAAGGGAGTCGATATAAAAGATGGAACATGGAGCTGAGGTACACAACTTTCCTTGGACGGAGGTCAAGGGCATGAACTCTTGTAGAGACAAGAGTGGAATCATGTCGTTCCATGGGTTCTTCATTCTGATGGGGCTGACTTATCTTGTATGGTGCCAAAGATGAAAGGAGCTTCAAGGCACATGCACCTTACCTCTGAGATGCATTTAACGAAGTAACTAAGGTGATTCAACTTGCAGAGGCAAAGTTGGGATCAAAAGACCTTAACACGGGGCAAGAGGGCGTAGAGGCGGGTACTCTTGAAGAATATGCCACAGTGTTGCCATTCGAGTTGTCAGGAATAAGTGGTGCATAGTGGAGATTGTGCTGGTAGGAGATAGAGGCCCAAGATCCAAACAATGGTGCACCAATTCTAGCAAAGTTAAGGGGACTTTATGAGCTATTAGGCAACGGACTGTCCTATAGCTATGCTTCGTCTAAGTGTGACCCAAGAGTGGGTGGACGAAGGTGAATAGCCAAGGGAGCGAACTAAAAATTACTGATGGTGGAGACCCTACGAGGTGTTAGCAGAGGCCACACATGGAGAAGTCATAGTCCGAATTCATCACCCGAGAATCTGTTTGCAATGGAGATGTCACCAGGAGGCGACATAGTGTAGCGGATCATAGTGGAATAGTTTGTGGCAATGCAACACAGGCAATCATATCTCGTGAGGGACAAGATCATGCGGAGGTATGATCAAGAGTTACTGCGAGCTCCACTTTGGTGTTCGACATAATAAAAAGAAGGGCTATGGATTCAACGAGTGAATATTGTGGTACCGCAAAGGCAGGTCTTCATGTGTGCATCGAAGCTTATATTGGATGAAAGCCTTAGTCATCAGCATATGTGGGTTATATATCACCGAGGAAGAAGTCCAAGTGCAAGTACCAGTGAGTCCCATGGAGGGGGACGTGATCATGTGAATGATCAAGAGCTGTTGGGAGCTTCACTTCGGTGAACAATGCAATGGTAAGAAGGGCTGTGGATTCAAGGGGTGAATGTCATGGTACCGCAGAGGCGGGTCTTCCGTGTGTGCGCATCGAAGCTTGCATCAGATGAAAGCCTTGGTCATCAGCATATGGGGGTTATGTACCACCGAGGGAGAAGTCAGATTGCAAGTACTAGTGAGTCCCATAGAGGGGACTTGATTATACAAAGGTATGATCGGAGCGGCTGAAGAGGTGGACTACTTCGGTGCTCACATTCGCTTAAGGGAGCCCGACAAGTCAGAGGACAAAGCCGTGTAAGCGAACGTTGCTACCAAGGAAGCTAAGGAGAACAGAATCGACGCGAGCCTTACAACAAGATGGCGGAGGCCATGCATGAGAGTTGTAGTCTGTCTTTCCATTGACTAAGGAGAATTGCTAGGAGGACATAGTGGTGTTGAAGCAGGTGGTCGAAAGCGGCGAGGAAGTGACGATGAGTCCAGTGGGGCTCAGCTACCCAAAAGCAAAGCGTCAGTTAGAAAGGAGGTGAACTTGGAGGAGCACCACAGTGCCGCATAGGCGGATCTACTGATCGCGAAGGAAGGGATACAAATGCAAGGTAACAGATAGTAGGGCTATGGGCTTGGCAGCACCATGGTACCGCAGAGGCGGGACTTCCGTGTAGTCATCGATCCCTTACTCTCATGGAGGGAGAGCATTGGTGGGCCGAGGAGGTGGAGAATGCAAAGGCAAACTCTAGGTACCAAGACAGAGCGGAAGGGCAGAGGCCAAGGAACTTCACAAGACCAGTGTCAATGGGCTTCTCATCAAGATAGCCGAAAGCGAGGGACTTCGGGTTGATGCAAAAGTGCTTGACTAAGGAACAAAGTAGGCAGTACGTGGTATTGTACCTTTCTACTCAGAGGAGTTGATGGCAAAGGTGATAGAGAAGACGATACAATCCCAGAGGCGACCAGATCTATCAAAGACTTACTCCAAGTTGGGAGACTCCAAGTTGTGGTAAACTTTTTGCTCTTTTCGAGCGAAACTTCTTGTATTCCAGAAGTTCAATAACAGTGGGAAGGCGAATTACAATAGCTGACTCAACGCAAGGAGTGTAAACACTTCAAGTGCTTCAGAAGTGTGAGCAAAGAGCGGACAAATGTTAGTAACCAGCTCAATGCATGAAGTACAAATTCGAGGAGGCAGGCAAAATCGAGTAACTTTTGCCTCTTAACTTAAGAGAATGAGCGAAACTGAGTACCTCAATTCTCTTAAACTCGAGGAGGTGAGCGAAGCCAAGCAACTTTGCCTTCTCAACTACTAAGAGAATGGGTGAAGTCGAGTATCCCAGTTCTCTTACTTATCCAGCAAAGGAGCTCTCCATAGGTTCAGTGATCCTTCAAAGAAAGCTTATGGAAGACAATAGTTGTCAAATCCTTACCATTGGTGATCAGTACTACTGAGAGTAGATTGTTCGCTTCATTTTTCAATTGAATGCCAATCGAAAGTGAGAGTGATGCAAACCTACTTGGAAGTGACAACTAAATATGGAGGAAGGATCAATGGGCAAACATTGTGGAGGAAGGACCTCATAAACCTTAAATGTGAGGCGATGCTCGTCAAAGTTCCAACCAGCATCCACCCAGTTCAAGCAACATGAGATACTGCGACACTGACGCATAATAAGGCAAGTCTTTTCCTTTATCAGAAGGATCCGTGAAAACCAACAAGGATCAACACAACTCAGCCAACTCCACACCAGATTCAGTTATTGGTGAGTTGAAGTAGCATAGCAGATCAGAGTTCAACTACTCAACAACAACGATAGATAGTGGCTGGGAGCCAAAGGGGCGTGTTGCAGCCAAAGCAAAAGATTGAAGATTCAACAAAATACGAGGAGATGTAGCGTCTACAGTGGCTTTGACGAGGACGTCAAAGGAATAAGTGGGGGAGAATGTCACGAACAATAATGTAAACAAGGTGTTTGATAAAATGCTCGTGTTTGTCCATGTCCTTTGGTTTGTGTATGTACCTTGTATGCAATGCGAGCTTATGAAGCACCTCGTTTGGTTTGCTTTGTGGTCAATTTTGGCTTGTAAATACGAGTGTGTTTTGTAAGCACTTGTGGGGACTTTGGTCTGTAATGGACTATTTTCCTTTGTATGCAACCTCCCTGAGTTTGTAATGTCCATGGGTGTAATTTATATATGACTTTATAAAGTGTTTGCTTGAGCAAGTTGCTTGTGGATCCCGTTGGAATTGCTTCCTCTAGCCTGTTTTCTCTTTTGAAAGTCTAAGGGACTCTAGGAGATCTCGAGGAAGGCTGACCTTTACGGACGGACACACATGGGTGTCGTACGGCTTAGGCAAAATCAGCTAAGCCCGTGACAATAGATATGCCTCGTTCACCTTGTCTTGTTTCCTCTTGAACGTATTTACATTCATGATGTGTGGAGAATTATTTTACACATATAAGCTATTAATCAAGGTCCCTCTTGTGATGATCTCATCATCCAAAATTATTAAACACCTATTATTCTCAAAAACTAGTTCATATCCATTAACTGTCAAACAAGAAATAAAAATAATATTTTTAATAATCGAGGGAACATAATAGCATGCATCAAATGTAATAGTAACTCCACCAAGCAAATGTAGAGTGACCTCCCCAATGGCAACTGCAACAACTCTTGCTCCAATACATATCTTAAGGTTTATCTCACCTCTAGCCAGTCTCCCAAGCCTTGCCAGAACTTGCAACGAATTACAGATATGATAAGCACTCCCGGTATCTAATACTCATGTGTTATCATAAACATCTGACAAGTGGAGACTAATCTTGAATATACCTGAAGCTTCTTCAAGCTTCTGTTTCACCTTCTCTGCAAGGTAATCGTTGTAGTTCCTACTCTAGTGCTCGTCTTTATCGTAGTGGAAGTATTGACCTTTGTTCTTAGCTGGGTTTCTTGGCAACATTTGTCTTACCCATTTACCCTTGCCCATGCCTTTCTTAAGGGTCTTATTAGCCTTCATTTTCTTATTGGTCTCACCAACATAGAGAAATGACTTATCTTTCTTGATAGTGCTATCAGCTTCCCTCAACATATTGAGAAGCTCAGGTAGAGTCACCTCAAATTACTCATATTGAAGTTATTATGAACTATGAAAAGGAATCTAGCGGGGACTGAAGTATAATATCAACACACATGTTATCTTCTAGGACTATTCCTAAACCTATGAGTTTCTCGATCCACTCTATCATCTTTAGGACATGATGCTGAACAGAAGCCCCTTCTGTCATCCTGGCTTAAAAGAGATTCTTAGATATCTCATATCTATGAGTTCTTTCCTGTTCCTCAAACAACTAGCAAATATGAAGAAATTGGCATTCATGCTCTCATGTTGCCTCAGTAACTCGGGAGTCATGGAGACCAACATATAGCACTTGCTAAGGTGGAATTGTCTATATACTTTACATAACAATCTCATCCTCGCTTGCCCCTTCTTTCGGTGTAAGTAAAATCATATCAATGACATATATGATTTTCTTCGTCGTGAGAACAATTCTCAAATTGCGGAGCCAATCCATATAGTTTGGACCAGTGAGGCGATTGACATCAAGTGTACTATGTAGGGTTTTTTTAATCAATATGTTTCTGACAAACAAGATATATCATAATTTAATAACATATATATTTTATTAAAAATTAATTAAGATACGGACTTCTATCGTAATGTAGTCCCACTATTTTCTTGACGAATTATGCAACACCCTCGATACGTGAAACAGAAGTCTCCGGTAGACTTCTAGTGAGGATCGAGATCTAATCGGCGTCTTAGTGTAACCTTGAGAGACTCGACCAATTCCACTAAGCCCAAAAAGGTAGGCAACTCTTGCCAATCATAACTCCTTGTGATTCTCGTCTTATTCGACCTCCGAACCACCAGGGTCTCGAGGGACTCGACCAACCATGATGTTTAGTTAAGTCATCATCATGCTATCATATATATTTAAAAATTTTGATATCAAAGAAGGGAGAAAGATGAATGTATTCGAAAAAAAAAAAAGAAACTGACAATCGAGTTATATTTGCTAGAATAAGTCTCTTGGATTAAAAAGAAATAAATTCAAGATATAACTTGCATAAAATCGATAAATAGTTCACTTCTAAGTTTAAAATCATAAAGGGATACAGATAGTTCACTACCCCAAAGATATTAAACAATGATACAGAACTATAACAAAAGACTCACCACTCAAGGAATCATCCAAGAGATACAAAATTTAAGAGAGAACTCAAAGAGCTTAAGGCAATATCATCAGATTCTAAACTTTCCAACCCTAAAACAAGTACCAATGCATGAAACGACCCTTAATGCAGAGGGAACTATGAAGTTAAGTGGTTTACAGTTGGTAACTAATCCCTTTAATATATTCCTTGGTCACGAAGAAAAATAAATTGAAATAGCTTCAACTTTGTCTAAGGAATATGTTCATAAGCTATCATGTTTGAGTGGGTTGGGTTAAAGGCTATGAAACAACATTGTAGACTAAGGAATATCAGAGGATTAACAAGATCCACACAAATTGATTATAGCAAATTAGGCACTCCCATGTAAACCTCCCCTATTTGAAAAAGACTTGCCCTCAAGTCTTCATTTATCCATCACCATAATAAAGAATTAAATCAGCCACATTGAATGTTGATGACACTTCATAATCTTCAGATAGCTCGATCTCATAAACATTCTCACCAATTCTCTTAAGAACCTTGAATGGACCATCAGCCTTTGGTTTCAATTTCCCTAATTTGCTTAGCAGAAACCTCTCCTTCTCTAGCATTAAACCTTATATGCTTTTTGTATCTATTGGCAGCTTGCATGTACCTCTCATTTTGCTTTTCAATGGTTGCTTTAACACTATCATATAACTTCTTTATCTGTTTAGTTCTCTTGTCAGTATTTCCACTAAATTACTTAGTTGTAGAATGAAGGACTAAATCCAAAGGACCAAATCCAAAGGACCAGTAGAATTAGCACCATAAACAACTCAAAAAAACTCTTACCAATGCTATGATGCATGAAACGATTGTAGGTAAACTTAATTTGTGGAAGAATGAGATCTCATTGCTTAATGTTCTTGTCAACATAACTTCTAAGTAAGTTTCCCAAGTTTCTGTTCTTTACCTCTGTTTGCCCATCGGTTTGTGGATGATGAGAGTTACTGAAATTCAAAGATGTACCCAGCTTCCTCCATAGAGTTCTCCAAAAATAGCTAAGAAATTTCGAATCTCGATCAGACACCATAGTTCCTGGAATGTCATGTAATCTAACAATCTCCTTAAAATACAAATCAATAAGATTTATTGCAGGGAACAAAATGAGATATCTTTAAGAATCTATCAGTAATAATCAGGATAGAATTTTTGTTCCTTTGGGTTCTTGGCAGTCCCAAGACAAAATCAAAACTCACATCCTTCCATAGAGCATTAGGCACTAGCAATGAAGTGTATAAACCTAAATTTTGAATTCTTATTTTTGCCAAATGACATACTCGGTATTGCTTTACAAGTCTCTTCACATCTCTGAACATCTTAGGCCACTAGAAATTTAATTGAACAAGAGCTAGAGTCTTGTCTCTACCAAAATATCCTAAAACACCACCATAAACTTCAGCCATAATTACATGGCTCAAAGAATAAGATGGAACACACAAGGCATTAGCTTAAGACAGAAAACCATCAAAGATAAAAAAAATTATTGAAAAGAATATGATTTGTAATTTTGCTATATTGAGCTGAAATCCACATTATTCTCATAGAGATATTTGAATATCTAAAATCCAACACTTTGACTTCCATGGCTCATAATAAAGAATGTTTTATACTCAATGCATCAACAACTACATTTTGAACATCAGATTTGTGCTTGATTGTAAAGTTATAAGATTGCAAGAACTCCACCCACTCTGCATGCCTCTTGTGCTGGTGATTAATAAACTTCAATGCCCCATGATCAGAATATAGGACAAATGACTTGGCAAGAAGAAACCGACTCCAATGAGATAAAGCTCGATAAATAACATAGAACTCCTTGTCATAGGTAGGATATTTCCTCCTTGTATCATTTAGCTTCTCACTAAAAAAGGCAATGGGCTTTGCTTCTTGGCTCAAAACAGCACCAATTCCCATATTAGAGGCATCACATTCAACCTCAAACACCTTGAAAAAATTGGGTAATACCAAAATAGGAGCTTCGACCATCTTTCTTTTTAATAGCTATAAAGCTTAATCAGCCTCATTAATCCACTTGAATTTATCACCTTTCAAGCATTCGATGATTGGAGCAATAATCGAGCTGAAACCCTTGATGAATCTTCTGTAAAAAAAAGTTAAACTATGGAAACTCCTCATATCATGCAATGAAGTGTTGGCCAATTAAGAATAGCTTCTACCTTACTTTGATCCATCATGATTCTATTTTTTAAAATAACATGTCCCAAAAATACCACACTAGGAGTAAAAAAAATCACACTTCTTTAAATTAGCATAAAGCTTTTGATGTCTCAAGATAAGAAATATCATCTTAAGATGATTCATATGATCTTCCTCACTCTTACTGTATACCAATATGTCATCAAAATAAACCACAACAAAAGTCTCAATGCATAGCTTAAATATATAATTCATAAATCACATGAAAGTACTAGGAGCATTAAATAGTCCAAATGGTATAACTAACCATTCATAGAAGCTTTCTCTAGTTTTAAATGTTATTTTGCACTCATCTCTATGACTCATTCTTATTTGATGATAGTCACTCCTCAAATCAACTTTAGAGAAAATAGAAGTACCACACAATTGAGCAATTTCCCTTGGTCGTTGGAAAGAGAGACTACAACTCCCATACATAGCCTCCGCCATCTTGTTACAGGGCTCACACCGATTTTATTCTCCTTAGCTTCCTTAGTAGCAATGTTCGCTTACTCAACCTTATCCTCTGACTTGTCGGGCTCCCTTAAACGAATATGAGCACTGAAGTAGTCTAACTCTCCAACCGCTCCGATTATACCTCTGTATGATCAAGTCCCCCCATGGGGCTCACAAGTACTTGCACTCGAAATTCTCTCTCGGTGGTACACAACCCCCATATGTGATGACTAAGGCTTTTCATCCAATGCAAAATTTAATGCGCACACATGGAAGACCCATTGTTGTACCATGGCGTTCACTCCTTGAATTCATAGTTTTTTTTCTATTGTATTGTTTACCGAGGTGGAGCTCCCAGTAGTTTTTAATTATACCTCCGCATGATCACGTCCCTCACGGGACTTCTATGCATGTGTTGTATTATCGTAAACTATTCCACCATGATCTATTGCACTATGTTGCCTTCTAGTGACATCCCTATTTCATTCAGATCTTGTGTGATGAACTCAGACTATGATCTCTCCATGTGTGGCCTTTGCTGGCATATCATACTACCACCTTCGATTGTGTTCACTCCTTTGGCAATTCACTTTCGCCTATCCATTCTCGGGTCACACTCGGATGAAGCATCGCTCTAGGATAGTTCATCGCTTAACAACTCTCGAAGTCCCCAGACTTCACTAAAATTGGTACACCATTGTCTGGATCCTAGGCCTCTATCCCCCACCAGTACAATCTTCATTGCACACCGCTTTCTTCATGACAACTCGAATGACAGTACTGTGGTATATTCTTCAAGAGCACCCGTCTCTGCGTCCTCTTGCCCCATGCTAAGGCCTTCTAATCCTAACTTCGCCTCCACAAGTTGAATCACCTTAGCTTTTTCGTCAAATGCATCTATGAGATAAGATGCATGTGCCTCGAAGCTCACTCCATCTTTAGGACCATGCAAGATGAATCCGTCCATCAGAATGAAGAACCCATGGAACGATAACTGACAAAATTTGAGTAAATGGTTGAATGACCTCCTTTAGAAGATCCTTTCCATTAAATAGGAATTGTTGTACAATCTATTTTAGGTAAGAATATATATACATAGCTAATATACTAATTATAGTAGATAGCTAATACACTAATTATGGTAGCATAATCTACTAATTATGGTAGACAGCTAATACACTAATTATGATAGTATATCTCTTGATTTTAGCTATAATTTCTATCACTAATTATAGTAGAATAAATCTCTTGATTTCAGCCATGATTTATACCATTAATAACAAATCTCTTGATCTCAATCATAATTTCTACCATAATCTTTGCCATTGGCTTCCCCCCTCAAATTGATGCTAGATGATCAAAAAAATATCAATTTGTCAACAAGAAAGTGATGTCGGTGTTGAGAGAGAGCCTTAGTAAACACATCAGCAGTTTGGAGATTAGTGGTGATATGCGTAAGAGAGATGACGCTAGATGATCAAAAAATATCAATTTGTCAACAAGAAAGTGATGTCGGTGTTGAGAGAGAGCCTTAGTAAACACATCAGCAGTTTGGAGATTAGTGGTGATATGCGTAAGAGAGATGACGCTAGCATCATATGCTTCACGAATAGAGTGACAATCCACTTCAATGTGCTTGGTGCGCTCATGAAATACTGGGTTAGTAACAATTTAAATAGCACTAGTATTATCCGAATAAAGCGGAGTAGGCTCAATTTGGGGAAACCCAAGCTCACCCAGCAATCCCTGAAAACAAACAATTTCAAAGCATGTAAATGACAGCACGATACTCAGACTCAGTAGAGGACTTCGACACCTGATCTTGCTTCTTGTTTTTCCAAGAAATGAGAGAGGTGCCAAGAAACATGCACCAACTAATAATTGAACATCGAGTATCAGAACAACCAGCCCAATCAGCGTCACTATATGCAACCAAACGAATAGGAGAGTCAACTGTAAAGAAAGGACCTCTGGCAAAAGTACCTTGCAAATAGCGAATAATGTGACTGACAACAGCCAGGTGGAGGTGCCTAAGCGCCTGCATAAATTGACTAACTTATTGAACTGTGAAGGAAATATAAGACCGAGTAATAGTTAGATAGTTCAAGCTCCCCACGAGTTGTCTATAGAAAGAGGGATCAAAGAGAAAATCACCCTCATCATTACTATATTTAACGTTAATTTCCAATGGGGTATTAATAGAATGACCATCTTGAAGGTCAGCTAAAGCAATTAACTCCTGGATGTATTTATGCTGGTGTAAGAAAATACCAGCCGAGGTAGAATACACCTCAAGGCCTAAAAAAATACTGTAAAGGAGCCAAGTCCTTCATATGAAAAGAACCTTGAAGGTGCTCCTGAAGTTGAGAAATAAATTCAGAGTCAGTCCCTGTAATAACATATCATCAACATATACCAGGAGCAAGACGATTCCCTTAGTAGTCTTGCAAAGAAACAACAAGAGATCATACTGACTTTGGACAAAGGAGAAGCTAATAAGCATAGAGCGGAGCTTATCAAACCAAGCACGTGGTGCCTGTTTCAAACCATAGAGTAATCATTTTAACTTACAAATATCAGAAGAGGGTGTAGAAAATAATCCTGGTGGTAGAGCCATATAAATTTCTTCTTTAAGATCTCCATGCAAAAAAGCATTCTTAACATCTATTTGTCGCAATGACCACCCCTTGGAAGCAACAATAGCGAGAACAAGTTGCACCGTCGTCATCTTTACTACAGGTGCAAATGTCTCCTCATAATCTACCTCATACTCCTATCGATTATCGAGTACCACCAACCTCGATTTATATATGTCAAGTGAGCCATCAGACAGCAGCTTAATGGAATATACCCATTTACAACCAATGGGCTTAACATCAGTAGAACAAGGAACAATATCCCACGTATGATTCTCTTGAAGAGCCTGAAGTTCTTCTTGCATAGCTTTTACCCAGCATACATGTTTACTTGCTTGAGCATAGGAGGTAAGAATTGAAGTATTAGCTAATATGGCAGAGAATCTACACCTATCAGGAGGTTGACTGATACGGGTGATTCTCTGAAGAGCCATCGGAGCAAGCACTGGATCAGGGTCAGCAAGGATTTATGATGATGGAGGTTGTCATTGCTGATAGACAATACCAGGTTTAAAACGCTCAATTGGTGGTGAGATATCATCGAAGCTAGGAAGGAGGACATGGTTAGAAGGGAAACTAAATTGCTGAAAATAATACTCATGTCACTGATGTGTTTACTAAGGCTCTCTCCCGACACCGACATCACTTTCTTGTTGACAAATTGATGCTTTTTGATCGTTTAACATCAATTTGAGGGGGGATGTCAATGACAAAGATTATGACAGAAATTATGATTGAGATCAAGAGATTTGTTATTAATAGCAGAAATCATAGCTGAAATTAAGTGATTATGATATCATAATTAGTGTATTAGCTATCTACCATAATTAGTAGATTATATAACAAATCAGGTGAGCCAGTTATATGATTAGATGCTCTAGAATCAACAAACTAAGGAGAAGAAACTGTTTTACCTTAGCCCTAAAGTCTAAGGGCAGAGAATGCTGTGAGAATCATTTGTTGGACCATTTCTGGAGTAACAATAAATTGATTGGTGCTAGTGGTTGTAAATGTAGGTCCAATAATATTTGGATCGGAAACAACAAATTGAAAAGCTTGAGCTCGTCGATTTTCTGGATGTGTATGATATTCCTTGATAATATGTCCATTCTGCTTATGGTAATTGCAGAATTTCTTACCACAGTTGCGAGTAATATGTCTGAACTCCTTACAGTTGTAACACTACATTTGTCCCTTTCCTTGGTTCCTCCCTTGAGCAACGTATGCAACATTGACAACCTCATATGTCTCCTTGAACGCAATTATAACAGCCTGTGTTGTCATTCTTTATTCTTCACCTAATAATTCACCAAGACATATATCCAAAGAAGGAATCAGATTTCTATTCAACAATCCAGCCCGAACAACCTCAAATTCTAGTCTCAATTTCATTAAAAATTGATCACGCTGACTAACTTCATGAACCTCCTGAAGGCTGGCTAAGGCCTCTTTAGGTACTTTAGAATAAATAATACCAAAATATTCACTCCATAAATTAATAAATCTAGAATAATATTGCTCAATAGAGAGATTACTATGAGTGAAATTACTTATCTCAAGTTCTAGTTGAAATCGTCTCGCACTATTATCTTGATGGTATAGCACTTCAAATAATCTCACATCTCTTTAGCTGTACCAAAGGAGCATAAATTGTTCACCATATGGGGTTCAATAGATGCTAAAATCTAAGAGATAATCCGAGCATCTTTTGTCTCCCATTATCTAAGTTCCTTATCATCATTAGGAGCAGTAAAAGACCCGTCAATATGACTCCAAGGCTCCTTTCCTTTCAAAGACATTTTGAATTGAAATTCTTATGCTACATAATTCTTTCCTGTAAATTTGATTGCCAAGGTCTCTGTAGATATTCTACCAAAAGAATTCTCAGTAGACATTCTTCAAAATTATTCAAATGCAAATATCCTAATGCAAGACTGTCAACCACAAGTTGATCGACTAAAAAAAATCTCAAAGCGAAGTTGTTGATTAGAAATTAATCAACCCAAAATAAGAAAAATAAAAATAGACTAGAAAACTTCGAAAGGCAAGCATAGTAATTCGAGTACTCAGTGGATTCGAAAACTTGGGACCTATGGCTCTGATACCATGACAAAATTTGAGTAAATGGTTGAATGACCTCCTTTGGAGGATCCTTTCCATTAAATAAAAATTGTTGTACAATCTATTTTAGGTAAGAATATATATACATAGCTAATATACTAATTATGTTAGATAGCTAATACACTAATTATGATAGCATAACCTACTAATTATGGTAGATAGCTAATACACTAATTATGGTAGCATAATCTCTTGATTTTAGCCATAATTTTTACCACTAATTATAGTATAATAAATCTCTTGATTTCAACCATGATTTCTATCATTAATAATAAATCTCATGATCTCAATCAGAATTTATGTCATAATCTTTGCCATTGACAATAATTCCACTCGTCTCTACAAGAGTTCATGTCCTTGACCTCTGTCCAAGGAAAACTCCATGCTTCCGCTCTATGTTCCATCTTCTATGTTAACTCCCTTCCTGCGACTTGGATACTTCACCAAGTTCCACCCAAGTTGCTCTGCTCTCGATTTGCATTGAGTTGATGGTGGCTCTCACACCCACCATTCCACGGGTCAACCCTTCGTTGAGTTTGATTTTCACATCGGCTCTAAGTGTGCCTTTGTATGATGTTGTCATTGTCGCTCCCCCACATGATCTCGTTATGCATTACTTCATTCGCGATCATGCAACGACTCCTTGCTGCTCGCTCAATTCGTTGAGCTTTATCAAGATATTGTCTTGAGGTACTCTTCCTCAATATGCACGGTCCGTGTAATATCCCTCATTTCTAAAAATTTTATAATTAAATCTTTTAAATTATTTATGAGGACTCATTTGTAAAATTGAAGGATTTATTTATTAATTCTCTTAATTAAATAATTTTATATTAAAAGTTGATTGCTAGGGGCCTAAGTGTGATTCTTAAAAAAAAAATGAAATGAATTATCAAAGATTCACATTAAGTTAAAAAAAATGGTGAGGACATGTGCCACTATCTTGTTTAAAGTAGTGTCACTTATGCATGTGCATGGGTGACACATAAGTACATTGCATGCATGTTTGCCACCTATCAACACATATGTTATCTTAAATAATTAACAATTAGAGAAAAAAAAGGGGTGTTTTGGCTGCAACGTGAACTTGAGGAGAAGAAGAAGAAGAAAGAAGAAGAGAAGGAGAGAAGAAGAAATTTGGGGATTTTGAGATTGTGATCTAATCCACACCTTTGGAACCAAAATATTCAGAGGCAAGTGTTCTATCTTTCTCCTATTGAAATTTATCTTTATTTTTGCCTTGATTTATGAATAAAATTCTGAACCAATCCGATATCTTTTGTTGGCTGCCTAAGTATGAATCTATAATATTGTCAAGATTATGACATATCTGTATTGTTTTTGCTGTAACATTTAGTACAAACCTCAGATTTAGACAAAAATTAATTTTTTCAAAAATAGATTCAATTATCTTTCTTTTGAACCTGAGTTTGAAGAATTTGGAGTTCATTTGCTAGCCCAAACGTTTACTTCAATTGAGTATATGAAATATATAAAACAGAATCTGTAGCTCATGACCTTTCATCACTATATTGCTTATATCTTTCAGTTGGAGTTCCTGATTTATGTAAAACTTGATTTGTTAGAAAATAGGCTTTTAAACCTTTCTCTTAAACCCAAGATTGAAAGATTTGGAGTCCAAATGACTATCAAAACCCCCATGTTGATGGACCATATGAATTCTACAAAACAGAGACTGTGATTCCGGACCTTTGGTTGCAAAATCATCAATAACTCTTTGTAGAGACCTTCAATCTATATGAAACTTATTCCATATGAAACTAGATTAATTTATCTTTTCAACAATACCTTTCTTGAGTAATTTGGAGCATGTTTGATCATCCAAATAACTTTATATTTTGCCTTCGGAATTCAGCCAGAATAGAGATTGTATCAATTCTGCCTATACTTGCTTCTTCTATTTCAAAACTGAAATCTCTAATGCTCTTGTCCTTGACTTCCTTACATATTAGAATATGTTATGTACTAATTGATATTATATTCTATTATTCTGTTTAGGTGCATGTATGATTTATTGTTACGTATGTGCTTTCGATATATGCCAAATTTATTACTCATGTCCTTTTGTACTCCGGTGTTTGTAGGACAATGTGAACCTTTGCCCGAAATGGTAAAGGGAGTTCTACTTAGAGCCTGCGTGCTCTGCCGGCCCCTTATGACTTCACTCAGATGTGGGTGGATGGAGCTCCTAGACGTAGGAGACTTATGTTTGATGGTCATTCAGCGATGGATGTTCTACATTATGCTTATGGTCCCACTGCACCCTATATATCTTGATTTGATATCCAAAGCATTAATTATGAGTTTGTTCATACACTTTGGATAAGAATAAAATGAATGTTATGTCTGAATGATATTTGAGCTTCTGATTTGTTACTTGCTCATTTGATATGCTTTTGAGATTATTTATACACCATTGATATACTTTCGAAAAATGTCTTATACCTCCTTAATATGCTCCAAAATATTTTGTATTCTCATTGATATACTCCAAAATATTTTGTTTGCCTTTGATATGCTGCTTGACATACTTACGCCTATGATATTCATCCAACTTCAAATATGACATACGAGGTTAAGTTTGACATTTGTTCCCTTGACATGTTCAGAAGTATTTAATGTGTTATTGATATGCTCCTAAAATTTCATGTCATTGATATATAACAAAATACTTCTGATTGCCATATATGCTCCAATTACCTTTCCAAATTGTTATGAATTTAAGTATGCTTCGAATGAGATGAACCTTGTGGTTATGAATCTGATTTGACGCTATATGTGAAAACTTTTGTATTTCCTACCTTGCACTCTTATATCAGGTTCAATTTATAAACATCTTTCCTTGCGTTGAACCTATTTGATACTTGCTGGACTTCTTAGCTCACTCTGTTGCTATATAATCTTCTTCAGGTTAGCTTAGCATTTATTGAAATACTTGATACGGGGCTAAAGGAATGGGAAAGCAAGAAGCTCTTGGGCTGAATGTTTATTTGTCAATATATTATCATTGTATGTGTACACCTTGTGTCTAATGTAAAGTTGTAGATATATTTTGAAGTGGGGTAACTATGTAATGGTCTTAAGAGTACCCCCTTGTTTGGGATATTGAATGTTAAACATTTTATATAACATATAATGTTAAACATTTTATCGCATTGGTGGAGCTTATAAATATAGATTATATTTAGCAACATTAATTTTGGATTGGTTTTATGATTCATTAAGAGAATATTAAGAGATTATAATCTGCACAGGTTTCTATGAAAGTGATTGAATGACTCTGCATGTTATTCTTAGTATCCTCAAATGATTGTTTGGATCCTGGATGGATTATATTGTTGATAATATTATCGATTTTTAAGATAAGGTCATACCTCTCGAATATGATATAATTCGAGGGGGGGACAGTCCGCTACACATGATTCACCCTCTAGAGAACCAAAACCTATTCCTCTTGGATATCTGCTATATTAGAGCAACTTTCTTCTTTGCATTCTTCCCTATGGAAGTTTCGGAGACCAACATCACTTTGGACTACTCCAATTTACTAAACAATCTGTGCATTGTTCTGCCCCCACAAATGCGCTTGCTAGATTGGGACTTTTCGATAATACAACTCTCGCTGCACCCTTCAAGGCCTAACAACATGCTAAACTTATTGCACACTTCAGTCT
This sequence comes from Ensete glaucum, assembly GCA_021527575.1. Lineage (NCBI taxonomy): Eukaryota > Viridiplantae > Streptophyta > Magnoliopsida > Zingiberales > Musaceae > Ensete > Ensete glaucum. The sequence continues at coordinate 36,619,205 of CM038559.1, read as the reverse complement.
CCTATGGACGTATCCTTTCCTTACCGAAGAGAAAGTTTCAATGCTCCATGGGGTCGAGTTTCGATCGCCTTGGGATGGCCACGAACACTTCATCGTTCGTATACAAGCCCTTGCATGAGTACTGAATTCTTTGAGTTAGCAATTCCCCTCACCTTTGTGAGCATTGCATAACTCTTTCGATCATTGAGCAACACATCCTGCTTTGCACGGTCTCATCTTTTACTAAGCACCCCGCTTACCTTGAGCACCGTCAAGTTTGGTTGCCAATGTTGAGCTGTAGCTTGAACTCAACCATCCTAATCTTTATGCGCTACGCATTCTTTCTAGCTTGTTTGTCCTCATGGTGCCTCTCACGCGAATGGTTAGTCATTCCTCTGAATGCCAATCATGGATGTCCGCTCCTTTGAGCGACTCCTTTCTCTACATCTCAATGTTCATTTCCCCCAAACAATCGCGCGTGTTGGCTGCCCTCCATATAGCCCAGCTAGGTCCCCCACATTTGCATGGCGAGTGTTTCTGTGTGTGCTTGTCCCGCTTTGATACAATTTGTCACAAACTTAGCTAGTTTTACCTAAGTCGTGTGGCACCCTTATGTGTCCGTCTGCAAAGGTCAACCTCCCCGAAACCTCCTAGGGTCCCTTGGGATCTACAAAAGAGAAAATATGTTAGAGAAAATATTTTCCACGAGATCCATAAGCAATCACTTTATCAAACACTTTACATAGCCAATGCAAATTATAATCATGGACTTTACAAGCTCTGAACATTTGCACATAAAGGATTAATGTCCATTACAGACCGAAGTCCCCATAAGTATCCACATGACATGACTCTCATTTACAAGTTAAAATCGACTATGAAAGCTAACCAAATGAGGGCCGCCAAGACTACTATAAGCTCGCTACTTGATGTACAAAGCATGTATAAAAACTGAAGGACATAGACAAACATAAACATTACATCGAACACCTTATTTATATTTTTGTCTGTGATAGTGGATACCACATTCTCAAAGTTGTCACTGTCAATGATCACCAAGCACACCTTGCCATAAGAAGTGCATTTGGTATGAAACACGTTCTTTCTCACCCAACTTTCATCCTCAGCCATATATAATACTTGTAAGCTACGTTGTAACACAATAGACAAACTATGATCAGCATAAGTAACATCTTCCTCCTCATCATCATATTTTCGTTTGCCAATGACTTCATTTCCTTCTCCATCATTATGTTCTTAAATAAATGTAACAATCTTTTTATTTGGATAATCTAAACCAATATGCCTAAAACCATGACATTTGAAGCATTTTTGACTATTAAGTGTAGAAGAATTAGTTGATTGTTTATTGCCAATTGATCCTTCACCCTTGTCTTGCACCTTCAACACCACCTTGCTTTGGAGAATAGGCTTGGAATTTTGTCCTCTCGTATAAACCATCTTTAGCCCCGTATAGAGAACCTCTTTGAAACTTTTGCTACTTCTCACTCAAAGATCTCTTTGCTTAAAATTATGGATTTTGAGAAAGATTTCTTGCTTATAGTTGTCAGGTAAGTATTTTCTTTTTAATTTTTTTTATTTTTTTCCTATATCATGATCTTACTCTTCCCCTCACATTCTCTTTGCTTCTTTAGATTTTCCCACCAAAAAAATATATTCCTTCTGAGTTTGAGTGTCACAAACTTTAATTTCTTTTGTTCTGGTGGTTCATGAAAATCGAATATTATTTCTACTATATTAAGTCAATCAATAAAGTCATCAACATTGATTCTACCTTCAAACTCCAAAATATCCAACGTTGGGTTATATTTGTTTTGCCACATATCTTGGTCTCTACGCCTTGACTGAAATCTTCCCAACTCCCATAGGTAATGAGGTGTATCATCATCAAAACCAAACTTATGAGCATCAGTTTCATACTGATTATTTCTACTCCGAAGTTCTTTAATGATTTTATTTTTTTTCTTGTAGACTGTATAACAATCTATGTAGATGCAACCTCAAGGATTTAACATCATTTTCATTGCCATTACCTTTACCCACTACTTTTCCATTCTACCTTACCATGATCTCTAGCCTTTAGCTCTGATATCAAACTGATACGAAGGAAGCGAGAAAGAGGAATGAATTTGAAAAAAAAAATCAATAATCAAACTATATTTGTTGGAATAAGTCTCTTGGATTGAGAAGAAATAAACTCAAGATAGAACTTACATAAAATCGATAAATAATTCATCACCAAGTTTAAAATCACAAAGGGATACAGATAGTTCACCACCCCAAGGATATTAAACAAGGATACAGAACTGTAACAAAAGACTCACTAATTAAGGAATCATCCAAGAGATACAGAGTTTAAGAGAGAACTCATAGAGCTTCTACCAATACCATCATATTCTAAACTTTCTTACCCTAAAACAAAAAAAAAGTACTAGTGCATGAAATAACCTTTGATGCATAGAGACCTATGAAATTAAGTGTTTTACAGCTAGTAACTAACCTCTTTAATGTATTTCTTGGTCATAAAGAATAGTATCTTGAAACATCTTTAACTTTGTCTAAGGAATATACTCATGTCATGTTTGAGTGGGTTGAGTTAAAGACAATGAAACAACATTATGGACTATAGGAAATATCATAGGATCATCAAGATCTACACAAGCTGATTATAACAAATTAGGCACTCATATGTCAATTTTGAAGTATGTTATAAACTCGATATAATATACAGATAAGACTTATCCAAAAATAGAAAAACATACAATTTCATAAGTATAGGAAACACAAGAATTATTTCCTATAATTCTATAATGCCCAATTCACAATTAGGCTAATATATATAACCTAAATATATACATGCATACGACCATCATCAAAGCCGTTAGCAGTCGTTTATGTGTATTAATGATCCAGTACAAGAAACTATTTCCTTGATTATGATATATTGTCCTTCAGTGACCAGATACTACCACATCTATTTTAGGTTATGGATCCAAATACTAAGAGATGTACACCAAGTAGTTGACAGGTAGCAGGTTTCTAGTTTTTCACAAACACAGGAATAGATCTAAAAGTCAATTTTAACTTATTGGAGAAATAGGTTTGCAGAAAAGTTAAGATGCATTTGACGGAGTAACTAAGGTGATTCAAGTTGCGGAGGTAAAGTTGGGATCATGAAACATTAGCACGGGGTAAGAGGACACAGAGGCGGATATTCTTGAAAAATATGTCACAGTGTTACCATTCGAGTTGTCATGAACAAGTGGTGCATAACAGAGATTGTGTTGGTAGGAGATAGAGGCCTAGGATCCAGACAATGGTGTACTAATTCTAGTGAAGTCATGGGGACTTTATGAGCTACTAGGCGATGGATTGTCCTAAAGCTATGCTTTGTCCAGGTGTGACCCAAGAGTGGGTGGACGAAGGTGAATTGTCAAGGGAGCGAACTAAAAATCGAAGATGGCGGAGGCCCTACGATGTGTTAGCAGAGGCCACACGTGGAGAAGTCGTAGTCCGAGTTCATCACACGAGAATCTGTATGCAATGGAGATGTCACCAGGAAGTGACATGGTGCAGCGAATCGTGGTGGAATAGTTCATGGCAATGCAATACAGGCAATCTTGTCCCGTGAGGGACAAGATCATATGGAGGTATGATCAGGAGTTACTGGGAGCTCCACTTTGGTGTACGACACAACAAAAAGAAGGGCTATGGGTTCAAGGAGTGAATGTCGTAGTACCGCAGAGGTGGGTCTTCGTGTGTGCATCGGAGCTTAGATTGGATGAAAGCCTTAGTCATCAGTATATGGGGGCTGTATATAATCGAGGAAGAAGTCCAAGTGCAAGTACCAGTGAGTCTCCGGGAGGGGGGCGTGATCATGTGAATGATTAGGAGCTACTATGAGCTCCACTTCGATGAACAATGCAACGACAAGAAAGGCTGTGGATTCAAGGAGTGAATGACACAGTACTATAGAGGCGGGTCTTCCGTGTCTATGCATCGAAGCTTGCATCAGATGAAAGCCTTGGTCATCAGCATATGGGGGTTGTGTACCACCGAGGAAGTAGTCAGATTGCAAGTACCAGTGAGTCCCATGGAGGGGACTTGATTATACTAAGGTATAATCGGAGCAGCTGGAGAGTTGGACTGCTTTAGTGCTCATATTCGCTTAAGGAAACCCGGATAGTCAGAGGACAAAGCCGAGTAAGCGAACGTTGCTACCAAGAAAGCTAAGGAGAACAGAATCAGCGTGAGCCCTGCAACAAGATGGCAGAGGCCATGCATGAGAGTTGTAGTCTGTCTTTCCATCGACCAAGGAGAACTGCTAAGAGGACACAGTGGTGTTGAAACAGGTGGTCGAAAGGGGCGAGGAAGTGACGATGAGTCCAGTGGGGCTTAGCTACCCAAAAGCAAAGCCTCGGTTAGAAAGGATGTGAACTCGGAGGAGCACCACAATGCCGTAGAAGCAAATCTACCGATCGCGAAGGAAGGGATGTAGATGCAAGGCAACGGACAGTAGGGCTATGTGCTTGGCAGCACCATGGTACCGCAAAGGCGGGACTTCCGTGGAGTCATCGATCCCTTGCTCTCATGGAGGGAGAGCATTGGTCGTAAAAGGGGGCCGAGGAGGTGGAGAATGCAAAGGCAAACTCCAAGTACCAAGACAGGATGGAAAGGCAGAGGCCAAGAAACTTCATAAGACCGATGTCGATGGGCTTCTCATCAAAATAGCCGAAAGTGAGGGACTTTGGGTTGATGTAAAAGTGCTCGACTAAGGAACGAAGTAGGATCAGCACAACTCAACCAACCCCACACCAGATTCAATCATTAGTGAGTCGAAGCAGTATAGTGGATCAGAGTTCGACTACTCAACAACAGTGGCGGAGAGCGGCTAGGAGCCAAAGGGGCGTGTTGCAGCCGAAGCAGAAGATTAAAGATTCAGCAGAATGCGAGGAGATGCAGCGTCTACAGTGGCTTCGATAATGACATCGAAGGAATAAATGGGGGAGAATGTCACGGACAATAATGTAAACAATGTGTTCGATGAAATGCTCGTGTTTGTCCGTGTCCTTCGGTTTGTGTAAACAATGTAAACCAACCCGAGTTTGGTTTACTTTATGGCCAATTTTTGCTTGTAAATACAATTATATCTTATAAGCACTTGTGGGGACTTCGGTCTGTAATGGACATCCTTTGTGTGCAACCTCTCTGAATTTGTAATGTCCATTGGTGTAATTTGTATCTGGCTTTATAAAGTTTTTCTTGAGTAGTTGCTTGTGGATTCCATGGGAATTGATTCTTCTGGCCCGTTTTCTCTTTTGTAAGTCTAAGGGACTCTAGGAGATCTCGGGAAGAGCTGACCTTTGCGGACAGATACGCATTGGTGCTACACGGCTTAGGCAAAATCAGCTAAACCTGTGACAGCGTGGGGAGAAATATCGAGGCGATGTCACCTTTTTCTTTTCTTTTTTTAATATTTTAATATTATATTATATAATATTATATTATAAAAAATATTATAGATTTTAATATCAGACAGTATACACTGTGCATACTGCTCGGTACTGGTACTATACTGGTATCGATAATATGTCAGTACATCGGTATAGACCGATAAATCAAACCTTGCTTTGATGTTTTAACGGAAGATGCGAAAACTACTATCACTCCTCCCTTCTTGTGGATGAAATCAGCTAGTTGTTATTGCAAAGAATAGGACATTGTTGTCATAGTGTCAAAATGTCTTCATCTTGTTAAGTAATTAATTAGAAGAACTTAAAACTTATTGGAACTTTTGTTTTCTATTCAACTTAACAAAATACTCGGTTCTACTCCTGATATTATTTAAAATGCATCTCATATATTCAATCTTAATCCTTAATTTAAAAGCTTTAGTTTCAAAGATTTTTCTATAATTTAAGTTTAAAAATAAATTTCATTTAAATTTTCATCAATTTAAATTATATCACTGACAAATAAAATATATTAATGAGGTCTATCCTGTATATGATTAGAAAATTTCTCTATCCATTACCAATTTAAAAGGATAAGGATTTAATGTTGATTCTTGATGTAGACTTATTCTTATAAGAACCTTACTAGTATGGTTTTAACACTAGTTGACTACAGTAACTGGATGCCTATATGTGAGTCTACGTATATTTCATAACATCAACATAGTAGGTAGATGCACTCTTTTTGTCTAAAACCCACATATAAAGGCATATTGATAACTTAATCAAAATTTTGTTACATTTACAAGGATTCAAATGGTCGTTATATTAGCACAAAATTCTTCTCCAATGCTGTAGTGGAAATGGTTTTAGCTGTTATATTTTGAGATAAAAGATTATATTAAACTGGCTTCTCTTTTTGCTCCATTAGGAAAATCTGCATAATTTCTGCATTTGTTTTGGGTCTTGTGACAAGAAATAGAACATATCTTGATAAACAAAGATGACATTCTCAATTTTTTTAATATAAGGCATTTAGTAACTTTTTATGACTTGTGAACATGGCTGCAATACAATAGACCAAATTCAACAACAAAAGCAATAACAACAACAATAAGGCCTAGCAAACAGTGTGGCTGTGCATGATATTGTTAATTCTGTTTGGTACCCAGGCTCAGGCCTGGAGAAGGGATGGTTGCCTTCGGTAGATGAAGGGAGAGCAAACCTTTGACAGATCCAATGCGAAGATAAATAATTTAAATTATAGATGAGAGTTCTATACCAACATAATTGTCTGAATTTTGTGACAATTCTTGAATAAAGATTTTACAAGCTGTTGAGCATACCTGCATTCTGCTAAGTAGAAGTCTGTTTTACTACGAGCATTACAATTATGTTATTATCAAGAAATGACGACTAAGTTATTTTTCTAAAAATGTGATTCTAATACACAGTGAAGCAAATTATACTTCTTGTAGTTCTCCAGGTGGGAAACTCCAACATGTTAGTTGAAATTGTGCATATATTATTTGTGTTTTGTGCATTATCTAATTTGTTAAGATGTACCATCGGATAAATTTAGGATGTCAAGGAAGTCTATTTTTAATTTCTTCTGTGTTGATTTTTATTTTTTTTTTCTGATCTAATTTTTAATATATGTTTCTCAACAGCCTGAAATTCAACTACGTTGATTATGGCTATATTATTCTTTTCCTCCTTCCCTTCCCTTCCCTGTACAATTTTACCATTTTGTTTATGTTTAACGCTTAAGAAAATCTCCGGTACTGAATAGTTTGTATTCCTATAGCCTATCAAGTGACACCGTTTTTCTTTCATCTGGTTCTTGAAAGATGTCTCAATACTCCCACTATATTTCAAATTTATGCACAGAAAGACTAGCCTTTCAGGTCCCCGTTAAACGACATGATCTCACTCTTGCCTCTACAAGAGTTCATGTCCTTGACCTATGTCCAAGGAAAGCTCCGTGCCTCCGCTCCATGTTTCATCTTCTATGTCGACTCTCTTCATGCGGCTTAGATACTTCACCAAGTTCCACCCAAGTCGCTCTGCTCCTCGATCTGCATTTAGTTGATAGTGACTCTCGCGTCCACCGTTCCACGGGTCAGCCCTCCGTTGAGTTCAATTTCTGAATCTACTCTAAGTGTGCTTTCATATGATGTTGCCTTGGATTGCTCCCCCACTTGATCTTGAAATGCATCCACCAATGTATTACCTCATTCGAGATCATGCGACGACTTTTCGTCGCTCACTCGGTCCATTGAGCTTTGTTGAGATATAGCCTTGAGGAACTCTTCCTCAATATGTGTAGTCTGTTACACATGATTCTCCCTCTAGAGAACTAGGACTTATCCCTCCTGGATATCTGTCCTACTGGAGCAACTTTCCTCTTTACATACTTCCCACTGGAAGTTTCGGAGACCACCATCCCCTTTGGACTACTCCGTCTTGCTAAACAACTTGTGCCTTGTTCTGCCCCCGTAAATGCACTTGCTAGATTACGACACTTCGCCAATACAGTCTCCACTGCACCCTTCAGGGTCTAGCAACATGCTGAACTTGTTGTACATTGCAGCCGCCTACGGATGTATCCTTTCCATGCCGAAGAGAAAGTTCTAATGCTCCATGGCGCCGAGTTCCGATCGCGCCTTGGGATGGCCACGAACACTCCGTCGTCCGTGTACAAACCCTTGCATGAGTACCGAATCCTTCGAGTTAGCAATTCCCCTCACCTCTATAAGCTTTACACAACTCTTTCGGTCATTACGCAACACCTCCCACTTTAAACGATCTCATCTCTCACCAAGCGCCCCGCTTTGCCTTGAGCACCATCAAGTTTGGCTGCCAACGTCGAGCCGTAGCTCGAACTCAACCATCTCAATCTTTGTGTGCTACGCATTCTTCTTCACTTGCTTGTCCTCGTGGTGCCTCTCACGCAAAGGGGTTCGTCATTCCTCTGAATACCAAATTTGGATGCCCGCTCCTCTAAGCGACTCCTTTCCCTATATCTCAATGTCCGTTTTCCCCCAAACAGTTGCGTGTGCTGGCTGTCCTCCACACAGCCTGGCTAGGTCCCCAACATTTGTATGACAAGTGTTTCTGTGTGTGCTTATCCCGCTTTGATACCACATTGTCACAGGCTTAGCTGATTTTGCCTAAATCGTGTGACATTCATACGTGTCTGTCCGCAAAGGTCAGCCCTCCCCGAGATCTCTTAGAGTCCCTTAGACTTATAAAAGAGAAAACGGGCCAGAAGAAGCAATTCCCACGAGATCCACAAGCAACTACTCAAGAAAAACTTTATAAAGCCAGATACAAATTACACCCATGTACATTACAAATTCAGAGAGGTTGCACACAAAGGATAATAGTCCATTACAGACCGAAGTCCCCACAAGTGCTTACAAGATATACTTGTATTTACAAGCGAAAATTGGCCATAAAGCAAACCAAACTCGGGCTGCTAAGCCTACTACAAACCCGCTACTTGCTGTACAAGGTATATACACAAACCGAAGGACACAGACAAACACGAGCAGTTCATCGAACACCTTGTTTACATTGTTGTCCGTAACAACGCAGGGAGACGCTTCGTCTCCTCGCGGAGAAAAGAGGGCGGCGACCCATGGGCGATGGCGTGACGGACGCACAGGTATTCTTTCTTCTCCTCTTCTTTTTTTCTTTTTTTCATCTTATTCTTCCATTTTTCTTCCTCAATCGACCGTCGACGGTCGATTTTTGGCGGAACCATCCGATAGTGGGCGGTCCACGTACCGATAACCTGATAAACCGGTATGTACCATCCGTACCGAGCGGTACAGATCTAAATTGCAAACCTTGTATCAAAATAAGCTAGGAGGAGCATAATTTTGGAATTAGATGCTAAAAGATGGCAACTACTAGTAAAACAAGGGACTGATCTCCCTTTCCTTAAGGACCCAATATCAATGACCTCTAGAATGGTATTTTAAGTCAATATTGTCCTTTTAAGCAAACATGTACACATATCAAAATTTCATGCATTGTCTTGAGCCCTTTTCTAAACTCTAAGAGAGATTTAACTTTAGCAAAAGCTCTCCTAATAAACTGCTATGAGCGAACTTCACACCAAGGTTTGCAATACCATATCATATCGTCCGATATGTTCGATATGTACCGATTCGATAGAGGACTGATACACACGATACGTTAGTATATTGTCAATATACTCGATACAGTTTGTTATATACCGTACTGATAACTGATCAATACGCTAGTATGATATGTGGTTGTGAACCTTGCTTCGTACCATTGTGATTGAACATTCAACCTTGATTGTACAAACAATCTAAAGTTATAAAACCAGCTGAAGACAAACTTAGAAACTACAACTGTAATAGTGGCAAAATGCATGGTGATTCTTTAAAATTGCTTTCATAGGATAAATATTTCAAAACAAAAGCAATGACAAGGAAAACAAAAAATTATCATGCAAAACTAGATGCTAAAAAGATAAAGTAACAAGATTTCATAAGTGTGAGCAATAGAAATATGTCTTAAGCAAAACTGTTGAAGAATCATAAAATCTCAGAGGCACAGATATCCTGCGTTGATATTAGCATAAAAGAACACAGAATCTAACATAAATCAATTTCCATTCGGATAATAACAGAACCACGCACACACTCCACAGCAAGACGGAAACTTGTGACACTAGTCAAAGTGCATCATTAAAACATTAATAGGATGACGACCACTGGATTTGATATATAATATATTCTAATATATCATTATTTAAGAGAAACACAAAGGAAGAGATGCATTCAATCAAAATTATAAATATCAACAGAAAGTGCCATCGGTTGAACAAATACAAGAACCCAACAACCTTCACATGAAATTTGATTACTATGGTGCACATCAAGCATTGCCGGAGCATTGTGAGTTATATAGTCTGGTTGAACATAATTCATATTTGACACTGAAGAAGAATTCACCATCTTTTCCTGAAGAAAACCCCTTCTCAACATCTTAGATTCATTTGCATTAAAACATGATAAAAACTCATTGGATATAACAAAAACAATAACCCCATCATTCACTGAGATCTTTTGTTTATTGTTTCTATCAAAATGGAGTTCAACAAATGAGACTACTCTTGAAAAATGAAATTAATGTAGTTCACATATGATGCTAATCAGAAGCCTCTAGTACGAAAAGATGAAGTTGCCTATTATATTATCACTAAAATGCGATATTTGAGATCTTGATCTGGTGTAGATTGGTTAACAACCAGATCAGTACTATAATGGCAATGATTGACGTATAGACACTTGGCACAGTCAGTGCCATCCAACCACCTACTGAACCAGGGAAAAAATGAAAGAGCAGGCAGGGGAGCCAGGATGGACAAGGAAGGGGGAAAAGGAGGAAGAGGCAGAGGACAAGGAACTGATGGAAGAGGAAGATGAGAAGAAGGCTGAGGATTGTTGGGTGGTCCTGCCTATGAATTAAGTGGTGGGATTTATGGGAGCCTAATCCTAATATTAAATGAGTTAGATGAGAAAAACCAAAAAAGTGACCGTCACAGGAAGGAAAGAACTTGGAGGAGAGAAAAAAGATTCAATTATTGGTTAGTGAAATTGGTTGTAATTGTCATAATTTTCTAGTATGTTGATCTAGACACGATACTCTCTGAATTGATCGGTGTAGATTTTAAGATTTTTTCTTCTGCACAAATTTTCTCCTTGGTTTCTTAAAACTCGTCTGAGTACCTGATTTCCATATGATATTGATATCATTTAATTAATCTAGAGAGTGACATTGTAATCCTCTTATTTTATAGTGGAAGATTGATCTGGTTTGCCCATGGGTTTTTTCCTTCATGTTGAAAGGTTTTTCCACGTAAATCTTATCCCATGATTTGCTTAGTATTCTACCACTAATTTGATTGGCCTGCACTATTAGATTATTACAATATGTTTGATTTTAAATTATATCTTGTTTGATTCAAATAAAGAGAAAAAAAAAGTATGGTGTTTGTCGCTTCCATAGATTCAAGAGTCCATATCCAATCTTTTTCTCAACAAGGAAGATGAGGAAGCACTAATGTAGAGAGGTGAAGGAGGAAGCAACGATAGATAGTAGATAAGATTTAAATATGATTTCCCTAACTAAACGAGGAAATCTCGTAGATCAATTGAGGGAAATCCTCCTATCTTCACCTGTATAAATTGATCATGAATCAATAAACATATCGGGCTTTTCATTACTACTTCCTATCAAGGTTCGCAAATTTACACAGACATACCAATCCGCGGTTGCGAGACGTTGCCCGCTATCGCGTTCCATCAAAAATCGACCATCGATGGTCGATTTCGACCGTCGGCAACAGATTGAAGGGAGAAATCGACAGCCGATGGTCGATTGAGGGAGAAATCGACCGTCGACAGTCAATTGAGCGAAAAAAAGGGAAGAAGAAGAAGAGGAAAAGAAGAAAAAAAGAAAAGAGGAGAAGAATAATACCTAGCGCCCGCGCACGGTCCTCGCCCGCGTGCCGTCGCCGCCACGTCATCCTCGCCACGCTGCCACGCGGTCGCTAGCGCCGTCGCTGGTGGGTCTCTCGACGGGAGAAAGATCAAGGCGACGTCACCCCTTTTATATATTTTTATTAATATTTTAATATATTTAATATTATATTATATTATATTATAAAATATTTATATTATATTTTAATATACCGGTACCGAACCGATAAGTCAAACCTTGCTTCCTAGGTCTAACATGGTACCAGATCCTCTCTCTCTCTAAGAGAGATTACCTCTTCTTTATTCACTATCCAACGACAACTTCTTACTTCTTCCTCGCCCTCCCTCTCTCTTTTAAGAGATATTACTTTTTCTTGTTGTCAAACAGTAGCCTCTTGCTAATGACCGATGCCTCGGCGACACTATCGACGGCTCCACTCCAGCTCTCTACCGTCGGTGCCAATTCCTCTCCTCTATCAGTGGTAGCCCTCTGAGGTCTAGCGACTCGGGCGACCATCCTCTCCAGCCGTGCATCTGTGAAAGTCGCGTACGTGGAGAGAGAGATGTATTCCTCACTGTCGAGGGCCGACAATGCCGCCAGGTCTCCGGCCACGACATATTCAACGCTGCTACAGCCTCAGCCGCAGCCGCGTCGCCGTCCCCTATCGCAAATTCATCTCCGCCCGCTACTTCCAGTCGCACCCATCTTGCCGTCGCCTCTGTCACCGCTGCAACCCATGTAGCCGCCGGTTGCGCCTTTCATTTTGCCCCTCCCGCTGCCCTCATCTTCTTCCCTCTCAGAATCGCTTCACGAACCGCCACTACAATCTCCACCACGTTTCCTCCCTGCATCCTCCTTTGCTGTCGTCAGCACCTCATCCTGTTGTCGCCCCATCTTCCTGAGGCACCCTACCACAATTTCCTAGCCCTCACTGTCCAACAATAGTATTTCTTATCGGCGTGCTCTTTCCTCGTCCTCTTCTCTTGGTAAAGAGAAAAAAAAAGTCTCTTCCACCTCCTCCACCATCGGCCCCATGCTGCTATGCCAGTGCCTTGCCAAGTGCTCCTCTTCCTCGCCAGAACCTGCTGCCGCTGTGTTGGACAAGAACCAACGAGATCGACACCGATCTCCTCAGCATCGTTCAGTCCTCCTCTCGATGCTCCTCTGTCGGATTTGCAACTGTAGCACAGATCTGTCAATCCTTCTCCTTAAGCCTCTCTTCTCACGGCGTCGCCACCGTCCACCCTACTGCCGAAACCATCTCAGGCGCCTGTAGGCCGACGTCCGTTGTGGCTCCCTCTACTCCTCTCTGTTGCCATTGCGTCTCTCACCGACGCCCTTCAATCCGCGGCTGACTTCTCCTGCAGACGCTCCTCCACTCCTTAGACGGCTCCTATCTGCCTCCTCTATCAAGGGCTACTCTCCCTCCCTTCCAGCCGCTAGCACCGCTTCTCTGCTCCCGCTCCCTTGCTTCTCTCACTGTAGAAGTGCTGCAGCCAGTCGGCTTCCTCCTCCTCGCCCGACACCGGCATCTTCAACGCCAACGGCTACTACGGGTTCCTCCTCGATCGGGTGGCCGACCCCCTCTCCTGCTCCTCCTGCAGCCGTTCATCCTCTTCCTTCGATGGTCGATCCACTCCCCTTTCCGTTGCCTGCAACCTCATCCCTCATCTGTCGGCGTTGTCGTCTTCCTCTGCTAGCTACCGCGCTCTGTAGCTATCGCTCTCTCGCTCATCTGCTGCCACGAAGCCCGCAGCTGCTGCGATTTCGGTCCATCTCTCTCCAAGTATAGCGCCTTTATTCTCTCTTTCGTTGTCCAACAACAGCTTATGCTTCATCTATTCTGTTGCGCCCACCCCGTGTCGCACCAGCTTCCTTCCATGCCTGCACCCTCCTTCTCAGCCAAGCTGACATCACTGCCGAAATCCATCTCCGTCAGATCTTCACCACGGATGACAACACAGCGGTCTCCTTCCTTCAAATTCATTGACATCGATTCAAGATCTGCGTCCTTCACAGGAGCTTGATCTTGCGGGGGCATGATAGTCCAATCTAATCGAACTGTCGAACTTGGCTCCAGTAGAATCGTCTGCTCCTTCTTAGCCAAGCTGACATCGCGACCGAAGTCAACCGTCGTCAGATCTTCACCGTGGTTGACAACACAGCGGCCTCCTTCCTTTAGATTCATTGACATCGGTTCAAGATCGACGTCCTTGACAGGAGCTCGATCTTGCGGGGGCATGATAGAAGATAGGATTTAGATAGTAGATAAGATTTAGATATGATTTCCCTAACTAAATGAGGAAATTTCGTAGATCAATTGAGGGAAATCTTCTTATCTTCACCTGTATAAATTGATCATGAATCAATAAACTTATCGGGTTTTTCATTACTACTTACTATTTCTAACAATTAGAAGGAAGTGGAGAAAGAGATTGAAGAGAAGGAGACAAGATATATGAAAGGAGAGAGAAAAAATTGAAAAAAAAAAGTTAAAGGAAGGATAGTTGTCAAAAAAATAGAAAATGAAAAAGACTGATTCCGGTATCAGTGATAGATTTAACGATTAGGTCACTGAATTCCAATAGTTAAATACAATATGGCAAACTTGGTATGAATGAAAATCATTGGTCTGATTATGTGCATGGTCAAAGTGGTAGTAACAATCTATACACTCTGTACCAATCTGTATGCCAGGGTTTTTAACGTTCAAATGTAAGCCAGAAGAGCATTGGAAAGTATAAATTAGAGAAAATTACCTTTCTGGCCTTCTTTCCTGCATTATAATCTTCTGTCTTACATCTGCTACTATCCCCATCATTCTATAAGTAAAACCATAATTTTAGCAATTGAGAGAAGACTTGGTGAAGAGTATTAAATTGGAGAAAATTACCATGCTGTCCTCCTTCCCTGCATTATGATCTTCTGCTTTTATATATTCCAACAGTCACCTTCTTCTATAAGGAAAACCATAGTATTGGTGAAAAGAGAAGCCTTTCAATTAGAGAGGTAAGAAAATACAATAAGTTATAAGTGCATAAGAATAACTATGATAAGGAATACTCTTCAAATTGCTCACAAAAGAATATAACATTGAATATAATCAAACAAGAGGAAAAGAAGTATCCCCAGATGATCACAATGTACATTGACACATGATAGTGATATAGAAATTTTTAGATGATAAAGTTTCATGAACTTTATCCGAATAGCAGCAAAAGATCCATGTAACTAACTCCAAATATTTGGGACTTTATAACTTTATTGTTGTTGCCATCATTATCCCCATTGGGACTTTCCAAAACTTTAGGTGGACAGAGACTCTATGTGCTGAATAACTAATAAATATTTCTGTGCTGCCACCATGTACCTATTCTGTGCAGTTGGACTTCCCAAAAGAAAATAATATTTCTGAATATTTCTGGTTTAGAGATGACTTAGCTACATCTATTATTCTAGTGTTTGATAACTTATGTATTACATTTTCTAAATATTTTTGCTTTGGGTCTAACTGAACCAAGTTTGTCACACATGATTACAGACTGAACTAGCTTTTTCAGAAACCTTGTACATTCTGCCTTAGGGTCCTCCTCTCGCAATAAACCATTTACTGAAATATAACAGCTGACTTCTTCAGCTTGAGATGACAACTAAACTGGAAGCCTCCATCTGTGGTATGCAGTATGTTTTACACTCAACTTACCAATTTCCGGTTGTTTTTGCTTAGTCATTGCCAACAGCATGTGTCAGCATGGTATGGAATGCCACATGCCAATGAGAGGGCATGGAAAAAAAAAATCTTGCCTAAAATACTAACTTTAGAGAACTTGTTTCATCAAAAAGTTATTACAACATCTTGCTTGCTCATCAGGGTGACTGGCGCTAGCATGTTTCTGATGTGAGCCCAAAAAATGAGCAAAACAAGGTATACGATACCGCAGAATTTCTTTGTAAGAATAATGGTCAATGACACTCTCTGAATTAAAAAGCCTATACCACATAAAAATAAAATAAAATATATTGAACTGTCCCACCCGCTACCACAAAAATACAAAATAAAAAATAATACCACCTGATATCAGATCATATGATCCGATACAGGTCCTTAATCGGACCAGTGGATACCAGTCAATACATGTACTGGAATCCACAATCAAATGTGACTTAGCATATGACCACCATAGAAGCTTCAATAAGTGGCATAAAGATGAAATATTTTGCACTTTAACTTTTAAATAACTTTATGATTTCATATTACATCAGATATACCTCTCCCTCTTCCGTTCAAATGAAAGCTACAGAAAAACATATTATGCATCTCAAAAAACATTTTATCATAACAACTGCTTTTGAGCAATGCTGATACCCTATACAAGACAGGTATGAATCCGAAGTTACACCTAAAACAACCTTGAATTCACTTTCAGTTATTCTTAACCAATTATTTTTTATGAAGAAAAAATACCATAATTTTAACTAAGATATGTGTATGATCTCATTTTTAAATAGTTTTAGGGAAAAAGAAATAGGAACACCTGGCTGCTCAAATTCATTCATGAATTTGCATCACCAAAGGTAGTAAAAGAACATCTACATATCTTTGACAAGTCCTTTGAAAATGCAAAATTTTATTTTCATGAACAATCAAATGGGAAACTAAGATAGTAAAATCAACAAGCATTGTGAGCCAAAAAATGGACTAAACATCATGTAATTAAAGGCCATTCATTAAAAATATCCAGATTCCAAAACTATACAGGTAAACTGTGACTACTCGCAGGCATCATCCAGTGGCACCTCAATGCAATATCCCTTGCTGTCTTGCCGGGCAGCATACCTGCTGTGCTGATGTACTTCGATAAGCTAGGCTTATCAGGATATCTGGACATTTGATATTAACCAATATGTCAATCAAAAAGAGTATTAAATTAGAAAACAGTCATGATACAAGTTAAATCTCAAAGGACAGAAACAGTAGCACACTAGCAAGACAAAAGTAACAGAAAAACAACATTCCATTATTTCACTTCTTGTAACATGAACCCTCATTAGAGTCTCACAGAACAGCCAAGTTTGAGTCAAATATCCAATACAAACAAGCATCAAGCATCATAAATTTGAATAGACAAGTCACCACGAGCTAGGAGTTCAGTAGATATAATCACGTCATATAAATTAAATAATAAGAGAAAGGTACAATTGTTCGAACGAGAGTCCATACTGAGCCAAGGAACTGGATTCAATTCTATATTAAAATAAAATCAAGAACAAGTACAGAGTGATATAAAGAATCCAGCTACATCACACACTTCCAGTGTAAAGACATATATTGTAAAGAATTGATTACTCTTTAGTTGTAGAGAGCAGGAAGTACTCCTCAAATTAAGAGAGTATATACATCCAGAAAAGGTGGAAATTTCAGGCGAGAAAAAGAAATATATGTGCACTTTAAATAATTAATTAGAACTCAGGAAGAACATTGAAAACCAACAAGCTTACTCTTCGAGACCTCGCCTCAAAACAAGCACTTCATGGTTAGACCAATTAACAGCCGAGGTTGGCGCATTCTTGGGTGGGGGGATTCATGGTTAAGAATGGGATTTCCTGAACAATTGCCCGACTGCGGCGTTACAGAGGAGGTATTATTTAGAGTTCCGGAGTTCGAAAGACAACAGCATCCCTGCCATACTGCTACCAGAACTGCATATTCCTCGTCCCGACGTCATCCCCATTGCGCTGTTGACGGCGCCCGGCAAGCATACTGCATCTTGATTGCTAAAAGATTGCGGAAAGCCTCCTCCATGCTCAAAGTTCGTGTTACCATCTGCCTCCGTCATCAAACCACCAAATCGCCGGCTTCATAATGTACAAGAAAGAAACAGCCTTTATAATGGCGAGAGAAAGCAGCCGGCGGAGATCTCCGTCGAGTTCGATTCTTCAAACGCCTCCCCAGGATTCAAGAAGAACCGACCACTGAACCCTAAACGAGAAGAACAAAACCAAAGATTAGTCCCAAGAAAATTCACTTTCGTTTCAGAAGATTGAGCAATAAATCAAATTACCGACAAGTAATGATTACAGGAAGGGATGAGAGAGTAGCGGAGCAAATAGAGCAGATCAAAAGACGATTCTCAGCGAACGCGGTGCCAGCGGAACCGTGAAGAATTTTGATGCTTTTGAATTCATATTATATATATATATACATATATGTTTCATTCATACTTTCGGTTTCTTACTGGCTTCGAGTATTTTTATTTAGGGTTTTTTTTTTCCTCCCTCTCCATGACTATTAGTTATTACAATTCCAAGTAACAAATTCCTATTTCAATTACAATTCTGATTCTAATTCAAGTAATATTACTATTTTGCTTACAATTCAAAAAATTCTCGTTTCAATTACAATGTTGCAATAGGAATGTCATATGGGAAGTGTAAATCAAGGTTGAATTTGTTGAATTATATTTATCTTTGTATTATTGTATATTCTTTTATTATATAATTCATGTATTAGATTATATTCGTAATTTTGAAATACTATATTATTACCCTTATTTATTTAGGCACGACATATAGATAAGAAGATACGAGACATGGAGTATCAAATAAGATAAGATATCTGGGAATCACAGCACTCTTAAGAGTATCTTAATCCAAGTATGAATCAATATACTTGGATTTCACGGCGTCAACAAAGATAGAAAGATAAGGGGTGCATATAACTGCATTTGGGTGTCCCATCCAAACTCATCATCTGCCCCAATCTGATCGATGGATCAGGATGAATCTCCACATATGTTCCTAAATATATTCTATTAAGTGTAAAAAATGCAAGACAAAATGAGGGGAAATGCTAGCACCAATTAAATTCATAATTAGATAAAGATGATATTGTAGTTATGTCTACCATAAAATTCATATTAACTGCTTTATTTCTTGAAATTGAGAGCTAATCGACACATTCTTCTAGTTACAACGAATGTGATTTGACTTTGGAACGAAATAAATATTAAATAGTAAACAGTGGAGCGTACAACTATTATTTACATATAATTGTTAAGTTTTATATGTATTTTAATGTTTATTTCTTAATGAATATGTACTTAATAAGTAACAATATTTTATTGTCAATTGCACTATTTTGACTGGTCGCCGAAGGGTGGGACTTTTATTGTATTAATCTTTCCTCTACATATTTGACTAAAGCAATCATATATATGTCATCTTGCTTGGTAGAAAATAATATATATATATATATATATTCATATATTTTAACAAAAGTTTTTTTTTTTTTCTTCTTCTTCTTCTTCTTCTTCTTCTTCTTCTTCACATCGACTTACATGCATTTGTCACTGCCGATATCTAAGAATTGATGCAGCCCTCTGTCCTGTTGACCTCCGTCGGGTTCATAGGAGCGGCGCCCTTCGAGGGGTTCCTTTCCGTCGTAGCCGACGAAACGAGGCGGGGACCCGACGACTCTCGTTCTCCTTGCTCTCGTCGGGCGGCCTGGCGGACGAGACGCACGGCTCTTGATTGCTAGAGGTGCATACGAGCAGCGGCCTCCGAGGGGATCCATTCCTTCTGGAAGGACTAAGCGACGCGGGGATCCGACGACTCTCCTTCTCCTTGCTCTCCTCGGGCGACCCGGTGGGCGAGACGCATGATGGCTCTTGATTGCTAGAGGCGGGGATCGGGCGACTCTCGTTCTCCATGTCCTCGTCGGACGGCCCGGCGGACGAGAGACACGGCTCTTGAGTGCCAGAGGCGCCGCGCTCCGCTTCCCCAAGCTTCGGCTTCTTGGCCCGGTTCATGTGGACGCTCCTGTTGCGGGTACAGAACGGGCAGGTGAAGGCGGCATCCAGCTTGGGCTGCACCTTCCTGGCCCTCTTCGACGGCGTCTTGTTATGGCTGCAGAACGGGCAGGTGACGGCGGCGACCATTTCTGGCTGCACCAGCTTCGCCTCGTTCGCTGTTCCCTTCCCCGTTCCGCCCTGCGCGTGCACCTATTTATAGGGCTCCGACATGTGTTCCAGTTTCCATTTATGCATCCCGTGTGGCCAAGAGCCAATCCGGAAGACTGGAAGATGCTGCTGACGCATCGATCTCAAAGTGGATCAAGGCCATGGCAATCTTCCATTTGGGGCAGCCTATCTCGATCACTAGGTGGCAAAAACTGCTATATACCGTAACCCATCCTCGATCCGAAACAGAGCAAGAAATTGTAAGAAACAGGGGGAAGGCGAGAACTTGTTGACCTTCTCCCATCGCGGCGGTGTACTGGTCGCCGCGCAGGCGGTGGACGGCGCCGGCGTAGCTCCTGCCCCAGACCCTGCGCTGCTCCTCGCTCGGAAATGTGGGGGTGTGATTTGGAGCTGTGAGACGTTCGAGGAAGGAGACAACAGTTCGATCCGGACTATTTTTTTTTTTTCTCGTTTTAAGCCTCGGAAGATTCCGCTAGCATCCCGACCGTTCAATTAAATTTGATTATAGTTTCTTTATTTTGCTAATAAAATATTTTTTAATTAATCTATTTAATATTTTTAAATTTGATATATTTACTTTCTTTTTTTATTAACATTGACTAATAGTCAAAACATTATAACATTATGAGATTTTTTGTTTTAATTTTAGTTTTTTCTTAAAATACATATTATTGAACTCATTTAAATCTCATTTATTTTTATTTATATTATAGTAAATGGATTAAAAAAATTAAGAATTAACTATAAAAAGTAAAGAACTAGTTCCATTCATGCCTAAAGATATGACCTTAAATACCTCTAGTGTTATTATACTAGGTCTTAGATTTAAATCTATCTCTTATATTCCTCAAATATTCTAGTAGTCACAGAATAGTAATGAAGTATTGATATTATTTATAATTATTATTTTTATAAATGTTAGATAAAATCTATTAAATTTTTTTAAGTATTTATGTTACTAATTTATTTTATAGTGCTCTTTTGAGTCAAGTCTATACGTCTTTCAATAAATAATGCTAGGTCAAGAATTTGAACCAAAAAAATATAGATACATTAGAAATATAAGTGTATCAAAAAAGTATCACTGTAAAATAATATTAATATTTTAATTTTTTATAATATGATAAACTATTGATATCATTCATATTTTATTTTTAGATATAATGTTAATATATTTAATATTCACTAAAAAATATTTATGAAGGATTAATAATATTCTTGTGACACATATTGTCATTTTTGGATATATAATGTAAAACTATAAAGATATTCAAAATAATATCATCATATCTCATCATATTATTATTTGAATTAGATTTTATTTTGAAACTATGTGTTACTATGAATATTATTTCTTAAATATTATCTTAAAAAAATATTTTTAATATAATTTTATATATTAGTCTAAGCCTTTTGACGATTACAAGATCAATATAATAAGATAAAATATAGTTTAAAAATATATTATAATTCATATCTCATAAGTCTATCATCTTAGGTTACTTTGGCAATTACTAGTTAGTTAGATAAAACTTAGGGATATAGATTATAAATAATATTTATTATTTTTATTAATCTAATATGTGCATAAATAGTTTAGTAATAATAAAATAATAAACATAATAATTATTCAACAAAAATCAACATAACAAAACACATATGATGATTCTAATGATGATGAAATAAATAATATGAGTTTATGTGAAAATATATCATTCTAAAATTTCAAGACATATACATGTGAAATAACTACACAAATATTTAAGAATAAAAAGTAGAATTTAATTATCACAAACAAAAATTATACCAATATATCATATGAGAAAATTATAAAAGAACCCATAATTTATATTTTTTTAATTTTATAAATAAACTAAATGATTAAATCGATCTTATTTAATTGGGCATCTCAAATTAGGCCAATTCGAATTAGACTAAACTAATTGGGTTATCCAAACTAGGCCCAATAATTAACCCAATCAAATTCAATTTCGATCAGGATTTAATTAAAGCAGGACAAACCGGTCAATTTTTATAGTAGAGGAGGTAAGTCAAACATATTTAATATATAAAGGGTAAAATTATAATTGTATCAAGACAAATACTAAAAAAAGAAAAAATATTTTCGAAGAGCAAAACTGTGATATCGATTGGAATTAATATGTTTTGGGAGGGCAAGAGTGTCTTTTTAATGGGTTAAGGGGGGAAAGGGGAAAAAAACAAGAACCCTAATCCCCCTTCCTCCTCGGCGTCGGCGTCGTCGTCGTCGTCGTCGTCGCCGTCGCCGCAACTACAACCACTCGATCGTGGCAACACCATTACAGCGACAACCAGCAACTCGGCCATATAGATGTAGCTCCCTCCACCTGTGCCACTAACTAAGCCTTTTAAGCCCACCTGCAATGCCTCCCCCTTTCTGCCCTAACGTTGACTGACCCACCACACACCATTGCTTTATTCAGTGCATTGATTAACTACTTAACGTTGATGTCCATGAAATGTTAAATTATGCTCATGTCTCTTTTATATTTATTTTTTTATTTATTTATATTTATTTATTTATTTTTAATTAATTAAACAATCAGTGCAACAAAAAAAAAATCAATGATTTAAATAAGTGCTTTCATTCATCATTAGTTTACAAAAAATTATGAAAATTCATCTGAATGTCTATGATGATAAATAGGCTTGGACCCTTTGTCCGAGTGATGACACAAATGAAGAAGTCGCATTCGAAAGATAAAAGATTGGTTTGACTTAAAAAGTTGATATGAGGTTTTGATCTATTCTCTAAAATCAATTTTTTTATTTTATTTTATTTTTTATTTGTTTTTTCGAAATTACTCATTTTGCCTACTTAAGTCTATCTAAAGGTTAATGTAATTCCTGGTTGGATCGCTATCCTAAGTGTAAATCAGATGTTAATTCATCCAAAGACATCTCTTTCGAATGTAAATAAACCTTTAAAAATTTTGAAAGATGATTTTTGCCCAAACTACAAATATGGTTTCGATTGTATAATGAACCGCATAAGGGAGTCTAGACAAAAGAGTAACTTGGCATATCACAAGTGTCATTATTCTTTCTCTATGGTTTCTCTAGATCAATAAACATCATTTTTAAGATCGAGAGAAATGTTATTGTTGATTCTATAATTATCTACTAATACGCTAAGATCCTCTGTCGGGATGCAAGGTGGTCTTAACTAACCACGATTTCATATTATAAATGAATTGATATATGGGCTTATTCCGACACATTTTAATGTGAACGATCACTTTATTTTTTTTTTATTATTTCATAGAAGGCCATTGTTTCTTTTAATCTTGTTATTTCATATTTTGGTTGTTTGACATATGGATCCAACTCTGGTTCAACATCCAACCTAATGCAAGTTGGGTGTTGGAAAATGACCGAAGGGAGTCGACTCTTTGATCCTACAAACACTATATCATGGGAGTTTCCAACAAAGATCATTTTGATTCTTAAATAAGTGAAGATTGAGAGTATTTAAGGGTGGAGATGTGATAGAAATAGGAAGAAATAAAAAAATGTCCAATTGATTCATTGATTCATCGTTTATTTATACATATGAAGAGAGAAAATCATATCTAAATCCTAACTAAATCCTATCTTCTATCATGCCTCCGCAAGATCGAGCTCCTGTAAGGACGTCGATCTTAAATTAAGAACATCGATCTTGAATCAATGTTAATGAATCTGAAGGGAGAAAGTCGTTGTATTGTCAACTGCGGTGAAGATCTGACAGTGATTGACTTCAGTGACAATATCAGCCTGGCTAAAATGCTGGTATGACACGGGGCAGACGTAGTAGAATGGATGACCGCCCGGATCGCTGGACCTCATAGGGCTACCATTAATAGAGGAGAGGAATCAACATCGACAGTAGAGAGCTGAAGTGGAGCCATCGATAGTATTGCCGAGCCCTCGATCATTAGCAAAAGGTTGCAGTTTGACAATAAGAAAAAGTAATCTCTCTTAAAAGATAGAGAGGGCGAGGAAGTAGAAAGAAGCTTTCGTTTAACAATAAGAAAAGATAATCTCTCTTAAAAGAGAGAGAGACTCTAATACCGTATTGAAATAGAAAGTAAAAATAAAAAGCCCAATTGATTCATTGATTCATCATTTATTTATACACATGAAAGGAGGATTTTATTCAACTAACCTACGAGATTCTAATTCAGTTTGAAAAATCATATCTAAACCCTAACTAAATCATATCTTCATGTATAATATTCTTTGTTCGATAATAATAATAATAATAAAATAACTCAAGCACTTTTTATAATGAGCTTCGATAATTGATAAATTGACAAGTAAATTTTCAATCATGGAAACATGTAGTAAACTATCAAATGTTACAATTATAGCATGATGACACATGCCAAAGTCAAAGATTCTCAACTATTGTGTCGGGATGGATGGATATCCTTATTAGGGTTGAGAAGATGTTGGGTCCATAGGGTGACCTCTTATTGGATTGCACACGTGTCATTCCTCCCTTTATGATTTGATCCTATTACATTTTTACATGTGTTGAGTGTCTCGATATAATGTTATATTTAGCGAGCAATATAGCCATGTCATTTATTATGAAAATGCTTGATGGTTGGACTCGGCCTCCTCGTCATCATCAAATGATGCTTTATGATTGGACTTGATTGCATCATTACTGAATGATGCTTTTATGGATTGTATCATCATTAAATGATGCTTCATAATTGGACTCAATTGCCTCATTGTTGAATAATGGTTAATGGTTGGATGTTGTTACATCATTATCATGAGACTTCATGGTAGAATTCAATCACATCATCATCGAATGATACTTCATGACTCGACTCGATTGTATTATTATTAGAGGAAGGATAATTCATGGTTGGATTAGGTCATATTATCATTGAATTATGCTTCATGATCAAATTCAATTGCATCATTATCGAGGGACGTTTCATGGTTCAATTAAATCGCATGATTATCAAATGAATGCTTCATGGTCTAACTTGATTGTATCATTATAGGGGAATGCTTCATGGTAAGATTTGACCATTGGAGATGCTTTATGACGCCACTCAATCACATCATTATTGGGGGATGGTCTTTCTATCAGATCTTGTCATATTATAATTGAATGATACTTTATAGTCAAATTCAATTATATCATTATAGGGATGCTTCATAATTGGATTCAATTATTCTAGAATGTCTTCGATGTATTTATTCTTAATGGACATGTTTAATTGAATAATTTTTTTCTTATAATAATAATAAAACAAAAATAACAATCATTGCATCGAGCTTTCTAAATCACGATTGATAATATTCAACGGTTATAAATAAGCAATGTTGATCTTTCACTTTACTTCTCTCCTTTTGCGTCATGTCCACCGTCCACCGTCAGTGCTTAGACCCCATTTTATATACCACAATTAATTCTTGCTCACACATCGCAAGCATATCGTTTCTAAATGTGTGTTGTAAAGAAAAAAGAAAAATTTCTTGGGCCAACCTCTTGTTCTAATCCTTCATTAGTTTTCTTTCTCTTAAAGATAAACACTGAGACTATGTGAAACTGACAATTTGATTGAGCCGATAGACGAAATCTTATATTATATTCCTAAGAAATAACATGATCTCCTTTTCAGAGACACCACCGAGCAGTGGATTCATCCTTCTCCATTGGCATGCATTTAAGTAGCAATCATCAGATTTTACAGGAACTTATTAAAGATCAATCTAGTATCTCGATGATCTACAGGCAACATCAACACCCAGGGAGTAGAGAATTTTGTGTTCAATTAGAAACTTAGTAAGAAAGAGACGTAGAAGAAGATGGAAGAACTACTAGTACTTCCACGCCCAGATTGGGCCTCGAGAAATCAGAAAGGAATTATATTGCTACAATTCCTGCTGCTGCTGCTTCTTCTTCTTCTTCTTCTTCTTCTTCTTCTTCTTCTTCTTCTTCTTCTTCTTCTTCTTCTTCTTCAGACCAAATTATGTACGTACGTTGCCACTAGAGAAGTATGACCAAAGAAATCCAAGTAATGCATGATATCCTCCGAAAGAGTCAAAAGGATGCACCAGGCCGGTTCATGCGAACGAAGCCCTTCGAGGGGTTCCTTTCCTTGGGTGCCGACGCAACGAGGGGAGGATCTGACGACTCTCGTTCTCCGTGCTCATCTCCTCGGGCGGCCTGGCGGACGAGACGTGCGGCTCTTGGTTGCTAGGATCGTATACGAGCGGCGCCCTTCGAGGAAATCTTTTCCCTCGCAACCGACAAAGCGAATTGGGGAGCAGGCGAATCTCCTTCACCTTAATCTCGTCGGACTGCCCGGGCAACGAGACGCACGGTTCTTGATCGCCCGAGGCGCACTCCATCCACGCCCTTCGAGGGGATCCTTTCACTCGCCGACTCTCGTTCTCCTCCTTGATCTCGTCGTACGGCCTGGGGGAGGAGACACACGGCTCTTGATTGCCAGAGGCGCTGATCTCCGCCTCCCCAAGCTTCGGCTTCTTGCTCCGATTGCGGATGACGCTCTTGTCGCGGGCGCAGAACGGGCAGGTGAAGATGGCACTCCGCTTGGACTGCACCTTCCGACCCCTCTTCGACTGCGCCCCGTGATGGAGGCAGAACGGACAGGTGACGTCGGCGTCCATCTCGCGCTGCTCCTGCTTCGTTTCAGTCGCCGGCCTCTTCCCCATATCGCCCACTCCCAGGTATGCTCAGGGATGCGGTGGCTGTGAGCACGCATACATAAGGGTTCAGACGTGTGTTCCGATTCCGATTGGGACTCCAGTTTTCTATTTATATCGCTGACAACCATTGTGGATGACCGGAGGATGGTGACGCGTTGATCTCAAAGTGCATCAAGGCCAGGGCAGTCGTCCATTTAAATCTGATCCGATACTTATGGGGGGCTTATATGAGTATATATATATATATATATATATATACTCATGCTTAGCGTTATCCATCTCCATCATAATACATAGCAAGGGCTACATACATAGCGTTATCCATCTCGATCATAATCAATTCAGGGTAGTATAGTTACTTAATATGTTTAGAAGTATTGACTTATGTTTAGGAGTATTGAATCATGTTTAGGAGTTGTGAAGTTAGTTTAAGAGTTAATGAGGATAGTTATTAATCATGTGTGAGATATTGGGATGAAAAAAGTGGTATGAGGTAGTTACTTTTAGGTCCTATAAATATGATCTTAATTTATGAAGCAAGAGAGCATAGATTGATTGCATTTAGAGATAATCTTGTAAGTGTTATGTTACCTCCTATTTAATACTATGTCATTTTCTTGATTAAAAATATTTTTATTAATTACATCGTAGTATTTTATTTTTTTATAATTTTTTTACTCTTTCCCAATATTTATGGTATCAGAGGCTTGTTTCAATTTAAACTGGGCATTATGACTTTTAATGGTAATTCTATGTCTCAACCCTTTATTCTCATCTTTTCAAGCAAATGCTTTGAGTCTTGGAATATCAAGATGAAAACTCTATTCAAGTCTCAGGATCTTTATGACTTAATAGAGAATGGATATGCAAATTCATATGAAGAAACCAGGTTGAGGGAGAATAAAAAGGACTCAAAGGTATTGTTCTTCATTTAGCAAGCTATGCATGAACAATCTTCTCAAGAATTGCAGCAGCGACAACCTCAAGACAAGCTTGGTTAATACTTCAAAATGAATTTCAAGGCTCATCAAGGGTGATTATGGTAAAACTTTAAACCCTTCGCCGTGAGTTTGAAATTTTGTTTATGAAAAATAATGAATCAGTGCAAGATTTTCTTTCTCGATTGACTAAAATTGTTAGTCAAATGAAATCCTATGGTGAACATCTTCATGATTAAATAATTATTACAAAAGTTTTGAGAAGTTTAACTCCAAAATTTGATCATGTTGTTGTCGCAATTAAAGAGTTAAAGGACTTATCTACTTATTCATTTGATGAACTAATGAGTTTCTTGCAAGCACATGAAGCAAGGTTGAACAGGCCACTTGAAAAAAGTAAAGAAAAAATATTTCAGGTTAAGGAAGAGTCTTCTACTTCAAAAGAAGATAAAAAATCAATAGGAAAAGGACGTGATAGAAGAGAATTTTATGATAGAGGAAATAAGAAAAGAAGAGGACAGTTTGATAGGCATGATTTTGTGGTAGAGGAAATAAAAGAGGAAGAGAAAGAGGATACTTTGATGGACATGATGAAAGACAATCAAACTATGATCAGAAAAACTACAAGAGTGGAATTCAATATCATTATTGTAAGAAGTTTATTCATACGAAGACAGATTACTGGAAAAGAGAAAAACAAGCAAGCTATGGAGGAAAATGAAGACAATAGTAAGTTGTTTATAACTCATTCACAAATTAATGATATCTAAAATGATATTTAATTTTTGGATAATGGATGTTCTAATTATATGTCAGGCATAAGATCAATATTTAGATATATTAATAAAACTCATAAGTTGAAAGTTAAACTTGGAGATGAAAATAAATAATTGAGGTGAAGGAAAATCAAGAAAATGTAAAATACCTTAATAATGTTTTCTATGTTCCTAGTTTATCACATAACTTGTTGAGTGTTAGACAATTGGTAGATGCTGGATATTCAGTTATATTTGATAATGGTTCATACACTATTAAAGATAAGAAATGATTATAGCGAATATTTGTATGATGTAAAATAAGATGTTTCCAATTGATATTTCAAATATTAAGAAATATGCTATTGTTGTAAATTAAAATAATGAGACAAATTTATGACATTTGAGATATGGACACCTTAACATTAAGGGTTTAAGATTATTAAATAAAAAATAAATGGTTTAAGGATTGACTAAAATTAATACAATTGATGTATGTGAATGATGCATTTATGACAAACAAAGTAAGAAACCATTTCCTATTGGAAAAGCATTGGGAGCATCTAACTATCTTGAATTATGCAGACTTATATGAACCTATGAATATAAAATTATTCAGGAAAAGTCTATATTTTTTGTTATTTACTGATGACTATAGCCCCATAAGTTAGGTATTTTTTTGGAATTGAAATATGAATTATTTGATAACTTTCAAAAATTTAATGCACTTGTAGAAAGTCAAAAAATAGTAGATGCATAAAGATATTTCAGACAGATAGAGGTGATGAATTTTTATCTAATGAGTTTAATTTTTTTTGTGAAGAAAATGATATTCGTAGGGAATTGATAGCACTATATATACCAGAGCAAAATATAGTAGCTGAACGTAAGAATGAAATTATCGTTAAAATGGCAAGAAGTTTACTTAAAGGAAAGCATTTTCAGAATTAGTTTTGGGGAGAAATAGTTGCAACAATAGTTTATTTATTGAATATTTCACCGACAAAGACCGTTATGAATCAACTCCTTTTGAGGCTTGGTACGATATAAAGCCAAATGTAAGCCATTTAAGAATTTTTGGTTATATTGCTTGTACTATGGTACATTCATAAAATCATCATAAGCTTGATGAAAAATCTGAAAAATGCATCTTAATTGGTTATTCCTTACAATCAAAAACATATCAATTATATAATCTTATTAGTGGCAAAGTTATTATTAACAGAAATATTATGTTTGATAAAATGAGAAGCTGGAATTGGGAGATAAATGAAGGTGAAACACAAATTCGTATTTTAGCAAAACTAGTCACTCCAACAAGTTTATCCTCAACCTCACCTAGTAGCAGTTCAAATTCAGCAAATGAATCTTTAGATTAAACCCCTCTAGGAAGGTTTATATCACTAATAGAGATTTATGATTCAACATTTGCTTTGTTTATTTTAGATCCTATAAGTTTTGAGGAAACAGTTGAAAAAGAGGAATGACGAAAAGCAATGAAGGAGAAAATCAAGTCGACTGAGAGGAATGAAACCTGAGAGTTAATTTATCTATCGAAACAAAAAGAATCAATTGAAATATTATATGACAACAAAGCTTCAATTGCAGTAACGAAGAATCCAACATTTCATAGAAGAATGAAATATATTGACATATGTTATTATCCGAGATCTTATAGCAAATGGAGCTATAACAATTAAGTATTGTGGCATGGATGAACAAATTATAGAAGTATATTTATTTTATGTCTTAAATCGGTGTATGTAACTATAAATCATGAGGGAGTGTTGAGAATTGATTCATGATAGTTACATAGATAGTTAACATGTTTAGAAGTAGTGGCTCATCTTTAGAAGTTGTGGAGGTAGTTTAAGAGTTAGTAGGGGTAATTATTAATCATGGGTGAGATAGTGGACTGAAGTAAGTGGTGTGAGATAGTTACTTTTGGGTCCTATAAATAGGAACTCAATAATTCATAAAGCAAGAGAGTGATTGTATTTTGAGGATAATCTTATAAATATTACGTTATTTTTT
This sequence comes from Ensete glaucum, assembly GCA_021527575.1. Lineage (NCBI taxonomy): Eukaryota > Viridiplantae > Streptophyta > Magnoliopsida > Zingiberales > Musaceae > Ensete > Ensete glaucum. Next base: position 36,588,804 of record CM038559.1, on the reverse strand, counting down.
TTGATTAAAATTATTTTCATTAATTATAGACTTCGTTCTAAAGATACGAAAGATTTCCAAGAAAAATAACATATGACCATCCAATGGTCGATGTTGATGACGGCGTGACCATGGCATCAACGTTGTTAGTCGTGCAGTGGGGGCATGCCCCGTCGGGATCAAGCGATGCAGCAAGTCTCTGTATCAATCATCATGTAATAATGAGTTCGGAAGCCGGAAGAGAAGAGATGGAGGAGATATATATATATGAATGATGGGGGTTAAGTAGGTGGGGCAACCTCCTCATGGCCAATCCATGTCTTCCAAGGAGAGCGCAGAATTGTGTGGAAGCAAAAAAAAAAAAAAAACACAAGTATTTTTTATGGACGGATGGATGTTTGCGTTATGAATGAAGGTGACGGGAATCGGAGTACATTTCTGATTTGTGCAAAGAAGGAACACATGCGAGGAAGAAGTAGAGCTGCGTGCTTCACGTGGATGCTTCGTAGCATTAAACACACACACTTGGATTGGTTTACGGCAACATTATTAACTGCACAAGATCATACATACATACATATCAGAGAGAAAGAAAGTGTTTTTGTGTTGCAGAACATGCAAACACTAACTGTGTGTGTTGTTCTTCTTTAGCGAGTGGGTGAAGAAGACGGCAATAAAAGTGGGAAGGGGCAAACCTGGACAACTAAGCATCGCATAAGATACGTCAGCCAAGGATCCAAAGAAACCAACACAGCGATTGGATAGCGGCTGTTTTTTTTTTTTTCTGAAGAACATGATGGGGTATGGTTTGCTTCCCTGGACG